>KZ112927.1:1051126-1716829 GCA_002120325.1 Daldinia sp. EC12
TAATACGTCATTTACTTACTGCGATATTTTATTTGATGAATTCAATTGATTTAATTGATGTTGATTGTTTTCTAGTAAGAACGAGGCCAATTTCGCGCAATTGGGGCTCAGACCACATTTGCGTTCGATCTTTTTGTTTTTTTTGAGATGTCTGATTGGTCAAAAACGCCTGTGGCAAGTGAGGTACAAAAAATCGAACGCAAAATGTGGTCTGAGCTCGCTGAGATAACCGTAAACGCCGTTATTTCAACGTAAAAAAAAAAAATTACCGCGTAACGTTTTTTTTAAACATTAACAATTGTTTTAATACGTCATTTATTTATTACGATATTTTATTTAATAAATTTAATTAATTTAATTGATATTAATTGTTTTTTAATAAAAACGAAATTAATATTGCGTAATTTGATTTTAAATTATATATACGTTTAATTTTTTTATTTTTTTTAAAATGTTTAATTGGTTAAAAACATTTATAATAAATGAAATATAAAAAATCGAACGTAAAATGTAATTTGAATTTATTAAGATAAAATTTTACGTGAAAAACGAATTATATATATATTTATCATTTAAAACGTTTTTAATTTATTATATATTATAAATATAATCGATTAAAAAAATATAATTATCATTAAAAAAATATTTTTTTTATTTATTTAATTTTTAAAAAAAATATTATATTAAATTAAAAAAATTAAAAATTTTTTAATTAAATGAATATATAACGTGGTTTATATTTTAAATTAATAATAATTTAATTAATAAAAAATTAAATTAAAAATTTAAATCATTTAAATTAAAAAAAATTTCGAAATTAATAAAATTTATATAATCATGAAATTATATAAATAAATAAATATAATTTTATTATATAACCCGTAATTTAAATAATTTTTTATACGAATATTAAACTTTCGAAATTTGTTTTTTAAAAACGTTTTTAAAAAGGTTTTCGCTTAAAGGTAAGCAAATACAACGCGCGAAGCGCGTTGCGTTTGCCAATATAAGGTAAAATATAAGAGGATTAAAATCTGGATGACATAAGCATTTCCTAAAAGTCGGGCTCTTGTGGTCTCCCTCACAAGGGGGCCTTCGGTTTTTAGGTACCTGTTATATCATACATATCAACACTATTCAATGTTAGACCTTTCTACACCATAACTATCAGACATGTTACAGAGAAATAAGCAGAGTAACCAATTCGTTGAGCGTACGAAGTATAGTGCTAGGATAATTTAAAAATCTCATAGTTCAAGGCAAAATGCTGTATTAGATACTCACTAACTAGCTCAGATATGAGATAAAGGAGTGGTAACTGTAAATCGCCAGATACCTATATACCAGTAGACAGATCTCTTTCGCATCACGTAGTCGCCTCTTTTCTTCGGCGTACCAGGAATAAAAAGGCAGATAATCAAGAACAATATTACAACCCATAAAACAATCAACCCTGAGAATACTTCGTGATCTTGTTAGATTCCTAACTTATGTCCTAACCTGCCGACTCTTCATCAGCGGCTGTATCTTTTGGCCAAAGGTATCTAGGCCTGAGAGAAACTCGTCAAATGTGAGCATGATCCCCTTCGTCCCTGGAACAGATGCGACTTCGTCTAGCATGCTCGCGACATTCTCGTAAGAACCTATAAGGGTGCCCATGTGCATATTCACCGCACCTTTTGGAGTGCTTAGGTTCTTCGCCGTGGAGTTGGCATCCGCGTTGACATCTTTAGACGATTGCGAACTCATCCAGGCCAACGCTTCCACGTCAGCACCATCGTTATACAGCTTCCATTTAGCCTGGGCCGCCTCGTCGGTCTCATCAGCAATGACCATGAAGAGCACATATGAGCTAACGTTGCGGCCCGCCTTAGCGCTTGCTTCGACAAGTCGAGATGTTGCCTGGCCGTATGCGGTTGGGGTGTTGACTCCATTGCCTATGACGAAGTTGTAATCCGCATACTTTGAAGCAAACTCGATACCCCTATTCGATTGACCAGCAGCGACAATATCAACGCCAAGATTCTTTGGTCGGGGGGACAATTTGCAGTCGTCCATCTGGAAATGCTTCCCCTTGAAATTCGATACGCCTTCTTTCCATAGCTCTTTCATGATTTGGACGTACTCAGTGGCATAATCGTATCTATACCCGAAGTACTCGTCACCTGGCCAAAGACCCATCTGAGTATATTCAGCTGATTGCCAGCCAGTGACTATATTGACTCCAAAACGCCCAGGGGCTACAGAATCAATCGTTGTAGCCATCCGAGCGGTTAGGGCTGGGGGTAGCGTAAGCACGGCTGCTGAAGCAAATAGCTTGATCTTTGTTGTAACAGCAGCAAGAGCAGACATGAGCGTGAAGCTTTCTAGATTGTGATCCCAAAACTCGCTTTTGCCACCGAATCCACGGAGCTTGATCATAGACAGCGCAAAGTCGATGCCGTAGGCCTCGGCTTTTTGTACGACTTGTTTGTTCAGCTCAAAGGAAGGCATAAACTGAGGCGAGGTCGTGGATATCAACCAGCCATTGTTGCCAATAGGGATGAAGACGCCGATGTCTACTGTCGTCATCTTCACCTGAAGGGGCATTCAATTTCTGAGGAATTCTTATATTTACCTAGACAACAACAAACCTTAAGCAAGCTCTTCGCAGGATTTTATTCGGGACGCTCGGTGATTACCTCTTAGAAGATGTCTTACTTTCCTATAAAGCGCCTTCAGTTTTGAACTGCATACCCTTGCGGTCTTCGTCATACCCCCCTTGACCCCGCCATCGCCTGTAACATTATAGATAAGTCCTCTCGGCCTGTATGGCAGATAGTTGAATCCCATACATACCTTATAAGCAAACTAGGTAGATATGTATATACCTATGTACCTACGTAAGATTGTCGTTAATGATCATCGTCTAATCTGCTCAATTTGTATGGTGGGTAGATACAAGTACGTAAGAGATATAGCTATACCTAAGTCGAGGCTTATATAAAGGCAGAACACGCACATTGTTATAGGAGCAAACAAGCAAGGCACTTTACGGGACTACTCATTTGAAAATAATCGGAGTGTTTGAGCGAAGGAAGCTACTTAACTGACCTACTGTTATAGACGAGAGACAAGTATCAACACCTGCCAAATCTAGCCCAGCTGGCACACAGTTGGCAAGGAATAATACACAATGTTAATGTTTCTCTACAGTCATGATGCAATTAACAACTTGGGATTGATTTTAAAGCTTCCTCGCATAGACCTCAATACCCAGTTGCTACAATGGCAGAAATGGCTCGCTCAATTGCGCCTCAGAATCTCCCAGAGCTCGTAAAAGCAGCCTTCGACGCGGCTCGTACCAATGGCGACTTGACGTACTATCCGACTCAAGTCGCTATCTTAACACCTAACTCCATCCCAGTGAGCACAGCCATATGCTTGAGTACTTTGCGCATAATATAACAATAACTTACTATATATCTCAGTTTCAGCTTCGTTTCTCACCAGCTTTGGCGTTGAAACCCAAAGCTCCGAAACCAAAAGAACCTCATGGGAAGCCGTTCAATCCCTTCGAAAACCCCTCCCCCGCTATGCTTATTGCCGACCTACCGCCATCCCATCGACTTGTGCTTAATAAATTCGCAGTCGTGCCGGAACATTTCATCCTTATTACTAGGGAGTTCAAGCACCAGACGCACGTTTTGGAGGAGGCGGATATAGCTGCGACGTTCGCTTGCATCCAAGCCTACCGTACGAACGGACAGGAGTTATTCGCATTCTTCAACTCGGGTCCGCACTCTGGCGCTAGTCAGCCGCATCGCCATCTACAACTTCTTCCGGTGGAGCGGATGAAAGATGGATTGGAGGGTGTAAGTCGGGGTGGCGAGTGGAGTATACTGGCGGAGAGAGTCGCTGAATCAGAGAAAGTACTACCGTTTAATGTCTTTACAACAAACATGCATTCAGACATGACCGCCAAAGAGAGGCACAGTGCATACCTGGAGCTGTATAGAAGTGCCGTGAAGGCTGCCTTCCCAGACAGGGAGGCTAATAGCGAAGGTGAGGCTATGATTAGCTATAATTTCGCAATGACAAGTAACTCCATGGCCCTCTGTCCCCGGACGGCAGAGGGTGCAGTGATCAAAGACAAATCGGGCCAAGATGTTGGTGTAGTGTCTCTCAACGGGACTGTCTTAGCCGGCACGGCGCTCGTCAAAAATGAGGCCGAATGGAATGTCTTAAGAGAAGACCCCGATCAGTTGTTCAATGTCCTCAAAGGAATTGGATTACCTCACTAGCAAGAATCAACAAGCAGCTAACTGGAGGTATACGCCAAATAAGACTAACTAGGTAGTCAGACAACTAATGGTTGTGAAGTCATATATTTTCTTTTGGTGACAGGACTACCTAGATACCTAAGCTTTGGTGTCCCATCGTTGTAAGTACATACATACTAAGCCTCCTATTTCTACATTACATTACCGGAAATCTTTCTAATAGACACCTTCGAGGGTTGCTATCATACACACTGGATACCAACACACATAGTTTAGCCAACACACTTTGTGATAGCCATGTCAAGCACCCCAACTGAATTCACTTCGGTCCTGCCTTTCCTTCCTCCACCAACTCCTTCCACTTCCTGTGGCAAGTAGCGCCGCCAAATTGGTACGAGCCGCCGTGGTCCATGATGTATTCGGCTACTTGGCCCCACGGTGCCTTGGCCGGCATCATATCGTTGCCTTTAGCCAGCTTGCGAACAGCTTTCTTTAGTAGACGTATCTATTCGTCGTTCCGTTAGTTGAATACGAAAAAAAAGAGAAAAAATAAAATAAAAAGTAAAAATAAAAAATACCAGAAGCTGGCAAAAAAAAGAAAACTCACATCATTGTCTTGCCACTCTGGCTTTCTCACGCGCGCTTCCTTATCCTTCGTTAGAGTCCGGAACCGTCCCCGTAGCGTAGACTCGGCTTCGGTGAAGTTTCCCTCGCGGCGAATCTCGCGGTACGTCATGCCCGCCAGCTTCGACCGGACCAGGAACTCGTCCTTCGCAGACCGTACTCCTCCGCCGCCTCTGATGCTGCGCCCATGAGCTGGAGATCCTTCGCTTCCTTGGAGTGCCGCATCGTGGTGCTCCTGTTTTGGCTGGGCAGCCCGTAATTTCTGAGGCGACTGTGGTTCGCGGCCGGTGGATAGCTGAGGGAGGGCGGGTCTCTTTCCTTTCGAAGATGACGACTGGCCGGACGAGACTATTGGTACCAGCCGCGATCTCACCGGTCTACTCGGGAGCTCCTTTCGTGTCTTTTGGCTCTGCCGTTGCGAGTGGAATGGGCTGCGTGGGTGCGAATGCTCATATGCGGAGACACTGGAGTCTAGATCGCTACCGCCAAGCATGGTGTTATGGACTGACTCCGACGAGGATGCCGGTGTTGGCGATGGATTGATTCTCAGCATCTTGGGGGCAATAGTAGACGGATAGTTTGGCGACGCCCACGTGTTTACATGATTGCCCGAGCTTGCAACAGAGTTGTCGGCATGGAGATGGCCTGGAGTGTTACCATGCACTACCATTGGGTCGAGGGTCATCGCAGCCATAGCCTCGGAAGTTGCCAACGAGGGGGCCGAAGAAGAGAAGCTGCTGGTGCTAGCCCCTTCTAATGGTTCCCCGAGGACAGGGAGGTCAGAGGGCCAGTCGTGACGAGGCAGGCCGTCTGGAAAATCCATATAATCATCCGTTTGGTTATGGCCAGTCATGTCGCACGTCTGCGCGGAAAATTGCCGCTCGTCGTAGCTCGCCCCTAAGCCTCGAGTGTAGGTGTTTGGTGTGCGAAGATTTGGTAAAAACAGTGGCTCGCTTGCAACGGACCCTTTGTTGCGTTGGGGGTGACTCGGATCAAAATCCCTTCCGGCATTTTCGCCTGAGACACCAGCGGCAGTCCCAATAAAAGAAGTACTGGTATCCAGATGGGGAAAGCATCCGCTATAAGGGTCCTCGGTCTGAGAGTTCGAGCGTGAGTAACTACTCTGATGCCACTTCGATGAGCTGGGTAATGATCTTACCATGTAAGTTTCATCCCCACTATCCGCAGCCATACTCTGGAACCAGCTATGTTCGTCCATTTCCTGCTTCAACAGGTGGGGATACAGCAAGAGATTCCAACTTTCCTCTATTCCATGGGAGTAGTCATAAATTCCTCGACGAACGATCGCGTCTAGTGTCTCCTTTTCACCGCAACAAAAGTGAGACTCAGACGCAAAGCCGTCCTCATTCGGTAGAGGATACCAGACAACCTGGGGCGTCTTCGGGTTGATAACCATCTTGGATATCTGCCCAAAATTGGCACAGGCTCCGGCCATGCCTCCTTTTCGACTCCTTCCCCAGTTACACCCCCTCTTTCTCCCAACCTTCACCGCCGCTTCTGACGGCCTTCTGCGCGAGTCTTGGGCAAGGAGATGCCTTCGAAGTTCTTCTTGATTCTGCTGGAAGGCCTGGTATTGGGTATGACTGCAGCGGCGCCTAGCGGTCAAGAACGTGTGTTCTTGGTAGCGATGCAGGTTTTGTGCGGCCTCCCGAACATGAGTCAGGAACCGTTCCCGCAGCTGTCCTTCTAACCAGAACGCATGGAGCAGCCTGTAATAGGGGAAAGGTAAGTAGTGCGTTATGGAGGAGTATGTTTAGTGTAGAAATATAACCTAACGCACTACACGACATTCACCCTATTGGAGAGGTAAAGGGGGCGCAGATCAAGAATTATCGTCTTTGCAAATAGAGAACTTAGCGATGGTAGCTCCCCAGCCTCCCGTCTACCATTTACCAGGGGTGGTAGATTTAACTGATATGCTTAGAATTGTCTGGCTTAACCTTTAGGAAAAGGTGGAGGATGTATGGACTAATACTACTATCCATATGGTACTCATCCTTTCCAGAGGCCCATCCATTGTTTTCTGGATACTTTCTACAATATGCGTGAGGATATCCCAAGGCTTTCCGGGCATTGATGAAGAAGCGGATAGCAAGGGTCGGAAGTGGAGGAACGGGAAGCAAGTCTCTCAAAAGGATAACCAGATTACCCAAAACGATTTCGATGCCGTCTCCTCAACATCATAGGTGACAATATTCTACGGTAGACTAATAACCATGGCCTGGAAGGCGTTGATGAAGGCTGCCAAAGCCGAACAAGGGCTACCCCTGCGCTGTTATAGCTCTGGCTGCGGCTCTAGATGTAGATATATGTACCGGGGATCTCCGGAAAGAAGAGCATAGCAACCATTCTGCAGGAATAACTTCTGTACGGAAATTTATGCACAGGATATATCTGCACGAGATGGGATTATGGCTGCCTTAGAGCTAGCATCTACTACTGCAAGTGCCAAACGGGGATAGGCTCCAGTTACTCCTATATGCAAAACCACGGGCATCCGCGGGTAGCTTAAACTAGTGCCTGGTACACCACAACGCCTCGTCAGGTCTGCGCGTGGGGGAGTATCTCTCGGACAAGTCGATCCGAGCAATCCCGACGGCCAGCCCCTAACCTCATTCGCCTGTTTGATCTCCTCGTTAGGACCTAATCCTATGTAGACTCTTGACACCTACTCACGGAAACGCGGGATCATGCTTCTACTGGTCTTGCATATTCACTTCTGGGCCTATCAGGCTTCTGGTTCGAACGAAGATCTTCTTGGGAAGCTAAACATACTTTTGCCATTCGTTCCCCGCCTCGACGTACGAGGTCTAGACCACTAATGGGCAATCAACTTGCTATCTAGGCTGGCAACCGAGACATGGTGAGCGTAGTCTGTCTGGGGAAGAGACATAGCTCACGAGGCCATCATCTCGTATCTCCGTACTTCTACTCGGCTGTTTCGCGATTACAATCGCGATGCTGATATTAAAGTTATGAGATCTCCAGCACGTCCTAGCGTTATCACAACAAAATGATCTATCACTTACGATCTAAGATCCTTGAACCCGGGATCATGGTACAAGATCCTGGCAAGGTTGCTGCTTTCTTGAGGGCTTTGCGTATGCAAGCCAGTACGAAATGGATTAGCTTTACATCGTATCTGACGCTAGCAATAACCGGGTAAGGAAGCCTGGGAGCGGGGGTTGCAGAAGGGTTTTGCAGCTTTCCTCCTGGGACGGCCTATCATCGTCGTGGGGGGATGATCAGCAGAGACCACCCATCTGCAAACATTACGCACAGGAGTAAACAGGTTGGGCCGATACCAATCACGGTTATCGGATGGGCTCCGAAATGAAAATGAGTAGCCAATGGAAATGTTAACCACATATATTATTACCCCCCCACGAGAGGCCCATCTTACCCAGCTAAGTGGATGTGTGTTTGCTGGATGAGGGAGGGTGAGTGGGTGGTGAGGCTACCAAGTCCCGGCTTCCTGGTACCTGGCCTCCCCCAACTTCCTGACTTTTGGTAGAGCAGGTCTTCCAATGATTTTTTGCTATGTGTTGTGAGGCCTGAATCTTAATATGCCGCTCGCCTAGGATCTATATGTAAATTCATGCAATGCAGCCTAAGAACTCATAGTCTGCTAAGTCCAATATAAGTCTGCAAACCGGCGTGATTTTAGTAAGTGAAATACGTCCGGTGTTAATACAGACGGGTAAATTCTATGCGCCGTTTGAGACATCTCTGCCAACATTTGACAGACAACGACAGTTTGTGGCTCTGTGCAACCAACCGTCATTCTCTTTAGGCAGTAGTCTCCGCCTTAATAGATGCTCCCGTAGGCCAGCCTCGTAGACCTCGATTTGGTCAGATATGATAATCTCGTGGTAGTCAGTTGCTGTACTACCGCTCTCGTACTACAAGCTGGACTATTATTATTGGATACAGTTATATAGGTAGTTATATGAATGGATATTATCTATTTACCTCTTGGCAAGAGGTAATATGCTGAGGGGGGTAACTGGCTGGCTCATTTGCTGTATGGTGATCTGACACAATAAACGCTCATATGTGGTAGGCGATGATCATTATGATAAGTTCGACCGGAGTGGCTCAGCCGGTGAATCGTGTAGCAACGGAACAATGATCCTTCGCGCTATCTGTACGTGATATTCTCTTTCTTTTCGGATTTTGATTAATATGTTCACGAGTTGCCAGGTACCTAACTAATAGAGACAGGTACACAACATTATGTGCATATAGCTTCGCATCCACATGATCTAATGTGTATGACAAGGTATGGCAAGCTATTGGTAAATCTTGAACGCCCTCAGAATAATTCGGCGGGAAACCGGGAATTTTGAGATCTGAGATGAAATAAGGTGGTTGGTGTAGAGAAAGAAGTAAGTAGGTTGTGGCCTGTGTGTTAATGACGGTGAGTTGTTACAAAGTTGGTCTAATTCACAACCTGCACTCTACAACGTTGTCCATTTTACTTTTGTTACCTAAAGTTTAGGTAACTACTTAACTATTTATTTTCTATTTTTACTTATTCAACCAGTTATTGTTATTATTTGTTTTAAAAAGAGAAGAGTAAATTCCAACAAAATGGCCAAGTCTAGGTAATTACCTTTGATAATATGGATAACTACCTAACTTAATATCAGAAACAAGTTATCAGTTTCAACATTTCCAACCCAGATTTGGAAACTCACTGATGGCTGGTTGGTTGTCAGAAAAGCTGCCGAGGCTCTGCGCGTTGTAACCACTCAAGTCCCGTAGGTGGCGTCATGGACCACCCCCCTTGTCCTGAGTCTAGCGTCCAAACGGGGACCCCGGCTGCCCGGAAACTAAATGCCTAGGCTACCATGCCAGGTAAGGTCACACTAAGTTACAGGTGAAGCCGGGAGCTGCGCGCGGTTAAGCTTCCAGGTAGGTACCTAGGTAAGGTAGGTATGTAACTGCCCCAGGATTTTGACGTCGCACAGGTTACTCAGAGCTCCGGGTTCTTGACCAATCGGTAGCCAACCAAGATCCACCAAATTTCCATAAATGGAAAGGCACAGACAATCAGCCAAGCCTCAATTCTCATGCCATGGCCGTGTTCATTTATTTCTTCGTGAATATGAGAAGAAAACACGACTGCTTTTTCTTATTATCCTTTTTTTTTTTTTTTTTTCGTCATTTTGTACTAACTTGCCAAGAGGAAATTCGAGTCTTCAACGACCCGGAACTTAACCCCCGGCATCCATCAAGTCTTCAACAGACAATGCCAGAGCCGAGTATTCATTTGTATGACGATTTCTATCCACTTATACCCGTTCTTCTCTTCATACCCAGTTAGCGCCAGCGCCATGTCCTCCGTGAAGACACTTGGCGCTGAACCGCAACCGCAGCCACAACCGATCCGCATCGCCATCTTACTCAATTCATATCGTTCCCGTCTCCTTCCCGCTATCAGGGCCTCCTACGAACGAACCATAGGCGCCGTCGCCCCAGATGCCAGGCTGGCCTTCTACGAGCCCGCCAACAAGGCCGGCCAGTTTCCCGATCCAGCCTTCTTCGATCTCATAGTGTTCGGCGGGTCTAACGTCGACCCGCGCAAGTCCCATCAATGGATCCTTGACGTGCATGCCTTCCTCCGCCGCCTCGTGACCCAGCACCCCGAGAAGAAAGTCTTGGGCATCTGCTGGGGCCACCAGACCATCTCGCGCGTCTTCGGCGGCAGGGTCGTCGACGCCGCGTACCCGGAAGTATATAGATCCCCCGGTTTCTTTCACACGACCAGGAAACTAACCAAAACAAACAAAACTCTTAGATGGGCGTGGCCAACGTAAACCTTACGGAGGCGGGAAGAAAGTTCTTCCCCGAAGCGGCCGCCCTAGGCTCCTTCAAGCTGCAGCAGCACCACCGGCGCGAGGTCGCCGTAGCGCCGCCGGGTTTCGTGCAACTAGCCCAGGGCAACCAGTGCCTGCTCAGCGAGAACAATATGATCTTGACCTTCCAAGGCCATCCCGAGAAGGACGCCGAGACGGCCCGTCTGCGCCTGCACGATTCGATGCGCTGGTTCGGATTCGACGCCTCGCTGGACGAGAAGGCCTGGATCAAGCTGCAGGAGATGGTGAACATGGAGCACGACGGCCCCGCCGTCTGGAGACGCATCTTGGAGTGGCTCAAGGAGCCCCCGGTCCAAGGGTCCGGAATCGTAGATAAAGTAAGCAAAATGTAACATAGGTATTTAGTCTTCAGCCTCTTGACCCTTACGAGAGGCTCGTCTTGGATTACTTTTTGAATACAATTAATTACTTAAATCTATTATTATATTAGATTAATGATGCTAATGACATAGAGGTGGGAATCAATCAAGTTATACATGAGGAGACGTTGTCCTGAAGAACTAAGAGGCTAGAGGTTACGTATACCTTTAAGCTTAGAGTTACGTCCAATTAGAAGAAACCATAGAATAGCACAAGAAACAAACACATGCCTTCTAAGGAAAGCCCCTCATCAAATAACCCAATCAGACTATTTGATGAATTAGCTCGCCTCAACTTGTTGCCGTTTAATACTAAAGATCTGAGAGCCTGAAAGGCATAATTGTTCTGTCTCGTATGTATCACAGGAATAACTAGGTTGACAACTGTCAATGGAATGAAGATCACTAGTGATAGGCTATTATGTGTTCCACTGCTATGATTAATTGTAGCAAATAACATAGGTGAACAACATCCGTATTCCATTAATATCTACTTGAACAGGACGTTGTTTAGGAGCGTGCTGTCAGCACTTACGGACAAATCAAGACACAAGAGACATCAAATTAAATTCTAATCTTTTATTATATACTCGAACAGCGATGCAAACTATATACAGTACATTACTTATGCGAGTATGGAAGTAGGACTAATGCCGAAGACATAAAGAGCAGCCCGAAAAGGGTTGCTTCTAACACAGGACAATGATTACATATGAATCCGAACTCCTGATCTAAGTCTACTTTTTTTCTGTTCCATTCCCCGATTTTGAGGGGATCTAGTATGGTTTAGCTGATGATTGAGCAAAAGAAATGCTTAGTCTCCTCTCCCGCGAGGGAGTCTAGACGCCGGGCTATGCTTCGCAATGCACAAAAGGGCTGAGGAATTAATACCGCCTCTCTCTGTTCCAGTTCCATGTTCCCTGACCACCAAAGCAGAACCTGTATAAACTCCCTCGACATAGTAAAAAGTATCATGACAAGAAAATTCGTGAGTGCCAAAGTCATTGGCTATCGGCCGTGGAAAATACGAGATGTCCGTAGACTAGAACCTCGCACGTTGATCGTGATTACATATTATCTCCACCAAGTAGACTGAGTATTTGCTGGCCTTGCATCTTATATGAAACCCGCATCGCATATATCACATGCTAGTTCAGGCTTGCGAGAGCTTTCGAGCATCCTGATATCTGGTACATCGGCACCAAAGTCCATGATTAGAATCTTGGCGTCCTGTCCAGTGCTGACGATACGTCGGTAGTCGGACTTTGCACTGAGCACCCAGCTGGCATGCCAACCCGGAAAATCTAACTGTTGTTGGCCCGTTTCCATGTCGAAGACCTTGATATCGGTATCGTAGCTGCCGCTGATCAGACGCCCGCTAATACTGTCGATATGTAAACTGCGCACAAGACTCTGATGGGCTTGTATTTCTTGAAGGCATTCACCGGTGTTCGCGTCCCAGATACGGATAACTTTATCGCTTCCAGCAGATGCAACAAAGCGACCATCCTCGGAGAACTGGCTACAGGCAAGACCCTTAGTATGGCCGGCAAGTTCGCGGATCACCTTACCGCTATCGATGTTCCAAAGTTTGACGGTGAAGTCTCCAGAGCAGGATACCAATGTGTTTCCACGTAATTGTACCGCATTAACAGGACCAGTATGACCATTTAGTTGTTTGATCAGAGAGAATGTAGCTCGGTCCCAAACACATATAGTACAATCCTTAGAGCAAGTCACGATGTACTTATCATCGAATGCTAGATCAAGAACAGCAGCAGTATGAAACTTAAGGCGTCGAACTGGTCTGTATCCTGAGCGCACATTGTAAACAATGCAAGTTGAATCCGAAGAGCCAGTAACCAGTATCTCATCGTCGTACTGAAGACATAAAATAGAAGCGCTGTGATGAATTGGGAATGAGACAGTGACGGGAACCGAAGGGCTTATCCGCTCATTGCTAGGGAAAAGCGCATAATGTGTGGGGTGACCCGTTGAGTCGAACAGGATTGATGAGTCGTTTACGACTTCCGGCGGTCCAATAATAAGACGACATTGGAGGGTATGCATATCCCAAATTCGAATTGTCTTGTCTCGAGAACCGGTGATGATCTTGTTCCTATTCCACGCATTAGTAAATCTTAATTAAGTATAACATTGATGCTTTGTGGGTTCAAATTCATACTCATCGAATTGCTGGCAATAAACACTGTCTGTATGCCCGTTCAAAAAGACCGCACGTGCTTGCTTCCCTAATTTCCATCGCGCATCGAGCTCTTCTCGTGCTTTATATATCTTCCGCCAATCTCTCTGGGAACGAAGCGAGGGCACGCCAAAGCCAGACCCAGGTTGAACAGGGCGACCAGTAGCGTATGTGCCTGTCTTTTCCCTGAGGAAGGATTGTCGCCAGATATGCTGATCCTGTGCCATTTTATACCAAAGCTTGGAAACTCTGCTTGCAACTGCCAGCTGTGCAGCATCCAAATGAGAGAGGATTTGCACAGCTAATTCCGGTGGTAGTTGAGCTACAAAATCCTTCCTAATTATCGGCGCGCTCTCCTCAATTTGTATATTAAGTTGAGACATAGACGCAGTGAAAGAGATTCCAATGCCGCTCTCACGGTCATTCTGCGACTCGGCAAGCGAAACCAATTCTTGGTAGTATCGAGCGTGACCTAGTGACTCGTTTTGCAAAGCTGCTGCCGCCTTGGCTGCTGCACCGGTATGCCAGGGAATAATCGGGGGTTCGAGACCGTTTCCAGGAACAGGACGATTTGGAAACTCGGCTTGAAGAGGAGAGTAGATAGTCTCTAGGGTACCAGGGCCACCGTATGAAGTACGCGAGTGTCGAAAACTGGTAGCTTGTCTTAATTTATGCCAAGTCGAGTGCGAAGTAGTAGGGCGCGTTTCGTGGCTCTCTGCAGCTGACTCTGAGACTCTGCGTTCACGACGGACAATACCCTTAATGGATAGCGATGCACGTCTGATTTTTCCCTTGATCATTTCCCCGGAAACGCTTCCATGACGGCTCTTACGAAATGGGTTTGCACTTGTCGGAGTGGTAGGTTCTTCGTCAATGCCGGGTTCTATACCGGTATCATGCGAGTAGGACCTCGCGCTCAACGGCGAAGGATCGTGGAGCATTGCGGCTAAGGGCCCAGCTTGGGCAGGGACTTTAGAGGTAGACATGACCGTAGCGAAGGTCCGGAAAACTTTGATGCTTGAATTTGAGAAAAAAACGCGGATAGCTTGTCGTGTCGGCCTGAAGGATGAGGTGGATACAAATAACGGTGTCAGAAAAGGGACAACCGGATAGTAGCGTTAAACAATGCGAAAAGGGTAAGTCGAAGGAAAGGAGATTATTTTTTTAGTGTGGGATGAAAAATAAAAAAGAGACTGCAGGTGAGAAAGAACGGATGATATGCAAAGTAAACAATGGCGCCGGCGAGGCGAAAGAATGTAAGCCGTAGAAAATAACTGCAAGTAATAAAAGTAGAGTAGTTCTTGTTCAAGTAAGTTTTCGATGTTTTTGTGGCTGGTCAGCAACAAAAAAAAAAAAGTTCCAATCCCAATGCCAGCATCCGCTTTCCGTTATTTAAGAAGTACCGCAAAGTCACGCTAATGTACGTTGTATGTACCTTCCCGATATCCTGGACCGCAGGGTTTTTTGTCCTCATTACTACCCCACGCCCCCTTTTTATTGATCTTCTTTTTCTCCTTTGTTCGCCTCCCCTAAGACTTCTTGAGTCAGGTGTAGTCCCTCATCATCATCCAAAGATGGACACAAAAGGAAAAAACTGCCAGAATCCAGGCATGTTGAGTGCATAATCACCTACATACATATCTAGGTCATGTATCTATCAACTACACGGACTTCAATTCTAGTCTAGTGCAGGTAAGGCATACCTTGTACCTACCTAATGTAAGTATAAGTACCTGTATTTTACGGAAGTGGAGGATGCGAATTGGCCCATGCGGTCAAAAGAATGTGGAGTGCGGGTAAAGATTAACCAAAATTGTACCTGACAAGGTGCAATACCTTGAACAATTCCACATTTATATTCTTCTTCCTGCCTTTCGCAGAATCCTTTATTCTCATTTAAGTTGTGATCGACTCTTGTTTGTTTGTCTAGAAGCGGTGCAGCATTCGGTACATGTTTCCGTACATAAAATAGCCACTATTAAGTAGGTCCGGGTCAGGTACCAACGGAAGGATGGTGACGAAGGGGAAAGAAAGAGAAAAAAAAAAAAAAAACGATAGGGCGATGCAGCTAGTCAGTCCGCCTGAAGCAAAAAGTCGGGATCCCCGTTATACGCGGGCAGGGAACTACCAATAGCCGGTGTCCCTTCATATCTTTTATCTTTCTAGCTTATCTGACTTGCAGTGTAAGAATAACCTATAGAACAGTCATCTCTTAGCCCTGGTATTTCTTCTTGATATAATAGGACGGTATAAATTAATTAGATCGAATCTTTAATGAGATCTCGTAGTTTAGATGGAAAGTTCAGGTAACTACGAGAGATACGCGTAGTACTTCAATGCGTGGGTACGGAACTAGGTGCGTACATTAGTAGGTGTAAAGCGAAGGTGTAACATGAAAATGTACAAGTACCTGAGAATTGAGTTCAGATGAGGTACATTGGCGTACCCCATGGTTTCAGGGCAGAACCTTACTTTGTTTGTCTTTACACACGTGGAGGACCCTTCTTTTAAATGTTGCATGCACCCTTGTTTTAATTAATGGCCTTTCACATTTTAAGGTTAAAGGTTAACATTTCCAATGACAGGTCTGCTTGGATGGAAATGACATATTCAATAATTGCATTGTTACGTGTTCAACATTTACATTCAAAGGAAGATGATTTGGGATCCGCAACTCATAGGCCGCCACGCTACTCCCTTCAATGCCTACATGACCTCAAGTAACTGATGATATATTTGAGTGTTATACACCATTGCGCATTGGTTCTATTTTAATCTTTGTTACGGACGTATAGTTAACGGTGTACAAGTCTACGCCAATATTGCGAAATATGTTTTTTTTCGCCTTGCTGAGCCTCATGGTAGGATTTTGTCAGATTCATGCCGAATCCTAAGTCTTGTTAGCGGTGTAAGCATAGAGCAGTAGATGATAAATAACAACTATTGGATACTTTCATTGATATAGTAATTTGCTTCTAGTTGGGGGCGCTTGAAAACGTGTCTTATAGGAAACAGATCTTTCGAGGCGCCATTTCATCCATAGTCAAAGAAACTACCTAAGCTAAGGCCAACATAAAGAAACCTGCCCTTGTCTCAACTTTAGATCAGTCACGATAGGGAGTTTCAAATTCATCTCTCTTAAACACATCCTCGATCCCCCCTAAACCCAATAGTATAGTATAGTATAGTATAGTATAGGAAACCACAAAGTAACAGGTAGCCTCATTATATCGTTCCATAGTTCGTATATCATAATCGACTGTCCGTGTACAACGTCGCACCATTAGAAATAAGGAAAAAGGAGAGTGACACCCGCTTGACTCGAACTCCAAGTCTCTAGAACTTCAGTTTCTTGGCCTATTTTCCATGTCGCGACTAATTGGGCCGCGTTCCCTACCCAACGCCCGGTCGACTCTCTTAACGTGGTCCCGATGATGTCTGCGCGCCTCAGACGTTTCCCGATTATCAATTCTCCACCATGGGTTAGAATGGGGGGTAAACGCCCGCCAACCGTCCTTATCTTTCGTCGATTTAATCTCCTCGCCTCGTAGGACGATGAAGTATCTAGACACCGCCGGCTTCTCTTGACAACGACGGAATAAGCCCTTCTTCTTACGCTCCGGAAGTAGCTCTGTCATCCGGAACTCGCCTTCTTCGAGAATGACAACCTGCCATTCGCGCCGGCGGAAAGGGGTCTTGTTCGTTGATCTGAGTTTATTGTCTACGATGGATTGGACTTGGTTATACACGCCCGCATTTAGATGAAAGACGCGGTTAGCCAGGTCTTGGGCGTACGATGTTCCCTTCTTGGAGCTTCTGGCAGCGTATTCTTGAATAGCGTCTGCGTGCAATTCGGCCAACTCTTCCTGGGTGTAAGATGTCAGGGGTTCGATATCCAAGAACCCGTCGTTACGGCTCCTCCATTTGCTGCCGAGTTTGATGCCGCAGAAGGTCTTCCAGGCAACTCTGTCGACGGTATTCCCGCTGTCAAGAACAGCCCATGCTTCGTATACTGTTTTCGCCGGTTTGCCGTCTGGGACAGTGCTACTCCTTGTTAGAAAATGTACTTCTCAGTGTTTTAGGTCTCTATGAGGACGTACAACATCTTCCTCCCGGAATGGTCCGGGCAAGATTCTTTGGATAGGATGGAGAGAGCATCTTCATCAATCTCTCGTCGTACTCCCATCATGGTCTTGGCATCTTCGCTCAGTGATGATAAGGCCGGGCTCAGAGGTGCCATTCCCTCTTGGTCCACTGTCTGCTTACCCTCATATTCTGGTGATGTAGCCATTGCTTGAGTTATCAGAGGCTTGAGTAATTTCTTGGGGTAGATAGAAAGCTGGAAAATCGCGGGCAGGCTAGGGTATACGAAGCCGGAGCGGTAAGAAGGTCGTAGAAACCGTTTATATACTATTGAGTCATCTTATATGCATTTACATTTGGGGGCTGTGTCTGCGGAATTCCTAGCGTTACACATGTCTCTGTCTCGCTGAACATAAATCGGTGTAGGTACGTTCTTGGCAGCAGAAGCTGCCTGGAATTATGTTCCATCTAGTCTACACTATAGGTCGTGATTGGATGGCACTAGCTGCGCACTGCCGTTATAATATGAGCGATCACAGGAATGATACCTGCATATACTATCATAAATTTCGCGATTGGAGCAAACTTATGATGCTAGAGCTGAGCCTTGCTGACTTGTCGATGAGACGAATCGAATTGGAGTTTCTAGACCGATGGACCAATTTGGGTAGTATTGGACGACAGCCTACTTCAGGTGCAACCATTTCATCAGGCTGGGCATACTGTATACCGAAGTAATGTTCAGGTCCTGCAGTCTTTTCTAAGTGATCACGACCACATGGAAACTAGTTAATTTTTCATCCAGCCTGCAGTAGATATATTTATCGCATAGATACAATTCAACAATCCCAATTTCATGTCAATCTATCCAATCCGCCTCCTAGTTCTAAAGCCACTATATTCGTCATGCTACTGGACTATCCCACTTATAGCTCTGGCAAAAAGATCGATATCTCAGGGTCAGCTTCTTTGTCCAGGCGCTGCTGGTTGTAGCTTTTAAATGCTTCACAAGCTTCCTGCGAAACTCCCAGCTTGTTAAGCAACCCCTGGATGGTCGAGTTTCCGCTGGAGAGATAAGTCGCGATATCATTCAACGAATCTCTGAAGTGATCTGGCGGCGAGTCAACGCACAGTTTCATGATAGTCGCGGTGACTTCAATCCAAGCAGTGACCAATGCTGGGTCAAATGAAGCCTGCATCTGCCGGAACTCGATAGTGTTGAGTTGGCTCCGGCGGACTTTTCCCGGGAAGTTCGATGTCGCTGGCAGTAGTTCCATAAGCCCGATCGATGCTCGACGAGACTTCTTCGGCTCGCCCACTAGCATCGCGAGTTCTTCCACCGTCTCGGCACGCCACAGCCATTGGACCTTTGGTTTGTCTTGGTGAAGTGATTCCCAAACGTTTGGTGGGGCGTTCTGCTCCATCTCATAGAACCAGTTCCCCTTGCCAGGGTCATTGATCCAGCTCGGGAGCCTTGAATCATTGCCGGTTCCCATGTTTGTCCCTGTCTGTAGCAACGCGGCATACTTATTGGCATGCTTCCTCCAGGACGCGTGAAGCTCCATCAGTTTGTCCTCTGCAATCCACATAAGGGTAAGGATACGCTTGATAGTCACGAGATCGTATTCCACGCCGCTGAGACCCCAATGAATATGAGTGCTACACTGGCTCGAGGCAGATCCCGAATCCTTGCCAGAGTTCACACTGACTAAGTAATTGCTGCGGAATGTTCGGCAGATACTATCGAAGTCCGACTTCATAGTATCAAAATCGCGGAACCGATAAGCCTTGCCGACGAACTCGAAGCCGAGCCAGAAATGGCCTGGTGGCGTTTCGGGTCTTACAGCCATACGCTTTCCCTTGGCTGCTGGGTCGGTCCACTGCATCGATTTGAGTCAGCATTTATTTCTCTTCAAGAAAGACCCTGAAGGTTGGCTCATGCCGTATCACAAGAGCAAAAGCCACTTGATCAACTGGGTGTAAGTCAATGCAATCAAACTGAAATCTCAAGCGTACAATCATCGTGTCCTCAGGGACAATAGTGTTCTTCTTATAAGAAGTATACCGATAATCGTCGAAATCTCCTAGCCTCATGTAATTGTCGCTAGGATTCAGTGTCTTCTCGTCTTTAGGATGACTCTTTTCTTGGTAGACTGTCGGTGTTCCAGTGTCAGTAAGCTTCTTCGCGATCTCATTTCCAAAGTAATGAGTCCTCTTCATGTGGACTTCATGATCGTCAGAATCGTCTTTAGTCAGGTCTGGTGGTTCCTCTAGTGCTCCTTGAGTGGGCGAGCTGTGCTTGCCATTCTGGAGCTTCGAGGGAGCCATGCCAGCCTCTCTAAAGAGAACTAGGAACTCCAGCTCAACGCCGAAGGTGGCTGCGTCGGAAAAGGGGCTCATATCGAGTGTTTGGGTTCAATTCTGGTTGAAGTTGCTTGCTTGCTTGAAAATCTGAGCTTGTTTGCTTCTTACATCTCACATTTCTAAAGAACAGACTTTCCCCCTTAAATAGAGAATCAAGAGGCCTATTTGCCATGACTCTTGAGTCGCTCTTGCCGAAATATTTCCACTGAGCATAGATGACACTCATCTCCCGTCAATATTGATCTACCATTGATAGTCTAACAAAGCCAATAAGTGATCTGTACGAATACTCCAAGTCTGAAAGGGAAACTAGAGAGGAATGTTGACAACGAATCGCTAGGCAGGACTGCTGAGAAGTGGTCATGGTGCCGTGTCTCGACCTGATAACTATGAAGAAGTCAGTTTCCCCTCAGCTCGTAATAATGATACGACGCCTCCTTTCTGTCATGTACGCGGAATAAAAGTCGTATTCTGCGAGTCGGACAACCAACGTCACCATCGTTGTCGCCAACAACATCTTCCCCTCCGCGTTACAGACAACGTCTATCACATATCAGTCTATATATCATTTTCACGTCGCCTGTGACCTAGAATGATGCCTTCCCACTCATGCCCAACGGAAATAGACCCTATTGTCTAGACATGTAAGACGCGGGGTGTAACCATATCTTATAGCTATAACCCGTGAATGGACCTCGTAGTTGGAGAACGAAGTGATTTACCGTCATTATCACCGTCATCGTCAGCTGAAACTCGGGATAGGTAATACGGGCCGAACCTCTAGTCCAGGAGCTGATGCCAACGTCCCCAATAGATCACGAATACTGCCACATTGCCGATGGCCCATAGCGGGCCGTAGTCAGAATCCCGACCCAGCTTGCTGTTTATGATACGGAACTGCTCTATGCCTGTGATATATACTCTTGTATCGTGCATGCATACCTAATGCAACATTCCCGCAACCCTTAGCATCTCCATTCCTACCTCCGAGACTACTCACTAGCATCGACGTCGTTCTGGATTTGTGGCTGCTCCCTAAAGAACCCACTCCGGGCGTAGACCGATCCTCCATATCTGGCTATACGCGCTGCTCTTATGACCAGTTCACCTAGAGGCAAGGATAATCCGTATGCATAAATCAGGAGATAACATACGTATACCTGGCGTATTTTCTTAACAATGTGATAGTCTTCCCGCCATCCTGGTGGTAGATTAATCCGAGTTGGGGTAGAATTGGGTATATTGATTTGCTAAACTTCCAATCACGATTAATTACAAGTTCCAACATGCATACAAGAAGTCAAACCGGGAGAAGGCTTGAGGCGGGAAACGGCAGCCACGCGATGGCGTCGGTAGTTGACACATGAGGCCTTAGGAATGAGGAGTCTCAATACTGGATCTATTGAAGAGTTGAGAGGAACAAGGTTGTTCCAAAACCGGTGGACCTTTTTTTCTTAATGGAAGAAAAAAAGAAAGAGAAAAAAAAAGAAACGAATCAAGTATCGAGACACAAAAACAAAGTCAGATTGAGATCGGGAAGATCCAATTGGCTAATTGTATTTAGATACTCCAGATTCTCCATAATCTTCTCCCCTTTACTTGCCATCAAGGTTCTATCTATATAGAAATGCTTAGATAGCTGGTTATAAATATACAATTTTAACATCATCAACACCAAGGCAAAACAGATGGCTCCGCGTCAAACCGTCCTTCCGCTCGCCTACCGAGCCTTCTTTCTCATCATCGAGCCCATATCCGCCCTCGTAGGTGCGTTCTATGCGCACCTCCGGCAGGATGAGTACCTATCGATGACCACGCATACCGCATCACCGGTTCCGCTCGGGACGTCTATTATTCTCTCTCAGCTCGCCAATCTTTATCTACTATTCGCACTTAATGAGGCTTTGGTACTGCGGTCTACGGGCGATCTCCGGGTGTGGCGGACTGTACTGTTCGTCTTGCTGGTCGCCGACTTCGGTCACCTCTACTCCGTAAGCGGGTTGGGATCTTGGGTGTACTGGGACGTTACGCGTTGGAATCCCATCGACTACGGGAACGTGTTGTTCGTATATCTAGGCGCGTCAATGAGGATTGCGTTCCTCACTGGTGTTGGGCTGGGAACATCATCCCCGACTAAGACGAAAAAAGCGGCTTAAGAAGTTCTCACGGAAAGTCACCCAAAGCAATAAGTCACCTCCTCTATGACGAACTTCAAAGTCGATACGTTTTCCTATTCCAACAGTACCTAACCTACCTTACCTATCCTATCCCTTATGAGCCTTCTTCTGTCTTGTCATTGTTACCTATTCCCCAACAATCAAGGCCAGACTTTTTTCCTTTTCAAAGATGCCTTGCAAAAAAAAGCATTTGGAGCCCACAATAATTTTTTTTTCTCCTTTCGGCACGATGAAATACCGCACCTGAACGTGGGGTTTAGCTCTATCTCCGATCCTCTACCAATGCCCGCATTCGGTTGGTTCCAATCAGATTGACCAGCCAAAAAACGATGAAGAGATACAACTTCCGCAACTAGGCTCGGTCCCTGTTTAGCGAAAAAAGGAGTTCTCCTTCTAGAATTACTCCGAAACTGGAGCAATCGTACCGCTAGGAGTACCGCTTCTATGCCTGTTGTGGATAAAAGGATGATTGGTTTTCTGGGGGGGGGGGGGGTATACTCTTCTTGACCGGGGAAATGGAGGGGAATTCATGAGGTGGGGGTTATTATAATATTCCCTGGGCTTCAAATATCAACTTACAAACCCCTCCATTGAATCCCTCACGTCGATAGTAGGTATCCCTATATCTTTCTGTATCTACTCAGGTCTTATTACCTATATCTCAAACTCAAAATGTCTAAATTCGACCAATACGAGGGTTTCCAAGTTCAGTCGGCCGACACATGGACCGAATTCCATCTAAAAAAGTTCGATACCAAGCCCTTCGGCGATAACGATGTGGAAATCAAGATCGAGTGCTGTGGCGTGTGCGCTAGCGATATTCACACCATCACTGGCGGTTGGGGCGGCGCACGTTTCCCGCTAGCTGTCGGCCACGAGATCGTTGGTAAGGCCTTGAGAGTCGGTCCCAAGGTGACTCTTGTGAAACCCGGCCAGCGCGTTGGTGTTGGCGCCCAATCGTGGTCCTGCCTAGAATGCCGCCAATGCAAGAACGACAATGAGACATACTGCTCTAAATTGATAGACACTTACGGTGCCGTCTGGCCGGATTCTGGTGTCGTTACCCAGGGTGGCTTTTCGTCCCACGTCAGGACACATGAATTCTGGTGTGTACCTGCGTCCTGGCATTAACCGATTGAGCGAACGTTACTCATAGATCGAGTGGTACCTAACTTGTTACTACCAGGGTTTACCCAATCCCAGACTCGATACCAAGCCATCTCGCTGCGCCGATGCTATGCGCCGGTATCACAAGTTATAGCCCGCTAGTGCGAAACGGCGCCGGTCCGGGCAAGAAGGTCGGCGTCGTAGGTTTGGGAGGTTTAGGACATTTTGCAGTTCTCTTCAGCAAAGCATTAGGTGCAGAGACCTGGGTCATCTCACGAACGCATAGCAAGGAGGCGGACGCGAAGGCGATGGGTGCCGACGGGTTCCTGGCTACACAAGACAAGGACTGGAACAAGGATCACTTATTGTCGTTCGACCTCATCATTAGCACCGCAAACAGCACCGGCGAAGGCTTTGACCTAAGCGGTTACCTCGCCCTTCTCGATGTCCACAAGAAGTGGATATCAGTTGGGTTACCAGAGGGCGAAGGCATGAATGTAAAGGCCATGGACCTCGTCGGCAACGGCTGCTTGATCGGCGCGTCGCACCTGGGAAGCCGACGTGAGATGCTGGAGATGTTCCAGTTAGCCGCAGACAAGGGAATCAAGTCCTGGGTCGAGACGGTGCCGCTCAGCGCGGAGAACTTATCCAAGACGGCGCAGAGACTTCGGAATTCCGATGTTCGGTACCGATTCACCATGACCGACTACGACAAGGTCTTCGGAGCATAGAGAAGTTAAGAATCTAAAAGAACTGACTACCTTGACCTTTTGCATCTAGTTGGAGTCAGAGAGACTTTGTAATAGAAAAAAACAAGCTTGTCGCATTGCACGAGATACTCGTGAGTTAAGTGGAGTTGAACCAAGATACTACCTATATATAGAAAGGAGAAATATATAGACTTGAATTGCCCTAACGTGAAAGTTAGCACCTGTTAACGCAAGTACATCCAAGTGATTAAGGCCATCTGGACCACCCGGAGACCGTTATTATGTGGCTTGGCCAAATTTAAACTGGATAGGCGTTGGGGTCATCATGGTTGAAGAGGCGATCTGTTAGTTGATAAGCGGATGTGCTCATGCCTAAAATCCCATCAGCCGTGCACTAGCATCCTAAAGTCGACCACAGGTTGAATAATGTGTATTGTAAAGTGAGATCAGCTAATCATACATGTTATCCCGGTTTAAATTGAGGCTGTGATTTCATCACCGGCCTATTCGATACATAGAAAAGAGCACGGTTAAAGATGCCCGGAATTATACGAGAGACTGGGACAGAGAAACGCCACCTCATAGCTTGGGGTACTTGTTGGCGAGGCATGTGATATTAAATCGGTCTATATAGCTTAGCGACGTCATCATATAGCCTACATAATCACCGTGGCTGTATTCGTATGACGCCCACGGGTACGGCTGTCGAATACCTACATGGAAGAAGATCCTTCAGCCCTAAGGAAGTAGGGCGTCTTATATCGTATCTAATTGGATACTCTACACGATAGCCGCGTAAATCATGACAATGCTGTAGCCTTTCAGAGAACTAAGAAGCTTAGTTCATCCGTTGTAGACTGGTTAACTATTCTTTAGTAGGACTAGCTAAGTCCTAAGATATCATGCGATGGTATTGGGGGCATATGCAGTGTTCCAGCTGAAGAAATACCATCCAACCTATACCATCCTCGTGATCTTCACTTTCTAGTGTTTGGTGCTCTTGTACGACTTGGTGCTTTCTACATATTTAAATCTGCCAACAACAGTAGCCGAAGCAGATAATTCGATGAATGTTGCCCAAAGTCCTATGATAAGCGGACGAATCAGAGGTAGACAACCAGACGATGAGGCTCGGCGGAAAATTCTCCGAATTACAAGCAATCGAGTGGATTCTCGAAGGAAGTCCACGCTTTAGGACTTACATAGTACACTATCTAGCCAAAGGTAAACCCCAGAAACATTGGGGGGGAGGGGGCGTACACCGCCGGTTTTTTGGCGAAAACAATAATATGTCGTTGTCTGACCGAGTATTGACATGTGGCGTCCCCTCAATTCGAACCACTGTCTCTTTTATACACTAATTTTAGAATCCCGAACCCGGAAATCCCCAAAATACCCAACTCCAAATCCAAATACTACCAAGTATTATCCCATCTATGTAATGAACCATGCCAAGAAAACTATCGCCCGTAATTCGCTGCTGGAGACGAAGGTAGTTCAGCCACTGGGCGTTCCGTGTCGCGGCCCTCTAGCTCCATGGGTGGCGGGTTGAGTAACGGGGAGTAGGACTGATGCTTCTGATCCGCCACAGAAGTCCATCCGCTTACCCCAGATATCTGGGATATATGTCTATTATCTCCATGCCAGGATTCCGTCGACCGGGGCGAATGGGGTGCGTATGGATGCTGGTGGTGCTGGTTGGGGGAATAGGCTGAGTAGCCAGGACTTGGATACCCTGGGCTTGGTGCACCAGAATGATTTCCATCGTGCCATTGGGATATACCGGGAGATTGCGCTGTCAGTGAGTTAGTGATAAGTGAATGGAAGTATACGATGGGAATAGACTCACGTCCTTGAGCGCCGTAATGATTAATTACTTCATCGCCCTTGCCGTGTTTCTTCTTATTTCTTGCCAGCCAGCCGCATCTATACGCTATTATTGCGAGAAGAATCGCGACTACTGCCGCACCACCTAGAGCTATGCCCAGTATCGCACCTAGAGGCAAGCTGTAGCCGGAACCTGAATCCGAACTGGGCGTGGAGGACATAGAAGCGAGGAAAACCTCAGCGTTGCTCGCATCGTCACTTAGTATTGCCGGTAGTAGATTTTCTGTTGGACATCCTTCATTTGCGCACGGATTTATACTGCAACATCCCAAAAATGGTTGAGAGCTCTTGCAAGTATACCAAGTGCTGGCGTTGTTTGGCGGAGCACAGCTTTGTGCTGGTATACTTTCGTAGTGATCCGATGAAAAACTTGCCGCTGCTAGATCATTCTGGGGGCACCGTCCGCTGCCGTCCGCACACGGGTCGACGGTACAACAACCGATGAAGCGGGTGCTTGCATTTTCGCATACGTAGAACTTTCCCTTGGCTGGGCACGACAGCCCAAGATCACTGCGCGTTGTTGACATTTTCGAGGATTGGGCTATCTCCGGGGTAGATAAGGAATTATAAAATAACTTTCACCGTTAATGAAGAAAGTAGAAAAGGGAGTGAAAAGACAATCTCTCGCGGGGTTGTTGTAATAGCAACGAACGGTATATGATACGATACCTATATGATGTGGCTTGTCATCTCTGGCTTGGCCAAGGGATACGTAGATGCATTGCTGCCAAAAAGCCCTCAAAAGGGATTGGAGCAAAACGTCAGTCGACCATGTGAAAGTCGAATGGACCGGGCCAAATACGAAGACCTACGGATACAAAAGCCCCGCCGGGTACCGTGGCAGTGTCCCCGATCATAAGAAGCAAAATGTTGGTTCCTTCGGGTTGGTTGTGCAGTTCAGCGGATGCAGAGGATATCCCAAATTAGGAATATCACATTTGTCTGATTGGTCAAAGGTTGGGCGCCGTGTGGAGGCGCAGTAGATATATCCATTAGATATCCAATAATTCGTGTCATGGTTGGGGACTTTACCATAAGGCTGGGTCCGACTTACAAAATCAGAAAGCTACCTAGGTACCTAACCTATCTTCGTGAACTACAAAGAGTCTCGACATTCGGTGCCTTGGGTAGTATGCGGTCCGCTGCGCAGTAGGTAGCATGTGTGGTTGCAGCTGTTGTAGACGAATCACGCTCTCTTGCTACAGGTTAGCGGGTTGCTGGTGGTTACATATCTCCTCAATCCGTTGGCAGTACAAAAATAAAAGTCTCGCAAAGGACTATAGCCTAATATCATCAGCTAGGAATACGGGAAATGAACATTGTGACTGTTGGTGTGAGGATTGTGATAGTAGCTGAAGTTTTGACGTATAAGACCTCATCAACATAGGCTTTCCCCAACAATGTTACCTAGATTTCAATGCCGTAGATAACTCATCTCGGTAATTTAGATATCTATCACACCATCACACCATGGTGATAGTAATTCTACGATGTAACTCATTATGCGGCCCGAGAGGTATCCGAAACTTGACAAGGCTTCGAAAAGTAATATCAAAGCTTAAAGTGCAAGAAATGATCACATCTCATGAAGCACAGACAGTTGAATGTCTCTCTGTAATGCTTATAAATGATATGTAGATCTTATACTGGACAAAGCAAACGGTTTTGGTGATGAGATAGGCAAGGGATAGAGGAATGATTCAAACGCCGTTGAATTGGACGTGAGTGAAGATTCGATGTTCCTTCCCGATGTTAACTCTACAAGTCGAGCTTGGGGTCACTTATCTCTAGCCACAGTATGAAGCCACAGCATCTAAGATGGTGTACATATCAATGTAGGTACGTACTTGGGTGCATACCTCAGCTTACGGGAGTGGGTCTTAGATAAGATATTCCAAAGGAAATCGCTTCTGTTCGCTAAACCCTGAGTTGGTCCGAGCGTAATTGCCCACAATCTGCCCACAACTTAGCTTGATTTCCTAAATTTCCAACTTGCGAGTTTGAATTTTGTGTGAATTTTCGATTCAAGCCCCGAGCCGAAAACTTTCAACCTCGCGACTTCAATTCCCAACCCACCAACCCAAACCGCCATCCGCTCCTTTGCGACTTCGTTCCCCTTCTAGCAGCGAAGACAATAAACCGCAATCATGAGTGCCTCTCTTAACAAGATCGCGCCCAACAGCCCGTCGCGCCAGAACCCGTCGGAGCTTGAGACCAGCATCGCTGGCGCTCTCTACGACCTCGAGACCAACACCACCGATCTCAAGTCTGCTCTACGACCCCTGCAGTTCGTCTCTGCCCGAGAGGTGAGAAGCCAATGAATAGTTTATTAGTTTTTCCCAATATCTTGGGACCGCTTTGAACCGGCCCTATTCACTCGATCCGATCCGGACAAAGTTCTTTGCTGCTCCAAAAACGACTTTGTCCACCAATCGTGACGAGTTCGATATGAATGGCATTGGAAAATATCCAGAAATATCAGTGGAATAGGACGGGAAGCGGTCCAAGGAACACAATTTTAATCGTGTCTCCTGGAGCTCGCCTGCTGACTTTTGGGTCTTGATTAGATCGAAGTCGGCCACGGCAAGAAGGCTATCGTCATCTTTGTCCCCGTCCCATCCCTACAGGGCTTCCACCGAGTCCAGCAGCGGTAAGTTACTAATATTTACTCCATTATATCAATGTATAAGAGAAATTGCTAATACTTCTATCATTCTAATAGCTTGACTCGTGAGCTCGAGAAGAAGTTCTCCGACCGCCATGTCCTGATCCTCGCCTCGCGCCGCATCCTTCCCCGACCCAAGCGCTCTGCCCGCTCGCGCAACACCCTTAAGCAGAAGCGACCTCGTTCGCGAACTCTGACTGCCGTCCACGACGCTATCCTCACTGACCTCGTCTACCCCGTCGAGATCGTCGGCAAGCGTCTGCGCACCAAGGAGGACAACAGCAAGCTTCTCAAGGTCATCCTCGACGAGAAGGAGCGTGGTGGTGTCGACTACAGACTCGACACCTACTCCGAGGTCTACCGCCGCCTGACGGGCCGAACCGTCACCTTCGAGTTCCCCCAGTCCGGTGCCACCGAGTACTAGGGTTGAATGGATGATATCTGGGCTGGTATTGGGAAGAGAGTTTGGCATTGTCTTTCATGGAATGAATAGCATGGCAAATCTGGTGGGCCAAAAAACTACATTACTGGCACGGCGTCTAGATAGCTTGTGGACTTAATTGACAAGCTGGTTTTCTCATGACATATCACACTTAATGAACTGTTTTTTTGTTGTTGTTTTACTCGTGATTCCTTTCATACTCGTCGCTGTGCGTCTTTGGGGGTATCGTAGACTCTCTAGCTATTCCTGACTGATCCGACCAATGCCGATGGCGCACCAGTACGCCAGTTCTTTCTTCTCCCTTGTATCCTTTTCCTTGCCGGCCGTAGTGCCCACCTGATCCTGTGACACGTCGCCCTCCCATTCCAATCGTATAAGCATGGGTATCTCCAAAATATCCTCGTCTTCCTTCAGCGCGCCCTGACCTAGTTCCGCGCGAATCGATGCGGGTATCACCTCCACCACAATGCTGACCCAGTTTCGGCCCCTTTCCCATATCTTGCCTGCTTCCGCCTGCTGCGACGTGCTCTCGTCGCCCCGCTTCCGCCCCGCGCCCTTCTCGCCGTCCTTCAGAACATCTTCTAAGTACATGTCCGTATCGGTGTTGGCATCGATATGGAACTCGGGACATAGCACTGTCACCCTCGATGCGAAGCGTCCCGGGGTCGTGGCTGGCGTCGCAAGTGTGACCTTGATCTCCTCGAACATGGGGTTCTTGAAAGTCAAGAGGAACTGCGCGGGTTGGAGGGGTACTAGGAGGTCTGAAGTCCCCGGTGTTGAGGGGGCGGGGTTAAGTGGTTTGATAGAGATGGAGGGGATGCTGTTATTGGCAACGAGGCGGATGCGCCATCGTGTGTTGCCGACTTTGGACTCGGGCTTGCTTATGATGTGTCGGCATACAGGACATCGCTTCGAGCGCTTCGTACGTAGGAGGTATGGGATCGGCCACAGCTCGTCGGCGAATCGGGCGCCTTCCTCGACCTGTAATTTTGTTTGGCTGCTTGTGACGGTACCACCATAACCTTCGCGACGTAGTTTCGAGATAGCCGCGCTCTCGTCCAGGTCGGCGACACGAAAGCCCTCGCTCGCTGAGTCTGCTTCCCGCATTATGCTCGACTTGGCCTTGGGTTTGCCGAGGCCGCCTATATTATTTCCCGAGTATAGGTTCATGATTCGCGTAAGAGCACCCGGCGAGCTCAAGCCATAGTCCATCAAGTTGGACAAGCTACTCGAATTCGGTGAATTTGTGTTATTCTGAGCGTTGTAGAATGACTTCATAGCTGCGAATCTCGCCGAGGTGGACTCAGGCACAGCGTCACCCTTCTTCGGCGAAACGTCGCCGGTAGAAGAAGAGTGTTTAGAATGGTCCTCGCCGTGGCGCAGTTTAGAAAGCTGTGAGAATATGCCCTGCGGCTTGTCGAATTTGACGCCTATCTCGGCTGAGTTCCAGTTGCAGTATGAGCAGGCTAGGATCCATGGGCCGGATGGAGGTGCAGCACTTGCGCTCTCAGCTGTTAAGAGAGATGGTTCGGGCGCGGTTTCGAGGGACTGGACGGCGAGGGGTCCTATACATATTGGGCATTGGAAGCAACTACGCGTACATCTACGTAAAAAATACATTAGCCTTGCTAACACTACCATAGCACGGTCCAAAATATTCGTTTTGGTTATAGATCCAGTCGTAAAGCATGTAAATACACACCTGTTCCCTTCTGTCTTGAGACTACTACTTCCGACCTCAAAGAGGCAGTTAGGACAGTATATGGTGACAAGCTCCTCGGCGACACATCGTGGGCAGCGAATCTGATGGCACACATCGCAATACAACAGATATTCTAAGGGATATAAGCTGTAATTGGAGCGTGGCGAACGCGGATCGAAGGGGCGCTCGTCCTCATCATCAGGCGAATCCCGAGAAGAGGGAGAGGAGGTACCGTCTGGGGAACGGGACTGGATCGCGGAATCGTTACAGGGACATTGTATGTATGTATAAGGAACAAACGATGCCATCTAGACTTCTGGGGGCGGCATATTTCAGCCGCAAGATGGAACCCAAGCTTCGCGAACCAAAATTAAGGTAGGAGTTTAAGACCAATTTGCTAAAAAGAGCAGAATCCTGCACGACACTGCTTCCAAACGGCTGCACGTCAAAAAGGTGTTGGGACTTTTTTGTATGTTTGCATTTAATCAAACTGAGCTCTACCTGGATGCCAAGCTTCCTTAGCGGGGAACTGTGTTATGTAATATTCGGTGTTTTATGCTCTTAAGCACCTGCCATATCTTATCGATAAACCCTCTCCGTACCTGAAGCTACCAACACTTACTTACACCAGACGGCCGCAGGTGCATAATTGAGGTAAACTTTCATGATTCATCTTCACCTCATCAACGATAAGAAGACCTGCCAGAATATAAGCAAAGTTCGGACTGGAAAGCTAGGTTAGCCATCCACCATATACGGTAATTATATATGCAGGCCAGACTTGCCCACCAATTGAGAACAATTCAACTTTGATTTGAGCGCCGAAAGCTGCATGCATCATCGTGGATTCATCATCCAAGACCTGGACTACTTATACAATACCTTGAGAATAGGATTCATAGATTTCCTAATAAGCCCAGTCCTTCGTCATAATTATCCAACAATTATCAAGATATACATGATCTTCTGCTGATCATGAGGTCTTTCATACACAGATCTCAGTATTATATCCGACTCTGTGGTAAAGATGGTAGCTCACAACGAATCGCCGTCAATGGACCACATCATGCTTTGCACTAGCACAATTCCCAGCCGATTAAGGTCCCCGAAACGGAACAGACTACCTAAGTAATAGAAAAAGATGAGACGCCGAGCTTGCGTAGTATATTCCATCTATATTTCTAATGACTAACCTCTAGCCTACGCAAAGTTTGTCAAATAAGAAATGCTTGACGCTTTCGCACACGCGTGCACTTTATTGTGTTGTCTGATGATTTTCTTCGATACCACGGCGAGACCCGAAAACTCTTCACTATGACTTTCATAGTAAAGTTTCTCAGAATCTAATAGTTTGTTGAGTCGTGATCTATCAGGTTCACCAAATATACTTTGGGACGTTAGAGATATCGTTCCTAGTTGGCCCATGTCCTATCATTCGAGGTTGAGCTTGATGGGAAAACGTGTGACACACGATGGCCAACGTAAGCCACCGATCCCCTCCCCCTCCCAGTCCTTCTAGAGACTGGTCAGAAATACCGCTGTCGCGGGAATTATCTCTCTACAATGGTGTTTCGAACAGATCACGAGGTTGGAAAACAAAGAAGTCGGAAAAAGTCGAGGGAATGCAGACACCTTCAAACTTTAGTATCATGAGATGGGACGGTGCTTCGATGTCAAGTAATGGTTGGGATAATCTGAAAAGGGTATGATTGAGAGCCACATTCCCTTCTGTTGTGCTATATATTCACGAGACTGGCAATAGGATCCTGAGCTCTGGTATCGCGATGGAAATTGTTATATCCACCTCTACGGTCAAGGGCAAAGCCGTAGAGGTCCCGCATTCAAAGTTCCCTTTTCTGGGTTTCTCGAGGCATCCTGCCATCCCTTCATCGATAGGTTCATGGCGCGAGATGCTATAGTGCCAACGGGCTGTGCTCAAGAAAACCGCGATCCAGCGAGACAGAGTCGTATTGAACTCTTTATTCCATCTCCTCCTCTATCAGATCCGCAGCAGTCATATGAATACTACCTAGCAACTCGCAACTTCATTGCTTACGTCTTTTGTAGGTCTATGGTTGGAAAAAACCTGGGAGCGACTTTGATCACACTCATGCATAGTATGCATCAGTTCCGCTTAAAGAATGTGGACAATGTCCAGGACCTTATGAGTTATCTAGACGAAGAGGGTTATCTCAACCTCAGGAGCAACCCAGGTCATGCTATAGCCATATTGCATCTTTCGGAGGTTTTCCGGTTGAGAAGTCTCTACATAAATGCCTTTGCGCATTGCTGTGGTATGAACGACCAATTGCCCGCCGTTCCAGAGTACCAGGTTAGTCGAATAGTCTTACAACGCCTGGAAAATATATTGACCTAATTAGTTGATATCTCCTATAACCCGAAAGCTCATACATTGCGCACGAGTTGAAATGAATCTTAAGCTAGGACAAAGTTCAAACTTGGTGGGAACTTTCCTTCGACATGAGCTAGCCGAGGCACACCTCTCTTTATATCCCGGAGCTCGATCGCACCTCGAAAAGTTCAGGTCTCTATTGCACAATTTCTACGTCGCTAAATTTAGCTCATATCCGCCACCATCGGTTGACTCCCGAACAACAATATTTGAAGCAGACATCTTCCGGGTCATGAGAACAGATTTCGACGCTCTTTTCCAATATCTGGTTGACGAGAGCGTGGACAACACTCAGAACAGTCCGTTCTTAACGGAAGGAGGTGTCTGCACGTGGCAGAGCATCCAGTCGTTTGACTTGAAACATGAATTCAAAACCCTACTACATCCTCTTCCACTTCTGCCGAAGGTGTCATTAGAAAATATGAAAAAGGTTGCATGGCTGGAAAAACGCATTAGATGGAACCAAAGACAGCGGGAAGTTACGCGCTCAGCTTTGCTGGAGGCTACGAACCAAAGGGCCGAACTCCTGAAAAATGGGCTGGTGAGAGTTTATCGCCAATTCGAGAACGACCTGGCCCATCCCCCTGCTAAAGCAAGCAAAGTCGAAGATTTAGGTCCTATGGATAGTCGCAAAGTTCGCTGGATTCTAATTTATGCAGTTTACCAGGTCCTACGCCAAGCAACTGAAATTCCACCTGAAGTTCAGGATGCTGATAAAGCCCCGTACCATCTCTGTATCTCTACTACTGACCTACCGCCATGGGATGAAGAACTGTCGGTACATGACCTAGTCCGAAGGCAGACAGTTCATATTACTCACAGCACCTCGGCATCAACCACTGGCTGGGACCCAATGAGGTCATCCCCATACCAATGTACCTTCGAGATCAAGCCGGATATTGATTACTTCGCTATCACTCATCGTGACAGAACGTCAGGTGAAGACATGGATAGAGACACGCGACTTCGTAGGACAGCAAGCTGGAAAGGAAGCCTTTCCAGGAGCCTATCCCGAAGCTTGACGACCAGACGTTCGTCAGCTAAGCTTACCAAATCGCAGAATAGAACCGTCCAGTCACCCTGGAACAGGCCACACCACGAGATTGTAGTTCAAGGCTATGGCAACGGAACAAACGATATTAAAGATGCGCTGACGGGCGCAGTGCCGCCAAACGCGCGCTCGACGATTGAAGAAGAGAACCTAGAATCCACGTCTCCTTCTCGTAATTCCAGTACTTCTGACCTGCTAAGGAGATCTGAAGATGGGAGTATTGCGAAGACATCGGAAACGTCTGTCTCCGAGAGCCAGGCAGAGACTTCTCCTTTCCTGCGAAGCGGCCGCCGTAGTCATAGTAAGAATGCACGGGGCGAACCTCATAATAACAACTGCGAGAGACCACCGCTTCGTCCCGGGTCTTCTTTCGCCGCATTTCGACGAAAGTGCCAGGGAGAAGCCGTCTCTAATACGTCCTGCGGGCTGCTCAGACGGCGGTCGAAGAGTATCGACGGCACCTCGCGGAAGTTTATGGAACCAGCACCGTGTGATATCAAGAAAGTGAACAGTGTCACACCTCACATTGAGATGCCCGCCCCCAAAGCCCCGGCGGCATGGAACCATATCAAGGTCATAGAAGCTAAGGCTACTAATTGGATGACGAACGATATTCAGCCTGCATGGGAACACTACACCGACCTCGGCGGTCTGACCGAATTAAGGCCCCGGGGACCTCACAGACCGGCACCAAGGTGTAGGCCTACACCTATGGTACGCCTATAAATGGGCATTGTGAGACACATGGAGGACTGCAATTCTTGCCTTTCGTGGCGAAACGATACCCACTAGAGAGAGCTCTGTCTCTTAGTTATTTTTAGTTCGATGCTCAACAATCTAACAAGGTTTCCAGAGTAATATGTGTTGATCTTGTAAACTCGAGTTACTTCAAGAAATCCAAGATAGGTTGCTGGATTCCGTCACAATTGGACTGAATATGGCTTCAAATATTAGTTTGTAAAATTTAGGCACACATCTAGCCTTGCAATCTACGACAGGAATTGGGTATACTCCGTTATTCAACCACCATTTTCCTCCGTAGCTTTCGACTTATATCTCTACCTTAGATCAAAACTCAAATAGGTATCTCTCGCTCATAACTAAACCAATCACTTTATTCGGACTTGACAGCCACTCCCGTCGAAGCAGCTGACAGACCTTCAATGATTTCTCCTCCCATGACGTAGATGAGGTAAGATGGGAAAATAAGCCACAAGCCGCTATATCACGTTAGTCAACTCTACGACATACGTCACACGGTACGTAGGAGCTTACTTGGGGATAATCCATAACAGGATTAAGTCTTGCAGGCTGTTATGACCGATGTTATCGAAACCTGAGAAATACTCCTGAAGCCCTGTTGAAAATACGAAGTTAGTATATCGGCAGGCTACGAAACAAAACAGATGAATCCATGTTATGAAGCCGGGAGGTAATAGTAGGTAGCTAATGCGCAAACGGAAGAAAAAAAAAAGGAATACAAGAAGACGTACAATACAGCACCGTCTTACTTAACGTCATGACGGCCGCACTAAATGCCATCAGCACAGCGACCGCAGCCGGACGCCCGCTCAACACGCGGGTAGTTGCGCGTCCCCGTGCATCGGTAGCTCCGGAGCGGAAGTATATCCATACGTAGACGAGGTACATAGCGGTCTCGAGGACGTTGAGGGATCCCTGGGCGGAGGTGAAGCCGTTGCGGGCGTGGAAGGCCTTCCAGCCGTACACGTGGTCGACCTCGCCGTAGAGCTTGTACGGCGCGTATATCGGCCAGTGCAGCGGTCCGCCTTCCATCGTCAGCGGTCGCAGGAGCACGTACCCCGAGTCCCAGATCACGAGGGGTAGCGACACGGCGAACCAGAGGAGGGTCAGGCGCGACGGCGCGTGGGACCAGAGCTTGGGTTGTCGGGAGCGGGAGGATGGTGAGGAGGAGGAGGAGGAGGCGGGAGGGGGCCCGGAGGGCGCGGGGGTCGCGGCTTTGCTGGCGGAGCGTGTGGTTACCATTTTTATTTAGTTATCTGTTTATCTTTTTGTCGTTTGTTCTCTCTATTCCGCGGGGTCCTATCGTGTAGGTGGGGTGGGGTTTATACTCGGCCGCGGGGGGAATTATACACGACGTTGAAGTGGCTCCTAAAACACTTCTAGTTGTTTACCTACGTTTTGCGCGTCAAGAAATTAAGGCAATCAGTTGAAAGTAAAGAAAACAAAAACCCTAAAGCTCGCTTGCTAAGGTAGGTAGGTTGCCGACACCATACGGCAGACAAGACAGATGCGGGGGAATAGGCAAATGCAACGCTAGGACATGGGCATGGAACTGCCAACAACAAGAGAGACAAGCTCGGATAGATGTCGTTCCACCCTTCTTCGTGACCCACAGATCGCCGCTTGACCTGATGTGACGGGACCCCTTTTCAGAAGGTGCCAAGGCTGGGGTATGCTAAAGGTTTTGTATTCTCTTCTAAAGTATCTTCTAAGGTGCCTAGTCTAGGTAGGTATTTTATCCCTTGGTCTTAGTAGGAGTAGGTAGCTCGATTTAAGATATAATGGCCAGGATATAGTACCCCTCTTACGTTGTGTCAAGAAGATAGAAATAACCACTGCTACTTGAGTTGTTCAACTAATAGCTGGGCTTGCTTGAAACTTTAAACATTATCCAGTTGACTATTACATCAGGATAGTAAGTGGCCTCTTGGAGATAGATTATTATTCTACTAGATCGTGTAGGTATGTACCTAACTACTATTAGACCTAAACGTCCGTCTGTAAGGTGCCCGAGTTAGATTGGTTTGGTTAAGGTATTGGGTGGGTTCAGAGTGTTAAGCTTGGTTGAGTTAGAGAAACAAGCACAGATTAAGCGTGAAGCTTAGTACATCTACCATTTGCTCTGTGCCACATTACTGCTAGCTAAGAATCACACATATAAATGCTCAATCTCTGGTGGGATAAAGCATACTAGGTATGTATAGTATTCTTAGCAAATAGGGTTCAACTGAGGCTGACTTCGGCCTGCTGTATCTCCTTTTACCTTGGCGCTGACATATTATACAGGAGCTTGGGCTGCCTTCTAACGAACGTGATGAATTGGAAGTTCTCTTGTGCTGGATATTTGGAACCAAGGTTCCATTTGTTGCCTTACAAAATGAAAAGTCCGAAGTTCAGAGTAATAGCCAGTTGCAACGCTTGCCTAGGTATGCTGTCTTAATATAGGTATATTACCGGTGGCCTGATGTTTTACAAGTTGATGCTTTCGATTCGCTGAGCACGTCTTATTGTACTAAGTGTAGTCCTAATTTACAGGACGTGTTAACACTACTACAAAGAGTAAAATGAACCAATATACGTGTGTGCCGCCAAAATGTGATACACCGAAGGGGTAAGCATCACAAAAAAAGAAATTGGCAACAAGCACAGGTCATTCTAGCACGCAAATATGACCGATAGCAAGTGGGCGAATGAAAATCGGTTGATTAATCGTGCGAAAAGTGTGTAATGAGAAAAAGAGAAGAATCGTCAAAGTCGGAAAACCAGCAGCCGTAAAAAAAGACGGCGGATGGAAGTCGGATCATGTGATAAAGCGGGACCTAGGACCCGCTAACTTTTAGTTACCTTTTTTCCCTTCAAATTTGATCCTCTTCCTAAAATTTTCTTCAAACAACATTCAACACCAAAGATCCTCAGAATCCGAGGAACCATACATAGCCGATATATGAGAATTGAAACCTATCCGGGTCAATAACAAGTAAGAGTTACTACAATCGAATTAATTCATTCGACATGTGCTCTATCTTTTGGCATCTCTACGGATTGGTAGACAAGCGTCATACCTCAATTCTGCCTCGACATTCAGGTGCAGTTGGCTTGCCATAAACCCACAAATTGCCTACCTCTCGCGACTTTCAATGCGCGGGAGCGTCAACTTCTTTTTTATCGTTCAAAGTGGGAGAAAGAACCAAAGGCCTAGACAGCCGGTCCAATCCACCCTGCTGCCGTAGAATGAGTGCGGTAGCAGGACTAATGAGGACAAACACCCCATTTAATAGCAGATATAATTAGGATATATTGGATATATTTACAATTGGAATCATGAAATATAACTTGTTTATAATATTACAAATTCTGGCCATTTACGGGTCTCCGGGAGAACCATCATCCACGTTGCTGTCGAAGCCCGGTACCAGATCACCCCGAGCCTTTTCTAGTTGGCCCGGGAAGCTCGAGTCCTTGAAGGCAATATTAGCGCTACCGAAGTCGTGCGCCACCAGCTTGCCCCGGAGTTCGGTGCTAGGAAATCCATTGTATGAAATCAATGCGCCGTAGAACCACTTTCCTGTGTCGTTTTCGATGTTATCATCGTTCTCGTTCGCGAATCGGAAGTCGTGCGTGCCAAGCCCGTCCTTGTTATATACAACTTTGGGATGCGTGCCCTCGAATCGCACATCGCTAGCACTCTTAACTTGGTAGCCGCCGTGTTGTGACACTGCTACCACTTTGGCCTCGTCATTCTGGACGAAGACGACTACGTGCTCCCAGTCGTTGCGGTGCCCCGGATCCAAGGGGACATTGGGGATAGCCACATCCTTCTCGAAATAATAGTCGTATAAATATGCGCACCATCCATTGTTACACCGCGCCCGGGAGTACACGTTGTTGTTGGTAAGATCCGAGGGATCGTGACAATCCGAGGACAGACCAGTATTTTCATGGTCAAGACCTGGATTTATATTGCCGTTTGCGTCGATGGCTGGTGTATTATAACACCCATCAGTATCGAAGTCCATTGCCGGTTGCCATCTAATATAAGCAGTTAAGCACTTGAGACTATACGTAACCACAGGAAGTCATCTAAAACTCACTTCTTGTCGTTGGCTGTAGCCTTTTCCGGTAGCGCCTGCGGAGGATCCCGAGCTAGCAGATGCAAGAGACGCTCGATAGGACTACCATTCACCACTGGGGTGGTTGTTGCCATCAGCAAAGCCAACCCTGTGGCAGCGAAGCTTTTCCGGAGAGACATTTCGATAAGTACCTAGGTATTTTTTCGACTTTGGTCAAGAATCGAAAATGACTGGACTTGGCTCTCCAAAAGTACGACTCCAGAGAGGAGCTTCCATCGTCTATATACCCTTCGCTACATTGTTCTCCTGTCTGATGCTACACTCAGTTTCTCCATTCCCTCACGACATGGTCCTGGAGCAGATGGCACACGGCAAGCTGGGGTTTGGCCGACGCGAGCAAGGATCTTCTCCAGGGGCCGACACGGGCCGCCTTCCTTGTTTGGAATTGCATGGACTTGCACGTCACCCTCCGGAACCTTGTAACTCTTATGCCGTGTTCACTTAAATCTAGCGGTAGCATATTGTCTAGGCCAAACCCTTCCTATCAATCCTACGACGTATTAGTTTCTTGGTAGGGCTGCAGTATACTCATTCATACAAAACATGAACTGTCTTCTGGTACAATGTATAAGAGATAGTGCTCTCTAATTCTTCTGCCTAACTTTATTTCATCCTGCAAGCCATAAGGAACTCCGTATTCATTTCCATCATGCAATCTAAGGCGTCAGCTACGGCGGTATTGCCGACCTTGAGGCTGAGTTAAGCCCCGAGCATCTGGCCGATCTCGAGTTCTAAACCCAGAAAAGCCCTACCGGTACTAGAGCTGCACAATCCTTAGGAAAGTAGGATCAGATCGACCTCATCCTAATCTCCTTCCACTTCAAGTTTATTCCTGGACCTTGCAGTTGATACACGCCTATGCTATACTACGTAGGCACGGACGCGAGCGCGGGTTTTGTCTAGATTCGTATGCCGGACCGGTTCCCCACACGACTTCACGAAGCCTCATCTAACGTGAGTGGGAGGGAAGTATCTAACTAGACGAATAACTGTAACGTTGGCTTTTGTAGTCTCTCCATTGGCTGCCACATTCCACGTGCGGTGATCTACCGAAGTGTAATTCTGCCCCGGAGCTTTTATAGCTCCACTGAATGGCGCTTGGTTTCGGTGGACGAATTGGTATCTCCAAAAGGCACTGCTCCGTCTGCTCGTGTCGCTATTGGATAGATCTCCACACGTGTATTGACCTAGCGGTCTAAGCAGTCGCTTTTACTATGCGTATGCGCAATGGGCGCATTGCTGCTTCATGTATTAGCTGCAGTTCTATGCAAATAGGTCGAAGACTGCCTAGCAATGCAGTATTACAGTACCTAGACTAGGATAATTGCAACAATAGCATAGTGAAAAGCTAAGAGAAGGACGAATAGGTGCCTCTCATATGATAGCCTACCTAAGATATACTATCAGCAACATCGCAATGCTGATTACGTGTAGAGAGACATGCAAAAGCTCATATATATTCCCTTCGTCACAAACAAGAGGTAAATATAATTTATAACGTCTATATAAAAAGATGTGGTCAAGTGACTTAAACACTTGCGATTCCAGGGAACTATGCTACTTAGATAAGAACCGATAGTAACATTCCGGAACTCTGATAGTGTCTCGTGATTCTAGTTCTCACATATTTCTATATTTTCTCATACGTAGCCTCGTCGTCCCAGGGTATACAATTGCACACGCATACACACACATACTCCCCACTCCCCCTCTCTCTTCGATTTCCCAACCGTTCCCGTTGTTTCGGTTCTCCAAATCATCCCAACCACATATAAAAACTCGCCCAGCGATCTATATAGGGGAAATATATACACAGAATGATAGAAGAAAGTAAAGGTAAAAAGCAAGGCAGCTCTATCTATCTAGTATTGGCCGTCGAAGAGATACCTCTCGTCGGTGAAAGATAGCAGGAACCGCGCTACCAGGCGGCCCGTGTAGTTGAGCGAGACGTCGCGCGGGAACGGGTGCCCTTCCTGGTTAGGCAGGATGGGGTCTGCGACGAGGAAGTCGAGCTCGGCCCCTGTTTACATTGCGTTTTTTCGTTAGCAAGCAATGCCACACACACACACACACACACACACACATACTACCTTGGAGCCGTTCATATAAGGGGTGGTAAAAGTAAAATGAAAATGAAATAAAAGTAAAACTTACATCCGTCGCCCTGGAGCAATTCCCTCAACTCAGTCACCATCCGCGCCGCCGGGGCCTCGAGCTCATCCATCTGAGCAAAGTTAGCGTCGGCGAGGGGATTAAATGCCTTGGCGCCTGTGTCCCGGGTATGCGTCTGGTAGACCTGATGGAACTGGTAGGCGAACTGTTTGAAGGGGAGGTTATCGATATCGCGGCAGAGCGTGAGCGCGAAGTCCCTGCGGTACTCGGGCTTCGAGCGGTTGCGGAACGAGATCTCGTTCTGCGAGATGACGAACGTGTCGGCGGCCGTCTCGACCGTCTCCATGAACAGGCACAGGACCAAAAACGCGGCGAGGCACGGCGCCCACTCGCGCCGCAGCTTCGGCTTCAGGGACTTGGAGAACCCGTCGAAGAGCGCTTGCATTTCTTTCAGGAGCATCTCGTCGAGCACCGCTTTCACTTGCCGGTTGAGGACCCGCGACGTCAGCCATGGGTTCCCGCGGGGCACGAGGTTCGTGTCGCGTAAGCTCGTTATCGTGGCTTCGGTGAGGCAGAGCTGCCGCGTGAGCACGTAGTGCGTGACGTAGATACTCAGTGCGCGCTTTACTAGCGTCACTTGCGAAGACTATATAATGTCAAGTAATGTAAGCCTGAAGTATTCTCTTTCGTAATTTGTTAAAAGATTAGGGGGCTTAGGTCTTACCTCAGAACGCTGTGCGAAGCGCTGGACGATCGACAAGATCTTTCGCGGTATCTGAGTTGAGCGAATGGAATCCGTCACCTGCTGGGCGTATCGGGGTTCTGTTGTGAGATTTTGGATATACTCGCGGGCCCGCTTCTTCAGCTCCTCCCTCTGAGTCGAGTTGTCCGGGTCGATACCGATCGGAGCGGCACCTCTCGACTGCAGCTTCATGTGGTGGTTTACGCCCATATTCACATGCCAGTGCTGGAGGATCTCGGCGGATTTAGGCGTGAAGAAGCTGGCGGGAATGGTGAGTGTTGAACCAAAGTTTGTGCCGGAAAAGAGCTCAACGGAGCATGTGGATTCAGCGTTATTAGGCTTGAAGGTTTCCACATTCTCGCTGAGGAAGCTGGCTATCTGATCCTTCCTGAAGTGAGTTCGCATAAACTCTGGGAACAGCACCGAAATAAAGTCTGCAAACTGCCAGCACATTATTTGCGGGACTTGAGCTGTGAGCTTCTTGCAGTTCTTGCACGGCCGCTCCTTGTCGCACTTGACTTTGCGACTGCAAAACACAAGAGTGAGTTCGTCGCTCGCTAATACACAGAATAGAAGATAGGGGAGTACAGGAAGATACGTACCTGTGACAACAGAAACAAGCCCCCAATCTCCGAACTTGCAAGGCACTCTCCTTAGTCTCATGTGCCAAGGGCCCTTTCCTACCCCTCTGAGTAGTCCGCATAGCCTCGAAGCATTCGAATGGATTCGGCTTTCCCGATTGCTGGTGAATGAGGTTCGGCGTCATGATGACGAATTTGCTCGACGCTTCCGCTTTCCTCTTTTCAACCTTATAACCACTCCTAACTTTGCGTATAGGACTTGCGCCCTTGCTAGGTTCCGTCTTGACGTACGGAGATCTCGGGCTCGACTGGAGGGAGCTATGTGTTGGAGATCGCTGCTCCGGAGACTGCGACGTCATGCTAATAACCTCGTCGCCCACTGTCGGCGAAAACCCTTCATTTTTCAGGTTCGTAGGCGCCCACGGGGGCACGTTGTTATCGTTTTGGAACTGAGGTGGGATGTTGAGATCAACCGACTGGGTCGCCATCTCGTAACTGCCAATCCCCGCCATATCGGCTATGTTACTCTGGAATGAGGAGTAATATTGAGCCATATCTATATCTATAATATTCGTATTAAAAATGATACTCGATCGTAATGTGCCAACCCGCGCTGGGACTTACTAGTGAATGGCTCACTGAATACCAGCTCCTGATCATTGGCCATGAACTGTGGATCACCAAAATTGGAAAGTAATTGGCTATGCATGCCTGCGGTCGCCATGACGGATGATGTATCAGTTGCATTTTCGGGATAAGAGCTGGAGGGCACGGTACGGTCGTGTTCTAGCTGAAGAGGAGACATAGCAACGGGTGAAGCTTGGACATGGTTGGGATTCATCCCAATGACCCCCCAACTCTGCATACTGGAATTGGAAGGGCTGGGCATAAAACCAACAGAGGCCGAATAAGAAGAGTCTACACGCTGCCAGGAGCCGTCGGATTCATCGCCAGATTCCATGTGGGGAAAGCTGTGCTTAGAAGATGGGGAAGCGGATGCGACTGAGGCCATGGTGGTGGTGTCTCTCGTCTGAAGCGAATTGTGTCGAGAAAGCGCATGAACCACCTAATCACTCAATCTACTTATTAATAGCTTCTCCCGACAACGCCGAATCCTCCTCAGTCGTGCGGTTTGAACGAACTTCGGGAAGCACGACAAATGCTGAGACTTTTTGTTTGCCGTGGGGTTTCGTACTACCGATGGAGTTCAATGTTGGTAGCCGAGCAAACAGTGACTTTAAGACAAGTAAGTAGGTAACTACCTAAGTTACCCCGTCCTCATATGTAAGAAGATATGGGGTAAAGAGACTTGACTATGTTAGGATATAGAGACTAGAGAATAAAAAGAAAAAGACAGGGGGGTTTGCCGGTATAGATAATTAGTAGTAGTTAGGTATTTGATAGGCTTGGTAAACTAGAATAATTCCGGACTAAAACCTCTCGGTGACGGATAGGCGATGATAGATGAGTTTCGGATTCTACTACCCTTTACTATGTACAAGAAACATTTGAAGCAGCCTCGGAGGGCTGAGGTGGGTTGTCTGCCATAACTGCTATTATGAATGAATGAGCTCCGCCACATTGGGTGCAATGCCGTACTATGCTCAATTGGATGACCGACGGTAACTTGAGGGTGATAAGAATAGAGCGCTAAACCTGTTTTGGATTTCGGTGTTGATCCTACGGCTGGGATCCTACGTGCGCGGCTATGTACCGCGTCCATACTGCTGGAATCGTAGGTAGGCATTAGAGACCCGAGGGTGGTATGTAAGCCTCAAGCTTGTACCAGTATGCCTAGGGTACTTGTTTACTTATACTGGACTTAAATAAGATTATTGCCTTAAGAAAAGAGTCCAGTCGGAGTGAGCGTCTAATGTAGTGGTGTGGTGTTGTAGAGTGGCATTGTATTTTTTGCGTATTTCTACTATGAGAAAACATGTGAATATACCAGGATATACAACAGCATCAAGTACTAGGTAATGATTCCCTTGGTAGGTAACTTACAGCTTCGAACCAGAAAGGAAAGGGGAAAAATTAAAAAACGCAACTGCGTGAACGCCTCGGCATGTAGTGCGACCACAACCTGAAGAAGAATGGTAAGGCGAGCGAGTTACGAAATATTGAAGATCTATTATGTAGATTAAAAGGGCTCAAAATTGAAGAGCAGGTAACATATTTATCCCACGTAGGAAGTAGGGGCTTGATAGCTTCAGTCAAGTAGTCCCGCCAGTCTATTCGGGTTTTCAAGGTCGAACACCACTAACTATTATCATCATCACGGCTAATCATGTCACATCGATCCGAGTCTGCCTGAGGCAGAAAGGTTTTTTGGTATGACTGCAGGGATATGAGCCCGAATTATATTGAAGCTACACATATTTGCACAGTTGGGCCGGAGATCTGATGCATAACACATGCGACTCTCCAACCAGAAAATTCTTCATACTTTGTGCCCAATAATGCAACAAGATGTCCATTTCGTCCAATCCCGGCTATGGCGTTTCTCATTTGGCCGCCCAAAAAACCACCATCCGAAAGCATTGAGAAAGACAGGAAACCCATCCATCCAGCCTTAAGTCGCGCGTTAGGAAGGAAAATACAAATAAAAAAGCAGATAACAATAATACATCATCATGCTTTGCTTGTTCGCTCGCTGCCTTGAAAATGAGACAAGTCTATCCCGCTCAGTTAGAAATTCTTGAATTTGCCGCCCCAACACTGAATCAGACACTACCGTATCGCGCCTGGAAACGCAAGACAATGCCTCCCCTCCGCCCATGGCCCTCTTATACTGCCGACCAAGGCGGTAAATCATACAAAATCATGAGTCATTTCATCCCACGTATCAGTGGTCTTGTACATATCTTTGTGAACATATCATTTCGGGGGGGCAAACCCAGGGCATTTGCCCAAATGGCCCTCAAAGCAAGTCTCGCTCGCTGAAAAGCTTCGAGAGTAAAACGTTGTTACCATCGGTGATAATTCCAATGGGGTGTGAGTGCGTGCTTATGTCCTTCAGCGGAACCGTGCTGACGCCGCAGCGCTCCGTTCATGAATCCGCTGCTCGGTTGAAACGTATAGTCTGTCCAGGTAATCCATCGCGGCTGCGTCCTTGAGGATCTTCGCAACCTGGATACCGGCACTAATTAGTTGCAGGATGTTCCGGTCATCCTTCAGCGGGCGCGACTGATGCTTCGCGGCATGCCGCATCTCCAAAGAATTCTCCAAAATTGTCACAAACTGCTTGATCTGCCCGTTATAAAGGACCCGGGCGGGTATTCGCCTCTTAGTCGCGAGGCGCTTGAGTAAGTAAACCCATTCAGTCCATTCTCTATCCTGTGGTCTCTCGACTGGCCTCATATCCTGGGTCAAAGGAATTGGAAACTGATATTTTGCAACAAAGTCGAACGCGCACTGCGAGAGTCGATCGTTGACCTGCGTCAGGACACTATCCTGCTCTTGCACCAAGAGATTTGTGGGGAGATGGGGGAGCTCCCTTTCCTGCATGGCCACATAATCCGGCGGGGGCCTCGCAAGGTACTGGTGCGGTCCATCAAACTCGTCTCTATTAGAAGGGCGTCTCTGGGGACGGCCCTTACCACTGCTCTTGGACTTGGCTGCTGGTGCAGAACTTCCACTATTATTATCCAAGGCATAATCCGATAAATTGGGGGACGCAATAATATCATCAACAGAATCCGTTGGAGAGTATCTGCCTGGTCCGTCCCAACCCTGTGAGCCTGTGCTATTGTACGAGCCATACGCTCCCCCGGAAGAAGTTCCATATGGCCCGGACTGCGCTCTCGAGATGTAAACCGGCGATGAAGAATATGCAGACTGGTGCCTGCCGACTGGACCACTGGTCCCCATTATCGACACATTGGCTGGCGAACTGTATGCTGAACCGCACCCGGGAGAGTATATCACACTTCGGAAGCCAGTGTTATTCCCATAGTCTACAAAAAAAGGGGGATTTCTTATTCGCCCTTACCTTGAGCTTGAATACCCGTTGTCACGGGCGCTGCCTGGATACACGCTGTCATTATAAATGACACTTGAAGAAGTCAGCTTGACCGCAATAACAAAAGCCGATAACATGATTTAATGATCGCACCTGCGGGAGGAATTCCAGGATCCGTTCGACATGGCAGAAGTTCGGTAGGCTACTTCCTGATGGGCCATGTTTTCTCACTCAACTTCTTTGGAGGGGGACAAAGAAAAAAAAACGTGGCCGACGGGGCGGAGAGATTGTGAGATAAAATAAGAACTGCACTAGCTCCCGGTAGAAGCTAAATCCCGGCGATATACGCCTGAACTCTCTAGAATAAGGGCCCCAGAAATACCCTTTTTTTAAACACAGATTCAAAGTCTGGGTCCCTAGGATCCACGGCCGATGTCCTGTGCAGACTAGGCTGGTTCGGTTCTGAAGCGGTGAATAGCGGGTTGCGCTGCTGGCCGGGAAAGGAAATGGGAAGTCAAGTGGCTCGGCGGATTCGGTAGCAACCTCGGGAGGACAACATAGACCCGGATGCGAAGGGAATATCGCATGCTCCAATATAGATGGAACCTTAGGGCAGTATGGAATATCTTCACCTTATTCCGAAGAAGGTAAACCCTCGATAGAATTGTGTCTCCAGGCTTGAAGTCCGAGACGTGGACACTTTATGCTATAATGAGTTCTGTCGAATTTCGCCACCGTGTACGGAATCAGTTGTAGTTTTTCTTTGGGTGACGAGGCGCGCCGAGCAAGGCAGTCCCCAGAACGGATATCAAGGGGCTCGCCCCAGCTCTAACTCAAACAATGGGGCTGCAACGTAGGCTCGAGGCGGACCTCACGCGTTGCGAGGTTAGTTAGAGGGATTGGGGGTATAGGTGGTATAGGTGCCGGCTCGGGCGTCGACCACCGACTCGATACGGGGCTCGATGAATGGACCAATCCTGAATTAGACAAGATCGACCCTTGGAAAGTAGTTTGATAGAAATGTAAGCCAGATGACGGTTCGAAAAGAGTAGCTACGAAAGTCCAGGAACACCCTGCCTATAGTGCGAGGGTTCGACAAAAAGCGCCGTCTCCAAACCATGATAATAACACATTACGGGCCCGTCCACTCAGGCGGCAGGATGGAATAAAAGCCGTAATTGGCTGTTGCAGCCCAATCACGGTAGGGCAGCATTGGGCAGCTGAGAACTAAAGAGAGAATGTCCCTCTCGTTCCTGCTTGCCCGTCTTTTTGTTGCCCAAAGACTGCAGAAAGAGACTGCAGTAAGTGCAGTAAGTGCAGTAAGTGCAGTAAAAATGCAGTAGATGCAGTATCTGAAGGGGTATTAGCCTAGGTTATTGCAGGGAAATTCCTGGTGAACGAATAGCGGTGACCCTCCCAGGCGGACTATCTGACTAGATTGGGCAGAAAAGCGTTGCACGAGCGCAAAAGCCCAACCCCAACCTATGGTGCAGTGCAGGTACATTGCTGCCCGGAGCATTCCTATCCATAGTTGAATAACAGGTAGGTGTAATTAGATGTATTGTACTATGGTAGGTGTATGGTAGGTAAAAATGTATTGTAGTTGTAGTTCGCCGAAAGGAGGAGGTCCAGAGTTGGAAAGATGGCAACCCATCCGTAGGTACGAAAAGCAAGCGGGTGGGAAAGAAAAAAAAAACAAAGAAGCAAGGCAACGTGTTGTTCGCTACGATGCTATGCGAGCAGTCCTGCGAGCATGTGAGTTGGCTCGCCGACCACTTACCACGTATTCGGGATTCCACACCTTGATATCGTCATTTTACAGTAATGCCTAGACTCTACGATTGTTTAGGGTTGACGGGAACTATGGGGTTATGTGTTAGGGATTAAGATCGTGACGAGATCAAATTATTGATGTTAGGTAGGTTAGTAGTTTAAAGAAGTTTGATGGAGATTAGATACCTTAGTAGTTAGATCCTATCGAGATGAAAAACTTCGAATTGGGACTTACAGAACGCATTGACCATGTATATTAGGTACACGCATTGCCGGGTAGGTACATGGGGTCCTGGTCGTATGTAATAATACCCCTACCTAACCTAAACCCCATGGGCCTCCGTAAATCCGCTGTTTTCTGTTTATCCTAGGTAAAATATTTCAGGTACCTTTAGCTGTTAAATTCAGTTGAAGGTCAACTATAGAGATCAACTACACAAATAAAAAGCGCTTGATACGGCTAAATATCAGGACTTCTGTTCAAATGTTATTAACCAAGGTACGCATCGCTGCGTGTTGCTCGAAGAGGTATATGGAACTCATTCTTGTAAGACAATGTTGTCTTACTACTATCTCATGACGCCTCTACAAAAAACAACCTGATCCACCGCGCTGCGAGGGGTTCTGATGTAAATAGAAAGCTTACCCTCCTAAGAATTTATACGGAACCATGCAACAGGGCGTGTAAACGAAACTTGGGTCTGAAGAAATGGGCACGATCTTATGCTCTTCCATACTAACCATGATTATGGGGACGTATAACAGCCTCTTGATCTATCTCTTCACCCTTGTCTCATGACAGGTCAATTAGATGGATTATGTCGTACGTTGATATGTGCTCAGCTGGAGTATATGGAACCCAACATCCATGACTTTCGGATGTGATCCATAGGATGGAAGTCTAAGGCGCGTGAGATTGTAGGGTATGATGAATGGCCTTGTCCATGTTGGAACCAGCGACAGCCTCGGCATATGATTGGCCAGCCGAGCTATGTCAGCCCTACATGAAATCCGAAAAGGCTCGGAGCGTATGTAATGAAGGCTGACATCGACAACGGTTAAAAAAGGGTTTCTAGCATTGCCGAGTCTGTAGCCGGCTCCTCCTATCCATGGTATTCTTACCAAGGGAAGAGCAGCATTTCATTCCAACTTGGCGTTATGCAAAGATTCTTCGTTACAGACATCTTCCACTTCGCGATCCTAACTTTCGTATTCCAAACTTAGCTGAAATCTGTGTTACTATGTTATTCATAAAAGGCGGCTCATATTTGCGTCGAGTAATGCTCTTCAAACGGTAATACGACAGGGTTATGTAACAATGAGGAAGTAGAAAAAAAAAAAAGAAAAGGGGGCAAGGTGTGTAACAATGACGAGCAGCCGGGAAGTATAAGATGTTGTAAGCAGCCATCCGGAACGTCAAATGCAAAAAAAGAATACCTGCTCACACGTGGTAGTATTGCAACTTGGGTCGAATAACAAGCCGAGCCGCCTCGTCCATGACTTGCACAATAAGTATGTCAGCTGAAAGCGTTTCTTGCTTCTTTCTGTAACAATCGCAATATGAGCTGCATTGGTTAACTATAGCCAAATCCTAGTAATAGTTACATTGCTAACCCCTCATAATATTTCTGGATTCTATTACTATGTGTGAGTGAGTGTGTGTGTGTGTATGTGTGAAAGGCCTAGAAAGAAGCGATAGGACACTTGCGGCCGTAAGGAAAGCCGGGGGTAGCGGGAAGTGACCTTTTTATCATCCCACTGAAACGTCGACTATGTTAAAGACACCTTTCCTAGTATTAGCTATTTGCGCTAGCCTTACAATAGGATGTAGGCCGTTGGAGCCAATGTTAGCATTGCCTTAAATAGACACTTAGGGACGTAGTGGCAACTCGATTAGTATAATGCTCTTCCGAGTTGAGTATTCGAGAACCATTAGCTACATTAGCTAACATAGGATCATACGACTCTTCTTTGGAATCTTATAAAGGAATACCAGCCTTACATAAATTGTCAATCGTCAATCGCCAATCGCCAATCGAGATAGGGTAATCCCTGGTCCCACAAATTTGAGGAAAACGTCTGCCTGCTGGGATGAGGTATCATTGATGGAAAATTCTATTAATAGGTAATAGGTTGTGTTCACTTCCTTAATCGACTAAATGTTCAACAATGTAGAAAGCTCTCATATTCGTCCAGAAACGAGCGCGAAAAGATGAGACCGGTAATTTAGGTATTCATTTCAAACCAACATACCCGCGTCCTTGTCCGGATGTTGCCGGGCGTAATGTGATGGTGTTAGATAACCTGTAAGCTGAGCTTGGTATTACGCCCGCCGTTATTAATAAGAATCTACCTAGGGCTGAGCATTGACCAGCGGGATCTAGCCGTCGTTAAATGCTGACGGTGGGTCTTTTCTGGAATACAATGCCACAAGGGGGTAGGATTCGACGGAAGACGGGGGAATGGTTCAATGAAATCATCGCCCGCAGTCAGGGGGGGTTTTATTTGCTCCTCTATCGAGGAAATTCTTCTGCCTGACGAGGTTATTAATCATATATGGACATGAGAAGAGGTCACACAAAGTCATTGCTTTTATGACCGTGTATTCCCTTTTCCTTGTGATATTCCTCTTTGGACTTAAGATCCGGTACTGGTGGCTTACGAACTTCGCATGAAAAAGTACGATGGCTGAATCAGCTCCAACCATCCAGCGCCAGCGTCAACGCAAGTTTCATCGCAGGTCAAGAAACGGTTGTTCCACATGCAAAGCAAAGCACATCCGGTGCGATGAGAGAAAACCGCTCTGGTAAGTTCTTGGTATGATTGTTCCGTCGGCCGGCGCGGAATTGTATACAAGTATACGAAATGCGCTGCCGCAAATTGTGCAGGTGATTGGTGCCCAACACCGACCAGGAAGCGTTACTTCGCGTCTATTACCCGCAGATTCTTCACGTATGCCTAGCCGATCTATCCTGTTGCCTACCTATACGGAGCCTCATTTCCCGTCACACTACACGCTATTGAATTTATCCTGAGGCGCTTTTCAGTGAGGCTGACAATACCTGTAGCACATATTGTCTTCGACATGGTGGAGAATGTGGCTACCCGGACGGAGATGCTGGGTCCAGTACCCCGGAGGCCGGGCGTGGGTCCGAATCCAGGGCAGGATCTAGAGAGCCTCACGAATCTGCCGAACCTTGCTTGCCCTTGGTAGACACTCCTCTAAAAGACCCATTCCTAGGAACCTCATACGATATGCCCCACAAGTCACGGTCGTTGTTCCAACTCTGTGAGTGATCTCGATCATGTTCGGCGAGGCGTGATAGCGGAGACTAACCAAGTTGCTGATGCCCAGTCGCAAATACAAGGGTACTATACACAACGCGGGTCGCAAGGAGTGCGAACTCATTCATGTGAGTAGACGGCCACGAATAATATCTCTGCGTGGGGGGGAACTTGGTACTCGAGAGACTCGGCCTGACTCGTATATGCCTAGCGTTCACAAAGCCTTGTCGCATCCCGGGTTCCTCCATGCTGCGTTGTTAATGACAGTCCTGCATTGGGCATGGTGCACCGGCGATGTTGAGCACTTCCGAGTCCCTTACCTTTATCACAAGCTGCAGGCTATACGATTCGTCACGGATCAGCTAAGGAATCCAGACGCTGCCATCCATGATGGCACAATTGCAGCCGTGTCGAGCCTCGCCCTCGTCGAGGTATGTGACATCCTGGGATGGCTGCTTCGCTCAGCCTACTGATAACGTTCTAGAATGCCTTGGAGTCGGTCGACGCCGTATCATCCCATCTACGCGGGCTCGCGAAAATTAAAGAATTACAAGGCGAGGACAGATGCCCAAGAAAGATGGGCTTGCTTCAGCGAATAATCTTAATGTGCGTATAATCAGCCTTGTCCTTGCTAGATATGTATCCAATGTCCAATGTGATCAAGGCTGACGTACCCTCATAGGGCAGCTAGAAGCGTTTCCAGCCGTCCCGTTTGGGATATCCTTGATATTAGTCGAACAGACCTAGTACATCAGTCAATGATAATATCACTAATCCGAGTTGCACTCCGGCCAATCTATAGCCTGAGAATGTTGGGCAGCTCGTACGATTCGAAGGAGCCGCTCTCAGAAATCCTGGCAAGAAAAGCACCTAACTCCCGAGTAAGCGACAGTAATGTCCTATCGCCTCTCAAATCGGTCGATAGCAGTAGATCAGGTTTCATAGCGTGCTACTTCTATCTCTACGTGATCATACGCGAAGGCACGGTTGATTCATTCATACTTAATTGGTTCATCGAGCAGTTACTTGCGGATGTCTGCCGCACCGAGATGCCTATGCAGACGGGGCAATATAGTCAGTCGCTCTGGTTCTGGTCTGTGATGTTTGGCGCGTGCGTCACAATGGCCGCCAAGACCAGTGACAATCTCGAGAGGAAACAGATGAAGTTGTTCCGGGACGCCTATCTGGATAAAATCCACCTCGGGAGCCGCGTGCTGAAGATTAAGAATTGGGAAGCTGCTAAGTCGATATTAAGGCTCTTCGCCTGGGAGGACGACTTTGATGGAGAGATGGAAGTTAAGGCAATATGGGAAGAGGCAGTGTGGAAAAGCGAACAAGTATCCTGCAGAGGGTACGCTGAGGAGAACGTCGAATACCAGAGTGTCAGGGAATGCTGGTAAAAGAGTGAATATCTGACTTGTTTGTAAATGTGTCTGGTATAATATGAAACCAGAATAGTACTGTATATAGCATCTCAGCCTGACCCGGGCCGTATATATGTTAATACCCTTTTTTTTTTTTTTTTTTTTTTTTACAAAACCATGGGATCCATGGGGTACGACAATGCCGGATAGGCATAGTCGTGTTGAGTAACGGCTGAAGCCGTCACGACCGGACCCGCAGGGAAATTGAGAAATGTCTCGGTGTCCCGGAAAGCCAGCCTCGCTATCCCAAGACTGCATCCTATACAAACCTGACCAAAAAAACATCTCATCCATTGCTGTCGATAATAATTCTTGACGCGGGCGCCGCGGATGAGAAATCCGATACTACATACTGGGCGTAGAAAATGCAGCAGAATGGAAATATTCCCTTCTTTTCGATCGGGTGATGCGGAAAACGATTTGTCAGTGCGGAATTCGAACAGCGGATCGAACTGGAACCAGCAAAGCCAGACAGCAAATCAACTTTAATCAAGGAGACCAACTTTAAGGCCAGCTTGAAAAAAAAAGTTTTGTCAATTGTCATACATGACAAGACGGGGGAACTAAGGGCTAATCTGCCCATTTAGCGCCAATTAATTCAAGCACTTTGATTCCATTGGATCTGATCGATGCTAGATGAGACAACCACTCGTAATTTTTTCTCTTCTTTCTCCTTCTGTCTCTTGCTCACCGACTATTCATCGTTGATAATTCCAATGCGAAATTGGCGCAAAATAGGCGCAAAATTGCATCTACATCTCCCAAGGTCCGGTCTCTATAGCTTTGCTCGCCGAGAATCCGAACGAAGACCTGGTGATGCACATTATCGATGGTGTTGTGCTGATATGAGGGTTTTAAGAAGACGGCCAAATATTAGACGAATTTCCGCGGCTGGCGCATGGCTCGTGCCAGTAGAAATGCATAACAATGCATTGCGATTGTAGTGCGATGCAGTGATGTGCTGGCTGACTTCAGCGACCAGATAACCCCTCGTCAAACGTCGTCACGCTGCATACGCTACGATCAATAGGCTGTCGACAACATTCAGGGTCCCCACATGGTTACGGACCGAGCTCTGCGAGCCTATTACGAATGCAGTATCTAAAGGGCTATCACGGCCATCACGGCCAGCGAAGTCTTCCAGTGGACATAGCAGCTGGGGCAGCTGCATGGGAAAAAAGATATTGAAGGAAGGTGGAGGGAAATTATTAGGTAGCAGCTGCAGCAGCGGTCAGCCAGTAGTCTGTCAGAAGCAGGTCAGTAACCCGGCCAGAGACCTGTAATTAACCAATCAAGTCCAAGTTCGTGGATCTTATCCTGCTCGTCGTGGAGCGGGGTCGATAACAATCTGCACACCCTTGAAACTTTTTCCCTGCTTTTTTTTTCTTCGTCTCGCTGGATTTGCTGAATTTCGCAGGCTTTTGCAGGCTTTTGCAGGCTCTTGCAGGCTTCGCTCACTTCTAATCCGGCGCCAATACCCAGGGTGGTAGGCCACGAACGGCCAACAGCGTCGATGAAGCACAACACCCTGGCATCGTGTCATCCTATCAATTCTTTTGTGTCGCTTGTGCGTTGGCCAACCCCATCCTTCAGTCTTCCCTATGGCACAACAATAAAACCCGAATGTCCCCTCTCTCTGCCCAACATCCATTCTTCACTCCTATTTTCCAGCCCAAAGACCCTGACGTTTCTGCCCAACCGAGACCCATTATCACCACTCTCATCATCCCGTGGCTTATTTTTTGTTGCTATACCCAAGACATTTTCCACAGTTCCCCCCCACAGGACAACCCATCAATACCCCATCAGGCCGTGGTTATTAACCCCCCCCAAAGGATCGAATTGTTACAACACCTCTCCGTCGACAGAGAAAAACTGTATCCAGTTCAGTTGAGAAACCAGTCTCACTGCTGCTCCGTGTCCCAGTGTTGCCACAGGATTCATTAGGGATCATCCGGAGAGCCTGTTACTCGTTTCAATCCCACAAGGAATCAAATGACAGCCATGGTTGCTTCCCGCCAGGACAACATGTCAGGCTTCAACTCATCTTTAGACATGGATGACGTCCACACTCCTGCGAGGTATATTGCATTGTTTTTTTCTTTTTCTGTTGCCGGAGTATTGGGGGTTTGCTTTCTTTTGTTGCAATATCATGTTGTTCGAAAGTCATGTATGCGTTGCTTTTTTTCTCTTAATCGCAAGTGCTTTGCTTTGTGCTCTGCCAGGACATGACCCCAGGATATTCCGTTTCCCAGGACAGGACAGGACATTCCGGGACAGGATCTTCAAGGAAATGGAGCCAAATGGATTCCCGGAGGACAAACTTCCCCTAGGATTCAATTACCAGGACACATTTTTCTGAGGCTCCTTGCGAGTAGCATAGTCAATACTTCGGTATTGTCTAAGCTTGACCCCGCCACGTCTCTCAGATGGAAACAGATATTATCAGAGATCAACTCTCATTAAACCTATAGTGAGTATCGCCCGCAAAGAACAGTTGTGACAACAGACAAATCCAGGATAGACTTTTTCCCGGTTACCAGTGAAAATGTTGCATTGTTACCAGACCCGGATATGACCTTCAATACCAAGGACACGGTTGTGAATTGATCTTCGAGCTTTTACGGACTTTGCCAGGATTTTTTGAGTGCGGACCCCAGGATTTTCTAGTCATACTTCACGCCTACTGGACAACTTCAGCAACAATAACTCTGGTTCTTCGCGAGTGGGCGCTCTCGTCTCTGCTGTGCTCCTTCGCATATTCTATGGTAGTATTGGCCAACACTTGACTTGTATTCTGGATCCCTGGATTTTGATCATGAGGATATACGACAAACTCGACTTAAGCCAAGGATTATTTCTCTTTTGGAACCCCCCTTATGGATCAGTGTTAATTGAGGTTTCGCTTCTATCTTCCAGGACCCAGGGAACATCTAACCAATCCGCCAAAGGAACTGCCAACTGGATCTGCACACCTTGTGTCTTCGACTACAGTACGTATGCCATTGCATGCCGATTTGATCGGCTCTTACATCTGATTGACCGCGTGTATGTAGACTAACATCAAACTCTTCGTGCTCTGATAGACACTTCGATCTGGAATTTCCTGGTTTCTATCTAGCCGGATTTTCTTTTCTATGTTCTACATATGCTTTCTCAGTTTACTGTTTAGGCCAATGTGTGTCTACAAATTGGATCATCATCTACGGGATTGCATTTTCTCTATGTCGTTCTTTCTAGATCCTATTTTGGATTTTTAGTTTATATACGACACTTCAGTCTGGTTTGTACACATTGTCCCCTACTTGAGCTAAAGGTATTGAAAAACTAACCAGTGCTGCAACAATAGGAACAAAGTTGTGCCATGCTGAAACGCATTTCATTTGTACTTGATTTTTTGGGGCGCATCTTCGTGATTTTCACCACCGGCTAGTGGAAAACAGAACACTAACCTCAACCTCAGTGACTATAGCTCTTTTTCCCAAGGAAATATGCTTGCCAATTCCAGCGGATCTTTTCTTTACTCTCAAACGGGACATGCAGACCTCCATAGTTCAGTATGGGACACAACAGCTGAAGGAACACAGAACTTCAATGGAGAAGAGGATTTCCATTTCACATATGGACAAGTTACTCCCAGACAGGACCAGAATGAAGCCGTGGAAGATATGACCAGCAAATGGATTGCCGCGGAGCAGGCCCAAGCTCCTACCACAGAGCCCATGCGAAGGATAAGCTCGCGGGGCTCCTCCGGAAGCCACAAGAACAGAACAATCAAAGCCTCTTCACACAAGAGCCGGCCGAGACTTTCTCAAGTCTCGCACATGTCAAATTTTGACATGACAGGTAATTCACAGATGGATGCATATCTCCTCCAGGATTCAGATGCCCATTCCGTATCTTCTCAATCTCAGATGTTTTACCCAACCCTTCCCATGAGTGTAAGCCTATCCGCGGATGGACTTCCATACTCCCCTGCTGTTCTCTCAGGAATGCCGCAGCAGCACATCGACCCAACCCAGATGCAGCTAAACTTCGAGGCTAACCTTGCCGCAAACTCGCCTGCTGCTACCACATGGAGTTCTCTCAGCCCTGTTGAATCTCGGATTTCTACACCTGGTCCTGGCGAGGATGCCTGGTCTGTTCCCATGGATGCTTCGCCCACGCGAACCAACGACTCTTCACCAATTATGGATGGTATTTCGCCAAGGTATGTTAAACAATATGCTATGATATTTGGAGGAAACACACTCTGACGTAGAGAACGTCATCAGCCTCGATCGCCAGATGGGCTTAATGACCACAGAGGATCCCAATGGAGTTATGCTGCCAGACGATATGTTTGCTTTGCCTCCTGCTTTCACACGCCGCTCCAGCGGTGACGGTGAGTCGTCTGCTCGGGACCACCCATTGTATAAGAATGCCTACCCGCAGGCCGACGGACTATTCCACTGCCCATTTGAAGGCCAGTCCAGTTGCAATCACAAGCCCGAAAAGCTCAAGTGCAACTACGAGTTAGTCCCCATTTACCTCTAACAGCGTTTGAAAATCTAACCGAAGCCTAGCAAATTCGTCGACTCGCACTTGAAGCCATACCGATGCAAGATTGAATCTTGCGAGAACGCCCGGTTTTCCTCCACCGCCTGTCTCCTCCGACATGAGCGTGAAGCTCATGCTATGCATGGCCATGGTGATAAGCCCTACCTTTGCACATATGATGGATGTGACCGTGCCGTCCCTGGAAATGGATTCCCTCGCCAGTGGAACCTAAAGGACCACATGAGGCGCGTCCACAATGATAATGGAAATTCTCTCAATGCCGTCAGTGGATCTCCTCCGTCCGGACATGGATCTTCCGCACATTCGGCCAAGGGCCGAAAGAGGAAGAGCAAGGATTCCGTGGACAGCACTAGCAGCCGCAAACATGCGTCCAGATATGCACAGGCAGAGGCCGCTATGAGAGCCGCTGAGCAGCCAATGGTAGACGAATGGTACCAGCACCATAAGGCTCTACAGACCTACCTCCAGGAATTTAGCGTCCCGGATGCTTTTGACTACTTGCAAAACTTCTCTGAGGCCAGAGAGCATTTGGCAGCTATGGGAAAAATCTCCCAGAAGTTGCTCTCTTCCAACAAGGCGTCCAGCGCCCAGGAGTCTTACAGACGATCCCACGGACACCACTCTCGCTAAGTGAAGAAGTATGTCATGGCTATTTTTACACGTCTTTTTCTCCTTGTTCAATATAGCTAACCTATTGTCTGCAGCCACGAGTAAAACTTGCGAACCATGGATATTTTTATTAGCCAAGGGATGTGCAAGTGCATAGTTCCCAACTTTACTTCTACTTCCGCCGGTCAGGAGACCGTGACGGAGCCTAGCCAGGCTCCGTAAGGATTATGTGGAAAACCACCACGCTCCAAGCCAAACCACAGGCATTGGGATTTTAGGGATACCGGCACTACCTCTCATCCATTGTAGAGTTCCCGGATTGATACCCAAAACCAAGGACATGCCAAGGGATGGCAAGAGTTGATCCAGGATGTATATGCCTGAGAAGATGAGGATACGCCTTGAAAGGGCGCGACGGCCACTGCGGCCATGGTGAACATCACAGTCATCATCACCCCGGTGACCAATTGTTGAAGACTTGTAACCAAAAAATGGTGATAGAGGAGGCTATTGTCGGTACAGGCGACCTGAATAGATGGCACTCAACATTGTTTGTCGTGGATGTTATGTCTACCTAGACTAGCACAGCTGTTTAGAAATTTGATAGTTTGAGATTTTTTAGTTAGTAGTCGCAGAGCGACTCGTCCATAGTCTTTATTAAACTGTTCCCTTTGTAGCCTTTCCTCTAGAATATTTTGAGATTGTGATAGTCCATATAGCATGAGTGATGAGTTAAAAGCAAACTGCTGAACCCCAGTTTAGGGATGGTATATCTCTCCTAGCTCTATTTATTAGAGTACTCTAGTTCGGTAGATAGGCACTTGGCTAGCCCACCTCTTAACTCTACATAAAAATGCAATAGAGTTGTGACGAGTATAGTTGTCGCCAATCTCCAGATGTGGTTTTAAGTATCTGTTATGCAGCAAAGTATGGTGTAGCTTAAAAGCTTTGGGAAACTAGATACGCCGTACGGGAGATGTAAGGTAGGTAGGTAGGCAAGTACAACAAATGAAGTCTGAATCTTGGATGACGGGGATGGCGTTCTGGGCGGTGGGGGATCCGAAAATAGCTCTCTGGGGTAATTTAGGCAACTCGTACAAGGCCTGTGAATTGGCTAGTGGGGGATGGGGAGTTACGAGATCACCCAAAGGACCTAGCGGAAGGGGACGAGACGCGAGTACCCGTGCGTTTCTGGCAGTGTAACGGAGCACATGGTGGCACGAAGAACTCGGAGACGAGGGAACACAGACTTCAGGTGCCGGTTTTGTTGGGACCTTGGTGGTGGCGGTTTCAGGTGGGGGTTTAGAGACGTAGGAGAGAGAGCGTACGCCTTATATTGAAGTATGAGTTATCAACGGAGGCCTCTATGGAGCCGTCTGGCAACTTGAGGAATAGCACTCTAGGATCAAGAGGTGCATTAGGCATCCGTGCTTTACTGACTGGGGAACAATCAGATCACGGGGATCTAGTCCCTTACTAGCCAGCTTAATTATAGTTGAGAGTAGTCTATTATATAGTTGCCGGAAAATATTGTGTATATTTGGCATGGCAGTGAAACTGCGTCTTTATTCACATCAGGATGCCTCTCGTGGCATACTGGCTACGTTGAAGATCGCACCAACAGAGAACTAGCATTAGTCAAAACTATAGATCCATAGCTTGGGTAGGTACGACAATAACTTTATGAGATGCCTTATGGGGTCCTGTTGACACTTGATCGGTCACAGATATAGATCGCCAGAGGAGTTTCAGGAATGCGGCTCTTATAATGAAAGACAGATTGTGCCACTAGGAAGTACACCCATGTTCGAAGAGAAGGCGATGGCATTGACTGTACTAGATGCCCAAGCCCAAATGTCAAGAATATCATCTAAAAGCATGGAGGAGTTTTCAGTAAAACTAGTAGATCACAGATATAATAGAGGCTAGGTATCTCCATAGTTCTGTTCAGAGTGAGGTGTAGCCTAATCACCTAGGTTTGTACTAGATAGCAACTTTCTAAGGAAACAAATGTACCTATTCTGGATATGGGAGTACCAGAGTACACATGGAAGAAATCCAACGATATCGTAGATCCCTTAAATATGTTAATATTGAATACAGTTTCCTTCTTTCCTATCAGATGGCTTCGGTACCTACTCATGAGTATGATACGTCGGAGAAATATCGCAGGCCACCTATCTACTCAACAGGCTTGACATAACAGCCAACGTGCCAAAGGAGTTACGCACAAGTGAGGGAGACATCCCCTCAAGGCTCTAATTCTTTAGGCGTTGATTATTAAGATATGTTTCTATGTATGATGGTATGGTTCCAGAGGTTATTGATCACTGCCGAGGAGAGAAGAAGGGGGTCGAAGGGAAGGTATTAGGGGTATGGTGGCAAAAGGACTACTGTCAAATAGTAATCCGTTTCATGCATCGAATCCTTCTAGAGTGGAGGCAATCGCACGGTCAAACCCCTAACTCCTAAAGTACGCCTACACACATCTTGGAACCCCGATTACTACGCTGCAATGCATATTGACCAGGTACTCTTGATCTTGCTGTAACCCTGCATCAAATATAGCTATTTGCGCATGCAAGGCACGTAGTCTATTTAAAATATGCGGCTTCTTTAAGGTTGCACATCGTAGATCCTGTGCGGGGAGGATGACCTTGTTGGTGATTTGTTTCTGCTTCTCCGAGGATGTCTTACTATCACCTAAGCTAGGCTATCTCTTATGGATAGGCTTACACTGCCATCCATAGAAGACTCACTTTCCCCCTTTCGAAGCACTCGATAGACGAGAGCTATGAGCTGTAGGAAATGAGTGTGGATGAATCGTGCATGGACGTGGATAATTAGTATTCCTAGCCAACCCACCCTTCCATGCCTGGATTATCACCAGTCTAAACGTTGTCGTTTGATTCAATGAGCAAAATAAAATACTTCCGTAGCACATAGCAGTCCGGGTATTTGTCCCAAAACCAACCGGCAGGTATATTGTTTAGCACACAGGATCAGGCCCAAACTCCTTGGTAAGGATTCCGTCACGGGGCCGCCATATAAGAGATTGGCGAACCATATTCTGTAATAAGTATGCGATGTTGTAATCAAAAAGTGCCTTCCCTTGATGTCTCCCAGAACGCCGTTGTCAATGATGTCTAATAGAAGGTGCATACCGAATGATCATTAATATGGATTGTTTGAATATGCGCGTTTGTAATTACCGTTTCAAGGCAATTCGGCGCGATTAGGTACGTGTTGCAAAGGTGTTGGGTCGGTATCTTCTTGATACATAATGGAGATCCAATCTCTTGGTTGTAGGTTGCTTGGTGATATATCGTCCCTATAGTAACTGCGGGGTGGTGTTTGTGGTGAGTGGTATGGTGGATTTAAAACCGCTTCCGGTTCTGTTTGCATTTCGAGATTGGTATGTCGGTGTGGTAAGGTAGCGGGTAGTGGTTTATCGATATTTGTATGTTGATCATCAGAGGGTAACGGCGTTAATCGCCGTAAAAGGAATGAGGACGACGACGACGACTGATCAATAAAGGTTCTAAAAGACTGTTCGTCTGTTGTCGATGATATTCTGTCCCCGGGTATGATGGAATTGCGTTGCCGCAATGACCTCAATATCCCTGGGAGATAGCTCGTGAAAAATGGTCTGATAGCTGGAATTGAAGCACATATCTTTTCACCGTATTAGCGAGAGTTTACACATAAGCCTAACATATAGGATACCAGGTGAGGTGATTTACATACTATACCAACGTTTAGCTCGATAGTGCTGACGAACCAGGCAGACTGGCGATCCCCGTCATTATCGGGATGAAAAGCCAAGTCCCATGCAAAGTGACTCCGGACAATTCCTGCAGAACATGCAAGGATACTGAGCCCGAACAAGAATATAACCATACCTACTTGCTTAACAGGTAAGTTTAACCCAAGAGCCATTCGGATAGGTAGAAGTACGACAACCCAATCGGTAACAGTGTTGATAATACTGGCTGCTAACATGTGAATATTCCAATCAATACAATGTTGTGACCTGCCCGACATGCCCCCATGGTCTGGTAAAGGTCTAGTAGTTTAGGCTGTTAGATTGCGGTCCTCTTTTACCCTCCTGCGGCGGTAAACGTACATGCATTGGAGAGAGCTAACGATGATGAAGACGACACAATTGACGCTGATAGCTCCTATAGATATTAATACGGCAATGGTCACATTGCGATCCCTCGATGCGGTTGTGAGCCGGTAGAGTAGGGTGAGTATCGATAATTTAGTTAAGCTGGTTGCTACTTCGAATACGATTTGGTTGGCAAACCTACACATTTAAGACGTTAATTATACACCTACCTTGTATATCGGAGCAATAAATGGGAGGTCTTACACTATTTCTATATCATCCAAGTTGGGACCTGAATGCCCGTTCCCATTCTGATGGTTGGGCCCAGATTTATTATTGATAATAATGCCGATTATAGTAAATGTGATGGTAGGAAACTACCAAGTGTCAGCGAGTGTAACTGATCACGGTGCTTCTAGGTAAAGTTTTGACGTACGTATGCGAGTGCAATAAAGATATCATCGAGCCCGAACCCCCGAGTTAACCACCGACGGGTATATAAACGTATAGCCAAAGTGATGGTGACAAGACTGGCAAGTAGGGCAGCAACGGCCACCTCTGGAGATACTATTGTCCTTCCCTTGTTATGATGCTCTCCTGAACGGCTAGTGAGAACCGCGATGGGAGGTAGTCGCATCTTTCAATATATGGACTTCTTGCTTATAGCCACAAGATGTCTCGAGAGATAGGATTTCTACAATAGCACACGCTGACCCTGGAAAAATATTGGCTTTAATCAACAACGTTGAAACCGCCTTGAGTCGACCAAGCTAGAAGTGGAGAAATAATAGGTCTATGACGACCAACTTATCAATGTAGAGAATCGAAAGCCAATATTTCGCAACATGAAGACGAATATTGTTCGGTAGATTCTTGGACTAAGGACAAGTTAGCATAGTTTGCGTGGCCTAGTATTTCGAATAGCATAAGAGACTCCACGGCGTAAACATGAGAAAGTATAGCAATATAAAATCGTTGGATGCGAATAAGTAGTAGATATTGTTGAGTTTTAGTAGTGCCACATGCCTGCGGATGAAGTTCTCAATGGCGTCAAGGGTCGTCGGAACATCCTAGACATTTCTTCTACTTGGAAACGCTCCGAAGCAGTCATGAGTACTCGTGCGTTTCTCAAATAGACCGATATATGGCTTCTGCCCCCACCATACGGGGGCCAAAAATACCATCTGGGGAAAGGAAATAGCGTAAAGAGCATGCATATGGGTGGACGGATGCAGGTCACTTATGGCTTGCATATCGAGACCCATGTCAGCGCAAGGGGCGTTTAACAAGTATCAAGATCAGAAAATTGGCGAGACAAAACGAGAAGCCTTCTGACTCAAAGAGTTAGCCTAGTATCTTACGTCATGGGCGATATCAGTTTCATATCCTTCACAAGTTGGATCAAGTAAATATCTCGTGATATCCGAGAATATGTTGAGAATGGTGCAGAATTCACACGAAGGGTAGATAGGAGACATGATCGATAGAGAGACGCGCGGATGTGATTAGGCTTCAGTAGAGCGTCTTTTTCGCTTAGTTTGTGAGATAGAATGCAACTGGACTGGAGCTGAGTGGCGTTTAGGCAAGGCACTCAGAGTATGAGAAGTAGCCAACATCATTATCCGCAAAAAAGCGCACGTAGCACAGGAGGGAACTCGCTTGTATAATGTAGGATGGACGTTGCACTGCAGGATGGAGGGCTGCAGAATTTCAACTCGCCATTACCCTACCCTCCTAAACAGATAACTGTTAGCCAGCAGAAGATCGTCAGCTGGTAGGAAAACCCTAGGTGATGGAGCTCGAACTTTCACTGGTTCTGTATCTGCATGTTGGACAGCGTATTTTTCGAGTCGAAAGAAGTGACACGAACTTCTAATGCCCGTACGAGACCATATTAATGGAGTGCTAAAGTAAGAAATCTAGAAGTAGTCAGTCAGACTGAGTGCGGTAGGTGAACTCCAGCTAAGATATGAAGTCGGTTGAGTTCACGGGATCTCAACAAATGACGGCAAGGCGTAGACGACAATTTTGATAGACCAGATTAAACACGACCACCGATCTAAAGAAGGCATTGAAGCGAAATCGTATTACCATAACAAGGTAGGGCCGACAATGTGATACCTAGCATACGACGTAAATAAAGTTGCTGCGCATTCATGTTTCATGGGAGGTAACAATGTTGTTATCGTGGTTGTCTAAACCGAAAGCCTTCAAGGCACAGGGATACGAATCCTAAAACTCGATTGGGTTTTTCAAAGAACGCCTCGCGGCTACAGGATCCAGTACTATGATGATACCAAAGCATTATAGGTGCCTTGAGAAGTAATTCGTACCTAAGCTCTAGCCGAGAATGAGGTTGAGAAGCGAACTTTCTTTGACATATTTTCAATCCATCAATCAGTCGCGCTTAAAACCATTTAAGATTACATAAGGTACCTCCTACCTAAGGATACATGTACAAGGTAGTTAATGTGAGTAAAAAGTACGTACTTCGTCAGTTCGTGTACCTACCTAGTGCCAGGTGCTTCGGACTTAGCGTCTACAGTATCCACTTTTATTGGTTCGGCATCTCCAGCCCACAAAAATCACCAATTCACAAAATTTAAATCCTCCCACTTTTTGCAGTTTCGCATCAGCGTTCACTTTTCCAATTTTCACAACCCAACTTACGCAGTAATCCTCACCATTAGAGTCCCTCTATTGGAAGACTGTCATCATGTCGAAAATCACAGTCGGTAAGTCCTATTTAACCAACGGAAACGTCTATTGACTAGTAAGAATATACTGACATTTCTACCCCGCGACAGCCGGAGTGCGTAACAACGTCAGCGAACTGCTTGACTACTCTCAAAACACCAAGAAGAGAAACTTCCTCGAGACCGTCGAACTCCAGATCGGCCTCAAGAACTATGACCCTCAGCGTGACAAGCGTTTCTCCGGCACCATCAAGCTGCCTGCTATCCCTCGCCCTAACATGAGCATCTGGTACTACACCCCGTTTCCAACCCGTTTGTCGCCAGAATAGCGTTGGCTAACATGTGGGATATAGCATTTTGGGTGACCAGCACGATCTGGACCGTGCTAAGCACGGTGGTGTTGATGCCATGTCTGCTGATGACTTGAAGAAGCTTAACAAGAACAAGAAGCTTATCAAGAAGCTCGCTCGCAAGTACGATGCTTTCGTCGCTTCCGAGGCTTTGATCAAGCAGATTCCTCGTCTCTTGGGTCCTGGTCTGTCCAAGGGTAAGTGAAAACATTCATCGCTCAGCAGAGATTCAAGCTAAGAATCCAATTTCAGCCGGTAAATTCCCTACCCCCGTCTCCCACTCCGATGATCTTACTGGTAAGATCAACGAAGTCAAGTCCACGATCAAGTTCCAGCTCAAGAAGGTTCTCTGCATGGGTGTCGCCGTCGGAAACGTTGGCATGACCCAGGATGAGCTAGTCGGCAACATCATGTTGGCTATCAACTACCTTGTTTCGTTGCTGAAGAAGGGCTGGCAGAACGTCGGTAGCTTGACCATCAAGGCTACCATGTCTCCCCCTAAGCGTCTTTACTAGATGCTGCTTCGGCATAAGTCAATGGAGGACGTAGTAATACTGGTAGCGCTAGCACCCAGGATGTAGTCACGGCGCTCAGACAAAGCAAATAAACTAAACCTCCCAGACTAAATTTTTGTCTTGTCATTGTAGTGACTGTCTTTTGCCTCTTTAGTGATCCGAGTTTTGGCACAACTGGTGCTATAATCATAAAGCCTTGTAAATGACCTACGTAAAAATTTGCGCAAGAACCAATCTAATGTTGGCGTCCAAATCAGAGGCTCAAGCTTATCAAGCTGTTAAGATGCAAAATTTTACGGTAATTTTCTAATATGATTCTAAGGCAATTACTAGCAATCTACTACGTTTTCTTTCTAATTCCAGTCGCTGAGCAGACGTCCAATGCGCAAAAACAGATAATTGAACATAGCGAAACATGAACATCTCGACTGAAAATGTAGCGAACACCCCACAGTCGCGAACCAGGAGGAGCTGGCGTCGGCGGCTGATTGGGAAGGGTGCTTTCCAAATTGATAGAGGAGGCCGGGAACGGAAGGAAACCCATAGTGAATAAGATGATAACCCTCAGCAAGCCACCGTAGTGGAGCCTCCATCTGAATTAAATAAACATTTGACGATGTAGATTTAACCCATACTGATGATGAGGAAAGGAAAGGAAAGAAAAGTTTTCAAAATCCAGGGCGCGCTGCGAAAATATTTAAAGGCCAGTTTCAGGTGGGGCAACGCTGCTCGACGCCCACCCAACCAGCAGATGGCCCCACCATGCTTGCAGAAACTGCACGTGATGCAGTACACTACTGGACATGTACCGAGGTACCCGTCTTCTTTACACAGTCACATATCCCTAACGAAACTCTGACAGGCAAACAATAGTGTAAAGAGGTTTTCCTCCTTCAATATATTATTAGATATATATATCAGTTTCTATATATAAGCCATATGCTCGATCAACAACTAGCTCGCCGTACTTGATTTTAAATGAACTGCACGTATCTATTGCCCTTCCGCTTTGCTGCTAATCCAGATGCTCTATGTCTAGTTCTCCATTCTCATATGAATCACATCATCTATCGTATCAAGAATTCAATTACCCGAATCAACACCTCTTCCCCTATAATATAATGCCCCGTAGATGAAGAGAAGATCGCAACATAGCCTGTAATATCATTATATCTTGGGTACCGCCTCTAAGTAGCCTTTAAGAACCGCTAGGATTAGCTGGTGAGCAATAGCCGTCTGTGGAGGTAATCTCAAAGCTCCCTCCCTATATCCAGCTGGCGCTGGTTCGCCTAAACCGCTTATGCCAAACTTTATGCCTTCTCGTACTTCGTCGAAGGAAAACCATCTGGCGTCAGTCAATTCTTCGTCGTGCCCGAGGTGGATCGTCTCGCCATCAGGTGTAGCCTGGCCGATCGCGCCAATCATTAAGTTGGCGGGGAAAGGCCACGGCTGCGAGCTGTGGATTACGACACGTCCTACCGTCACGCCGCTTTCTTCCCAAGTCTCGCGACGGACCGCTTCCTCGATAGACTCCCCGGGCTCGAGGAACCCCGCAAGCGTGCTGAACCAATAGGGAGGGAACCGCTTGTTTCGACCGAGGAGAATTTTCGTACCATCAGCTGAAACTATAGCCATAATAACGGTGGGATCTGTCCGCGGGAAACAGAGATTGCTTATGCCGTGCCGAGTGGGACAGTCTTCTCTCTCCTTTGGTGCACCGCCTTCAGGAACACCTGCTAGATCCGTTGGCGGGCAGGCTCGTTTCCAGCCAGCGTTGATGGACGTAGTCCGCTGTCCACAACCACCACAGAACGGATTCCGGCTATTCCAGTCAAGTAAAGCACGTGCCTCTGCATATATCGCCGCTATTTCACTATGAGCACACTGTCTTTTAATGATTGAATACACTGGTACGTACCATCTGGAGCTTTTAGAGATAGAAGCCTCCTCCCATCAACGAAAGAGACCCCACTGGCCTTAACAATATCCACAATACTCTTGGCTTTAGCTTCGATAGTACCCTTCGGCGTAACGTCGACAGCAAAGTACGGCTTGCCTTTGTAGTCACGATACTGGAAGTCGGGGTCTTTCTCATCGATACCGAGGAACAGGACGACAGGTTGCGTAATAGCCGAGTTGAAGCTTTTCAGCTGTTCCTCTTCCGAATTTTTGAAAGGCTCCTCCCCGGTCAGGGGTACCACTATATCCCTAGTAACATAGGATAAGTTTGCGTAGTCTTTCGCCGAAGGCGATAAGTTATCTAGTAGTAAGAATGAAGCGCTAGGATGAGCGAAAGCAGCGCGTAAAAAGCCGTAGTCGGTCCTCAGAAAGGAGATCCTGTTCAACGGGCTACCGCTAAAATAGTTGGCGACCTCTCGGCCGAACCTCCTCGATAACATCGAGTTGTCTTCAGCAAGGATCGGGAGATCCGGAGTTGGGTGACCCATTACGCTTTATCGATGTCTTTTTTTTGTCTTTTCTTTTCGGGAGTTGTTTAGTTTGAGTTGGAGATGTCTTATTAAACGCGCATATGGTTGGCTTATGTGGGGTTGGTTGAGAAGCCCACTACGATAGCAAACACGGTTAAGAAAAAAGTAAATATATCGACAAGAAATAGGAGGAAGACTTTAACCTTTTAAGTAACGACTAAATAATACGGGTCCGTTCGGAGTTAGGTAGTAACTACCTCCTATACCTATTTAAATATTATTATACCCGTGGACGTTTAGGTATTTTTCTATGCGGGATGTGTACCGAGGTATCCCTTTTGTTATCTGTTGATTGGTAATACATAGCTCTCTTCACTTATAATAGAGCCCGATTACATAGTGTAGTGGGGTTTCCGTCATGATGGCGATAGATCAGTCTGTGTATGAGTAATCTTATAGCTGTTTGTCTGATTCGCCAATACTAAATGATCGGTGGTGTGCGGGAAAAGGATGTTACCCCTTTCTGTCATTGGCTCCCGATCTCAGCTACCTGCAGGAACACGTAGGTACCAATGTTATAAGTAGAGTGGTCTTTCAAAAAAGCCTAAGGTGAATATGTCGTCAGCTTATTTGAATTTACTAATTGCTTTTTTTTTTAAAACCCACGAGCTAAACGTTTTAATCCAAGTAGATAAATAACTTATAGATAAGTACTGGGAATTATATGCCCGGAATGTTAAGCGGGTTGTTTCAAAGATCTTAAAACTTCTTGTCCACGGGGAAGTTTTATATCAGATCCGGGAGAAAATTAGGTGTAACGGATAGCCCTATCGGTGTTGGATCGTTGAATAAAAAAAAAAAAAAGGGTTCAGCATCCCCCGCAGAACGCATGCATGTGGGGTAATAAGATTTGTGCGTCATCAGCGAAACCAACTAACCTAGGAACAGAAAGTTTTCGTTCTTGTTCCGGGGGTTCATAGCGTTCATAGCGCTATGGCGCAATAACGCAATCTTCCCCCAGTTCCGTCATCCTTTATGAAAAATTCCTTTCGCAAACAAAATCTCGTTTCAATCTGTAACTAATAATTATATTCATAACCAAATAACTAACATTTCTTATGTTCTAAGTCTTCATATGGTACCTAGTATATTATCTTTAATAAGACTCTCTTTTCTATATGTCATTGGATCTTTAATTACCCCTCAACGTCGGTCCTATCACACCACCATCAACCCCCGAACTCACACTCCCGATGGCTCCTCCTACGGGGCCTCTGAACCTCGATGTCGAGGCGATATCAGGTATCTGCGGGTGAGCAGAAAACCTCTCCCATGTCGACATTAAAACTAGCCTTCTTTATTCATGCTAATGTCTTGTGGTTCTGCGTAGGTCCATCTCGATAGCGGCATGGGTCGTGGTCTTCTCGCCTCAAATCATAGAAAATTTCCGACGAGGCTCCGCTGATGGATTGTCCGTTCCCTTCATTATCCTCTGGCTGCTCGGCGATGTCTTCAATATACTCGGTGCTATACTTCAAGGCGTACTGCCGACGATGCTCATATTAGCTATTTACTACACGATAGCCGATTTCGTTCTTTTGGCGCAATGCTTTTACTACAAGGGTTTCACCTGGAAGGACGAACTCCCGACGCCTCAGCCGAAACCGCCGAATATCGTAGTCGTTGGCGAGCCTACAGAGAGAACGGGATTGTTGAATGGCCATTTTGAAGAGAGGGAGAGAAGAGGCAGTGGTTGGTCTCATCTCAATCCGACGGTGCCAATGGTGTCGGAAGCCCCAGTCACGCCCCCGCCTACGCCAACGAGATTGCAGTCATTCGTATGGAATTCGGTAGCAATCCTCATGGTTTGCGTCGCGGGTGTGCTTGGATGGCTGTTGAGTAGACAGTACTCAAACGGCCAGCCTGACTCACCCGCGGACGAGGGACTTCCTTCGTTCGATGTTTTGGGACAAATATTTGGTTGGCTATGCGCTCTTCTCTACCTTGGCTCCAGACTTCCTCAACTACTACTTAATTGGCGTCGTAAGTCAACCGAGGGTGTAAGCATTCTATTCTTCCTCTTTGCTTGCCTTGGAAACTTGACATATGTCCTTTCTATTTTTGCCTATGAGCCTCACTGTGCTAGTTCACGATGCCAGCCTGGGGAGGCAGAGCGGATATATGGACGATATATCCTTGTCAATTCCAGCTGGTTAGCCGGTAGCTTGGGAACCTTGCTCCTAGATTTGGGCATATTCGTCCAATTCTTTATCTATAGCAAGGATGACTCGGCGGATGAAGATGGCGACGTAATCGAAGACGAGGAAGCCAGCGTCGATGAACGACGAATCGATGATCGACCGCTCTTGCAGCGGGCTGGCTCGGGTCTTCCATACATTCCATAAACTAGAGGAACAACAGTATTCCTTGTTAATATTCTCGTTCACTATTATACAAAAAATTGGGCTGGTATTGGAACGGAAAAGGGTAGTGGAGTTCAGGTTCATATTCAATCTCCCTTCATCTATGAAGTAAAAAGTTATGTGTGTTATAGCTAGGATACTGACACGACAGTGCATTTATAATATTAAATAGGGGGTATCGAGGACGGTGGACTATATTCATCGTTGTAATACAGATGGGATATGCAGCAATGCATCAAGAGAGTCAAAAGAGGTGAAACCAAAAGCTAATTCTATTTACCCAATCCTTCATTTCAAGCAATCTGAATATTCTCCTCATTTTTAAGTAGACAGAATCAAACATTTCATATACAGTTATGTATGGTAGTGACAACAGTCCTAAGTATATAACCTGGGCTCTTCTATACCGCAGCTTCGGGAACTGTTATTATTAAGACTCTTGGTCCTTAACCTCTTTGCTATACGTTGCCAAGAAGCCTCGATTTACAAATCCTTTCGGATTTAATACGACTAACGGCGGGGATGACTTGAATGACAGTAAGAACCTTGTTAAAATGTACAGAGATAAGCTTAATTTGCTGATGCTATTCACGAGATGACACCGTATTGAAGCTGATATATCAAATTATTCTGGGGTATTATCATTGGTTAAGAAGAAGCTACAGTTTCTTATCTCGTAGATCTCGCGTCTTATGTAGATTATGGGAGAAACATTGTGCATGTACTAATCTCGCGACCTTTCGTTAGTGTACTTGTACCTAAGGTAAGTTTCTTGTCTATTTACAACGTTCCCGCCGTGGTATACCAAGCCGGCACCTAGGTACACATAGAGTCAACCGTAGTACATCTGAAGTATTGTCCCTGTAGCTCCGTTGTCCACTGAAGGCAACGTGTTGGAGGTTAGTTAAGAAAAAAAGATAGGGGGGAGAGGGAGAACCATTAAGGGGTGACTCCTAGGTTCAGCTGCTTATCGATTCCCAGTTCAAGTGTCAAATTGTCGACGACGCCAAGTGGGTATCGCTGATCTGATCGGCAATCCAGAACTGCCAGACTACTACCTGACTACTACCTAAGCTGACTCGCTTCGAGATTGCGACGCGTCGCCGTTTTCGGCATCTCCTTCATATGTCCCGTTTAGCATTTTATCGCTTCTTCCTTTTTTTCGTCTTAATATTTTTTTTTTCGCCTCTTCCTCTTCCGAAACTACCCCCAAGGAGCCTTCGATATCACGCCACATGCCCTAATGTGGAATTCTAGCCGTCGGTGGACCCTAAGACTTAGAGTCGATCACCGTCGAACCTTTAAATTTTTTGAAACGTCCAGCACATTTGTACTAGAGTACCTAGACGGCCCAGAACTTTAAGGGGGTCGAGGGTTTGGCAGAACCGGTAAACTAGGAATACCACGACAACTACCGGGCCCTGGTCTAGTGTGCATCCACCGATATCGAAGCCGACGCAACTAAAAAGCTGTCGGACATGGGAATAATACTACTACTGCTGCTGCTACATGCCATACTACATATCCGACCTTAACGAGCCTCCTATCCAGTGGAAGTGAGTATGCGTAGATCGCCTTGTTACTCTCATTACCTTCTACACTACTATACGCTGTTGTATTAATTGGCTTGCATGAGTGAGCACCGTAATACAACAGCTCACTCGGGATTCGCTACAGATGATCTGATCGATTAAAAGAAAGTAATAAGGGAGAAATAAAAAACACAGAGGAGAATGTACATGGAGGTATGTATTGTAGATGGATGGATACCATGTAGGCACCCTTGTTACCGATAGCACGGAAGTCCCGCCATCGTTCAAGATTGAACAAAGTCTGGGGGGACGGCCCATGCCCATGCCCCTCCCATGTCCCATGCTCTGTCCCATGCTCACGCCCATGGATGCCATGCGCTAGGTTACTGCGTTTCCTTGGGAAGCGCAGAAATGTTGTGCTGGGACCACAAACTGGGACCACAACTTTGGGCTGTATTACTGTCGACATCATTGTTAAAGTTGACGACGAATGGAGGATGAGTCCTTGATGAAAAAAAGTGGTATAACAACTCACTTCCACTTGTGGTGCCATGGCATTGCTTCGCTCATATGTGTTCCGTCCAGATGCAGACATTTTAACTTACATGGCTGGAGGTGATTGGCTTGTCATACTACTGACTTATATACTACTAAGATACCAAGTACAATACACTACCTGAGCTTAGGAGGGGGTTAAAGATATCCCACAACTTTGGTTCGGAAGCTTTTGTGATGGATCGACAGCGAGAGGGGGAAAAGGAAGTAATATACCTACATGCGTGTATGTATGTACGAGATATGTAAAGTAAGAAAAAAGAAGAATATTACCTGAAGTTAGACGGGTAGACGGGAGGTAAGCAGGAATATGCTACTCTTCCTTTTTCTTGCTGAGCAAGCCGGATTCCCGTATTAGGTCTGACTGCGTACAGCAAAGACTTGTCCTCGAGTTGAGGCTTAGGCAGGCTGCCGGCGGGACTCGCAAGCGAACCCGTGTATGATAATGCAAAAGACGAGATCACCCGACCCCTTCGCTGACGAATGAAGATCTGTGGGGGGGTTTTGTTTAAGAATTTCAAACTTGGCACGGACTTTTCTGCGAGTAATAATAAGCAAGACTTCTTATTTTTTCCTTCTCTCTCTCTCTCTATCCCTTCCTTCGAGTCATCACTTATTTATCCATTACTGTATCGTGGTTAGGTCTACCTACGTGCATGTTTACCAGGTATCTACCTTGGTAGTTACCCTTTCTTTTCTTTTTCTTTTTATTCGTTAGGAAAATCCCGATTCAGGTATTTTTGCTGCGTTGCTTTAGGGCCTTGGCCACCCCCGGGATTCCGTGCATCCTTATTTCATTTTTTTCCCCCTTGTAATACGGACAAAGTTACGGGGTGTGCATTATTTACACGACTTACACATTTCATTAACATCTACACCGGATCTGTGTTACCGGGGCTTCGGTACAACTGTACTGCACCGTTAGGTACCACAGTCTAGAATTTCGGGATTCTTTTTTAGAGGTTTTTCTATTAGACTAAAGATTTATTTAGGAGACCGACTAGAATAGCTTAGGTGGTTTGTTTTACACTAGTCCCCCAATATGCTTGCTACCTTAGGTACAATACATAGGTACCGACATAGTAAATCCACATTCTAACACTGTTTGCTTACAAAAAAAAAAAACAAAAAAAAACTGAACCCCTATTTTTTTTTTCTTTACTTTACACAATTAGGAACGGGCTTAAAAAGGAGGACCCTGGCGATCCCGGATCTACTTGTCTACAACTTTTTAAGCTAGCACACCATCCCCGCCGGTGATCGCTCCGCTAAGGTCCCACAAAGGGTCCATTCCCTCCCCCAACGAGAGACGGTCGTTTATCCTTGCTTGTTGTCTGCAGGCTGATACTGTAGTGAAAGTCAGGTTGTTCTATTGCCCGCTAAAATAATTGATAACTTTGTTAAACCGTTGTACCGTACCCTCCCCGTTTGCGGCTTCGTGCGAGTGCGGTGAACCGTCCTGCGTCCCTCGGCAAGCCGGATCTGAATCCCTGCTCAGCTCTCGTGGCCCCTTGTCAAGCCTCGCCTTGTCTGCTTGTAAGCCCGGGCCAGCCTCCCTGGGTCCCTTGATTTTCTCGGGTGCTTTTCTACTTAGATGTAATGTAGTTAACTACATGTACCTGGATGAATGGGTATCTATACATAGACAGCTAACAGAATATGACAGGAATATATACGTACCTAGTTAATACAGATAGGGTACAGTTGGGTACCAGTTGGATCCAGATGTACTTGATATATACGTACCTTGGCACGTACAGTATCTAGTGTGTAGTGAAGTCGTATCTACAGTAGTCGTCGGGGAATGCTTCCCCACGTCTCTCAGGAGAATTGCGCCAGTTGCGCCTTGTCCGTCTTCTTACAGGGGAATATTATCCAATCATGGCAAACAGGCGATTCCGGCGGCTGGGTCTTGCCTTATTCGAGCCTCTCTTATGTAGGTAACCCTCTCTGCCTCATTGTCGGTGAGTGGTTCTGCGTGATTCATTCTTTCTGCATGTCCTCCTCCCGTTCATGCTTACGCCCCATCGTTGCTCTTAAAGGTGCTAACTACTTGACTGCAGTCAGCTTGTCGCCGTCGATTTGTAGACTTAGAAAGCCCTTCGTATTTCCCACCTCTTCTTTTTGCATCCAACACCTTGCTGGCGGTTGGGTATTTTTAAATCTTACCGCCTTTAAACAACTGCTCATTTTGCCGTAATTCATGTAAGTCCTTAAACGCATATCCAATTCAAGGCGCATGTCCAGCGCCCAGTCAACCCACCATCTCATATCATAACCCATACTTTTAATGGTTACTTCATAGCAACAACCTCGCCCTTACTTACACCTTTAACTTAAGCTAACCATATACCCCAAATAGAAACTTTATAAATTTCACAAAGACTTTTGGGACTTTAATACATCTCAGGTTTGCCGCATATATTTGGTACTACAATACAAAACTCACCAAACCACACAACACACATCATCATGTCTCAGTTACCAGCCCAGCGAGACCTCACGAGATTCGGATATAGTTCCTCGAGCGAATCCGACGAGCCCCCGCCTAAAAAGAACACGACCAATTCCAACAACCAGAATCAGAAGAAGAAAAAGAAGCGCAAGCCCCCGCCTCAGCAGAGCATTAACAAAATCTGGAGACGGTTCACTACCAAGGAGTTCACCAAGGCGCTCGCGGTTCTTCCCTTCGACCCCGTGCCGCTTCCGAGTACACCTGAGCGCCCGAACGAGCTTCTAAGCGCGGGATATGACCGCGCAAGGGAAGAATGCTCGCGCAAAGTCAAGAAGATCATTGCGGAATGCAGGCGCGTCAATACCCGTTACAGAGACCCAGGATTTGACCTAGTACGTTCTCACCTATACCTCTTGATTTTTACACAATTAAGTCAAAACCAATACTTATGCTTGCTATTAGGATTGGGACCTTAAGTGGCTCAAGGGGAATTGTCTGAACTACTTGGGATCGCGCAAATTTGATCTCTCGACTTCCAGGCTTAGTACTAACACCTCTGTGCCCAAAGCTGTGAAGCGGGTGCACGAGATCTTCGAGAAACCGACGTTTATGAAGAACATCAGTGCCGGCGATGTGAAGCAAGGATCGCTGGGAGATTGTTGGCTCATTGCGAGTTTGAGCGCGCTGGCTAACGTTGAAGATGGCATCAAGCGCATGTGCGTTGAATACGATACTCGTAAGTCCTGAACATAACTCCTAGCATTGTATATGCCTATTTTACTAACGCGAAAGTAATAGGTATCGGAATATACGGTTTCGTCTTCTACAGAGACGGTGAATGGATTTACTCTATCGTCGATGATAAGTTGTACCTGACTTCGCCATGCTGGGATTCGCCAAGTATGCAACGCGAGATGCTCCAGCAGATCGACCGCGAGGAGCCTGAGAAAGTGTATCGTAAGACGTATCAGACGGGATCTAAGGCCCTGTTCTTCGGCCAGTGTAAAGACCAACATGAGACCTGGGTCGCGTTGGTGGAGAAGGCATATGCCAAGGCCCACGGTGATTATGGCTCGTTGTCCGGCGGCTGGATCGGCGAGGGGTTGGAAGACCTTTCTGGCGGTGTCACTACTGAACTTCTAGCATCCGACATCCTTGACGTTGACGCTTTCTGGGATGATGAGCTTTCCAAAGTGAACCAGGAGTTCCTCTTTGGTTGCTCTACTGGCCTGCTAGATGGTGGATATGGCGATCGTAACGGAATCCGCGAAGGACACGCCTACGTTGTGATGGATGCTAGGACACTCAAAAATGGGCAACGTCTCGTGAAGCTCCGGTAAGTAATTCTTGAGCTCTCCAGAATATTGTATCAAACCTAACCAAACAACCAGTAATCCTTGGGGTAAAACCCGCAAAGGTATTTGGGAGGGACCATGGTCAGACGGCTCCAAAGAGTGGAACAACGACGTTAAGGAGGAGCTCGGTCACCAGTTTGGAAACGACTCCGTCTTCTGGATCACCTACGAAGATATGCTCGAGAAGTATCAACACTTTGACAGAACTCGTCTTTTCCGGGATCCCGACTGGCGGTGCTGCCAGCGATGGATTGGCGTAGAAGTCCCATGGAAGGCTCAGTGGAACGAGAAATTCCATATTAAGTTGACGAAGGAGTCTCCCTTGGTGCTAGTGCTTCAGCAGCTTGACGACAGATACTATAAAGGGTTACACGGACAGTATAGCTTTAGGATGCACTTCCGAGTACACGAACAAGGCCGCCCGGACAGCGAGGATTACATCGTCAGATCCCACGGCAACTATCTGATGGAACGCTCTGTCTCTATCGAAATACCATGCATGGAGGCTGGAAACTACTCCGTGTTCATCAGTGTTGTGGCCGAACGCGATACCGACATGCCCTCTATTGAAGATGTAGTCAAGCGGGAATGCCGCAAACGCGTGGAAAACGAGAAGCTGGCCCAAGTAGGATATGCGTATGACTTGGCTCACAGCAAGGGCGTGGCGCATCTTGAACAAGTCGCCAAGCTCCGCAAGAAGTCGGACCAGAAGAAGGCGAGCACCTCTCGCATGCAGGAGCGTCGCAAGATGTGGGAGAAGCGACACTTAAACCGCGACATCACGAAGAAACAGACTAAGAAGAACCAGGAGAAGCGGGATAAGTGGCGCGCGGCAGAGGACGAGAAGAGAAAGGCCAAGGCGGAGGCTGAAGCTGCTGAGAAGAAGAAACAGGAAGAGGCGGAGGCCGCGGAGAAGAAGAAGAAAGAGGAAGAAGAGGAAGCGGAGCGCAAGAAGAAGGAAGAAGAGAAGCCTAAAGATGTGGCCGTCCAGACAGACGACCGTCAACAGGGCGAAGACAAGAGTATCCAGACTGAGGAGGCCGTAGAAACTAAGAAGGAGGAAGATGGTCCCGAACCTGCTGAGAAGCAAAAAGAGGAATCTGGTGATGCTGCGAAGGACACCGCATCAGACGATAAAGCGGAGACTCCAAAGGATGAAGAAAAGACCGATGAGACTAAGAAAGACGAGGACAAGCCTGCAGAGAAGACATCAACAGAAGAAAAGCCTGAGGATAAAAAGGCTGCTGAGGAGGAGAAGTCTACTGAGGAGAAGCCTGCCGAAAAGAAATCCGAACCTGCTGGCAACGCTCAACCCGCTACCCCCAGCAGCAGCAAACAGAAGCAACAGCCCCCTCCGTCGCCTCAGGCCTACTCATCAGAGTGCGACTCATCGGACAGCCCCGTAGAGGAATGGGAGCTGCTGTACTCGTCAGACGACATGTCGAAAAAGCCGCGGATGGCGAGCGCGCCGGCGGCGACCACTAACAGTGAGAACGCGGTGGAGAGCGACGGGGAGTCGGGCATGCCAGACCCATGGAACGCGATCTGCATCGTGGGATTCCGGGTGTACTCCAAGGACGAGGATCTGGAGCTGCGCGTCGTGCTCGAGGGGGGTGACATGGCGGAGAACGGCATGGGCGAGAAGGGCGCCGCGGATATCGACAATGCCCAGATGAACGCCGGCGGCGAGCGCGAGAAGCAGGTTAATGATAAAGTCACGGATGAGGTGGAGATTGTCGACGGCGAGATCGTTCATAAGAAGAAGATTGTTGTCGTTCCGGATAATGAGGAAGAGGAACAGAAGAAGAACGGCGAAGAGGAAAAGCAAGAAAAAGAGGAAGAAAAGAAGGGTGAAAATAAAGAGAAGAAAGACGATGACCAGGAGAAGAAGGTGGTAGATGATGATGATAACGAGGAGGCGAAGAAAGAGGAAGAAGAAGATAAACATGAAGACGAAGACGTAGACGCCCACAAATCAGACGATAAAGACGACTGCGCTAAATCAGATACTTCCGAGTCCTCTGTCGATTCGACACCTATCCCGACACCTGACTCCGACTCAGGAGACTGCAGTCCCCAGTACTCCTCCGCTTCCACAGAGAAGACAGCCGCCGATTCCTCAGCAGCAAAGTCATCATCCACGTAAAAAGGGAGAGGGAAGAAATCCATGTTTTCTCCATCATACGTTAGCCTGCGGAAATGATTTTCCCCCGTTGAGCATCGCCCAGCGTTTGCGTTTGCGTCTGCATTATTTCTCCTTTCTTTTTCTTCCATCAGTACCTCAATTTCATCGCGTTCGGAGCATGGATACCATTGTCTGCCTTTTTCTTCTTCTGCTGCTCTTTTTTCTTTTCTTTCTATCTTCCTCATATTCGCGTTTACCCGCGAGCATTGATAACGATTTTACGATCTCCCGGCTACTCTATAAGCCCGCTACGAACAGGATTGGATTCGGATTTGGTTTTTTTTTTCTTCTCTTACGAATCGGATAGCTACTACCTAAGTTGGGGGAACGGGGCTATTCTGCATAAAGGTGCGGTTCGGCGGCGGTGATGGCGGCGGAGGAAAAGAAGGCGGCCGGACGGACGGGGGGCGAGGATAGATGAGTTTGTAGAGTCATGAAATTGTTCACACTTACTGTAGGGTAGTCTCTCTGAATATCTCTTTCCACTCAATAGGACCGACGACCCGGCTCAATGAAAAGAAATGAATTATCAACATCATATCATACTAGCAAGACTTGACTACCTAGGTAGTTTCAAATATTTGTTCTTCGATAAAAGTCATCCCTGGGTATTAATATCTACATACACACCTAATATATGCTCCAGCTAAATCGTCCAACATGGGCGTTATGCACCTCCTTAAGCTCTCCGGGTATCTAACCGTGTCATGCAGCATAATATCAACAACATAACCCTCACTCGTTCAACAGCATTTAGTACCTTCGTAGGTACTTATCTAGGTACCTATATTCTAACAGATCAGCTCTCCGCGTCGTGAAATGCACCCTCCGCATCATCCGACGGTAACCTCTGTGCCTCGCTATCGATGCGACGCCTCCTCTCGACCCCACGTCTCCAAGGCCCGTAGGCAACGATAGAGCCGAGTCCAACAACGAGGAATAATCCGCAAATAGAGCCGCCGATGATATCGAAATGGTCACCGATCTCGCCGAGACCATCCCAGAAAGAACCCTCGGGTTCGGCGACATTCTGCACGAGCGATAGAACTTGGATCACGCCGATGAATGCTGAGACCACGACGGTGATGCCTGTCAGTACGATTGAGTAGTACAGAATAGCTACCGTATCGCGCGCGAACGCCTTCGACGTGTATAATGCCATCATGAGGGCTCCATCCGTCGTATCCAGCATGCACATTCCCGCTGGAGATCACGACAGATGTTAGTTGATGTGAAATGCTTAACCCAGGGATTTCTATCGGGTTTGTTGAAGAAGTGGCAGAGGGAAACCGTACCGGTGAACAAGAGCGGGAATATGAGGATGACCCAAAGACTGGTCCCCTGTGCTCCTTGCACGCTTGCAATGCCCAGGATGGCGATCTCGGAGCTTGTGTCAAATCCGAGTCCAAACAGGACACCTAGGGGATACATCTAATCATATGGTATTAGTGAGCTGTTTCCAAGTAATTATATCATAAGGTGCTCGAGTTATAAGCATATAACTAAGGGGTACCGACTTAAGAAGTCAACGGCGAAAAGGGGATGAGATAAATACGATCGTATTTCCAAGCAAAGAAAGGGGGGAAACGCGAAGGATGTATATAATAAATTTATATGAGCATACTTTCCACGGACGGTCCACAATGCGGAATAGCCTTCGGAATACCGTAGCCAGGAATCCAGCGCCCTCAAGCTGCAAGTTAGTCGCAGCCTGATCCTCATCCTCCCCGTCCGACTCCGGGTGATGCGGGTCCGACTCGCGGAGGACGGCGCGGAGACGGGTGATGAGACGGTACAAGACCCAACCGTTCCCGAGACACAGCAGGATGAGAAAAGCAGCGCTGACGCTCGTGCCTATGATGCCGCCCACGTACTGGAAGTTATCGAAGCGGTCGCGCAGGGCGCCGCTGGTAGCCGCCACGACAATACAGGTGATGATGACGATGGTGGAGTGGCCTAGGCTGAAGAACGTGCCGACTGTGACCGGCCGCTGCCCAGACGCGATCAGGCGCCGGGTCATCAGATCTATGGCGCTGATATGGTCGGCGTCAAGCGCGTGCCGTAAACCTAGCGTGTATGAGAGCACGGCCGGACTAATCATGGCCGGGTAGTAGTGCAGAACCACACCCACGGCCGCCCAGATGATCATGTTGGCGAATATCAAAGTCCCAATGATCTGGACCACAGGGAGCGGAAGAGCCTTCAACTTGCCCGGAAGCGGCAGGGCGCATTGCGATATCAGTCGTGGCATATTGAATTCTTCTCCGGTCAAGAGGCGTTATATGTCGAAGTTTTAAAGTGCAGAGATTCGATACTAAAAGAAAGTAGATATCTAGCCTAGGAGAAGAGGATAGCCCGACTGAAACCAGAGAGCATTGACTCCCCAGAAACTATATCAAAATATTAACTTTCCACTTTGCAAAGGCGTCGAAAAGGAGGAAGAGGAAGAAGAGGAAGAGTATAAGAGGTAACTAATAGCGAGAGAATAACGAGAGAATAACGAAATAGCAAAGGTGGGCGATTATCAAAAAAGCTTATCCCCGCACCCGCCGACAAGCGGGATGCAAATTCAAATAATACCTAACTACCTTAAATAAGGGAGGTAGTTAGTAGATAAAAACATGTCGAATATGTGATGTACCCCCGCGTAACGAACAGTATAAGCAAAAAGATAAGTAGATCCAGGATGCCGGTGCTAGCCCTAATAACCATCCCCCTAACACATCTCGGGAACCCGATCTGGCAAAGCCGCGCTTCGTTAGGTGCTGTGATATGCATTTCATATGCATTTCATATGCATTTCATATGCATTTACATATGCACCTACAGCTTTACGCCCTTGGCAGATGCTGATAAGATAAAAGCTTAAATCGATTACTCTCATCTTTCGTTATCGTTATTCATTATATCATTATACATATCATTATATTACTAGCTTACGTTTTATACCGGCATTCATACAAAGCAGCATTACCAAATTTAATTGTGCATATGGATTATTTATTATTATAATCACATATATCGCCGCATTGGCTTATTTTATACACTAGTTAACTAATAATTTCTTAAAAGTTAAATACTCACAACAATACCAACCGGGAACAACGAAAAAAAAAAAAAAAAAAAAAAAAAAAAACACATAAATTTAGCACAACGTATACTTCACCATGTAAAGCTATCAGTATGGGATTCCTGATATTTTATTTATTAGATAAATACCTAGATAGGTAGTATTCAAATTCCGTAACTTGACTCCACATCGTAGGAAGGTTTGGGAAGCTACTTTTATTTAGTAGTAGCAACTCGAACCATACGTATCTTTCCAACACAATGTTTCCTCTTGGACAAAACCAAATAGATTATTTCTCGCTTGGGTGGCCTCCTTTAAAAAGTCAGGTCGTACTTCCCAACTCAATCTAATTTCATCATCATAATCGTCGTTGCGGCATTAAGTATGTCGATATAAAGTCGAATGATGCCACCATGCAAATCCTTCCGTGTGAGTGGAAAGGGAACAATTTGTGAAAGTCTTACTTGCTCATGCTGTTCGATAAAGACAAAGTAAGTCCTGCAGACTAGCCGTGAATGTAGCTGTGCGTAGGTATTTTCGAGTGTTTCGGCATAAAATTAAGCCATGTAGAGAATTAGAACATCCTGACACCCCTTCACACCGTCATGTCCAAATCTTGCCAGATCCATGCCGATGATCACCCCCGTAATATGCAAATGAAGCAGCTTTCGAAGGTCGGATACATGGTTGGAGTCCATGTAACAAAATAATTCAGGGATATCGCTGATTTGCCGATTCTTCACTGCTTCTTCACCGTGATGGTAGCACGAGGAAGCAAGCACATGCGCCTTCGTGTAATATTCGGAACACATCTCCTGGCTAGCCCTACCGAAGGACTGGCCCTCTTCAAACCCCGAAGTCGTATCTGTCGTCTCTTCGCCTATCCTGCCGTAAAAAGATGCGAATATTGATGAGCACTCTTGTCTATGTGATATTGGGTATTGATGAACTTCTTCTAATCTTGCTGGTTAAATACACTAAACAGTCGGTAGGGCGATGCGGCCGAAGTAATGCTGCTGGTTGGAAAGGAAAAAAGTGAAAATCAAGTCGCCGGATTCAACATGCATTCACTGTCTTGGTGGCGTACGCAATAACGAAAATTGGGCTGGCACCGGAAGAAAAGCATCTAATACAGTCGTAGTCTTGTTAGCACAATAGATTAGAGCTTGTTCGGTAGTTGTTGGGAAATTGGAAGTCGAAGCTACCGCACTCAAAAGTTGGAGTTTTACCATTTCGAGAGAGCCCGGTATATGCGAGCTCTACGGGAGCTTCACGCGTCGATCTATCCGAATTGCTGGTCTTGAGGCAATTATAGGCTGTTCGAATAGCACGATTCTACCGTTGTTTAGCGACCGCTGTATCTTAGCTATGCGGGATACCTTTTATGATCAATCATTACTTATAGCTTCCCTCCCTTCTTGCTTTTAGGCACACAGCATGTCTCAGGATGCTGGGCTAACGTGTCAGCTGAATTAGCTAACCTCACCATTTTAGTTAAGCTACATGAATGCCTTTAATAGAGGATGGGCCGCGGTTCGCGCTGAGGTTAATCTATGAGGGTGACGTGAACCCTTTGTTTCCTCCCGTTAAAGTTCAAGTAACGTCTCCTTCTAAGAGGGCGTATCCTGTTGGGACGCCGTCCCTGGGTGGTGGTGTCGGTTCCTAACCCTTCGTATTAGAGGGCTTTGTGCTCTTGGGGGTAGCCTGCTGCTCTTCCTATAGGTATCGAGCTCTTGCTTACCTGAGCTCGCCAGTTGTGAACTCCCGAAATATTGCTAGCTCATGAAAAGCGCTTGCCAGGGTCTGTACCTGTGCCTCTCTCGGATTTGTCATCGCCAGCTCAAGGTCGACCATAAAGCTTGCCCGGACCGTAAATTGGGCGTCATATCGTTGTCCTATTTTGCTCATGTTGCTTAGAATTGTATTCGCCTCGGGCGCAGATAGGAATCCGTTGCGCAAGGCCATGCTTAACAGCCCGAGTATAGTCACCTCAGCGACCTGGAAAGACCCATCTATTTTAAAATTAGTATCCCCATACCAGGAACAAAGAGAAGTGTTATTTCCGAGGAGTACGTCCTCATAAATCCAAACTATTGTGATACGTATACGTTCACAGATGCCTAGGTAGACGGCGTAAGGAGTGGGCATAAAGAGACATCATCACATACTGAGAATATGTTAGTATTTACGTGACATAATTCTAAACCATAAGCTCCATGGGGGCATTAAATTCTTGAGGCGCAAGAGAGTCCGTGTTACTTACCACATATTCTCGTAGCCCGTTATACAAAGCATGAAATAGAACCAACATTCCGGGTCATGTAGATTCCCTGAACGCATAGTCTCGCAGAGCATCGCATTTGCGAGATATAGGAGGGTTATGTGCCATAACGTAGACGAGCACGCATTATTGAAGTTTATACAGTAGATGGCGACGAGCCGTTTAAGCTGGTTCACCGACGATTCGTGGATATCTTTCGTAGTAGCTGTAGTGGCTGTAAGTTGATCCACTTTGATCACTTTGTCGGCAGACTGTTGTAAGAATGGCCAAAAGAGCTCCATCACAGTGCAATGGTAGTAAAGACTAGGTTAGAATTACGTTAGAATGACAAGACGAGTGAGGGTAAGCGATCAGTAAGCCAGGTTAGGTTATGATTGGGTAGGACGACCGTCTTAAACAAAGGGGTCTTACTGTAACATCAAGGTCGAATGGCGGTTGCGTCTTCCACGCGTCAGCTCGAGAGGAAGTGATGAGGCCCAATCCAACATTCTTCCATAAATCTGTTCTGCGAATTCAATTGTGGCTCGGGCAGCAGGAACGGTATCGCTTGTCCCAAAGTAGGCCCGGGTAATATCGTGGACGATTAAATTGAATTTACATATTGCTTTAAAGCCCTCTCCGACTCGTGTCGGTATGTGTGTTCTCTGGTGTGAATACGCGTAACTTGTGTATCCATGTGTATCAAAGTAGTCCCCTGGCATAGGAAGTAGGGGTGGGGTCTCGATCTCTGCTCGGTGGAGGTGTAAAGAACGTATGCTAGAAGACATGGCCATGAGAAGTTGCTAAATGAGGTACATCGGAAGCATGCTTTCGATCGGGGATGGTGTATAGCCACTTACCAAGCACATGAGAATATACCCCACGAGGTATGACATGCAGCTCTGAGCCAATCCTGGTGATGATCCAACCAGGTTAGGGCCGATGCGTTCTCGGAACCCACCCCAAAGACTGCCGCGCTTCAGGTTAGCCAATGATTTACTTGTTCTGGTGCCTACGAACACAGTGACATGGGTGTCTTGGTGACGTCGCTGCTGCACAAAATACGTTCCGGAAGTTGACTTACGGCCCATACGCTTCCCCATTTGGATTCCTTCGTCGAGGCATTGATTCGCAAAATCATCACGACCCCGGGAAGCTGATGTACTATTTAGAAGTTGAGCTGCAGCTGCTGCAGTTAGCGTGTTTGTGAACTTCTCTACCTGCCATAACGACTCAGCTTCCGTTTCGAAAGGAACGATGAAGTTCGTGGCCTCTGGCTGTAGACTCGAATAGGATTGCTAATCGAGTTAGTAACAAACTTCGATGAGAGCCAGTATATGGCATAACGACTTACACATGCCCACCCTAACAAAGCATTCACTAATAGGGCGGAACAGAAATGAGTCTTTCCCTGCAGACAGTCATTTAAAAACAAATCAGCGTCAAATAGGGGGCACCAGGGGTAATCGATCTCCAAGTACAGCGAGAGCAGCGTCGCGGCCAAATCGTTCGTAATAGGGACGGGGGTCCATCTTTGGAAGTTAACACCCTTGAGTCGGTCGTCAATAATCGTGTGCATCGATTGTAAGGGTGCAAAGTTCCCGATTTCACGGTCACTCGCGTCTAATACGGTTGGCAGTATCCCAGATCTAGTAGCAGTATCACCCGGGCCGCCTGGAGCGGTCGAGGATGATGGTGTGTCTCCTTGGCCAGCGCTGCAAACGTAAATTAGCAGAGCGGTGGCGAACTTACGGGGGGTTTGTAAGGTATGATATCTACAAACCCAACTACGGGGGAAGCATACATGCTATGCGATCTATGTTGTTCAAGAATGGCCGGGCGCAACAAATCGGCCAAGTTAATAAACGCAATCTCAACGGGAATTAACATCGGGTAGGCGTTTGGACATCGCATCATAAGTTCGTATTCAGTGGTTTGTTGGGTCTCGGGTATGAGGCCAGCCATCAGCTGCCGGTTGGATATCTTCACGGGCAAAAGGGGCTCGTCCTCGAGGTCTTTTTTTACAGATGCTAAAATATCGGAAGTGTCGTTTGTCCCCTCGGCTGGATTCCTGGTGGACTTTAATCGTCTTAAGATATCGAGAGACACGGCGTCAGGGGCTGATTCCAGCAGGTCAAATATCTCCAACATGTCTTCCGTGGACCGCCTAAGGGATTCAACTTCCCGCTTCAAAGCCATGAATGGGGTCTCGTCGCTGCTAGCGGTAACGAAGTTACATTCCACGCCGGCCTTGGTGCAGGCCGTACAGGAAGGTCTTTTACCATCACACTATGGGAGGCAGGTCAACAACTCGGTAGGGCTCGCCGCCGATGCCGAGGGGGCAAAGGGGGGGGGCAAAAAGGGGAAAGAGGGAGTGAGGCTTACTCGAATCTTTTTAAGGCGGCAGTTATTACATGCAGCCTTGGAAACAGTACGTTTCTTGATGGGTGGACCGGTATCCTTTGGGAAAGATGCTTCCGGTGCCTTTCCCTGGGCAGAGCCGGAAGGCATAGGCGCCGGAAGGAGGCGTTTGTAGTTGTCGGACATTGGATTCCTACAAGTCTCTGTCGACTTACAGACTCCATAACACACCTCATGCCTACCTGACGTCGAGATCGGTCATTTTTACCCGGATGTTCTGCGACGTTAAAAATTGGATCTAGTGAGAGAGGAGTCCTGGCAGTTGCCCTCGACATCGGAAACGATAGATCGAGTGTAGCCAATCACACCTGTGGAATGTTTCGGGCCTCACTCCGTAAAGTTTAGGGATCTAATCTCCTTCTCAGACCCCGTTGCGCCTGGCGTGGTCCGGCCTCGATTAAGCGTGATCGATAATGATAATGATAATAATAATAATGAAAATAGTGATAACTCGGGGTGGGAAACAAAAACTAAGGTCCTAAATTATACCAAGTAATTGTAACCAGTGCCAGGTTCCGTCAGTCATCTGGCCGAGGTTTTGGAATGGAACGCAGATTCGTTCCGGTTATACCACGTAATACACAGCGCATCGTTGGCGATGCAAAAAAGGATGTGTAAATTTATGTATCAGAAAGAATTATGTAGACCTTACCGGATCGAGTACCTACCTATGCTAGGTATAGGTAGCTCAGGGAAGGTGTAAGCACATAACTTTTGGGATACCTACCTTACTTCCAGATTGGCAGTCAAAGGCACGAGGAAAGCGCATGTGCGAGTGCAGATGAGCCCATTAGAAAGGAACTACTTAAAATCAGTGCTTGTGTCCCACGTCAAATAGTATGTTGCTACAACATCATTGGCTAAACCTCTAGTGCCAAGAGTTGCACAAGCTCTCTTAGTGGCTACGGGGACTAAGCTAGCAGACTACGAGTAACCAATAAGATATGACCTGGAGCCGGCTCCGAACCAATCGTATATTGTTCTCAGCAGCTGTTATCCCGTTTTAGGATGTACCATAAACCTCATAGAAGTTCAATATGTGTGTAAATTCAACCTAAGCAGCATTCGTAGGTACACCTTAAGTCTACCTCCTATTTGGTACCTTAAGTAGACGGATACGCTACAAGGCAACCAATGGAACCAATCGTTAATAATCTAATCCGCCTCTATGGAACGAATTTCAAGTAGAGAAGAAAAAGAAGGACGTCCCCTCCACGAACTCGGTTAGATGAGGGGAGAGACCCTTGATTATTTATATTTTTTTTCTTACCGGCGTTTGTCGTTCAAGCCAAACTATGTTACCATTTATGTAACCAGGTTTTTCTCTTGTTTGCTATTTACGATGCATAATACTTGCACGTATGCTAACCGGTTCATTGGAAGTAGTTAGGTATTGTTCTAGTTATATCTACCGTACTTAAGATATCAATCAATATAGTTGCCCTTTCCAAGATCCCATTATTATTGATCTTCTGTTGATAACTTAGGTAGTTATCAGGTAGTTAGGTAGTTTTCATTTTACGATTGAGTTAGGCATTTGCCTGCAGAGATGTACTTTACCTTCTAATCCACTTCTCCCATGCTTGCGAGACGTGTAGGTGTAATGTTAGTTAGTCCGTTGCGAGTACTGCCCTGGAAAACAGAACCTCCCCTTACGTTGGCTTCGCGTCCCTGTGTTCATGCAGCTGGCGGCATCTAAGAAAAGTTTCAAGTACATATGAGAAATCCGTCTTCTAAGCGCCAATGATTCCAGGGTGTTGTTAAATGCACTAGACCTGCTACTTATCTGTGTATACCTACTAAGGTAGGTAAGTTATAACCTTAGTAGATAATCTCCCATACCCAGTAGCGCATTAAGGTGCTGTCATGCATCTATCAACTTTGGCGCATAAATGCATGTAATTACATGGTGGCGAAAGGGCTGCGATACGATGGTTGTATATGATTGTATCTATATAGTCGTGTGATACCCAACGAGACTTCAATTTAGAAATCAAATTAAGTATACAGTGCAATAGCCAACCTTGATGAGGCGATTCTATCAAATATGTGATCGCCATCTTGGTATTCGCCACAGTTTACCGGCATTCAGCTGAGTATCTCGCTAACAATATATACGCGTTGGTATAAATTCAGGGGGCGTAAAGCGGACCCCTGGTTCTTGCTGCGAACGTCCTCAGGCTTAATCTGTTACATACCAGTATATATTATAAATTAGGTTATGTACTTATTTAGCATTCGGAAAACATCTTCCCTCTTCCGCCTTGAGATAGCGAAACCATTAGTGACAGGTAGAGGGTATTTAGGTGCTTCGTGGATGACGTTGACTTCCACCACTTAGCGTCGTCTTACGGCTGCGGAGATCAACCCGCGTCGGGAAGACATATCATTGAATTAAAGGCTTTAGGGGATCTGGGGAGGGGGTTTCTACAATTCCATAAGCTTAGAGGTTATCCCCCTTCGCCCCCCCCCCCCCCCTCCTCACCTCTTCCGGGGACAAGTCCTCTTTTTACTGAATCTAGGATTCTAAAGGCATACGAAGTCGCTGTTCATAAATATCTCGTTTATAACCCAGAGCTTCCTCCGCCACCACCTTGATTCTTCTAACGACCTTGTTTACTGATACTCCCTATCGAAACCCCGACACGACCAATCCAGACTCTTCTCGGAACTTCCTCCTATTTAGGTTTCTCCTCTAATGCTTACGGCGGTTAGCAATTCTTACAACGAGCGAGACCTAGTGTCATACCACTCTAATGACTTAGAATGACCAATACTATATCACCGGGTTCGCCGCATATAATTCTTATCGACCAGAGAAAGAGTCAGGATGCAATGACTCATAGTCTGCGCAAGGATGTTTTGTATCAGGATTATGGCTTGCGTACCTATCTACCCTACCTAATTTCGATGCGTCGTGGCAGTACCGAATTAAGCTCCATGCGTCGCCCAACTATGTTGAGCAACGATATCGAACTTGTCCAACAGCAAATATTACCGTGACCTTTGCCCAGAAACAAGATGTATGTGGACGAATCGCAGCACAGGAAAACTGGATATTATTGTCCTTGGGTTTAGTTCGGGTTCTCGACTTCCGTTAGTGGCAGCGAGAAAAGCATGGAGGGTATAGATATACACAGCAGCTCGTTCCGACATTAGCCAGCCGCGATTCGAATCATGAGATTGGGGAGGTCGATCGAGATCCTCGATATAGCCGAGATATCTTCCTTGCTTTACGATAATCGGATTTGCCCTTCAGTTCTAAACACGAGGCCACTTAGCGACAAGCTGGGGACTGACACACTCTCTGCACTGCGAAATTGTTCCTTGCTCCCCCTCCACTCTTCCCTCGCGGCAGCGAAGTGTCACTCAAATAAAATATATATCTATTGTCTTTACCGAATAATAATCAACGCGAATACGTTGCGATAAAGCTTGCCTATCTAGGCACCATATATGCTGCGTGGCTTACGTCCCTGGGTTTGCTCAGAGGGGTTACATCATTTTGTGATCGTCTACGTTTTATGGGGCTAAGAGTAAGGGAACACTTCTACCACTGGAAATTCTTGAAAGATACGGATCTCGGAGGGTCTGGGTATCTCGTATCTTCGATTAGACCCTCGTTAGGTATTACAATGACCAGTTTGATCGGATGGACCTGCCTAGTACCTTCGCCTCGCAACGACGACACTCCCTAATAACTCTATACGACTGCAAGATGAACTATATATGATAAAGTCAACTACTCACGGCTCCCGCATCTGCTCGAGCGTTGGAAAGCCATGGTACTTGTCGATGAGCCTCCGATGAGCCTCAAACATGAGCTGACATGAGTTGACATGAGTTGACATGAGCTGACAATACAATAGGTTATGACTCGAGCCCTATACCAGATGTCACTGAACCAATCAACTCCTATACTTACACATAACTATATACGATATTTCCTTGAGAAAGAGGAGGGACCAGAGGTCATTTACCTTGTCATGTTGTGGGTTTCTAAGTTGTCATTTCAACGTACGCACGCACCTCGACCCTACAATCGAACAAACCGCCGACGATAGGAACCCACATCTACTACGCCCGTGCGGAATATTCCTTACTCCCATACGGGGGTCATGGAGCGAGGTGTAGGCTTCATATCGCGCTGGCTATGCGTATAAGGTATTTTCATATTCCGCGCTATCAAGTTCCAGGTATTCTAAGGGATAGGTAAAGGTAGACAGGCGAGATTGTCGCTTTGAAATTCTCTCTGGGGATTATAACGGCCGTAAGTATTATGCGTCGTCAGTAATCATCTTGTTACCGCCGGTGCTAGACTGTTCGAACTCCGCTTTCCTTATCTTCTCATGTTTGGTGGTCGTGTACGACAATATGGCAGTCCAGATCGCCAACAAGATAGACACAGCAATCATAGCCCACATACCCCTCTATCGCAGCATTAGTGTAACATATCCTAATTAATAGTTTGGAATAATTGTGAATAGTATGAGGGACTTACAGTGAACCAGGGTGCCATCGATGCTCCGTAGAAGACAATACTCCACCAGGCGTTTATGGCGTTACTCCCTAAATTCATACCAGCCAACACCACAGCTCGGAACATGTGGTCATCATAGCGGAGAGCATCGTTAGCCCACGCGAAGAAGGTGGCCTGACAAGCATACACGGCACCCGCCCAGTAATAGGCTCCGAACACTACAGAGGTAGATGCTGGGTTCGTCGGGTCTTTAGAAGCGGCTAGGATCATTGCAGAAGTAGCCACGCCTGTGATGCCGATGAAATAACCGACAAGGTAACGCTTACCGTTTAGGTAATCGGTGAGCGTCGCCCAGAATAGAGTTGATATGATACCGACGGCAGGCACACCAGTTGGGTAGTTGTTTAGCTGTGGGACGGTGTACTTGTTCGTCGGATGGCTCTTCATGTATAAGGCCAGCAGGGCATTTGAGCTGAAAGACTCGGTCTCACCGGCAATGATCCACAGCACGACAAACCCCCAGAAGAACCAAGACGAGAAGGAATTCTTAAAGAAGGTCCAAGAGACCGGCGATCGCTCTTCTACCGGTGGTACGCGGGATACAGCTAGGGCCTTCTCGGATTCCGTAAGATAGAAAGCACCAGTCGTCGAAGGAGTGTCCGGGAAGAAGAGAAAACCATAGAGAGCAACCGGCAAGGTGATCTGAAGAGGCATATTAATACCTTGTATATTTGCATCTTCGTAGAAAGGAATCCCAGACGGCAAGTCAAATAGTAAAGATATATAGTAGAGAAATGAAGCGCTAATAAAAAAAAGTAGTCGAAATTCATAGGAAAACCATAACACTTACGATGCCGTCCATAATGAACAACCAGCGCCAGCCGCGGAGACCGTTTCTGCCGTCCAAACTAGAGTGAATACCCGTCTGGATGAAACCTCCGATCATGGTTCCGGCCAAGCCGGACGCGGTGAATATGCCCGAGCGCTTCCCCAGCTCGCGCTCCGTGTACCAGGAGCCTAGGATGTAGTGCGTGCCGACAAAAGTAGTAGCCTCAGCTATGCCCTGGAAGAAGCGAATGGCCATGATGCTCTGCGGGTTATGCACCGAGGCTGTGACCATGGTCAGACAGGCCCAGACGAACATGCAGGCTGGGAAGAAGTATCGCGGCTTCACATAGTGCAGCGACAAATTCGCGGGGATCTGGCCGATGACGTAGCCCACCGTAAAGCAGGTGTTGATCTGGTTCAACTGGTCGCCCACGAAGCCCAGATCCTCCTTCATGCCCGAGACGTAGGCATTGCTAAGGTTAGACCGGTCTAGCTGTATTTACATATGTTATTAACAAAATATCCCAATATGTCTAACACGGATAAGGGTAGGAATGAAGGGTAACTATATGCGCATGAGGCGAAGTGTTGGGAAAGGAAAATGAGCTGTCGCATATACATACGTAATTAGTAAAGTAGCTCAAGCAGCAAAATGTCAAGATGAAAAAATCAATCTTTTGCACGAGCTTCCGCTCTCCGGGTTGATATTCGGTGTGGAAATACTCTCGCAGCTTCGATCTCGTCGCTATCGTCGACGTTGCCGCCGCCATTTTCCAAGTGTTTAATTTTTCCCACTCTGATAAGAAAAAAGATACCGAGTTGGATGGGAACTGCGAAGTTTGCGGTCACACAATAAGCAGTAAGATTTTTCTCTGTCTTTTTTTCCCCGTTCTGACTCTTCACGTTACGTCGCAATAATAAGCAGCGACCGCCATGTTATATAAATTCGCGTACCAAGCCTGATCGAGCGAGCCCGGGCGCGCTATGATTGATGATAAGTTATCTCGGAGCTTGGACAACGTCTTGGTGATTCGCTTGCTTACGCTTCTGCCGAATTGCTGTTCCTGGGAGAGTTTTTAGCTAGATACCGATACGCACAGCCTAGAACAGAGACTAGGCAGGTATCGGCAAAGCTAAGAGCGCCGTTAGATCCATGATGCTGGAATTTGCGGGGAAGCTCAAGATAAGAGATAGGTCACAGGAACGAGCACTTCAAGGGTCCCAAGTAAAGACAAAAGGGGATCCACCGGGGGCGAAGGTCTAAAAACCCAGGTTTTGAAAGGAAGATAGCGTCTTGGAATCCCCTCGCCTCGACTTGCTACTATGTTATGTGTGAGGGGTTGGTTGATCAAATAGTCTCTATCTTGGGGATAATGGCGCCGCGCTATCTGTTTTGAGGGGGCATTGGAGAAGATAACATGACATCCCTCGGTTACGATAAACGTCGGTTATTATTTTCCCTTTTTCGTTGTTGTTGAAGGGAACCTTCAAGTCTTACAAGCGGAGAAAAATGATTCCAGGCGGAGTTAAGAAATAATACCAACGATATCGGATGCGTCCGAGGGGGGAACAAGTTGAATAACACCCTCTTCTATATTCTTATTAACTATTACCATATAGTTAATGCTGAACAATGCCTTGTATATAACTGACCTTAGCATTGTATTATAATATAACAAGCCCCCATCGAAGCCTCAATTTAGACAATTACTCGAATTATAGACAGCTTACCTTTTAGATAACAAGGTATGTTACGTTCACCATACCACCTTTCAGCTATACTATAGTAATTAACGTTATCTAGAGGGTTCGATACCATTTATTAGATACCTGTTAACTTAGTTAGACAAGACACTTAGACGAGACTAGAAAAGGGTATTTAGGGTGTTATAAGATAAAACTAGCAAAGATGTCGAAAGGGAACTGGGAAGAACTCGCCGCCAAGAAGCGCCAGGAGTTGGAGAACTCTATCCCCCAAGAGTGGCGTATCCCAAGCCATCTCCTGCCACCTGCCGACCAGGACGATGTAACCGGCTTTCCCGAGGCCTCCGGGTGGTTCACGGCCGACGAGCTAGCCATCACGAACCAGACGGCCTCGGAGCTCCTACCGAAGCTCGCATCCGGCGAGCTGAAATCTGAGGCCGTCACAAGGGCTTTCTGCAAGCGCGCTGCTGCGGCTCATCAGTTGGTCAACTGTCTCTCTGAGACGTGCTTCGACCGCGCGCTTGAGACGGCCAAGAAGTTGGATGAACATCTTGCGCGGACGGACAAGCCGATCGGACCACTACACGGGTTGCCCATCTCGCTCAAGGACAACTTCAACCTGGTAGGCCTAGACGCCACCGTCGGCTTCGCATCACACGTCGGCGACCCGGCCAAATACAACGCCGTACTAGCCGACCTGCTGCTCGAAGCCGGCGCCGTCTTCTACGTCAAGACCAACGTGCCGACAGCCATGATGATCGCCGAGTCGGTCAACAACGTCATCGGCCGCACCGTCAACCCGCGCAACCGCAAAACAACAAGCGGCGGCAGCTCCGGCGGCGAGAGCGCGCTCATCGCCTTCAAAGGGAGCCCCCTCGGCGTCGGAACAGACATAGGCGGTTCGCTGCGCATCCCCGCCGCCTGCAGCGGCATCTTCACGCTCCGCCCCAGCTTCGGCCGCTTTCCCACGCTACGCTGCCGATCCGGCATGCCCGGGCAGGAGGCCGTGCAGTCCGTCAACGGGCCGCTGACGCGCACCCTCGCCGACCTCGAGCTGTACTCCAAGATCGTCGTGGACGCCGAGCCCTGGCACATAGACCCGCGGTGCCTGCCCATCCCCTGGCGAGCCGTGCCGCTACCGCAAAAGCTGAAGATCGGCGTCATGTGGCACGACGGCGTAGTGCTGCCCACGCCGCCCGTAACCCGAGCGCTGCGGCACGCGGTTGAAAAGCTCAAAGCGGCGGGGCACGAGGTGGTGGAGTGGTCGCCGGAGGATCAAGGGGAAGGAATAAAGCTGCTAGGCCGCATGTTCGTAGCAGACGGCGGCAAGGCAATCAAGCGGGAGCTAGAGCGAACTGGGGAGCCCCTGCGACCCGAGATGACTATGTACGCCACAGCGCGGGAGCTAGGCGCGCTCGAGTACTGGGATCTGCATCTCGAACGTCAACAGTATCAGAAGCGGTACCTTGACCGGTGGAGAAGCACTGGTATCGATGCGATCCTGTGTCCTACGACGCCGTACAGCACAGTCGAGAACGGAAAATTCAGATACGGTAGGTTCCCTAAGCCTCTCTAACGAGGAATAACCAGCTGTCAGTTTCTATTAGGGTGTCGATACTAAACTTACCGTTTGTCTAGTTGGCTATACCGGCGTTTACAACGTATTGGATTATTCTTGCATTTCTTTTCCTACCGGGATCATGGCCGATAAGTCCGTCGATCTCGTACTCGACGACAAATATAAACCACTTTCAGATTTGGACAAAGTCACGCAAGCTGAATGTAAGTATTAGCATTGGTATCTTAGCCCATCTTTAAGGAGTCCATATGTTTAACGGTTGAACAGATAATCCCGAGGTGGTCCATGGTATGCCCGTAAGCCTACAGCTGGTAGCACAGAGATTAGAGGAAGAAAAGTGTGTTGAGATGTGCAAAGTTGTGCTAGATGTATTATCATAGACATTAGACCTATTAAGAAAAGGATACCTATTCCAAGGCATACATCAATTAAGTAGTACATATAGGATAGACTAATAGTGTTTGTACAAATGGCAACTGATAAAGTTGTATCCCTTGGTAAATTGAAAAAATAGCAGTTAATAAATAGCTAGATATGTAAGGATACCTCAAGTTATAATGAGAATATTTATAGATAGTAAGACATAATAGTCCATGATCCCCGGTCTTGATATTCCGACAAACTCCGATAGACACCAGCAGAGTTTCCTCGCTAAGCCCTGGCCAAGACAAACTTTTCGCGAGCCGGAATCGTATGTTCGAAAGCTAACGTCATCGATATGAAGATTATAAATAATATATAGTATTAACACGTAAATCGTCTGGTCATCCAGCTGTTAGTCATTATGACTCACCATATAACCCTAAAAGTAGAACTGTTGTTGCGATTGTCCGGGAGGAGCTTGCGGGAGGAAGTCGAAATTCATGTCAGCTCCTGTATAAAAGGGATCTGGTGATTCTGTAGAGGGTAATTAGGTAACCTATAAGGAGGGGAAACACATTTTACTACTTACCCCAAAATATTGAATCATAGAGGTCCATAGGTGCCAGAGTTGTAGGGTCTAGTTGGTTCATGTCTGGCATTCCAACCTGTTGTTGTATCGATGGCTGGTACGGCATAGTCCTACTCATCGTCAGTTAATAACTTACTAAGCAGAAGTAATAATAAATAGACCTACGTTGAGAAGTCCGGGATGCTATTCCCATTTTGCAGTTCAGCCATAGCGAGAGCAGCGTCTTGATGTCTATCAAAGCCGGGCTGTAAGCGGAATTGTGGGTTGATATTTTGAATTCCTTGGGGAACCACGGCTCCAGTCGGTGTGCGAGCTCCAGACGCGCTTTCGCTCTTGATTCCAGACGCCCCATGCAGAGATCCATAATCGTATATGTTCTTTAATGCAGTCAACGCTCGAGAGAGAGGACCTGATAATTCAATATCCCTATCGATCTTAGGAATGTGCTCTGGGGTAGGACTTGTCTGCTCCTTCGCTGCTGCTGCTGACAGCGCTGAGATCAGGTCCCCTTGAAGCCGACGGACTTCGGGATCTTGCTTTGTCTCGCATAATATGCCAAGGAGAACAGCAGAAGAAAGTCCATGATAAGTAAATGCCCAACTTCGAGTAGGGATGAACGATAACTGGTGCATCGATAGGAACATTCGCACAGTTTCGGTTAAATTGTCCTTGCACTTATCGGCCAAAGCTTTCTTCTCGGCAGCTGCTAGCCTGGTGCAATCTCGACGGAGAGCTGGACGACAGCACACAGATACCACAAAAGCAGTGTGCAAGCGTATAGCATAGTGCTGTAATTTATCAACCACACTCTTGCAAGCTTCTTTGCTACGTAACTGGGGATAAACTCGCTCTCGAATAGATTCAACGGCTCGGCAATTCTCAAGGATCGTTTCGTACGAGTAGTCGTCGGTAGCATCTGGGTTAAGTTGTTGAGAGATTAATTGGCATAAAGTGTACATCGCTTCAAGGTACGACAGCCCCTCTATGTTGGAATTAGGCGACAACGGAATCGGACAGCATTGAATGTTGGTCATGTTAGGGCTATAACAGATATGAGTTGACGTAGTTCAAGCTAGAACGGGATGGAGTTATTACCGGTCAAAAGACAACGATGTCAATGTATCATGCCACACACAGGTCCACCTATATTCCATTAGTGACTACACTTAGTGAGTCCTTGGATTATCCGTACCATAACTTTCTTCTTGCATATGTCTTCTGCGACAACTCGACCGAACTGGTTTCGTCTTGTGTTACCGCTCGGTGAAGACCAAGTGATTGCGCCAACCGGCATGTCATCCCAATTAAAGCCCACGAGGCCTCCGCTTTCATGTCATTTAGAAGACAGAACCCCGTAAGCAGTAGTGCTTGGATAGAATCTAGGTTGGGTCTATGAGAGAGACGGTTAGATGAAGCAAGACATGTACAACTAGGTAAGTTTAGACCTACCGTAATAGAAAGTTCCCAAGTCTGAGGAAGTGGAACGATATTTGGACGTATCTCTGGGCATCTCGCGTCCGAATATGGTATGGTGAGTCACGATACTGAGAACCAACGGCCATAACGGAAAAAAGGATAGCTAGCCATGATGCGGAGACACGCCGATTTGATTTGCTATGCTCCCTAGCATTCTTAGCCCTCTCTTCAAGATAGATCATGATTCGTGATTCCAAATCGTCGATATCGATGACAAAACCCCAAAATGGATGTGTGATCTCTTTATAGGCTCTGAATAGACTATTCTACATTGTTAGTATAGCGCCCCCCGAAGGCGAGTAGTGATTAGGCCAGCGAGTTGACTCAGCTACTTACATCATCACTTCTCGATCCGAAGGAAGCTCGGAGAATATATCTTGTGTCAGTCGATCAAGATGTTTCAAGGACATTAACGGGAAAGGCGCGGAATTGTCGAGCCCAAGGATGGGGCGCATATCACGACGAATGTCAACGCCATCTTTGGTATCTATTGGAGATGGTTGATCTCGCAATAACGCAGGAATACTATTTTGGCCGACATAGCGCGTCATCTCTGCAGGCTCAGGTTCATCTTTCCATACATGCCAGTCAGCGCATGGGGATGCCTTAGATATTTGATAGAGCACACCTATAGCTTGAGCCCAACCCTCCGGTTGATGATCACTGCCCTGGTCATTGTTGATACTATCGACAGGGGAATGAGGTCTTTTTCTCCCCTGGCTACTCTCGGCTGACATAGAAGCCTGCTTAGAGGCGTTCGAGCGGTTGGGTTTATAAGAACATAATTGCGGGTGCTCCCTCTTGACACAATTTTCACAAGGTTGCTTGTTGTCGCATTTTACCTTTCGCTGCCTATATAGATATTTAGTTTAGATGTTTACCTACGATGAAACGATGATCGACTGAGTTGTTTAGTCGCGACACACCTGCATGGCCAACATGCCGTACCTAGACGAGTGAATGTAAGCTAATGTGAAAATATAAGATAAAGAAAGTATAGGTTCTGTAGTTATAGGTTCAACGGGAATAGATTGATGCAGCGAAACAACAAGCGCAAACTCGCTTAACGTACCATATCGTACTTTGCGGTGAGAGTGGATGATGTGACTGGCTTGTTCCGGGGTCAGGTCCTGAATAGGGACCTGATTGATGTCTTGATCTGATGACATGAGCGATGATTCTGATTGTCTAATGACAAAGACCCCGCCACGCAAAGGCTTTGAGCTAGACTTGGGACTTGGATTTTGGGAACTTCGGGCTTTGATTTTGGGTCTGGTTCTTCGGAGCCTTGCGCCTCGACCCAAAATAAAAAGGCAAGGCTGCCAATAAATGAATAGAAATAGATCAGGGATAAGTGTTTAGCGTAGAATAATTGAAAGGTAATGTTAAGCAGGCAGGGCAGATTGGCAGGGTCAGCTAGCCTTACCGCGCGATGGTGATCAAAAAAAATCGAAGGAACAATAAGACAAGAAAAATACCGAAGACCGAAGATCCTCTGGACCGTCGTTTTGACAGAGCGGGGCAAAAGTCGTTAGAATAATCTTTTGCGATTTGTGAATTTGAGAAATGCCTTAGACTGCCAAGCCTTTCTAAACACTCCGAACTTTCCGAGAGCTGCCATGATAAGTCGTCCCACCATTTACAGCCCGTTGCAGCTGTCATTCTGGGACCGGCTGGTTACCACTAAAAGGGCTGAGGACCCCCGCAGTTCCCCGCCTTTGGGCTAGACATGCACATAAATTGGGTTAAGTTGGGTAAGTTGGGTATCCACTTTGAAGAAGCTCGGGCCATCTCGTACCTTCAAGATCTCGACTTCCCCAAGTCCACCTTCTTGTTTTTTACAAGGGATTTACCTTGAACTTGTCCAAACTGTCTTATCCAACACCAAAAACGTGCATACCTAAACTTCCCTAAACCTATCTCGTATCCCCTTTTTTGGTGCGTCGCTAGGACATCCCTAACACATTCGTTATCACGATCTGGCTAGCTACCAATTGAATTCGTTTGACTCTCTTTTTTACCTTTAGCTTCTCCACAACTTGAGCGGTCGGCGTTGTCAACATCCAATCGAACCCAATTTAACTCTGCTTAAGTCTGATGCTATACATGAAACTATCCTCCGCAGTGGAGATTCGGGATTTGGTAAGGATCATTAACGGTCTGCTTACCTGTGCCTCTTCGCTACCGCCTAGTGTGTGTTGTACGTACGCAAGTATTTGAGATGGTGACGGCAATGATTGGTCTAAAAAGCTAATATGGCCTACTAGCATTTTGACTTTAGCCTCTCCGTTACATCCCGCGGCACCATCCTGTCAGTTTGTCCCATCTATTCGGTCTGCCGAGTCATAACGCTGTATATGCAGTGATATGGCTCCACAACCCCGGCTTGGTCCCAATTCTACATATCCAGTTACACCAACCAGGCCACGACTTAACGTTGCCGAGTTTGACATTTGGTTCCTCGAGTTTTCTAACACGTACAACCTCAATCTCAGGCGGTCTCCGCCAGACTTGTCACCACATAAGAAGCGATCCCTGCCATATTATCCAGAATTACGATACTACGAGCTTTTGAAAGTTCAATACTTCAAGGGAAAGCATGGGGTGATACTAGATTTGTTTGCCCAAGGGGCGAAAGAAATTCACAGCAAATGGGTAAAAAAACCGCGGGCGGAACCTGGGGTTACTCCTTTTCCTAGCCAACTCCCTCGGGCAACCACCGAGCCTGAACGCAGTCAACTACTCGAGCTGCTGAGAGCGGTTCTCGATGACATCGGCTCTGTAAACGTGTCACAACGTACTTCCGTTGTATCTTCGGTTTCGTATCAGGCTTATGATGAGCCTTCATCTCCTACAAGAGATCGACGCTCTAAGCGTTACTCCGATGAATGGCGGGGAAGCCGTTCCCCTAAAAGGAATAGGAGTGTGCCCTCGGAGGTCGACACAGAATGTGATCCTGATGACGAACCGCCACCTAGTGTGGTTTCTGCCCTCGATAGGGGCCGTGTACTTACAGCTAGTCCAGCTCCTAGCCGACTATCGTCGATTCGAGCACCAAGCGATGAGGTTTTGAGTCGAAGGAGGGACCCATACCGGGTAAACGTTACCGCCGATGTAAGCAAATCAACATTTGCGTCACGGGTATTCTCAGATTATGACGATCAACACCCGCCTGTCTCCCAACAGACCCAAACCACTGTGATTGCAAGTAATCCAGGGAGTATAAAACCTTCTCGTTACCCGCCATCACTAGTAATTGGGTCTGATTCTGATTCATTGGCCCCATCTTCCAGCACGGAAAGGGCCCTACAAATTTCTTTTGACCGCCACGAACGTCTTCAACAGAACGTGAGGGAATTCCTCAAAGACGGATCATCAACATATTCCGATTTCACCCACTCGGAGCAGGAAACCACACGCCCCGTTACCCCTTCTCCCCCTTCTCCTTTGCATCCAGCTGCCTCGTCTCCGGCTATTCAACATCTGGCGTCCCCAACAATTTCTCCATCGCTCCCCTCCGAAACAAAAAAAATAAGCAATGCGCCACCACATATAGTTCATGGAAGCAGTCAGGCATTTGAGCATCGGCTTCATGATGTCTGGGGTAAGTATCGCCGCCCTCAAGATAGGATTATAGCTAATTATTGCCAGCTCATCTTCCCGATCATTATGATCGCGCCCCTTTCGTCGTTCGCTGGGAAATTCTCCGAATTGCTCTTCACTGCCAAGTACGGATGGAAGACCTGCGCATTGAATATGACCCATCATGGACTGACCAAAGGACACTATGGGCTAGGCTTCGGGCTTTGCCTGTATTTCGGGATAAGTCCTTCCCAGAAAGGACCCGACCCGAAGTTTGGACAGCTGCCTTAAATGATAAATTTGGTACCAGAGACCAAGTTGTAGTGCTTACCGCGTCTCTCGCCGCGAATTCGTCAAAGAATGGACCGCCATTCCTATTAAGACTCAATCCTCCAAAGCTGGATCTCCCTCATCGTTTGAATCGTAGATTTGGGCCAGACCGTTTCTTGGAACTTGTGATACCTTCTTTAGGTTCCCAGGATGTTAAAAACTTTGGTGAATCCGCCATAGAGAGTATCCAGCACTGGCTGGTCAATGGATCGCATGTGCTTCTCGGTCGTGTATGGACTTCATTTTATCTTAAACCAGCCTTACCCAAAAAAATCAGCAATGAGAATGCTCTTGGACCTCAGTCCAAGACAATCCATCAAGAGCGGGTATACCTCTTCGCCGAAGATGGCAACGACTTTCACCGTCCAGAAGCAGGGGCATCTTGGTCTCCAAAGGGTGAACCCGTGGGAATGCATACGCGGATGAGACGAGGAGAACTTATTGATTGGCTTTTACAAGTGCCTAACAATAAGACCCAGCCGGTACTAAAGCTTTTCTCGCGTATTGCGCTAGGTATGGACAATCGAGGTTTCCAAATTTCTGTGATGTCTTATTAAGAGCTTTTTAGGTCTGAGTCGTACGCACCCAACTGTCATTCTCCGACCCGAGCAGATTCGACACCGAGCCAAAGATATTCTATCCCCTATCGGCAAAGTCATGAACGACGGCATTGCCCTCATGTCCTATGGTCTCGCACGAGCTATACGTGATATAATGGGTTTACAAGACGTACCAGCAGGTTTCCAGGGCCGATTTGGTAGTGCGAAAGGTTTTTGGATTCGGGATACTACTGACACCAGTGACGCAATATGGATAGAGACAACACCCTCTCAGCGTAAATGGAATTGCGATTATATTGAAGATGACCATCGTACATTCGAAGTCCGCAACGAATCGAGAGAGCTTAAATCCGCGAGCCTTAATCTTCAACTCCTGCCTATCCTGGAAGACCGAGCCATCAATGCAACTCAAATGAAGATTCAGGTTGGATACTTCATGAGGGACAGCCTTAAGAGAGATCTTGACGCCCAAAAGGCCGCTATGCAGGACCCTACCCAGTTTAAGCTTTGGGTTTATGAGAACTCCCCGTCGAGTCGCCGAATGGAGCGCACAAAGCATTGCCAGGTGCCATTCAAAGCTGGCCTCCCAGAAAGCCGCGAGGATATAATGGCCTTTCTTCTAGATAGCGGTTTTAACCCTACAAAATTGAAGTTCCTGAGCGAAATTGCTTGGAAATTACGAATGGAAAAATGCCAGGAACTCCAAGAACGACTCAATGTAAGGGTTGGGCGTTCTACCTATGCTTATATGGTGGTCGACTTCCTCGGGATTCTAGAGGAAGATGAAGTACATCTTGGCTTCTCTTCTAAGTTTACGGACGAACACTCCGGGTTTTCGGAAACCTTTCTTCATGGGATAGACGTATTAGTTGCTCGTACACCTGCTCATTATCCCAGCGATATTCAAAGAGTAAAAGCAGTTTTCAAACCTGAGCTGGGGTCGTTAAAAGATGTTATCATTTTCTCAACAAAGGGTGACATACCCCTCGCTGAGAAGCTGTCTGGTGGTGATTATGACGGCGACATCGCCTGGGTATGTTGGGAGCCAACAATTGTTAACAACTTCCGCAACGCAGAAATGCCTGCTGTTCCGGATCTGTTCCAACAAGGCATCATACGCAAGGAGACATCAACTTACCTCGACCTTGCTGGAGCCGACGATATAACCTCGGAGTTCCTTTCAAGGGCTTTTAGGTTCAATTTACAACAAAATCTCCTTGGTATGTGCACTAACTACAAGGAGAAGTTGTGCTATGCGCGAAACTCGGTGCAAGATGAATCAGCAATCCTCTTGAGCACGTTGATCAGTAACTTAGTAGATCGAGCCAAGCAAGGCATCGTTTTTACAGAGCAGGACTGGGCTCGGCTACGAAAACGCCTAAGCAAAGTTGACCCGCCGGATCCCCAATATAAGAAGGATAACTGGGGCACCCAAGGCAAGCCAACGCATATAATCGACTACGTGAAATTCGGCGTCGGACAGCCTATAGTTAACAGAGAGCTGAAGAGTTTCCAGGAGTCTCTTAGCCAAGCAGAAAATTTCGATAAGGACTTGATAAAGTATTACCAATACTTCGAAAAATTCCAAAGGCCACTTGCCGAGCGGAGAGAGGCCGTGAAACAGTTGACTTGGGAAAGAATTCTCGAAAAACTCAAAAAGGATATTGATACTGTTGCCCTAGAATGGCCGAAGTCTCGTGGCGAATGGGATGCTAAGCTTACCAGTCTTTACGACAAATGGCAAGAAATTGAACCAACAGACAAGGTGAAGTCAGAGACAGTTCAATCCCTGCTACTGCAAGAGGACCAAGCCAAGATCGGTCTTTCAAGTTGGGATTTATTAAAAGCTTCATTTGGCTTCAGGATGTACTACAGCAAATTCCCAAAATTTGTCTGGTATGTCGCAGGCAAACAACTAGCGTATCTGAAGGCTACATATACCAGTCACGAAGCAGGCGCCCCGCCAGTTCTTATGATTCCTAGCATGTACGCAGGCTCAAGGCCTGACAACAGGTATGCGCGAGTCCTAGCGGCTAGAAATGACGGGCGTAACCTAGTCGAGGGCGAAGCAATTGACGAAGAAGCTGCTACGTCCCTCTCAGACGAAGATGTCTAGGAAAGTTCGTTGATTAAGGACGATCCGGTTAGGTTATGGATTGTTATCATCCCGATTCTTTTTGGCCGTTGGTTACGTTACGCTTTACGAATGAACGAATGAATAATACCCTTTGACTAGGTTCATTCTTTCATCAGGATTTGATGTTATCAATTTGTTAGCAGTTGGATCTGGGCTGGTTGAAATTTTGTATCCTCTGGTGCAGAGTGTTAGTAGGATGATAGGTAAGTGTGCATGCTCCAGTCTTGACGGTTCCGTTGAGCGGCAGCGTACATGCAAAACTTCGTATATACAACCATATTGTCGCTAATAATTATCTCGATGTGGCTGTAAGTCCTAAGACGCGGTGATGACTTGTCTGAAACCCCATCTTAACCCGCCATTAGGCAGATCTAAAAGGTAAAGTGCGTGGTTTATTTGATCGCCCCCAGAGATATTCTTCAAGTTATTTTAGGCATGTTCGCTCCGGATTCTCGAGATGGAGTCTTATATGCAGACCATTCCTATTGGTGGGGGTTACGTGACAGCCGTTAACAACGTGAACTACGCTATAATACTTTCTCATGATCGGCAGATACAGTAGCGAGACTACAGAGGAAGGATCTTCGGTTCGGCAACCATGCTTTCATGGCATATCATGATCCAACCATCCGGCTCGGTAGCTTGCTGTCAGCATCGGGGGGTGGGTTCTGATGTAATCCTATCTCGATGGCTATTGGGCCGTCATACCCTTCAAGACTTCATACTTCAGCTTCTAACCTCGTATCACGTATACACACCCAAGGCATGTATGTACCTTACCACCCATCGGATGTTCGGGTGTGGGGATCCCAAGGCCGTCGCCCCGTAGGCATAGGGCGAACTGCGTACCTAATGCAGGGACAGGAAGCAACAACAACACCCGTTGAGGTGGCGTTGCTCAGGTCTACTAACGGTCAACAGTGTGTATAAATATAAGCTGAGTTTCTCGTTGGTATCACGGTTTATATATTTACTACACAACCTAAATATCAATCGATTTTACATCTAATTAATTCTGATATTAAACTTTAACATCGGCTTTGGACTCTAAGCCCCAGATCAATACCGCAAACATGTATTTCAAATCCGGATCAACACTACTCGCTGCCACACTCTTCACTCAATTGGCGGCCTCGCAAGGGATATTCAGCTGCCATACGCGAGAGGAGTGGGGATATGCCCCCAAGTGCTGCATGCACATCGACGGGCAAGTCGGAACAAATTGTGAGTTGATATTGCGCAACACCCTTATTCCCCGCAAGGAATATCAGCGGAGATGCTAATATATTCTCCAGGCGTCTCGGCGCATCAGATGGGCGCAGTAGATCCGATCTGGGAATGCAACTTATTTGTGTACAACATCACAGGATGTTGTCAGTGGATTGTAAGTTCATAAACAGCCCATACATATAACCCTACTTACCTAGATATATACCTTTTATATATGTGCTCGAGTGCTGATGGATATGCAGGGATATAAAAACCCGTACAATAATAACACGATCGATCTCTGCGCAACTTCAGTAGATCCGCGATAAATTCTAGTAAGGGTAGCGGAGTTAAGCAGCGATTAGTCCTAATTTGTGACGGGTTAATAAATTCAAGGCGGAGATAGACGTATATACATAAAGCGATTTAGGTAATATCACGGCTTCGTACGGATTAATAGGAAATATCTATCGTCCAACATTGAATAGTATTATGCATGCCTACCTATCTACCTACAGTACATTAGGAACCTTACATACCTAGGTATGTAGACATATTATGCCGATACACTCGGTCATGATGTGATCAGGTTACATTATATCCGATATATATGGGGTCGAAACTAACTGTAAATGTCATAGACAATTAGGTGCTTCACCTTAAAACCTAATGTGCTCAAGAGATTGGTGATAACTTCACGTTATACGCGTTAACCCCGCTATCTTACAGTTATTCGGTGCAGAAGACGGCATTTCCGGTTAGTGCGGGGGTGATTTGGAGTTCAGCCAGAATGGGGGGTTAACTTGAAGGACGTCAAGGTAGTATTTGATCTCATACTCCGTACGAGAGGTATATATAGGTACTCTTGAGTTCGAGTTCCTACCTGATGTAAAACCCATCGAACGATTCTGTCCTTTCACATTCATTACACGTTCATTATACGTTCCGATCTATTACAAACCTTGATCAAGTCTTGATCGTGTTCACCATGTCTTCCGTTACCCTTCCCCTATCCTTAAAGGAGTCGCTAGACAATACCAAAGTCGAATACCGTCGACTTGGCAATAGTGGTCTAAAGATCTCGGTTCCCGTATTCGGATGTATGAGTTTTGGTGACACCAAAGCGCAACCATGGGCCATTGAAGAAGCAGAAGTAAGTAATACTATACGAATACTCATCTTAGATCCTCTAACATGGTGATATAGGCTCTGCCTCTACTCAAGGCCGCCTACGATCGGGGTCTGAATACATGGGACACGGCAAATATCTATTCTCAAGGTGCCAGTGAAATTATTGTTGGAAAAGCTATCAAGAAATACAATATCCCGCGAGAGAAGGTCATCATCGCGACGAAGTGCTTCTGGGCCGTTGGCGAGGCTCCTGATGTCCGCCATTTCTTCTACGGGGAAGCCGTTGAAAGGTCCAAGGACTATGTCAACCAGTGTGGTCTGTCGCGCGCCGCCATCTTCAATGCCGTGAACGCCTCCCTGAAGCGCTTGGACACCGAGTACATCGACCTGCTACAGATCCACCGCTTCGACCCGCACACGCCCATTGAGGAGACCATGAAGGCGCTGCACGACCTCGTGCAGTCGGGCAAGGTGCGGTACATAGGGGCGAGCTCGATGTGGGCGGTGAACTTTGCGCGGATGCAGTTCGTCGCGGAGAAGAACGGGTGGACCAAGTTCATCTCGATGCAGAACCACTACAACCTGCTGTACCGCGAGGAGGAGCGGGAGATGAACCGCTTCTGCAACGACACGGGCGTCGGCCTGATCCCCTGGGCGCCCCTGTGCCGCGGCCACCTCGCGCGCCCGCCCTCGGACTTCGGCTCCACGGAGCGCAGCAAGATCGAGAAGGACACGTCGCCGGGCTCGCACGGCACCGTCGAGCCCGACCTAACGATTATCAAGCGCGTCCAGGAGATTGCCGACAAGAAGGGCTGGAAGATGTCCCACGTCGCCCTCGCCTGGATCAACAAGAGAGTCGCTAGCCCCATCATCGGCTTCTCGAGCGTCGCTAGGATCGAGGAGGCGATTGAGGCCAAGGGAAAGGTGCTCACGGACGAAGAGGAAAAATACTTGGAGGAGCTGTACCAGCCCAAGCAGATTTCCGGCCATTCTTAGGTTTGGTGGTTTAGATATGGGAGGCTTACGCATACGCCGGTAGTGGTGTAATGGAAGGCTTGTACATTAAGAGTTGTCCAGACTCATACTGCTTGGACTGTGTAAGAATGGCAGGAACAAATTAGAGTCAACTAAGGCGCTGTATATATATCTATAGTCTGTCTTTTAAGTAATATACATGTCCTAAACTGGTGATACTATGGCATCAATGATATTGTTTCGGTGGCTTTCCAGAGAAAGACTCTTTTGTTTCTACTACGCAATGTTGAGTGTCCCCTGAGTACCTAATGCAGTGTCCAAAACGTAGCATCGGCAACCAACTCTTGACAAAGGCTTGCCTGCAGCTACTCTTTGGCTATTTTCTTTGCCTAACCAAGTTTCAGGGGGTGTGCTAAACTTATTTGTGAAAACGAACACTTTGCTCCCCCCTTTATTTGTTAAACAAACTTGTTGCCTAGGATACACCTTTTCTTCAACATAGTCTCTCCCCCCTACGCCTATATAAACCACCACATGCTTTTAGTACTATGTTTTTGGGGGTCCTACATATTCAGCAACCTGACATTTTACGAAAAGGTCTTCCTACATTGCAGCCATACGAAGCGCCTATTTCCACAAATTTCACAGCAAGATACAAGATAAGGCGAACGCTGCTGCCATGGATTCTACGAAATCAAACAGTGAAGATAGCGTGGTCCCTGGTATCAGCAACGCTGACTACGTAAAGCTCTGTGGCTTCCGTACTGAGGCGACTGGCTCTGTGCTCGCAGACTTGGCCCAGAAGCTCTCTAAAGCAAGAGGTCTATTCGACAAGTCCGTAATCAACCATCCCAGAATGACATTCGAGCCGTTCTACTTCTTTTTCTACGGCTCGCTCCAAGCCCAGAGAACCTTGATGCGTGCGTGCCGCCTAGACGATCCTCACCCAACCCTAGTACCTGCCTCCATCAAAGGCTGGAGAAGTAAGCAAAATCCCACCCCTCTCTCTACCTCCTAACTTCATTCATACGCGATAACAAACCGCTAACGTGAGACGCTGTAGCCAAGATGTGGGGCCAATACCCAGCCCTGGTTGCCGCAGAAGGCAACGAGGTCAAGGGCATGTGCTGGAAGTGCGAGAAGCCCGAACACGTTGGCCATCTCCGCGTGTACGAGACCGACGCCTACCGCATGGAGTTCTGCAAGATCACCACGGAAAAAGGCGAAGTGATTGAGAACGGACGGGTTTTCGTGTCAACGGAACCCGAGGAGATGTTGACGGAGGGAAGCTTTGACCTTGCGTGGTACACTGAGAGCTACAGCAACTCGTGAGGGCCATAGAGGTAGGTTGCCTTTACATAAACACAGCGGCGAGTGATGGGGCCATGTTGGAAAAGTTGCCTGTTCGATTGACGTTTGGTATGGTTGTAAAGACTGTACCTCTTCTCAATACTGAGTTGCCTTGGGTTAGGTTACTAGTTATCATCTCGGTTCACCAAGGATAGAGCTGGCGATCAATAAAAATAGATGCATATCAGTAGTTAATTTCATTCGTTTAGTGAAATGTGTTAATGGCGTCCTTCTGAAAAGTAGCTGTTTTCTTTTTCCCGTTTATTCTCTTTTCGTGGTACATATAGTACCTATAAATCTATTGTTACAGGTAAAAGTTGAAAGGAGTACATGTATCTGATAAACGGCAGTGTACTTTAGTAGGTACCTGGGTACATGCGGGTATGTTGTAAAACCTCTTGTGGGGCGGAATCAGGTTACACGGTGGGCTGAGTGGATGAAGCAGCAGATGGAGGTTGCAAGAACATTCTCGATAACGATAAACATTGCGATAAACCCCCCCAATCGCGGGGTAAATATTCCACCTTTACAAGTAAACGTACAAGTAAACGGAAAGCAGAAAGGGGGAGAGCTCTACAAAGAGTTTCTACTTACAACTTGTAGTTAATTGTCTTTCACCTATCTGAGTTACATTTCCTGAACATTACAGCAAAAGACCACTCTTAAGATAACTTAGGTACCTGTTACTTACTTGTACCTGCTTATCAAAATGCCTGTGGATTATAGCAAGTGGGTGAGTACATACACTACGCTATAGCTACCATGTTTTGGTTCTCATACGGAGAGCTTCGAATGAGACTGAATCTAACACATGTTCTTCTTTTAGGACGCTTTGGAGCTCAGCGATGACTCCGACATCGAGGTCCATCCAAATGTCGACAAGCGTTCCTTCATTCGCGCCAAGCAAAACCAAATTCATATGGAGCGACAGCAGCGCAAGCTTCAGATCGAAACTTTGAAATACGAACGACAAGTCAACGATGGGCTCCTCAAGAGAATAACAAGCCTTCTAAACGCCTTGAAATCTCATGCTGCCGAAGCAGAGACTCGGAACCCCGCCGAGGTTGCTTTCCAAGCCGTCATGGAGTCCGCTGGTAGACCGGAGGACGACAAGCCTCCTGCTCGACCCGAGGGGGTTCACGCCCAGGAAGAACAGCCACCAACATATACTAAAATGATGGCGACTCTGCTAGACCAAGTGAATAAGGAGCTAGACGAGAAGAAACCCGAGAATCGTTACAATGCCATGGTCGAGGAAATCGGCGTACATCAAAAGAAGGTTGAGGACTTGCAGCAACAACTATTAACTAAGCTGGCAGAATTAGAGAAGGAAGAAAGCCGCAAGATTACAAGCGAAAGCATTCACACAGGCTTTGATAGTTCACATATCACCAAGTCTACGCCCTCTTCGTCCGGAGCGAAGAAAGCCGAAGACACCAAGGTGGAACTTCTCAACCCGAACTTCTCGCAGTCTAAGCCGGAGGAGTCCAAGCCCGCTGAAGACGATGATGACAAGGAAGTCACAGCTTCACCCGATGCCCAAAAGTTCGCGAAAATTAAGGCATCTGATTACCGAGAAAGCCACGCCTTCATTGTCGCACATCCCCATATCTTATCCGAGAAAGAAACAGACGGTATCCTGATTATGGCATTCGACGCGCAACTAGAAGGGAAGGATGAGTTCGCACGACAATGCGTCCACCAAGCTCTCCTGCTACAGTATTGCCGCGCGTTAGGCAAGGACGGCGTCGCGCTCTTCTTCAAGCGCATCACTACCAAAGGTCACCAAGCTCAGGATGTCTTCTATAAGGATGTACAAGATACGTACTATAGAATTAAGAACCGCGCGGCTGAAATTAACGCCCAGCGAGAAGCCGAGGGTGGTTCTGGAGAAGGAGTGGAACAGATCCAATTACATGCTGTGGAACCGGGCACCGAAATCAAGATTAGGATTCCACCTGAAAAGGGAGAAGACGAAGCCGAGAAGAGGGGCCGCGAGATCTTTGAAGGATTCTCCCCGGAAATGCAAAAGGCCTTGGAATCTGGTAGTTTGGACAAGGTGAACGAAGTGCTAGGCAAGTTGAAGGTTGAAGATGCCGAGGAGATCGTTTCCCTTCTGAGTGAAGTAAGATATTCTTCCCATTGTTAAAGTATATGTGTGATGGCTTTACTAACAATAACGCAGGCTGGAATCCTGAGTGTAGAAGAACAAATAATAGACGCTACGACGGAGGCGGGACAGAAACATTTGAAAGAGATGGAAGAACAAGCAGCGTTGGAGTCATATGCGGACGACCCGGAGTAATCGTGTCTTCTTGGCTATAGCTTGGTGAAGAGGCGGATCTCTGATGACGAAAAACATGAGGAGATGATAGGCTCGAGACAAAACTTGCAAGTATTGACATTTCCGGGATTATTATGACTGTAATAGTAAGCATACGGGCGAACTAACTACCACCTGGGTAAGCTGAGAATACCAGTATAGTTTAATGACAGTAATTAGATGGTGTCCTGTTCTTGTTCATTCCCCTGACATGTGGTGCTTTTCGAAATTTCTGTGAGGGTCTCGCAAGGACAATATAATGATATTGCGAAGCCCTTAATAAACCCCCTTTGACTTTATTTGAGGCTTAGCCTGGGGATTCACGTCCAACACACTTTATATCATCAGGGACAACCCAAGCCAAGTGAAAGGGTATTTGGTCCAGTGGTGTAGTGATTGTCAACACCCACCTGAGACTTGTCCTTGGATCAACGATGCACGTGGAAGAGTAGTAAGTAATCTTCAACGGTTTGACACGACAACCAACGGATAACTGTTTTTTTTTTTTTATTATTACGTACGATGCCGTCTTCACGATGTACTTGCGCGGCAACATACATTAGATACATATCCGGGGCTGAGGGCTTGCGTGGTTTTAAAGGGTTCCAGATGGTTGGGACCCTGAAAATCAGAAATTGGTCCAATGGGAAAAATTGCAGATATGCGCCTACCAGGGAAAGGATAAAAATAGGACAGGGGTCAGGTACAACTACGTAATGGTGGTGCTGAGCAAAGTTGTGGAAGGTTGGCGCTGTCAAGCTGCGGCATGTGCAGCGATGCACAAGTCGTGTATGCAAGTAGCAGGGTTTTATGTACAACTCATAGGTCGTACAATCCATAATAGATGCATACCTCGCTGCATGCCAAGCTAGGTGCAATCCATCCAACCATTCAACTTTTTATCTTCCTACCACTTTTTTTTTCCCCTCCTCCACTAGAAGGAAAGCAAAGTTACGGGCCCATGGTCAAATCCAAAACTGGTCAACTTTTCCGGCTTGCTACCAAAATCAAACTATACCGGTGGGGTCTTGGCCGTTTCAAGTGTGAAAGAGGCTGACGACGCAAAGCCAGGCGAGCCAAGCAAGCCCGGACGACGCTCGCGTCCCCGTGGAGGCGCAGTCGATCGGTTGCCGACCACGAGCTTGCCACCCCACAAAACACGAACCATTCATAGTCGATCTAGAGCCTCTTGTTGCCCGCTGCATACAGGGATCGTCTTGAAAGGACAATGCATATTTCTCTCTTGTTCTACTCTGGTACTGTTTGATTTGTGATGGTTGGGTTTCGTGGGAGGCTCTCCCCCCTAACCTCCTTGGCCAAGGGTAAAGCAAAAGAGCATTATACGAAGTAGATCTTTTTACTTAAGAGAATACTTATCCCCCGCTACATCTTTTCCGGTAGATATATGTCTCTTTTTCCTTTCGTATTCTTTCGTCGTCTGTTCTGTTCATACGTGTATACCATTAGAACAGTAAAATAGCATTCCTCTTTTCCCTGTCAGTAGTTAATCTATTTATGACAACATGTTTCCGTCGTTACCTACATTCTTCACTATAACCGCCGCCTTGACGGCAACGGTTCAATCCCTGCCGCAGGATGGCAGTTATAGTGGTGAATATGGGGGTCCGGTCTATTCGCCGACCTCTTCCTTCGCTTCAGTAACCCCCAGCTCGACGGCGTCTGCCTCCGCCTCTTCGTCGACAACAGCTTGCAACAACTCACCCGACCTATGCAGCCGCTCGTATAGCGATATCACTCATATGGGAGCTCACGATTCTTCCTTTCTCCGAGACGCAAGCACGAGTAATTCGATAGCTGGCAACCAATATTTCAACGCTACTGTTGCGCTGGATGCAGGCATCCGGTTATTGCAAGCCCAAGTTCACGATCTAAACGGCGCCATCGAATTATGCCACACGTCATGCAGCTTACTGGACGCCGGGACGCTTCAGGCTTGGCTAGGGCCTATCAAGTCGTGGATGGATACTCATCCTAACGAAGTAGTGACCCTTCTAATTGTTAACTCCGATGGCAAGAGCGCCGCCGACTTTGGGTCTGTCTTCAGCGCCTCGGGTATCGATCAGTATGGATATACGCCGTCAGGTAACACGTGGCCGACGTTGCAGGAAATGATCACTGCGAATAAGCGACTAGTGACCTTTATCGCGTCTATCACAGAGGATAGCCAGTATCCGTACCTATTATCCGAGTTTGACCATGTCTTTGAGACGCCGTTCGAGGTCACCTCCCTCTCGGGCTTCAACTGCTCCCTGGACCGTCCATCCACTCAAAACTCGGCCGGCGCTGCTATCCAGGCCGGAATGCTACCTCTCATGAATCATTTCGCATACAACTTGCTAGGTGCTTCGATCATGGTCCCCAACGCGGACAATATCACAATCACGAATAGTCCATCTACCTCCACCACGGGCAACTTGGGTTTACATGCTCAAACCTGCAACGAGCAGTGGGGTATCAAGCCTGTGTTCGTACTGGTCGATTTCTTTAACGAAGGGCCGGCAATCGAGACAGCAGACAACCTAAATGGCATCACCCCTGTCGGTCGATCTAATGCTGGCTTAACTGCAACAGTTGCGACGGCTGCTGCTAATCCGAAACGCCAGGGTCTTGGACTTGGCACCGAGGCCCTGGTTGCTTTCTTAGCAGCCGCTTTATTGTTGATTTAATTGCTTCGATTTTGGATATATTACAATAGAGAAAGCCAACCCCCGGGCTCTCATTATTTTACTGCATAGCGGTGGCGTTTTATTATTTAAAGAGAGGACATAAAAGGTTAGCACCAGGAGCATAGGATAGGCAAGGCACTATCATATAGATTAGCCATGGGGTGCATGGTCGGAAACTGCCTTAGAAAATATTCTTCATATCAAGAATGAATTCTAGATCTTAGAATCTTATAGCTAGTATATACTGATTTGAACATATAGGATGCAATATACCCTAATCTGTACTTATTACTTTCCAAACCTTCCAGTCTCTTGCTATGCTGATGTGTCAAAGTTTATCTTGACGGAGTACACCAAACACTTAATCCAATTAGTAGCTCCTAATCTTTGCTACGTACACAAGAGCTTAACTTCCAAGTTGATCTATCCTACCTCTTATATAGTTAGCCCGGCTTGGACATATAAGATCAGGATATAACTCCGGGAAATGGTCTAGCGAGATAAGCACACCGGAAAATGAGAATACTCAGCTCTGTTAACGGCCATAGGCAATCATCTCCATAACCTATAAATTCATAACCAGCATTTTCTACGCACATCACATTTACATATATGGATATCTTAGGATTCTTAACCGGATTAATTGTATGGGTATCTCCAATGACTATTACTAACACTTCTAGCTATTCGAATCCGGTTCCCTTTTTTGTTCTTCTGTACAAACGGACTTGGTAGGGTCCAAACCAGGTTACCTAACTCAGGGACAGAATACCAACGGCTTGAATCTTTCGCCTAACACATATATCCCCGAAAGATTCAATTCATCTGCGATTCTAATTCCGTCTGCGATTCCGTCTGTGATTCCCTCTTTGATTCCCTCTGCGGTTCTATCTGCGCCGAAACCTCCGGACGGGATAGTCGACACTCTATGATGACGTCTCTTCGCCATTTGCCACATCTTCCATTGCTACGTCGGCAGCAGCAGCGGGTGCCTCATTGTCATTGGTATTTTCGTTGCCATCGCCGGTGGCATCTCCGGTGGCATCGTCGGTGCCGTTGATGCCCCCTGCCTCTGCTTCTGCTTCTGATTTATAGATGAACGATTCGAGGGTTTTGTACGCATCCTCTAAATTGTCGTTCGTAATGACGGTGTCGTATATTTCTCCAGACTTGGCGTGCTCGGTATCCTCCTGAGCAGTCTTGAGTATGCCTTGTATCTCCTCTTCTGCTACACCAGCCTTCTTCAACCGCGCCTCTAGTTCCTCGATACTGGGCGGTGCGATGAATATGGTCCGTGCAGAATAACCATTTTCTTTGGCCATTTGAACACGCTAGGGGTAGGGTTAGTATGATCTGCTTATATGGTATACATAGAATTGGGGCTGACTCACCTCACGATCTAGTTGAATGATAGGGACTTTTCCAGTTTCCTCTATGGCTTCGGCTATTTTCCGGTTCGTCCCGTATTGGGCTCCATCTCGCTCAACGAACTCAAAAAAGTAGTCCCTGTCTAATATACGATTGAACTCCTTGGAATCCACGAAATTGTAATCTCGCCCGTTAACCTCTCCTTCCCTGGGAGCCCGGGTAGTGTGAGGGACAACTTTTCCGAATACGCCTTCATTCTTCTCTAGGAGCATTGAGAGTAATGTTGATTTACCGACTTTGCTTGGTCCTGTCAAAATAATTGGTCGTCTATCTTCTGGCATTTGCCCGTTTCCAGCTGTTTCTCCCTCAGCATCTTCTGGATCTGGCTGCTCCTGGAACATGGCGTCGACCTTTTGCCAATCATCAATCTTATCAAAGACAGAAAGTTTTGATTTGCGGGCAATTCTTAGGGCTCTCCAAGTCTTGCTAGCTTTTGCTTCGAGTATCTCTGACTTTTCCTTTTCGCTATTCGCAAAATCCAGGTCGAGGTCGTCCGCAGCTATTTTATCCTTAAAGACGCTTAGGTCAGGAAGTTTCCATCTTGCTGGATCCTTCAACTTCTCCATTGCCGTCTCACTGTCCTCTTCCTTTAAGAAATCTAGAGAAAGTGATCCCATAGGCACAGGTCGCAGCCTCTTGTTAGTCGCGATGCGCTTTGCGCTGGCCTTCCCCTCCGCGAAATCAGCGGCCGAAAGAGGATCTCGCTTTATAGGTGGGCAACTTTCAACTTTCCACCGAACCCAGTTTTTGTCTCTCGAGATTACGCTTTCAATCACACGATGGAAGAAGTATCCATCACTGTCAGCTTGCATATAGAGGACTATCCTATCCTTCATGGCCGAAACCCATTTTGCCTGGGGATGGTCAGTAACATGAATCTGCCATGTTTTAAATTGGACTTACATCTTCTTCTCCCAGCTTTTGGTCGCCATATATCACTGACCTGTTCTGGGCTTTTATCTTTGCAAGCTTTGCCCTGGCCTGAGGGGTGAGCGATAAGAGAAATTCCAAGACGATGTAGCCTTGTATCAGAATATGACGTCTGAAATATAGATCGCTCATCTACAATAGTTAGATGTGGTTTCACTAGCTAAGTTTTGTAAGATATTAACACGCACCTCTAATTCAAAAAGCTCTCTACTTGTGAGGTACTTAGGATTGTTTGTGCTACTGCGGAGATCGTCATCTATTTCACCATGTTTTCTCTTCAGGGATGTTGTTTTGCTCTCGTCAGAACTCTTCGTGTTTCTCTGAAGCTTTGCAACTGTATCAAATGCAGACATGGTGGCCTCCAGACCAGTCTTGAACTTTGCCAAGTTCGCAGGATCAAAGAGGGCTGTGGGCTGACTGAAGTAGTGCTGAAGTGACCAGAATACAGGATAGAGGGCGTTCGTATCGAGTGGTTTTTCGGACGCGGGCTTATTCTTAGCGTCGAATGAGACTGCCTTGGCCGTAGACTTGTTTTCTTCTTTGCCCTCTTTGGTGTCGGCGTCCGTATCTACCATCATTTTATCCGTTGAATCGTCCGGCTCAGCTGGTGTCTCTTCAAAAGTCGTAACATTCTCCACATGATATTCTCCTCGCAAGTTAACCGAGCTCCTATCTCCTAGAGGGAAACATTGGAACATAAATATAAAGACTCGGCCACAGAACGCGGTGTCTTCGGCGCGCGAAAGTCGACGTAGGAGATCATTGCAGGACCTAAGAATCACTAACTTCTTAGAATTTAAGTGTTGTGCAATTATTTGCTCCCTTCGAGACTCAAGGAAGTCAAATATCTTCCGGCATCCCTCGGTCGTTTGGCTGTCGAGTAGCTCTTCTACAAGCCAAAAAAGAAGGGCAGCGTCGCATTGCTCGCTATCGGATAGAACCGACAAGAAGTCGAAGAGGTTCCAGATTTGGACAAACTCGGGGGAATCAATTGATGTTCCAGCCTGAAAAAGGTCAGCGATCCAAAAAGTAGGGGAACATATCGGAGAGTTTGGTACTAACAACCAAGCTGCTAAACACGTTTCGCGCGGCCGTTTCGACAACGGCATATTGTCGAGCTTTCTCAGACGCTAGGTTCTCCGAAACATAATCGGGGTGAGCGCAAGGAAAAATCGTGGGAAGTTGCGCAAGGAAATGCTCGAAGTCGGTTTTGGTCAGTGGAGGCTCGATTGTTGTAAGCGGCTTCACTGATTGCGCATGAACTAGAGCTTCCCTCAAAAGTGCCTCGAAGGCGTTTACCTGAGGCACTTCGTAATCTAAATGCTTCGCTGAAGGCATCGTAACTTTTATCGTTGTTTTCGTAGTTACAAATATTTATCGATAGAAGCCTTGGGCATATGAGGTCTGGCTGAATGGAAAGCGTACGTTGGATATTAATAAAGAAACGCGTAGACAATTGACAAATAAATGAATGAATAATCGTAAAGTTGGTGAATCATGTTAAGAACATGGACATTCTAATCAATAGAATAGGATCTTTCCTATGGTTTAAAAAGTCATTGTTCAATCAAAGGCCGTCTAATGTCACAGATGTTGAACGTAGGAATAAATTGAATAAATAAATTGAATATGAAAGAAGAAGGCTGAGCTTCTGATTGAGATATCGGTACTTTGATACATCTTCAGACTTCAGATACTTTACCAAGCTAATCCTCTAGAGGTTAGCTTCAGAGCTTAATGGGAGACGAAGACAGGGTTTGGAGTCATTGTGCATGGGTAGCAAGTGCGATTGTTATGGTTTAATAGGTACGTACCGTGTACGAAGCAGGGGTCGATTGGGCAAAGAAAACTGGAAATATGCAATCAAAAATACGTATTGATTATCAACAACTAACACGCGACAAGGCTGAGAAAATACCTGGGTAAATGTTTGCGCCCGTAACATTAATGTACTAAACTATTAACTTCTTTATCCTAAAGATAACCCAAGCTTCTAACAAGCTAAAGCAATTTCATGCCCTCATCGCCCTCCCTGCCATAGGTCATAAGCTAGGCATAGAATTCCTCGGCTTACCGCCAGGGTAATTTATCAGCCATGCCGACCGCAAAAAGATTGAAAAGCGATGCAAAATCCAAGTCGCGAGGTACCGAACCGCGACCAACCATTGCCGACTTGGAGGGCGAGAGCGAGTTTGCCCAGCTTGCGAGACAGCATTGGCTAAAAACTACTAAGCGAGCTAAACGAGTAAAGGTCAAGAACGAGGTACTGAAACGTGATATCTGGGATGTGCTCGAGAAAGACAGTTTTCCCTACAAGCTATTACTAGTGCTTGAAGGACTACAGACTCTCGAAAGCTACCTTTGGCCTGGTTATTCCGAAGACTCGTCCAACTTCCACGTCCTCCTAATAGTCCTGATTACGAACGTTAAAGCGAGGGAAAGGCTTGAAACATGGAGTATCTTTGAAGACCGCCCGGCCGAGTTCTCGAGTTTGTTTAACCGCGTCCTCTCTATGACTCTCGACCAAACGCTGTCTCTACCAATACGAACACACCTACTTTGCTTCACCATACATGCCTTCCAAAGCCTCGATTGGGCAAGTGTGAGGAAAGAATGTGCTCCATTAGTCTCTATAGGTATATGGCACAATCTTTCCACCGAGTCGAAACGAGAAAGCAAGTTAGGTCAGAATCCACAGCTCAAAAAGGCATGGAAGGCTGCAGGGAAGAGGTACGATTCGGCAGATGATGCGACCAAGGCTCGGTTACGATTTGAGAGAGCCTGGCTCTATACTCTAACACTAGACTTTCTACGTTTGCTCTACGATGAGAAGAGAAAAGAAGAGCATGTGGTTTACTGCGAACGATTCGTCGAGTTTATTTCCGACTTATTAAGTCAGCTTCCAACCAGACGATACGTCAACACTTTGCTTCAGGACCTGCATATCTTGCCTGCTCTACGACTTTCCCCGATGTTCAACGACGAAGAAAACGCTTTACTCCGTGATCAGTATTCCCTATTGAGTCATTACGTGCATTTCACCATAGATGATCAGACGGGGGCTCAACATAGTCGAACAGAAGCATACGATCGACATTGTGCCGAGCTTGCGAAACTTCAGCGAACTGCCCTACGACATTTCAAGGAAAAGCTGACTGTATTAGCTTTATCCAATTACGGATCCATAGATAAAAGGAGCGAGCTGGAAAATCTACTCGAAGCTCTGACCGACGAAGAGCTCCAGAGGCTTTCTACTTTGCTCGAGCTGCGAACAGAATACCCGGAGTCAGTTCAAGTGACCATTGACCGGCCATTTCTGATGGAAATTCTTTTGTCTACCTATGAGAAGCGCAAGACGTTCCAGGAGGTTGCTCAAGAAACGAATATTCTTCCGACTGAGGATAGTCTTTTCGACCAAGAACTGCTGAGGACGGACAATTACGATGGGTCTAAGCCACTTGCACTTCCAAAGCTCAAGTTACAATACCTATCAGTGGGTGATTTTCTTTGGAGGGCCTTGGTGCTTTACCGATGCGAAGCTTTTTACGGTATTAGGAAAGACATTAGTGATGCAGTAAGACGCCTACGACCAGAGTCGAAACGCCCAGGAGAGACTACATTCGCTGGTTTTTCAAGGATGGCTCTCCCCATATCTCGACCTTCTATTATCGATGTCGTGCCACCACGTGTTGGCGATGATAAGCCTTCTGCTGTCAATGCTGAAGTTTCGCTAGACGTTCGGAGGCTTGCTGACAATATTCGAAAGGACTGGGATTCGTTACGTCCGGACGATGTAGTATTTCTTGTTGCGGTGGATGCATCGATATCTAAAGCCATTGGCAACGGAAATTCATCTGCAATCTCCGAAGCACAAAAGTTAGGACTGATATCTGTGCGGGCTGCCGAAGTTGCCCAAGTCATGGATGATAAAGGGAAGTCTATTAGAGATCCCGCTACTTACTTCAGCGGACACAACAGATCTCCAACAAGAAGACTGCAGCTTCGATTAGATCCGAAAGCTTACAAAGATGATATGGACCGGGTCTCTAAGGGCAAACCTGACGTATACGAACGAATAAATCTGATCGTTCGACGAAGTGGTCGAGAAAATAACTTCAAACCGGTGTTAGAATCCATCCGAAGCCTATGCCTATCAGAAGTGCCCCTGGCATCCTGGCTACATGAGAATTTCCTTGGCTACGGAGACCCTGCCGGCGCTACGTATAAGCATCTGCCGAACCGGATTGCAAAACTTGATTTTAGGGATACGTTTTTGGACTGGCAACACCTCGTTGCCAGTTTACCTGGGAAAACCATCGAGCCAGGCTTCAATGTGACTGAAAGCTTCGGTCCTCCTTACGTGTTAGAGTCAGTGGATAAGCCCCCAGAAGAGAAAACGATCAAAGCGTCTAAGAAGCGAAGAAGAGATACCGAACCTGCCCTGATATCTGAGATTGAGACGTACAATGTGTCTACATACAAGCCGCTCAATACTGGACCATATCCCGTCGATGCCCCCAAGCTAAACAGTGTCCGTTTCACACCAGCCCAGATTGACGCGATAATATCCGGTACTCAACCTGGCCTTACTGTTATTGTTGGGCCGCCCGGGACGGGTAAAACGGATGTCGCAACGCAGATCATCAACAACATATATCACAACTTTCCCGAGCAGCGTACACTGCTAATTGCCCACTCTAACCAAGCTCTAAATCAATTATTTGCGAAGATTGTTGCCTTAGATATCGATGAGCGACATCTTCTTCGTCTCGGCCACGGAGAAGAAGACCTTGATACCGATGGAAATTTCAGTAAGCACGGGCGAGTCGAGTCATTCCTGGAGATCAGAGATCGTTTCCTTCAAGAAGTAAACCGGTTGGCTGCTAGTATAGGTGCTCCTGGGGCCCACGGCAACTCCGCCGAAACGGCAGGATATTTCAATTCCGTCTACATCAAACCCATGTGGGCCAAGTTCACCGAGGTAATCAAGGCAGAAGGCTCATCAGCAAGTGATATTATTGAAGCCTTCCCGTTCCATAATTATTTTTCTGACGCTCCCCAACCCCTGTTCCCCCCTGAGAGCGACCGCGAAGCTGTTCTGGATATAGTCAATGGCTGCTACCATCATATTTCGAAAATCTTCTCCGAGCTAGAAGATGTCTTACCGTTTGAAATCCTACGACGAGACCGGGACAAGGCCAACTATCTTCTAACAAATGAAGCTCGCATCATTGCTATGACATCAACACATGCCGCAATGCGCCGCACCGAAATAGCCTCCCTTGGCTTCCACTACGACAATGTAGTTATGGAGGAGGCGGCCCAGATCACCGAAGTTGAGAGCTTCATCCCTCTGGCTATGCAAAAGCCTGAAGGGGGAGAGATGGCTCTGCAACGGGTCGTTCTTTGTGGCGACCACTACCAGAATTCTCCCGTGATCCAAAGTCTTGCCTTTAGGCATTATGCCAACCTTGAGCAGTCTCTTTTCTCTCGATTCGTCCGCCTAGGAGTACCAGTCATCACTCTTGACCAGCAAGGCCGCGCCCGCCCATCCATTGCCGCTTTATACCAATGGAGATATCCCAACCTAGGGAACCTGCCGCATGTCGAAAACCTAAAGGAGTTTCAAACCGCCAATGCTGGGTTCAAATATGATTACCAGTTCATCAATGTTCCCGACTACATGGGAAGCGGAGAAGTTGAGCCGACACCCCATTTCATTCAGAATTTGGGCGAAGCAGAATACGCGGTTGCTATATATCAATACATGCGACTCTTGGGGTATCCGGCATCGAAGATCAGCATTCTTGCGACCTACGCTGGCCAGCGGGCCCTTATCAAGGACGTGTTATACCATCGATGTGCGAGGATTCCTATATTCGGTTTGCCTAAGATAGTGACCACTGTCGATAAATACCAAGGCGAACAAAACGATTGTGAGTCGATTCCAATTCCTTGTTTATTTTTTTAATACGTAATATTTCTAACCAGAAATAGATATTATTCTTTCGCTTACGCGCACGTCGAGGGTGGGCTACCTCCGAGATATTCGACGCTTGACTGTGGCGCTCTCTCGTGCCCGACTCGGATTATACATCCTTGGCCGAAGAGAGATCTTTGAAGCATGCTACGAGCTACGCCCAGCTTTCGAGCTATTACTTCAACGGCCGGATAAACTTACACTCGCAACTGGGGAGATGTGGCCTTCTGAACGCATCCAGGCGGAAGAAGATGGGACAGCTGTACCCGGTGAAGCAGTAATGGAAGGTGTGGAACATCTGGGCCAGTTTGTCTACGAGATGGCAACGACAAAGATAAAACAATTACATGCGGAGCGCGGCCTGCCGGAGACTATTGACCTACCTGAGGAAGTGTTGCAACCTGTTACAGAGAAAGATGGCGTAGGCTATGTTGTCGAGAGCGATGAAGATGTCGACGAAGAAGTACCGGATGATGGGATTGAGGTTGAGGGAGCATAATCAGAGAATGGTCTAACTGAAAAAGGATGACGGATGAGACCATGGATGAAATTCCAGGGTAAATGACGTAAACTGTGTATAAGGGGCTCCCTGGTAACTTTGACACAGGCATAACGATGGAATTAAAGTCCTGCACATTCGGGATGGCTCGTGAAAAGTTAATAATGATTGTTTATAACATAAAGGGGTTTATGTACATAGCGTAAATGATAATGTCTCGAACGCCGTGTTTTGCGTATACATATCCTCTTACAATGTATTTAGGTACTCATTATTTACCTGGCGCATAATACACAATGTTGCCACTGGGGGTTTTACTATCAAGACTATCAAGTAGGTAAGAAATCTAATCAAGTACCTAGGTAAGAGTTCGAAAACTACCTAACCTAATCTAAACCCTCTCGTTTCCCCACGGGTTTTCAACACGAACGAACTGTGTAAGCGCGAATTTATCGCCTTAGCCCTAGGAAACGCTCCACTATGCTAACGTACCAATGATGACGACCAAATATCAGCCCTGTAACCTTTTTTTCTACTTTTACTCTATTAGGGCTATACTAAGTAGGTATATTTGGGGCTTTCACCAAGGCGCTGGTTCCGCCATGCGGGCGCGTATTCTTATAGGCCCGGACGACGGTTGGGCATTTTTCTGTACCAAAAATGTTTTTAAAACAAGCCGCACTTAGATGGCGTGTGTGCCTAAGTAGGTCAGCGCCATGGCTTTGCCCTAATCGTAGTGTGTTCGTGATAATGGTTAGAGCCGGCTCTATGTACTATAGTAACTACTTAATATAATTTACTTAGGTACCTAGGTTAGATATTGTATGGCACCATATAAATAGACCCGGTTTCCAGATGGATTTCTGACTCGCTGACTCGCTATACCGAGGCCAGAAGAGTGACAGAACCATTGGCACTCTATAGTCACGCCACGCCTAAATTTGCATATTATATGTATTCTTTTGTTATATTTATATAAATACCTACCTGGGTATGTGTGTATGTACTTCTTATGTGTGGCAGATGCAAGAGGTATCTATATGCTTCCATGCATACATAGCCCGTGGGAGTTCGTCCGTTTTCCTCTTAGACACCGAGCCAAAGGGTCCTAGCTTACCTCGAAAATGCGTCATCCAGGTATGTATGCGTGATTTCGTGGTGAGTCAAAACCTTCGTTGCAATTGCGCATCTATCCGACCTGTTATGCCAATGCCGTAGCCCATGTGCCAATCATGCATGCAGCATAGGAATTATGCTCGTATGTTTATTGTAGACTTGTCCATGGCGGCGGCGTTACTAGATTAAAAAAAAGGCGAGCTTATGGAGAGCGCTAATAAAAGAGAAAGTTACCTGGAAACATACAAACGAGATCTCCAACGTAAGTTGGTTAAATTTTATTCGACAACTGCTTAGGGAGGTCGTTCTTCGGCCATTTTTGCAAGCGGACTACTACTGTTTAACCGTAATACTGGGAAATACATCTGGAGATGGGCAACTGCATACACCTACCTCCTTTAGTATTAACCCGAGAATGGAAAAAAAAAATTGATGATGCATGGCAAGGGGGCTAAACGATGTCTAGGTCCCAGTGAGGTTACGTTGATTTCCAGTATATGCCACCTCCCAAGAGTCAACCGTCCCAATTAAATATATTTTAAATTGGTTAGTTTGGTGATTAGGTAGTTATATATTTTTTATAATGTTTAAATCCGGGGATAGTTTTCCGAGAGCAGAGTCCAGACTCCCATAAACTCAAAGACGTTTAACGTTCCAATAACAAGTTACATACCTACCTAGGTAGATAAGACAAGAGGGATGAAGTTGTGGTAGGGCAGATGTGGAATAGACCTGGGGTTGAACAGAAGCTATTCTACTCGGGTTGCCAGTTGAGGAAAATTTACACATGCAATTCTGGGCGCGACCCAATTTCGGATTCGCCGGTGGAACGATTAGTTCTGGGGCGTCTTTTACAGTTTCCAATGGAACTCCAAGCTGTTACAGTAGTTGACTAACCTAGCCAAGTAGCGTATCATTCATTTAGGTACTTTAAACCAGTACCCGGACAGTCAATCATAGACGACGTACACTAAGCTCTTGCTATGAGCCCGTGAAATGTTTCCAACGAAAAGGTTAGTAGGGCTAGAGTTTCGCCGAGAAATAGTGCGATGTAAATGATTTAAATAGGTATATGTGCTTGAAATGGATCTGAAAGTATTAAGTTTGACAAGCGTACAACAAAAACAAAAGGGAAGAAAAGAATACCTTATACATACCTACATACCTAAATATAAAGTAGGTATACGAGATGGATGATTGGACGCTATGTCTATTTGTGCTTGCCCACGTATAAAAAATGGGTGGATACCAATCAAGCCCTAAAAGCGTACATTCTTAACAGAAGGCATGTCAAGACTAGTAAACGCCTCGTTACTGGTTTAAGAACGTTGGCAGGTAGGCAGGTGGGTATACTACTAGTGTTAGGTACTTTCAACTAACCTAGGTAATTAGGTGGGGGATAACTGGCAACCACAACCTTTTAATATTTGTATTCTTGTTTTTTTTTTTTCCTATACTTGGGTCAAGTACGGTTTATTCTGATGCATTCGAGTACGATAAAGGAGGTAGGTGGTCATGCAGCAAATCAAGAAATAATGATATAATAAAACTGTAATGACTCGTGCCGACTTACAAACCAATATACCAATCCAGACTCGGATTTAGGAGACAAGGGAATATATGCGACGCATCTTTTACTGACGCAACAGAGTTATTCCACAGCAGACAAGTACATACCTCTTATTATGCACCCACTGCAGGTGCCTCTGCACATAAAATGATAAAATGAAAAAAAAAAAAAAAAAAAAAAAAAAAGGACAAATGAATTACGACTGGAGTTGTTAGTATTTTCCGATCCAGTTCTTCCTTTAGGTATTCACCTTTCCATAAACTACTCCTTTATCATAATTATATATGTACTAATATACAAATAAATTTCTGTATCAACCTTTGCGCTATTACTTTATTGAGACGGTGGCTGCCTGAAAACATTGTAAAACTACTGAAACAGCCATGTTTGCGTGGTCTGGTAAAGATAGAATATAAAGCACATTGATTTTTTTGGAGTTGAGGGGTTCCAAGCTCTATCTAGTACACAACTTTAATAGATAAGAAGAGACGTACTTTAGGTACCTATTCATCATCCAAGAGATCAGGTAGGTACGAAGGATATTGCGGGTTGCAAGTCGAAGAAAAAAGTACCAAGTCAGCATATCTTTTGCGCCACAGTACATACCTAAACTGATAATTTCTAAAAAGTGGATCGATCTTACAGCGTCTGTGCACATTGTCAGCCCAGTCTCCAGGTGCCCATTGCCCCGTTAGTGTAGGCTTGTTACTACCTGAGTGCCCCAGAACATGAAGGGGGGCATGTGGTGCGTGTGTACCTAATTGTGTGGTAAGAGACAAGACGGAGACCCAGTCGCAAACCCAAAGCCAGTTTTTTTTTCTTTACCCTTCCCAGAAAAATTCCCATCATAATTTTTTTTTTACTCTCCTGCACCACCTTTTTGATCATAGATCAACCACACAACCTTAGGAGATACCCCTTCTGAAGGTTGTTATTTTCTCCTCCTTGACATATCCATCGAGGACGGAATTTTCTTGTATTCTCTGTATTTCTTTACAGGGAATCCATCTCCTCTCAATTAATTACCTCTTCGCAACGAGATAGATCGACTTGGAGTCTGCGCGAGCGCCCGTGCCCGTAACTTCAAAAAAAAAAAAAAGTCAAAATACTTATCTCCGTTATCAACCTCTCGTCCTTAATCCCCAACAGGATTCTATTCATTCAACGACGACGCTCTTTTCTACCATTCCGCTGATAGATACCCCGTTTTGTCTCTCATCTTTTTCTTTTTTTATTACTCTCACGAACAGATACTTGGGCTTCGCCATCTACGCTTGCCTTTCTGTTCCTGTCTGTCCGGAAAGAAAAAGAAAGACAACGACTAAACGCAAAACACCCTAATTTAATTGACGAAACCCTACCTCGCCAAAGCGAGATCGTCATTCACTTCTACGATTGACCGCATCATCCGCTTTTGCAGTCTTCAATTCGGATTTGATATTCGATTATTCTCCCTCGACCGTCTGCTTTGCGATTGCGTCTCTTTCTTTCCATCCGCTAAGCGCGAAAGAAAGACTTCCCAACTCCCAACGCAGAGCTAAGAATCGATCTTCGAGTCCACAAAAACCAGCTCTTATAACCTCAATATAGTGTCACTTATGACTTCGCCTAACCAAGGCCCGGCGTCTAACAACTCCACGACACCGTCGTACGCTTCTGCCGCCGGCGCAGCAAAAAAGCCATCCACGACGCCGGTGGTTGCTCCCGGCTCGAACGCACCTGTTGTCGCGGCTGGAACTTCAGGACCTGCGCCGCACCATGCTAAGTCGTCCTCAATATCGCCTATGAACGGCCGACCGAACATCATGCCGGCCATCCCTACTGTCCCTCCCGTCGCACACGGTACATCCAACGCCAACGGACTCGCTGACCACAGCCGAAAGAGTTCCGTAACTATAAGCGCCAACGGTCCTAACAACTATTCGACGAACGGTGGAACCGTAGGAGGCAAGACGAACATCAAGTTTGGATTTCAAGAGTCACCTGCTGTACTGCACAGCTCTCCTCAGCCTGGATCCGCCCCTATCCCTATTCCTGATAGCACTAATCCTCGTGTAACATCTCCTCAAAACTCTCCATCCCCTATCCCGCAACCTTCTGTTAGCGGTGGACGGCCTTCCTCCGGAATTGCCCAACAGGGTATGACCTTTGGTAGTTTCCCCGATAACGAGGTGAGTATTCGCCCTCTATTACAACCCGGGTCGATGATTAACCAACATATACAGCGTTCTCACATACGAGCTACTTCCGTTTCCCAGGACCCAAACTCTTTAGGATCGCACTCTCCTCATATGAGACGAGGCTCGAATGTTAGCGATATGAGCAACCAAGGTCCTCCTCACATCAGCCGGGGCGGCTTCCAGTCCGGAGGTCGCGGCCGAGGATTCAACAACTCGGTTAACCATCCGCAACCTATGGGATTCCCTCCCAACTCCTACAACCGAGGTCCCCAGAATTCGGGACGAGGCGGCGTAGCACCTAACTTTGGAAATGCACGCCAGCAACAGTTCGGTACTCCTCCGCCCCAACATCGCAGTCCGGCGCTCCCACCAGCGATGCCCCACCATCCTCAGAACATGCCTCCCGCTGGCATGCCATTTTACTACCCTCCTGGTCCTCCCATGGCCCAAGGACAAGTACCACAAGTAAAGCACCCCAGTTTATTCGCCCCTTGCAATCAAGAACGTTCATATCTCAAAGTCGGTAAGAGAAGAGGAAGCCGTCGCGAGACTGATAGATTCTCGAATCATCGGCGAACAGACTCTTACGACAATGAGCACCAAGACTTTAGTCAGAAGTCTCGACGCTATAGTAAGCGTTCAGATCAACGATTTGCCGCAGATAGTTCACGGCATCATGCATTCACTCCTTTCAATAAGACGGAAACACCATATCCTGGAGAAGTTCCAGTCATCCCCTTGCAGCAACCATTCCCCATTGCCCCACCATTTCCGCCAAATCCAGTGCGAATTGATCTGTCACCAGAGAGTGGCAATTTTGACAGATTACTAACTAGCGTACACCAGAGCTTTTACCCTCAGTTTGACCCTCGACCAGGCATGCATATGCCTGGATACCCAGTATACCCAATGGTTCACGGAGGCCAGTCCCCCATCCCCGCTTACCAGGCGCCTTACACCCCAGGCCCCTACAATGCCCCAGGAGGGCAACCGATGTCGCGTAATTCTTCACAAGTATCCGCCGACCACCGTCCCGCATCGAGCACTGGTCAAAACCAGGCACCGATTGTCGCCCAAGGAACGCCCCAATCTCAACCTGCGCAGATCAAGCCTGCCGTGGTCTCTTCTCCCCAGTTTAATCGCCCGCCTAAAAAGAGCATGGCTATCACGATCAAAAATGCGGCTGGTGAGACGGTTGATTTAAGCAAGATAAAGGTGCCGGCGTCACCTGCCCCGAGCCATCAGTCCAAGACGCCACCAGTTGTTTCCTCTACTCCCCCACCCCCCTCGAAAACAGGAACGCCCAGAACCGGTACTCCTGCTCACTCGCGAGCTGAAAGTGTAAGCAACTCTAAGACGGCCGAGGAAGTACGAAATGAATTCAAGGAGAAGATGAAGCAGGCCGCTAGCGCAGACAAAGCCAAGGAGGAAGAAGCAGCTAAGGCTGCTGCCGCCGCCGCTGCCGCCGCTGCTGAGAAGGCTAAAGAGGAAGAGCGCCTGAAGGCAGAGGCAGAGCAAAAGGCTCAAGAAGAGGCTAAGGCCGCTGAAGAGGCAAAGGCACGGCAAGAAGCTGAGGAGAAAGAGAAAGCGGAACGTGAGGCAGCAGAGGCGGCTTCTAAGAAGGAGGAAGCCCCCAAGGCTTCTGATGAACCCGATGATGAGGAGCTTGAGCGCATCATCCGCGAGATGGAAGAAGCAGATGCGAAGCGTGAAAAGGAAGAAGAGGAGCGTCGTGTCAAGGCCGAAGCTGAGAAGGCCGCCAAAAAGAAGGCTGAGGAAGAGGCAAGGTTGGCGAACGCAGCTGAGAATGATCGCAAGCTTCGCGAAGCTGAGGCTGAAATGGAGCGTCTTGAAGAGGAGCGAGAGCGCAAACGGGCCCAGGGAGGCTCCAACTTATCGGTTCAAGACCTCATTCATCAGTCAGCTGAGGACGATAAGAAGAAAGCAGATGCAGCATCGACAAGCGAGACTACGGCTAAACTGGCTAATCTTTCCCTTAACGACAAACCTTCTGCCCCCACAGGTAACAAGCCTACGCAAGGTGGACGTGGCCCTAAGCCGGCTGCTCTTAACCTCGCTCCTATTAACACCAAGTCTGTTGAACCTGCTCAACCCAGTGCCGCGCTCCAGTCTCTCAAGACAGCTAGGCTTTTAGGTTCAAGCTCCATCAGGGCCGATCTCTATCCCGCAGGAATCCAGTCACCTAACCCTGCTTTAAATGCTGCTGTGGCAAAGAAGGGAACATCATTCAAGTATGATTCCGCCTTTTTAATGCAATTCCAAAAGGTCTTCACGGAGCAACCTTCTCTTGATTTCCACCAGCAAGTCAAGACCCTCATTGGCGATAGCGACAGTAACCGGTCTGGTTCTGCTCGAACACCAGCCGGCTTATCCAGTCGACAGCCTTCAAGACCTGGGGCTCCCGGTGCAACAACTTTTGGCTCCTTCTTCGCTGATGGCCGAACCCTCCCTCCTGGAACAACGTCCGCCCAGCGATTTGGAATGAGCTCCGAGAAGTCAATGTCACGACCGCCAATGAACGCTATTGGCAGCTTCCGTGGAGCTTTCCCTAGTGGTAACCAAATGGCCCGACAGCCGTCTAGCTCTAACATGAGCATGCCTCATTCCCCACGACAAGGAAGTCGTCGGAATGCTAGCAAACAAAGTACTTTCAATGCTAAGGTAGAAGCCCAGGCGGCCAAGACCATGCCTCTCACTCAAGGTATGAAGATAGAAGCTCTCAGTACCTCATCGACAGGCTGGAAGCCAACCAGCATTGCCAAAGCTGCACAAGCTGCTGCCCCTGCCCCGGCTGCACAAAGCGGGCTGCTTGATCCTTCAATGGTTCAACGTAAGGTCAAGGCTGCCTTGAACAAGATGACACCTGAGAATTTCGACAGAATTTCGGACCAGATCCTTCAAATTGCCGGACAGTCTAAGGACGAGACTGACGGCAGGACTCTCCGTCAAGTCATCCAACTTACTTTCGAGAAGGCTACTGATGAGGCTCACTGGGCATCAATGTATGCCAAGTTCTGCAAGAGAATGTTGGAAACAATGAGTCCGGAGATCAGGGACGAGAACATTAAAGACAGGAATGGTCAAGTGGTCAGCGGCGGTGCACTATTCAGGAAGTACCTCCTTAACCGATGTCAAGAAGAATTCGAACGCGGATGGAAGGTTTCGCTACCGGAGCCGAAAGAAGGACAAGACAAGAAGACACTCGAGGCTGCTATGCTTTCTGACGAATACTACATTGCCGCAGCCGCCAAACGTCGTGGACTTGGATTGGTTCAGTTTATCGGTGAACTTTACAAGTTGGGCATGCTTACTGAGCGTATCATGCATGAATGCGTTAAGAAATTGGTTGACCATTCTGGCGTGCCTGACGATGCTGAGGTCGAATCTCTTTCCAAGTTACTGCGGACCATCGGTGCCAATCTGGACGCTACAGACAAGGGTCGGGTCATGATGGACGCTTACTTTGTTAGAATCCAGGGCATGATCGACCTTCCCGATCTACCTAGCCGTCTGAAGTTCATGCTGATGGATGTTATTGATCTGAGGAAGGCCCACTGGGTGTCCAAGGAGGCTAACAAGGGTCCTAAGACTCTGGAGGAAGTTCGCGCCGAAGCTGAAGCCCAAGCAGCCCAGAAGGCAGCTGAGGCGGCACGAAGCACCCAACGAGGTGGTGGAGGTGGCCCTGGCGGACGAGCACAACTTGGCCGTGGTGATGCTAGAAACTTCTCTGGCTATGCGCAACAAGCGCAAAATCAGGTCGGTATGGACGACCTGCGCCGTCTAAAGGGTGGAGCGAACCGTACCTCAAGCTCGAATGTTACTCTGGGACCTATGTCGATGCTTAACTCTCGTAGTAACAGCGGTCGTCGTTTAGGTCCTGGTGGTTCACTTAGCAGAGGAGCCGAGGATTCCGGTGCCTCATCCAGGACTGGAACGCCTCCGGTAAGGGAGGCTCAAAGCAGCACCAATTCGTTCGGGTAAGTTACCATGGCCCATGAATTTTAGTTACGAAGTTACTAACTTAGGTATCTAGTCTACTTGCCAACATGGATTCGGATCATCCAGCGTCGCCCCCATCTACAGCGGCGTCGCCTGCTCTTACTAAGGTTGTTCCGGATAACGCAGCTGCATCCGAGAAGGGGAGCAGTTAAACTCCGTTTTCTATGATAATAGAAACGTCTTGCATTTGCGGTTGCATCGTTGTGCATAGACTAGGACAGAGGACTCGCTGCGTTGCATTTACGGGGGTTTCTAAAATGTGTCTCTAAAAGTTTCAGGTTTCCTTTTCATTATGATACCTCGCGCCCAATAGACTTTTACCTTCCCACGACCAGCCACCATAAAGACGACATTCCCCAAGATCTTTCTTCACTTCTTTTCCGCAAAATCTGTGTTTCATTACATTTCTCCTGCCTCTTATCGGTACGAGACAATCATAGGGGGTGTTTGACAGGAATCATTATTTTCACGGTACGAGCAACGTTCTAGCACAATGGCGATGATGGTCGTGTGGCTGGCAGTAGCGAACGAAGGCGGACGAAACCGATACGGACTATAGGCGCCCGGTCAAGGAGAGGAAAGGGCACTGAGAACGCGGCTATTGCCAACTTTTAGGGATTAAGTTGCGCAAGTGCGGATCCGGTCGTTAGGGGTCTGGCAAGGCGGCGGAAACCAAGGGAATTGGTTGTGTATTCTTGATTGCATTTGGAATTTTGGTCACGGTTGACCACTGGCTGTTCCTTGCTAAGTGCTTTCGTTTGCAAGATATGAGAAAGAAGACATGAGAGGGAGGAAGGGGGAGAATGGTTGTCGCGGATATTTGCTAGAGGGTTTCTCAGCGCTGTGGCTACATAACGACTTGATGTGACATACGCACAGGGTCAATGAGTGCCCAACGGACGCGGACAGTACAAGTTATACAATAGGGAGGGAAGAAGTCATTTTTTGTTACCCTCCCTGGACGCGATTCTTAATTTTTAGAGAGCAAGCCAGTGACAGCCGCAAAAAATTGATATATTGAACAAACTCTTTTGCGCTTTTTTGACCTAACCGTGGTAGAGATTATCTCGCTTAAATATGCTCAGCTTTGGTATGTATATCTTACAGTAGAATTTTGGTAGCTGGCCAACAGATGGAGGGTGTTGCCCTTTTCTTGATTATGGTTCGTCAAAATGGTATAGTTAGGTAGGCACAAATAGGAGGTGGTTACAGGCATATGCACACTTAGGTAAGGTACCTACTAAGGTAAGGTAGGATTTAGGCTTGCCCCTTAATACTTACTACCCCTTTTACAGAATCAGGTACCTAATAGATCTTCAACGTTATGGGTTAATTATCTCTTTGACTGTAAGTTGTATAGCAAATATTGCGTATGCAGTGACCAATGTGTTATAGACAGTTTAAACATAATAGTCAAGTTATTCATACAAGCTGCTCTTGGGTGGCGTATGGTAACCAAGGTAGCTTTGCATGTTCCACGTCGGATCCAGGGGGTCATTCAGCTAGGTAACATACATAGGTAGGTATATAGATCTCAGGTATGCAAGAGACAAGCAGATTCTGAATGATATTTAGATTCATTATAAACCATTACATGCAGTACTTTGACTAGACCAAATAAGCACATGGAACCGTATCCCTAAACCAGAACGCCTGCCGCTATTATGTACTTTAGAGTCAAGTCACCCCCTAATAAGCCACTGGCCAAACCCTCATTTCGTCATACGTATTTACAGTACCTACCCCCTTGGTGGTGATACTAGTAGTCAACGGAGTTTCTAAGCGACTGTGAATCCCAGCTTTCCGAATAGCGTGTCCATCGCAACCCACTGGCGACCGCACTTATCAAGGTATTTATCGACGACACCCTTAACCGTACTAAAACGAATACGGTTGTGCTCCGCGAGGGCGAGAACCCTGTCCCTCTCGGTGGCATTTAAACTACCGGCATTACCTTGTCCGCCCAAACCGGTAGCACCAGAGCTTGCCTTGGCGCGGGCCTTGTCCACATCCCACAGAGACGCAAAGTACACCAGTTGATTATAGATGTCGCGCTCGCTGTACTCGTAACGCATGCGGCCAAGGCAACCCGACGCGAGACCCTTCGGACCCATGCACCGCGTGCCGTAAACCGACATTTGACGTGTACGGTTACCACACGATGCGTCGTCACACACAAGCCAAGCCTCGTAGTATCGTGCCGTCTCGTTACGGACGGCCCGTTCAACCTGTGCCACGATGCTGAGGTTGGGAATGAGTGCCGAGCAGGACGGACATGTGACGCCTTGCGGTGTGACACGGTTTTCAGGTTGTTCCGAGGACAGTAGGCCTTCGAACGGCGCCGAGGCTTTACACTTCCGGCAGCGCAGTGAGAGGCGAGCACAGTCACGGAAGCGGATATCGTCGGGGATCTGGGATTCGAGAGGGTGGATCTCATGGTCGTTGGATCCTGGCTGCGTCGAGTTGTTTGCATAGCGACGAATGTCGAGGCCCAATTGTTCAGCAAGCTGTGAAGTTGATGTTCCAGTGATGTTGGCGCAGAGACGCTCAACAGGCGGGAAAATCTGCTTGCCGATATACCACTCGACGTCCACTTTGAGGCCGGAATCAGGCTTCATTACATCTTGTGGTGTGTATGCACGTTTTGCAACAGGCTCCGAGCTCGTTTTGCTGTCCCCAGTCACGACGTACGAAATGACATCTCCACGACGGATATTCTTGCCTCGTGCGATTTCTCGAAGAGCAACCTGTACTTGTGGCATCGAGTCCGCATTTGGGTATTCCTTTGGCGCTTTACCTAACTGTGTATAGATGATGTATTTCGGTATGGGAACAGCGTGTTCTCGCATTTTGCCTGCAATCTCGCGCAAATACTCGTGTATGCGTTGGACGGACACTTCAGTGTCATCGCCAGATAGGATTTCGTTAAGGAGACGGGAAGAGATCTCTTTCGACAAACCACAGTATTCTCTGCGTTTCATGTCAAGACCCTTGACTTCCATCTTTTCAATAAACTTGCCACCAGGAACTTCTACGAGATTGATAGCCGCGTACTTCTTCTTAGCCTGTAGTAGGATGCGTCTAAATATGTTATCGATGTCGATCTCTAAGAGACGATATCGCTCGTTGACGGCCTTCTTGAACTCCTGGCCGACCTTTAGTGCATCCGCGACCGATTCCACGTTTGCGTTGATCATGACGGAATCGGTATCACCATAAATAACTTGGAGAGACTTCGACTCGGCGAGCTCTTTGGTACTTCGGAGAATCTCGCGACCTTTATATGTTGTGAGGACGGCAAGGGGTCTTGCATAGAAACGAGACTTGGTATATCCCAGACAACCGTACATAGAATTGGCAGTCAACTTTAAAGCAAGTTGCTTAATATCCCATGTAGCGAGTTGCTCGGGTGTAGCGTTCTTATCCTTCATGAGTGATTTAACTGATCGTCGTCGACTAACCAGAGTGGCAATAAGTCTCGGTAATATGCCTTGTTCCTGTTGCGTTGGAACCTCTGGTACGGCATCTTCATCATCCGACTATCCCGAGTGTTAGTAAATAGGTAGTTTGTACGCATATAACAAAGGATGCAGACTTACAAGTGAGCTCCGATCGACTGTTGTGAAGCAGATGTTGAACTCCTGGATGATGGAAGGGTAAAGGGAGTTGAAATCCATAACCAATACGAACTTGTCGTATAGTCCCCTCTCTGGTTCGAAAACAAGACCACCCTTGTATTTATCCTTCTTCTTACCCTCCGTACCCTCTTCTTCATTGTTCTCTTCTTCAGCTTTGGGCCGTCCCCTGAAAAACTGCTTGTCGGGGCAGATATACTTGTTGCGGTGAAACTCATGCAACAAAATGTACTCGTTGCGTTCGGCTCGAGTACCTGTTAACGTTCGAGCCCACGAGTTACCCGCTAAATTCGTCAATACCTTCGTCAAAGGTAGCATCTGTGTGCTTAAAGCTAAAGCAGCAATGAAATATGTATCTGCTTCCATATGAGTTATATAATCCATTAGACCTGACTTATCGGATGCCCATGTCTTCAGAGCAGCCTCGTTATCGAAATCCCGCCTATGGACATCGCCGCCGAGATATATATTGCACATTTCTGTCAAGCTCCAAGACTGGCACTTGTACATTACCGACTTGCCAGCATCATTGGCAAGGTCACATAGGAGACGACCAGCCATAAGCTGGCGTTCGGCAAATACATTACCGCCCGTTTTTCCTATGGATGTTGGCCATGCTGCTCTGCGCAATCGTCCAAGCCGTGACCACTGGGGTGTCTTCTTCTCGTGTAAGCGATTCAATAGGATACTATAATCAACACCTTCTAGTTGGTGACCAAGAATCACATCGGGATCGATGAGATCGATTTGCGCTAAGAAGAAAGACAGTATCTCCGACTCCTGTTTCACAAGCTTGATGAGCGCCTTTTTTCTACCCATTGCCAGCTTGTCGAATCCAAGGGGAAATGCTGATCCACTCGGCCTCATCAACGTGAACGTCCTCGAAGGCAGCTTCTCTGCGGGTGTGGTGTCACTAAGCAAAACATTCTCATAGATACGAGCGCTTATCGCAAGTATCTCTTGTTTGTTGTCTTTGGCATTGAAAATGGTCCGCATAGCGATGCTCATGAGAGTTAAGGGAGGTGCATCCAGATTATCGGAGTCACTCATTGGGGAGACTGTATCAGGGTCATTGACAAGGACCTCAAGTTTAGCATGAGAGGCGTTCTTGATAGCACCGAAGTCAGCATCCTTTATCTTGAGCCAACACGGTCCCATTATGTTCTTCCACAACACAAACTGTTCGAACAATGCAGTATTAGTACCGAAGACATGCGAGAAGGTCTCGCCAGTCGTCTCTGAGTTAAATTGAGGCTCTAGTGTGTATTAGTATAGAATTGTATAGAAAGGAGAAGTCGGATTAACTTACTCGTATAGGGGTATAATAATTTCAAATACTGCCCTTCCTTCGGAATACCAGGAAGTTCGAAAGCATATTTTCTGGTAGAGGGCTTTATCTTATGCATATCGACCTTCATTTTCGTCATGATCTCGTCTACTTCCGAATAGACATCTGTCATTTCTATTTCTTCGCTTGTATCCTGCCCGTTCTTTTGACGATATTGCCGAGGTAGGAAGTATAACTTCCTCAGGATATTATCAACCTTGACAAAGCAGCTCACATACGCGTTTGTTTTCTTGTTCAAGACTTTTCCGAACAAACAGAGCGAGCCATTGACCTCCGTATAATCAGTCCAAAACATATTAAGACCACCATCTTCCTCGATGGCGTCCTTGTAGTCGATCTTGCCGATGCTTCGAGTTTCAGTGGGAGAACTGCTGACAACATTCAGTTTACTTGTAAGATTGTTCCACGACGACGAGTCAATATCGGCCTCAGTAGCTTTGGTTGGAGATGAGCTAGCAGGAGTAGGATATGGTTCAGGTTTAGCCAGCTTTTTAATAGGCCGCGACGCAGCCAAGTTCACGCTAGCAGTATTTATTGTTCCAGCATGAGAGACCTCCATCATATCTTCGTCTTCTTCTTCCACGGGCTCTACCTTAACTTGGGTCTTTCGCGCGACAACCTTTGCTGTGGGAGATGAGGGAATAGGAGCGGAGTCGCTCATCATTACATCGGATGCTGGTGGCAGGAAATCATCGTCATCCATAGCTGGGAGGTATCCATCGTCCTCAACGGAAACTTCTAGTGCTTGAGGCGCCGGAGATGATCTTTCTTCGCTTAATCTCGCTTTCTTGGTGACTGGCTGCTTATTTTCCCGTGCAGGAGATAGAACGCGGGCTCGTCGTCGTTCGGGGGATCGATGTCGCTTTGGAGCCCGTGACGCTGGGGCAGGTATATTTGCATCGACTTCGCCTAACAGGTCGGCTAAAAACCTTTCATCATCTTCGGTTTTCACAACCTAGCCGATAATCAGTCTTGAACAAATAATATAACGGACGCCAAGATTAAAATTATACCTTTGGCTTCTGTTGAGTAGTGGCTTGGCCCTTCATGAAATATTCACTGATGTCACGGTCATTGGCGTCCCGTTTCGCCTTTTCCTCGTCGCGCTTCTTTTTATCTAGCATGGTGTAAGTATACGAGCATGTTTAAGCAATTCGAATATTATGGTCCTCTAATACCTGACTTGCGAGGCTTTCCTCCAAGTAATGCCTCGTCCTCACTCTCAGATTCATAAGTATGTACTCGATCCCATTCCTCTCGTCCATCGTCAGCGTAACCCTCGCCATTGTCGTCGACGACAAAATCATCTTGGTTCAGACGATCGCGGACGATCTTTTTATACTGATTCTCGTCGACTTCCTCGTATAGATCTTGTTCTTCTTGGACTTCATAAGAGTCGTAAACCTTCTTCCCAGCAGCGCGCAGAGCCCTCAGCTCGGCAAGCTTGCTACGCTTGCTGAGTGACTTGGACATTGTAAGTGGGAAGGTAGAAAGAAGCGTTGAATATATACTATATCGAATAAATCATGTCCGGATTAGGAGAGGTTGAACGTGTAGGCCGTGTTGAAATGAGTTTAGTTGTGTGTAAATGTGTGTAAATGTGTGCAAATGTGGAGGTTTACTAGACAGAGTAAATCAACTGAATCAATTTCCTAGGCGGTATCAATTAAACTGTATGTACCTAATTTTAAGGGATCTTTCCACTTTAGTGAGAGACGCGACGCGCGAGCCACCATTTAGCAAACGCGTTTTCGCGAATCCTTGTTAGGCTCATTTACAAATACTCTGAGTGGCTGGGATCTAATGGACGGCCCCTCGCTTAGGGGCGTACTTTGTACCTAGGTACCCATCCGACAACAGTGGACGTACATGTACCGGTAGCGGGGTTCCAAAGATTCGCCCGGCGACCTCAACGTCACACCTGGAACTGAACTTTTTTCTTTATCGATAAGAATAGACGCCCGCATCTAATGGTTTTTTTGCGCATGCGACGGAACTTGAAATCTATCAAGACGCCAATCCTTTTCATATAGTGCCTCTGCAGCGCTGTTAAAGCGAGGAACTATGTTTGCCTGCAAATCATGTACGAGGAAGGCCTTTTCTGCTTTAATCAATCATACATTTCGTCTACAAAATAGCGTTGCGATAATACGACCAGTCTATACACCAGTTTTATCCCGCCGACATAGAAAATATGCCACAGCTGCTGCTGCTGCGGAATTCAAGCCTTCACAACAGAACACGTTCGGAGATGATTCGAGGGCGTACGGACGGGTTTCTCCACGGGAATGGGCTGCCAATAAGCAATTGCAGTATCTAAAAGATCCGTTGCACATTGCAGAATATGTTAAGAAAACGCTTGCGAAAGATCGCTTCGACGATGCCCTCCTCGTTACGAGAAAAGCCAGTAGAGACACAAAGGTGACGGTCAGTTGGAATTACTTAATTGATTATCAAATGCAAGAAGGTAGACTTCACGCCGGGATCAAACTATACAACGAGGTCAGTTCTTGCTATTACTATAGCTATTACCGTATTCATCTTTATTCTTCATGTCGCTCACACCTTCGTAGATGAAGAAAAGGGGACAATATCCGAACGCCCAGACTTACACAATCATCTTTAACGGATGCGCTATCTCACCTCATCCGAAATTAGCCGTATCCGAGGCGCTTAGAATCTATAATAACATGCTAGCGAACGACCGCTTGAAGCCCAACACAATTCATTTGAACGCTCTTCTTAAGGTCTGCGCAAATGCCGAAGATATCGAATCATTGTTTACCATTGCCCAAACCGTCAACGATGGTATCAGAGCGCCAAATAACCTGACATATACCATTATTTTGAATGGCCTACAGCGTAAGGTCAATAAGCGCCAGTACGGCCGCACCGAAGAGGTCGATAGTCCCCAGCTTGCAAAAGAAAAGGCGAAGACTGTCCAAAGAGCCAAGGCCATATGGGAAGAAGTTATAGCAAAGTGGAGAGCAGGTGCCATTATTATCGATGAAGAATTAGTCTGCGCGATGGGATGGATTCTACTATTAGGCGACTGGCACGATGCTGATGCTGTAGAGGGTCTACTAGAGCAAACTATGATGATTCCAAAGGAGGGTAAGACTAAGATTAGTGGAGGAACTAAGAAGAAGGCCTCGTATCCTAGCGAAAACAGTACAGACGCAGTACCAACTATCACAGTCGAAAACACCAAGACCATGGCCCCCGGTGCCCCCGCATATACTCACGCGCTTCCTGGGAGGAATTCCCTTTCTTTGATTCTTACTGCCCTTGAAAAAACTGGAAAGACGGCCAGGGCTCAGCGATATTGGGATATCTTCACCAAGCAGCATGGTGTTGTTCCTGATGCCAATAATTGGCATCGCATGCTCATGGCCCTGAATCGCGGGAAGAATAGCTATCAGTCATTTATATGTCTGCAGGAGATGCCCGCTCAGTTAGTGATTGCTAAGAACTTCCGCACGGCCATGAACACATGTTTACGAGACAACCTGAACCGCGCTTCCTTCACCCACGCCACCCGGATTGTGCAACTTATGCCTAGCAAGCTCAAAACTCCGGATCCAATAACATTACGAAACTATATCCGCGTATGCAACGCCACCAAGCGGCTAATGACTGGGATATCGGGGAAAAGGAAGCTGGGTGCTCCATTAAAAGCGTTTGTCACCCAGCTCGCTACAGCTATTAAGACTGTCTGGGGACCGTACACAGCTCTCGAAAAGTTGTATGGTAGGGATGGTCCAGAATCAAACATGAAACGAGAACTCATTGCCCTGGCGCGGAAGATGGTTGCCGCCAGCGATATTGTCGTATCGAATAAATTACTGCCCTTGGATGTGGAGACGGATATTGCACTGAGGCGAAATAGTTTGAATAGGTCTGTTGTTCGTCATTTTGAGGAAATGAAGGCAATCGATCCCAACTTCGTTATAGAAGAAGAGGTTGAAGAAGATGAAGACGTTGAAGATGAAGGTGATCACAAGATGCCGCCAGGTGGCGCGCCTAGGCGGGCAAACAAAACGCTCGATGGGGCTAATAAAGAAAAGACCGCTACCACAGGAAGCCAGTAGCTATCAGGAGCCTTTGCCCGTTTTTCAATGTACATATACTACAATTATATATCCACGGTTCATGAGGTCCAAATACCCCTTTAGACAGAAAAAAGAATATAGTTATTTGATGTATATATGGTTTTGTATAGATGCTATTATATAGGTAGTCAAGCTTTCCCCTTTCTTCCATGCAGGTTCTCATCCCAAGTTTGCACCTGCAGTAGAGGTATATTAAAGGAGCAGGTGCTTATACCAGAGAAAGAGCCGATGACGATTATAGACTTGCTCACGGCCTTCTAAATTTCAACATCCAGTAAACCTTATAGGTTAGATCTACTTCCCTTCTCTGCTCCTCATTGCAGCTATTGTCTACTCTGCAAGCTGGTCAGTTTGTTACTATACTTACTTGGAAAGCCAGAGCCATTGAGGAATACTTAGCAGATCGGGTTCTATCCTTACCACCTCTTTCTTTACCACTTTTCCGAAGTTGGTGTGTTATTCGAAACTGTTGGTTAGGTATATCTCGTATAATGGCTAGCCTTCGGGAAAGATTACGCAAACTTACTACTACGGCTTGTCCTGAAGCGGACGTGGAAGATCTGGGATACTTACCAGACCCTAAAATGCTCTCGCTAGCAAAGGATCGGTTCAACATAACAGAAAAGATTAAAACCAAACAATCATCTTTACGCCGGCGTTTTGCACTGGGTATCGATCGCAGAAAGTCATTCCCGGGCTAGCAGCCCATTGAACAAGATGTAGTCGACAGCGACACCCGGGACCACCATTCATCCTTCATTCGAAAGGGTATCAATTCCTTTTCGTCTCTGAGAGATCGGTTTTCTTCGGATACGTCCACCGAAAGCGATATTCAAAGCCACCGGCCATCCGTCATACGCAAGAGCATTAGCTCCATGTCGTCATCACTCAGGGGTATTCGTTCTTCTCTAAGCTCTCGACCATCACGAGACGGTTCGACTCAATATTATACCTCTGCAGATAATACGGCGATGTTGAGTAACTTTTCAGGTCGTCCAAGACGTAATAGCTCAGATCATCTATCCAATACGTCGTCTGGCAAAAGCTCTGTCCCTCGTCTTCCTAACCTGGACACGATAGTGATGAATGCTAGAGCAGGGGAAAGGTTTACTAAGAATCGCTCGCCTAACACCCTCTTTAGCATGAGCATATTTGATCGCCTTGATGGCACATTTACATCGAATCCAGACGGTAAGAAGTCATATTTTTAGTACTACATCTTTGTTCCTTTTTGTACACTTTGAGTTTCACCTTTTAGATTATAGCTATGATCACTGATATCACATGGCTGCACTACTACTACTGCACTACAGCTAACGCAATGGTAGATGGCGTTGAGGTAGAGAAGGATGAGCCAATAACCAGACAGCCTTCTCCTCATGTAGGACGCTTTCCAGTTCGAATCAAGCGTCCCGACTCAACAGCTACCGAGAAACTGCCAGAGCCAAGAACCAGTCAAAATAACCTCCCAACAAATTCAAATGATCAAGACCCTGTAGATTGGCTAGCACTTGGTAACGTCAGCTTGGATGGGGCGCCTGAGGCCACGCGAGTTCCCATGCAATGGATTGACCGCATACTAGAGACATCAGTAACTATGCGAGACCAAGCGTTTCGACCACACCAGACTATCTCTGATGATGAGATCAAGGAAAGAATTCGGCGCCTCGACACTAGGGTATATGTTTTCGTGCCTGATGCAAACGACAACAACAAGCCATGGCCGAGAAAACACTATCCTGATCTTGAGACTGCCCTCAAAGATCTATGCACCCGGTTTAAACCGTACTATGCTAGTTTTGCAGCGTTCACCCCCGAGACTCGCAATATCCAACTCTTCCCGCCAAACTTCATACTACCGGAAAACAGATGCCTTATTCCAGGGACCATCATCTTTGACATACAGGACGCACTGGACAATTGGTACGCCGGGTCGCCGATCGATGAACCATGCGAGGAAAGGGACGACACGAATGACTCCACGACTATGGAAATAGACCTCAGCTTGTTAACCGAGCCGGAAATATACACAATAGGCGAGGACCCAATATCCGGTGTATACGATACTGACAGTATGAAGATGGGAGGATCCCTTTACGATAATGACATACGGGAACCCGAGATGGCAGCTTTTGCTCAGCACGGGCTAGGAAGCTCGGAAGAGTCGTTGTTGACAGACGATTATGATATGACTATAGCATCAAAAATGGGATTTGTCCCCTGAGCTGGCATCTACCAGGGTTGACTAGGTAGGTAGTTACGCCTGTTTGATGGACATTCTTTACTGGTCATATAAATAAACCCCCTTTTCAGGGTCTTGTTATAAGGAATAGGTTAACACTCGCTTCTTGCTTTTAGTGGGTAGTGAGATTGGACTCGGCTGCCCCGTGCAGAATAGACTAGATCGGTAGATTAGCTATGGAATAAAGAAGAACTGTCTGGCTAGAGCTGCCGCGTGAGATGGTATTGTTGTTGTGAACGCTGGCCACCAGTTGCATCCGCTTATTGAATACATCGCATATGCGTTTGAGAGGGTAGAACTAATATACCCTGGTACCCTGGTATATTAGGTACATGTAAGCCTGGCAGTTGGTATCACCTGCATGGAAACGTCATTTACAGGAGACTTGGACGTACCTAGGTACACTCCAACCCACCAAGCTTCAAGCTTCGTACATTGTAACACTTATACACGATATATCCGTAGAAGCAGCAAACAACCTGCTTACCATAACTCTTAAGATACACCATGGCGGAAAGCATACCCACACAGATCGCAGAGACGATCCAGACGGCACACATTCAACAAGACCCCTCCCCCCATCACGATCTGAACCCATCCTCGTCGCTATCGCAAAAGCAGCCCGTGCAGCTGCGTAGCCGGCACGACTCAGTCGATTCGATCGACTCGATCGACTCGGACCTAGTCGACATCGACGGCGACGACGACAGCGAAAGCGAAATTCCGGTCAGCGTGTTGAAGCCGCACCCTCGGCCCCGGAACCTCCCGCCCATGCCGGATCTGCGCTTCGAGCAGAGCTATCTGCACAGCATCTCGAAGGCGGATACGTGGTGGAAAGTAGCGTGGATCACGGTGCGGGATCAAGTACGTAACCTACCCCCTCTCCCCCCCTTTCCCATTGATACTTTTGCTCGCCTATCTGTCTGTAGGCCTAACACTAACCGGGGATGTCTTCTGCTTCGTTATATAGATGATGATGCCATTCGCCCAGGGCGTCTTGTATAACCTCGCACTGCTCGGCTGGCACCACTGGAACAAGAACGCCCAACTCAGCGGTAACTCGGTCGGCGCGCGCCTGCGCCGCTGGTGGTACGGCGTGAATAACTGGCCGCTGCCGCCGCATAAGGTCGGAGCTGGCTCCAAGGTCGTCAAGGCAAGAGCTTGAAATACACGCTTCTTCATATACATGTAAAAACATACAATTGCAGAAAAGAAGAGAGAGAATAACCATGGCGCCCCAGCAGCAGCAGCAGCAGTCGTCGAGTCCACGCCCGCAACCTGGCCTCGGCCTCGGCCTCGGCCTTGGTCTCGTTGGATGTCAGGGTAGCGATATGCCTAGTCTATACGCGTGCTACGGACGGACCTGTCTCGGAGGCCGGAACTGGAATACATAGGAGAAGTAGTGACAAAAGGAGTACCTACCTAGCACTATACTATTGGGGAATGGGAAAACCCGTAGAGCGAACATTATCTTTATGCGATTTTTATTAATTAGGTTACCTAGGCAGATATGCAGGTTGTCATGGGGGGGAATAAATGATGGTCGACAATGGGTCGCCATCTGTAGCTATGGTACTCATCTATAGAAACTGGAACAGATATTCATCTGACCAGATCAATGGAATGGCGACATCGCACCTGAGTACCTAGGTAGTTTAGCAAGTGTAAATACATACGTATGCCTGCCTTCTCTCTGTCTGTTTGTATGTCAACAGAACAATGCTATCGTTCCTTGTGTCCGCCTTCACCCTCACCTTCACTCATACTCTATGCTCTGTTCTGTTGTGCTAAATATCTCTGTAATGGATATAGGCATCTTTCGTTTCCCAGGAATCACCTAACCCCCTTTTGCAAGTTATACATAGGCATCTCCTCGAATAATAGGAAATGCACTGCACGCTCTTATCCTCCATGCGGTCCGAATTAACAAGGTATTCACCAAGATATTTACTTTCCGGCACCGACGTCAACGTGCTTGGGCAAAGCCTGCTGGACCTTATCTGGGCTCTCCCTAAAAGCCAGCGAGGTCGACTGAAGCGAGCTTAGTGCAGGCGTCGAGGGAGGGAGTTGGCGCTGCTCATTATTCGTGGCGGTAGATGGCTCCGGATCTGGAGTAGCTTGCTTTTTCGTGGTTGCTACTGATATAACCTCCTCGCTCTTTTCTTCCGGCGTTGAATCCTTCTGAGCCGTACCATTCTCTGCTGCCGACGTTGTCTGCGCCTTGGAACTTTCTTTCTTTCCGTTGTAACGGTACTCGTCCAAGTTGAGTGCTGATCCGGTAGAGTCGGATGTCTTCTTTGATGGAAGCTTTAGCTTAACCATCATACTATCCTTGTTGTCAGGGTCGTCTAAGTCATCATCGACCATCTCTTCATCCTCATTGAATTCATCTTCTTCGTCATCCTCGCTATCTTCATCGGGGACGTGATCCTCCTCATCGTCGCCCAGCTCTGGTTCGCTATCATCTTCCTCATCATAGTCCATTTCCTCATCCGAATTATATTCTTTGGGCTTCTTTGATGAGGATGCCCAACCGTTGGTACCGTGGTTCACTGCAGCTGATCGTCTGGGTCGACCAGTAGGGCCAACTGACGACTCCTTTGAAGCGGTGGCTTCATTGTGGCCCTGACTTGTTGGGCTGGTTGTAACGATATTGTTCGAAGCGTCTACCGTCATTCGCGACGGAGCTTTGATTTGACGACCGCTGGCGGTAGTGACTGGACCGGCTGGCTCGGCTGGTGTGGGGTTACGGGTATTACGCGAGGATCGTCGTAGGGAGGAATCGGTTAGGAAATCTTCCTCGTCGGAGTAGGTATACTTTATTCGTTTACCTCTAGTTCGGCCTTCGTACATAGAGTATCCAGGCTCCGGGCGCTTGAATTGCTCTTTGCGCATGAGACGGTACTCTCGGCGCTTGCGTTTCTCTTCGGTTGCTTCGAACCGAGGGACAGCAGCCAACATCTTATGAGCCAACTTCTTGGCTTTAGGGCCACCATCAGATTTCTGTAGCTTCTCTGCTAGACTCTTCAACTCGTCAATGCTACCTGCTACGCTCCACCATGTTCTGTTAAAGCCTTGTGGATTGCTCTCGCGATAGACTCGGAAATGGGTATCGTCTAGACCTTCGATCAGATAGTAACGGCGCTTGTCGCTGTCAGATCCCCATGGCTGTACAGAGAGGGGTTGGTTAAGATCGTCTTCGTGTCGGTTTCCCTTGTAGGATTTGTTGATGATACCCTTGATGACTTCTGAAGACGACAAGGTCCAAACCACGAGAGTTCGTAGGAGTTTTAGCTGAATGAAACCATCATGTTAGCAATTATCGCGTCTTATATTATTGACGAAATTGATTTTACTGGGGGATTATACATACTCTTTCAGTAGGATCCATAGAGGCAAAGGTCTTATTGCCGGCCAAAGGGTTCTCATCTTTCCAATCTCGCGCCCACTGGTTCTTGTGCGAACTAATAGCGTCTTCTAGTGCTCGATTGTAATGTCCAGGCCTGTTAATAACGTCCGTTAGAGTCCAGATCTATGTAAAGTATTTTTGATAGGGGCAATGTCGGGTATTTTGGGTATTGCGTCATACTTGACATCTTGCTTGCGGTTCAACAAAAGACTGAGAACAGCGCAGAGGAAATGTTCGACACGTTCGCCCGGAACCGGTTCGGTTACATCACGTTCAAGTTCTTGAGGACCGAAGTTTGCTAGGGACTTAGGAAGGGCATCGTTAAAACGGGCACGGAACATGACAATAAACTAAAGGTGGTTAATTAAGCAGTTAGTAAATGGAAAAAAAAAAAAAAGACGCGACATTTCGCGTTTTTAGCGCGACAAAAGAGTTAGCCACATACTGCGATATCAGGATTATCAGCCAGAACATATTCGTGCGGCGGCGATGGTGATCGCTTTCGAGGCGGAGGTGTTGTTTCCTTCTTGGGTTCTGCAGGCTTGGTACCAGGGGGAAGCTTATGAAAGAACTTCAATATTCCCTTTTCCCGCTTTACCTCAATCTCACTATCATCTTCAGAGGGAGCAGAAGATAAAGATGAAACGGAAGAGAGCTCGCTAGAATCGTCGTCGGCCATTTTATGAGGTATGGCGTCGCCGATCTAAAAACGCGATTGTTGTAGGTGTAGACGGTTTGAAGAAAAGGTGGGATGCACTTAAAGTGTGGAGGTTTGAGAAAGTCAAGGTCAAAGGAGCCCACGAAATTTGGGAAACGCTAAAATTCCACTCTTATTAGGCTTGAGCCGCAAATCAACCAGGGGAAGGCAAGACCAGATCTGATAGGTTAGGCATTTTTTGTTAAAGCTACTTACATACATCATAAGGGGTCCCAGCTACATACACTGCTACCTACGCTGCTACCTACACTTACATCCATGATCAATGTAATACCTAAGACCCTAAGGTACACCTTGTGAGGTATTAGCATACGGTATACCTGTACTGACTGACATATGTATACCTAATGCCCAACCCCAGCCTCCCCCCTTCTTCTTAACCCCTACCTAACTCTTCCAAAGCTGATAAGGAACGTCTATTTCCCCGAGTCCGTCGTGATCATGGTCAAAGTAGTCGCCGCGTCTAGAGCCAAGCTCTAACCCTTTGTCACTGGCCCAACCAACATCAACACTTCCCATCTCTTGTCATCATCTTCATCCACCACATTCATCCCCATAGAAACCCAACATCCCGGGTCAACCAAAAATGTCCGTAATCTTATCACCTGTAAGCCATCAACTAGTTATCAGTACCATACAGTGAACCTACAACCAACATATATATATATATATATATATATATATGAATCCGTGGTAATATCATCACAAGGACGATAACTTGGTTGAACCTGCTGAGCCGTTGTATACCAATTTCATATGACGTGTTGATATTTCCGTCGGTCGGCACATACAAGTGTTTAGTCTCAACTGGGAATAACCAATTGACTTGAGATGGGCCGAATGCAACATGCTCCAAAAAAAGAGAATATTAGGTGTCAAAAACACCACAATACCGTACAGTAAGTCATATCTGGAAAAATATAACCTGAAGTTATATTTAATCCAACAGAGTCTTACCTCGATTTAATCGTGCATCGTATCGATAATCCGTATGCTTGTGGTTCTGTGCTCCGTGTCTTGCCGTTGCATTGTAGCGAGTTTGGCCCAGCCGCTTAGCTCCACCTCGGTCTAGAGAAACGGAGACCACAACCGGTAAAAACTTCCCACCGAGACCCCGGAATTGAAGCTATCGTGAACAAGAAAATTGCCATAATTACTCCCATCGAGTGTGGTAGGGCAATTTTCGTAGCTGCACGGGTAGCCAGGGGGGTCATAATGACAACTGAACAAGTTGTGACGTAATCCATGTTGCAGCGGTCATCTCAGGATATCGCCCGACGTCTATTCAGCAATAAAAGCTGTTTTCCAGTAAAAGATCTCGTCTCATAGATCGCGTGCCATTGGCTTGTCTCTTTCTCGTAATACTCGTACAAGGCTCCCCTTGTAGTTCCAGAACCGCGACCCGCTCAAGATTATAAACCGTTGCCGGGTAATTTTGCCTTTAATTGCGGCTTTCTAGACTCCTTCTGCGCCTACACAGTTAATAGAAGATGTACCGACTATGATATTGGTTGGTACCCGAATTGAGTAAGCAGTTTAGCTCACATAACAAAAGACCTCCGAATATGAAACCTTGTAATTGACATATGGTGTATAAGTCAATTAGAAGTTGCACCGAAAAAGAGGACAATTCATCGACATGTGGACGAATCACAATGTGAATGCAGGTTCCTACGCGAGGTGATGGTGGAGGTGTGGACGATAGCCAGGAGCGGTCGCTCAACTGTCTTTGCTACGGCCCCCTCGCATCCATTGTCATTCCCACATGGCGATCATCACATCCACGTTCTAGTGCGCCAACTTTTTAGCGCATCCAACTTTCCAACTCAATCAAGTCAGTTCTTGACAGATTGGCCTCTGAATCATTCTGTCAAGGATAAAACCCTTCGAGGCTGTCATCACAATGCTTTGTCTGAAGGCGGCCAACTGAAACAATATTGCCTCGATCCTGTGTGGAATGTGTCATCTCTTATACCTAATGCATTAATCCTGTATCATTAGTTATAATAGGGAAGAGATGTTGACAGCTAACCCCAGAAACTGCCGAATAAGGTCGATTAACGTGTTGTGTTCGAGTTGAGTGAACATGGTTGCGACTCGCCGGTCAAAAAGGTCAGTGCGGGCTTGAAGAAGTCACGGGCAAGAAGTCAGCCTAGTCATCCGAAGGCGGTCAAATTTCAATTCATTAGCGCCACTTAGTCTAAGCTTTTATGGACCCTAACCTTGGGCGGTTAGTGACAAGAAGTTGAATTTGCCATAATGTGGCTTGAATGGGATACTACTATGTAGGTAAGTACATACCTACCTACATACAACGCCTAACCACCCCGCCCTTCCATGCTAGGCTGTTTCTTTAGCGTAAGTTTTTTAGCATCCATTTTTGCTTAGAAGATACCCAGAATTTATGTATTTAATGCGTTTTTGACGTAGGTACCTCACAAACCCCAAGGGCCCGCCTTAGGTACGCTTTCCTTGTTTCCCTCGACCACAAAATTTCATCCAACCTTTTTCTCTTACTGCACCCTGATACGATCGATCTTTCATCACACCCCCAAGCATCACTCCACAGAAGAAAGACCGTATCTTAGATCGCTCATTATCCTCAAGCCAAAATGAGTGACGCTCAGGCGACAGAGGCTGAGAAAAATGTAAGTATGCTCACTATTATTAGATACTCTACTCCTTACTTAAGTCTGTTCATTGTTTGCCCTCTCCACCGCCCCTGTCAGACTTACGTCCAAGTGTCCTCTCAACATACCATCTAACAGTAATGGCGCCTACAGATCGAAATATGGAAAGTTAAGAAGCTCATCAAACGCCTTGAGGCTGCAAGAGGAAATGGCACCAGCATGATTTCTCTAATCATTCGTATGCAAATTACCCCTCCCCCACTTCGACATGGATAAGAAACAATACTAAACTCCAAGAACAGCTCCCAAGGATCAGATTTCACGCGCAGCAAAGATGTTGGCTGAAGAATATGTACGTGTTATCCCGTGTCTCTAGTACCACAATCTACACTAGAAGAGTAAGTAAGCTGACTTGTTCATACTAGGGTACCGCCTCGAATATTAAGTCCCGTGTCAACCGACAGTCTGTACTTTCTGCCATCACCTCCACCCAACAGCGACTCAAGCTATACAACAAGGTCCCCCCCAACGGTCTTGTCGTATACTGTGGTGAAATCTTGACCTCGGAAGGAAAGGAGCGAAAGGTCAACATCGACTTTGAACCCTTCAAGCCTATCAACACCTCCTTGTACCTTTGCGACAACAAATTTCATACTGAAGCATTGGCCGAGCTGTTGGAATCCGACCAGAAGTTTGGCTTCATTGTCATGGATGGTAACGGTGCACTATTTGGAACTCTCAGCGGAAACACTCGTGACGTTATCCACAAGTTCTCCGTCGATCTCCCCAAGAAGCACGGCCGTGGTGGACAGTCTGCTCTTCGTTTCGCCCGTCTCAGAGAAGAGAAGCGACACAACTACGTGCGTAAAGTAGCTGAATTGGCTGTTCAGAATTTTATCACGAACGACAAAGTCAACGTTGCTGGTATTATCCTTGCTGGTTCGGCCGACTTTAAAAACGATCTTAATGCCTCGGATATGTTCGACAACCGACTACAGAGCAAAGTTATCAAAGTTGTTGACGTGTCGTACGGTGGCGAGAACGGTTTCAACCAGGCTATCGAGTTGTCTTCCGAGACTCTAGGAAATGTCAAGTTTATCCAAGAAAAGAAGCTCATTGGCAAGTACTTTGAGGAGATCAGTCAAGATACTGGCAAGGTCTGCTATGGTATTGAAGACACGCTCAAGGCGCTAGAGCTCGGTGCGGTGGAGACTTTGATCGTCTTTGAAAACCTCGAGATTACACGGTGGGTCCTAAAGGACAGCAACGGTGCTGAAGTTATTCTCCACACCACCAAGCAACAAGAGACTGGTGATAGGTCCAAGTTCATGGACAAGGGAACCGGACAAGAGATGGAAGTTGTTGCGCAGGACTCTTTCCTCGAGTGGATTGCAGAGCACTATAAAGATTTCGGAACCAACCTAGAATTCGTATCGGATAGGTCGACCGAAGGTAACCAATTCGTCAAGGGATTCGGTGGCGTCGGTGGTATTCTCCGCTACAAGGTGAACTTCGAGCAGTTAGCCGAAGTGGATGACGATGATGAATACTACGACGATTGACAGGTATGAGCACAAAAGTTCTCCTATCAAATCATAAGAAGAAAAAAAAAAGAAAAATTTGTTCTCTCAACAATGTCTCTACGATATTTTCTTATATAATTGCTAACGTGATTCTGTATATAGTTTGAGGAATCCCTCGTTCTTGACGAGGGGCAAGCTCAAGCTGTCCCGTCTAAGCAGGCATCTATCGTAAAAGCACCGGAGCGTCCGCTGCCGCAACCTCCAGCGCCAGCGCCAGCGTCGGTCTCCGGACCAACACGGAAATCAAAGGCGACTTCGTTCGCGCAGCGACGTCTAGCGAAAACCGGTCCCGCAACTTCGGAGCACACGGCTAGACAAGTCGCGACACCTAGCCCGCTTCGCTCTATGATGACGGCTTGAGTTGACTTATGGCATGAAAAGGAGGTATGGCATCCACTGCTGTGTAGAGCGTTGTATGACATGTAACTAACGCGGATTGCAAAGATGCTGTACCCCGGGGGTCTATCAAATGTCTAGAGTTGTTGGACCTGCCTACATCATAGGGCTTCATCCTTTAAGCAGTCGAGTGCGAACCTGGTAATCCTGTTCAACTCGCTGCAAGTTTGATACAATAGTATATTCTGGTTCTTTATTATCCTGGGCAGTTATTCCCGGATATTGCGTTGAGTTCAGAGTCCACGATGTTTGCAAAAACAACTTTGTGGTGCAAGCCACTCATTACACTCGTTTAGTTAGATAGTGCAATAGAGCACAGCAGTCGCTCGTTACTAGCCCAAGGGCGTATATGATCTTAAGTGACCAACTTCCTAGTACTTAGACGAAGATGTTATTGGTGGGTATTTATATGTATATGTGCTGATATTGACAATATGATATTTGAGGTATCCGTTATGACGGCCTAGCCAGGCTCACGTAGGGCGTCGATGTCAACAGTGGGTATTGTGTTAAGCTATGATAAGGTGACCGATTGTAGCCGCGCTGAGTTAAAAGCCGATACTTTATCTAATGGTGTACAAAATCCAAGGTAGGTAGTACAAACACCTTCTATAAGGGCTAAATTCATGCCACTAAATTTAATGCTAGTTACTAGGTTATAATTCTACTGGGTTAATGGCACTAGGGCCCGTAGCACCGGGGCGCTTTTGCTTGCGATCGGAGTCCGGACTTCGGCTTCATGTCAAAAAATCTACAACTTTGGAGCTTCGACGGCCGCGCCCTTTACTCGACGCAGCTTTTCTCCCTTTGATCTACAAGCAATGGATCATAAGTGAAGCTTGTAAACAAAGGGACCTGGGGTTTATTATCCATCTATCCGAAAGTGATAGCGGACCGAGGATATTTCCTTTGAGCTTTTCAATATAACTAAGCTAAACCAGCTGGGGCCTGTTCTGGTTCTCTCCCTTTGTAACTATCGTTATTATATCTTATTTTCATAGTGCCCCTCTTTCCTCCCTACGAGATGGAAACGAAGGTATTCGCGATGGAGTCAACCGGCGAGAAGCAGCAGGAAAATGGCCTCGGCGCAAAGCCTACCGTGTGCTTTCTGGGTCCGGTCTCGTCTTATACGCATCAGGTACGACACGATCCTCAACACAATCTCTCATAAACTACATCCCTAGCTTCCTCCATCTCAAGGCGACGCTTTATCTTATTATTTCTTTACTTAAAAACTAACCATGGCACTTTCATCTTAACTCGCGCAGGCTACGCTAGATATGTTTCCTAAAGACAAATTTAACTTTCTTCCCGTAGACACCATCAAAGGTAATTTCATTCATCTCTATCACCATATAGATCTTTAAAGACGTAGATAACTAAGTAAGAAATCCTCCTTACCCGGGGGGAGAATTTAAAGACATCTTCGACACAACACAATCCGGCCTCGCAACCTGCGGCGTGGTACCCTTCGAGAACTCAACCAACGGCTCGGTCGTCTTCACGCTGGACCAGATCGCCGATCGCACCGGCGAGTACCCAGACCTTTCCGTGTGCGCGGAGATCTACTTCGACGTGCACCACTGTCTGGTTGGTCGGAAACAGAAGGGCGAAGCAGAAGGAGGAGAGGGGCTGGCGCATATCGAGCGCGTGTACAGCCACCCGCAGGCCTTTGGCCAGTGCACCAAGTTTCTGCGCGAAAAGCTGCGCGGCGTCGAGACCGTAGACGTCAGCTCAACCAGCCGCGCGGCAACTCTCGCGCGCGACGACCCCACGGGCTCCAGCGCCGCGGTGTCCAGCGCGGTCGCCGCGCAGACGCTCGGGCTGGACATCCTCGCGCACAACATCGAAGACCGCGAGGACAACACCACGAGATTCTTCGTCCTGCGGCGCGGCAGCAACGGCAATAGCGATAGGGTTCCCCCTATCCCAGAGTTGGAAGAAGTGCTTACCGCGCGGAGGCGCCGCGACCACGGCGGCGATCGGGATATCTACTCGCACACCAAATCGCTCGCGTCGTTCACCGTCCCCCACCGGTCCCCTGGCGCTCTCGCCGACGTGCTCGAGTGCTTCCGCCGCGCGCGCCTCAATCTCACGAGTATCAACAGTCGGCCGAGCCTAGCGCAGCCGTTCCAGTACGTCTTCTTCGTCGAGTTCGAGGGCCACCGACTGCGGGACCCAGAGGGCCGCGTGGCGGACGCGCTGGCGAACGTCGCGACCGTTGCGCAGAGTTGCCGCTGGTGGGGGAGCTGGGATAACATGCGGTAGGGCGAGCTTGGGGGAAAAGGGGGGTTCGGGGTGACGAGGGTAGAAAAAGGTACTTAGAAATGGAAACGGAAATGGATCCAAAAAAAAAAGGCAGTGCGAGGGAGGAAGGGGTTAGAGGAGCTAAGAAGAAAATATCTGCTTTAAGAGGTTCATGGAGTTGTGTTGGACCGAGAAAAGCTGGTGTCTTGCATGAGTATATGCTATTATACATGTGTCTTTATGCCCTAGAAACAGAGGGAAAGGCGATAGATAGACGACAAATAGAGGGAGAAAAGGCAAACATGTTAAATCTGTTTGTCTCTTGGGTTAGATATGTGGCAGTAAAATGACATACGCAACTCGGTCGTTTGCACTACTCAAGTACAACAGATCTGAACTGACGAGCTCTTCCCGGCTTACTCCTAGTCCTACCTATACTCCATAGCAACCTATAAGGCAAATCAAGAGGGTGGAATTGTAAAACCATAACGAAGCAAATACATCGGTGACTACTACTATCACCAAGACAAGACACAGTGGAAGCACATGGTATCATCTCTCGTCTATTTTTTCCTCTAGGGCCGCAAACAAGGCTAGTTTTCAACTAGATCGTGGTCTTGCCACACGGATGAATAGTTTAAACTACCTAATGTTGACGATTGGGGGCGCAATCGAAAACATTACTTGACTTTCATTCATTACTCCAACCTCCCAGCCCAGCCCAGCCTGCTCGCCGATATTTTACACTACAGGGATGCTGCAAAAAAGGGGATATTTTTAATGCTTCATTCATGTCCAATGCCTACTACTTACTAACACTCCAACGCTAAAAGTTTACGCGTTGAAGTAGAAGTTCTCATCGGGTATGCGGCCACGCATGAACTGCGGTTCCGTTCCTCGGACGTAGATGTCCTCGTATAGAATCTGGGGTGTGGTGTCGGGGACGGGCATGGCCTCGGCGATGGCGACCTCTTCGTTCACGTGCTTGCGGGCCTCCTTGTCGATCGTCTTGAGCTCGTCCTCGGTGCAGACTTCCCAGTCGAGGATCTTCTGCTTGAGGCCGGCAATGGGGTCGTTGGTCGATCGCATACGCTGGATCTCCTCACGGGTTCGGTACGTGGTGCCGGGGTCGGACATGGAGTGACCACCGTATCGGTATGTGACGTATTCAAGGACGAGAGGGCCGTTGTCGGAAGCAGTCCACTCCTTACCGTACTTGACGGCGGCCTTCACCGCAAGGACGTCCATGCCGTTTACCTTAAGACCAGGGATGTACTGACCCCGCTTGTAGTAGTCGGTAAGGGCAGATGATCGAGCAGCAGCCGTACCCATACCGTACTTGTTGTCTAAAATATGTTAGCTATGGCAAATATGCATAATATATATATCGAGTACATACTCTCGCAGCCGAATAGAGCAGGCAGATTCCAGAGCTTAGCCATGTTGAAAGCCTCGAAAACTTGACCCTGGTTGCTAGCACCGTCACCGTACAAGATAACAGCAGCCTTCTTGGTGTTGTTGTACTTGTGCGCGAAAGCTAAGCCGGCGCCGACGGGGACCTGAGCACCGACGATACCGTTACCGCCGTAGAAGCCCTTGGTGAACATGTGCATGGAACCACCCTTTCCGTAGGCGATACCCTCACGTCGGCCCAGCAGTTCACCAATGATAGATCTAACGGTACCCCCGCGCATCAGGGCGAAACCGTGGCATCGGTAGGCCGTGATAATATCGTCCTCCTTGGTCAATGCGTGTTCGATACCAACGGCGACAGCCTCTTGACCTGTGGAAAGATGGCAGAAACCTCGGATCTTCTTCTCCTTGTACAATCGATCGGCGGCCATCTCCATTTGTCTGCCAGGCTTATCAGTAAAGACGGCAGGCTGGTTTGCCAATTGCGACGCTTACCGGACAAGCACCATCTCGTAGTACATCTGCTTAAGCTCCTTCTTGGTGACATCGAGAGTATAAGGAGGAGGATCCAACTCATACGTCTCGAAGCTCTCGTCACTTAGAGTGACTTGGAAAGGCTTGTCGTCAGCATCAGGAACGGCATTCTTGTCAGCATGAGAGGTAGCAGCGTTTGTCGTAACTGAGCGGAAAGGTGTAATAGCGACGGGTCTGGCAGCTCGGACTCGCGCTAAAGGCGCTGCGGCTCTCGGAACTCGCAGAGCTCGCGAGAACATTGTGGCCGTTGTCGTGACGGGAGAAAGAAGGGGAAAAAAAACAGAAAGGATGAAGGTGAGGAAGATTGAAGTAAAAAAGCCCGGGAGGTAGGTTTATCGTGGGCTTTAGGTCTGAAGTGTCTTGTTGGCTTGAATGTGGGAATTGGATTTTTTGAAAGATGGAGAGCTCCGGACGGAAAAGTCACTCAAAAATTCAACGTTGGGATTTTCCGCCCGACTTTTTCCTTGGGGCAGTCCCGGGCGGGTTGAAGCTGACTTAGACTACTGTGCCTCAAGCAGCACTAGTCCTTGATTAGTACTAATTCCTCCGTAGCGGAGTCCAAGATAAGCTTGTTGAGAACTAATCTAGACTAAAAATGGAAAGACCCTGGAAAATCTTGGCATCCTCTATCAAGAACGAACATCAATCGCTTTTTTTTGACTTCTATTTTTTATTAATTGACCTACGAAAATATCGATATTGAAATTATCATAGTGAGTTGATTTTTCTTCATTCTGTTTATTCTATCATACCTTATATTATTTTTATACATGGGAAAGGCTTAGTCGGCTGGTGGATGATAAGCCTCTACTTTTTTATGCGCAAATTGACGATAGGTTACACTTGGCTCAACCGACGTTACCTCGTTAAAGGAAATAGCAATAGCTTATTCAGTCACATAATTCATCTCCGGTTCATACTACAAATGGAAAATGAAAATGAAAAGGAAAAGGAAAAAAAAAAAAAAAATTGCACGATGTCAAAATCAAAATATACCGGCTTCGAAAATATCAATAGAACTAAATTGGTAATAATTCTAACCATCCCCTCTGAATGTGCCAATCATCAATTCCGTAGCGTCATCCAAAATCGAGCCAGAAAGTGCATCTAGGGTATTCCATAAACGATTCCGGGACGCTATCCAAATACTTTAGATACTCATCCCAAAGTACCTAAGAAATAAACAAAAAAAAAATAAAGAAGAAAAAAAAGGCCATTGCATCCTCTTCTACCAATTCCCTTTCCATGCCAGCACGATCGTCCTTCGCCGTTACAAGCAAATATGTCAACTTTGTTCATTTCTATGTGGCATGTCGTATCCCCCCCTTCGTTAAAGTCGGGGATAGCCTTTTTGTCCTTCCCTTGAAGTAGTAACGCGCCCATAGGCAAATATCCTACTGTCGTTTTTTTTTTTTTTTTTTTTTTTTTCCTTTTTCGTAAATTGCAAGACGTCGTAGACCAGCTTGTCTCAACGCTTTTGGAGACCTGTCAAATAACTCATCTCGGTAGAAAACGTCACGATTTTCTAGTCCTCTTCACCCGTCGTTGTGCCGAACTCCCACCGTCATCCTCATCATCCTCATCTTCTTCACTGTCGTCACGTGCATGATTCCTCTCGTTTCCCTTTTTGATAGAAATGAGACATCCTTGCTCCTTCAACCTCTTTGTCAGCGCTGTGCTGGCTCGCATTCCCGGGAAGTCCTTAGCGTTATAAACTGTAAATACATCGCTCATGGCGATGGCACATACCGGGGTTTTTGACCCTGGTACCGAATTTGGATCCAGAACCACCAAGCTGAACCTTAATCGAAAGGTGCCAGGCGTTCGGCAGGATAAATCAGGGAAGCAGAAGAAGCATCCTTCTTCGTTATTCTCGTCAAACCCTACAAAAGGTGATGACACTATCGTTCCCATTAGTCTTCGCTGTTGCCGATAGTCATCCGGCATCCCAGAGCAATCTTGGTCACCAGTCTCGTTCCATATCGTACAGTGCATAACCGAGAATCGGAACTTGAGTTGTTTACGGATTTCCTCTTGCGATGCCTTCGTGTCTTCAATAAAAACCTGAACTATTGGAGGCGGATCAATAACTCTGCGATCCCTCTCGCCGAAACCACAAGATCTAGCAGCAACCGGCTGCTGGCGGACCTTTAGTCTATATGTGGAAGGGGCGGCGGCAGGCGCTCTTCTACGCTCCGGTGCCTTAGAGGAGCCCGACTCTCCAGTTCTCGGGTCATCGCTTAGTAACTCTGATATTCTCATCCGCTCTGGAGCACGGGATTCGGGTTGAGGTTGCCACGGCTGTCGCGGAGTTTCTGCTGGTCGCGGAGAGTGCCGAAGGGGAGGATTTTGCTGCGAGTATTCCGAAGCAGGCCTGGCTGTATGAATTTCTCCGTAGTGACGCTGGCGCGGCGATTCTCCTGCCGACCTTGGCTGTAAAGGCAGTCTATGAGCCTGTAAAGGGCTCGGTTCGCCGACTGGTTGCCGTAGTTGGATGTGTTCCGGCGTCTCTCGGGACCGGCTAGCTATACTAGGTGAATGAGCGGGGCGGGGGCGGACGGCTGCTTCTACTGGCCGTCTAGTGTACGGGCTCGGTGCCATTGTGTGTAACTCAGAGCCTGACATTGGTGGCTGTGGGCTATGATGAAGGGGCGAAGGGGCTGCATAAGGCTCCCCATACTGGTTATGTCCATAGGCTGCTGGTTGCGGTCTATTCAGAAGCTCTTGATTCACGGGTGGTCCTGTCACTAGGCTGGGTAGTGGAGGTAAGCGTAGCTCATGGCCGCGCTGTTCTTGAGGGTAGTAAGAGCCATGTCGAGGAGCATAAGGGTCCTGGTCCCACGAGTCGGGTGGCCTGGCCATAGTGTCCACCATGGTATTACAGCAGAAGTCGCCGTACGATGGAACCTCGACGGCAGCGAATGATATAAAGCGGAAACTGGGTGAATGTAGATAGCTCACAGATAGAGGTCGCGGTGGGACTATATAGAATTGATCTAGAAGGGTAAATCACACAAGTGGAAGCGGACAGCTAGTCATATGGTGTCGGTGATACTGATTCTGCTGGAAGCTGGTTCCAAGGCTCCAACGGCGATGGTACGCTGGAACAAATGCGAGGAGGGGCTAAGACAACAGCCGTCGAGATAAGTAGCAAGTGACTGAAACCGTAAAAGCTAGATGTAGTGCGCTCCGATTCCACCCGCGGGCCCAAATTTGACTGTGTATACTGGAAAATTCTGTGGTGAGAAGCGGTTATTTACATGTCTGTGGTCGGCGAACAGCGCACTGAGAGGTCGATATGGTAGAGTTGGCCGGGGATATCCCTGCAAGGAAAAACTGCTAGAGATGCGGTGCAACTATGGCAGTATATCTCTTTTTTTTTCGACTGATATGCTGAAGATAATTATCGAAGTCGTTCTGATAACTTGGCGAAGACGGGTGATCAAAAACGTGCCCGATGCACAGGACAAGGCCAAAGACGTAAGCGACTGCTTATGGGCTACTCTTCGCTATGGATATGCGCTCGAGTAAATTCTTAGACCGACGACGTGGAGGGGTTGATAGTTCCGTAGGGATTCTGTTAAACATAAAAGGACTCTTAATCGTATAGTCAAATTATTAGGGCTAGCGAAGACGTCTTGTCGAGGCAACCCCTTAAAAGAAAGCGACAACAAAAAAGTAGTCGAAACTGTTTGAACGGGTACTCTACTTCAAGGCTCGGTACACACACGAAAGCATTCAAGCTCAATTTAGGCCAGTTGGCACAACAGTCGTAACAGCACGAAATGTACTTAACAAGACTCGGCTGGAGAGATGATAAATGAGAAAATGGTCGGCATACGGTAGAACACAGAAGAGAGGGAGGGACGTTGCACAGGAACAAGGGCCAGCAGGACTAGTCCTAAAGAGTAAGTTGGCAGCGGCAGAGTTGCAGGAAGTGGAACTGGAAGCGAGTTCCGGTTGAGGCGTGGAAACCGAGTATTTGGGCCCTTTGGTCGCCCTCTCAGCCCGCTGTCCTGGCCCTTGGGGCGTGGGAGAGACAGAACACACCCACCAAGAACAGATATTGCTGATGTGCTGCGATCTAGCGAGCTGGGGGCAATCTCATCCTTGCTCCCTCTACATAGAATGTAGAAGGGGACCCTTGTAAGTTCCGGGGAGCAAAGCGGGACGAACCAACTCCAAACAATCCCGATTCAGCCACGGCATTCTCCCCCATTGTTCTCACTAACGTCAATAATATCCGTGCCGTCTCTTCTCTGCTCCACCATAAATGGGCTTTTTTTTCATGATAGCGTGGGTGTTGCCGCCCGTATCCTCACAGCACCGGGCATCCACGCGCGCGACATTAATTACTCTTCCGCCATTCGCTGCGTTGCCAGTATAATTTAATGCGACCAGTATGGCAGTATATCTGCCGGTCTGGATATACTGCAGATTTATGCCATAAGAGATGGATAGTTACGAAATATGGAAGAGGGGGTTAGAGACAAAACTTGTTGGCTAATGCCTTTTTTTGCTTTTTGATCTTGATGCCCGTCAGCCAGTTTCCTCCGAACCTAACGAATATCTATCGCCTAATTCGATGGTTTCGGTAGGAAGACCAGTGATAGCATGCCAAGTTCTATTTGGCGTGGGATCCCAGCCTAAGCATAGAATTGCGTAGCGTTACAAATTTCAGAGTTGTAAATAATCGAAGACGGCGCGGGGACTATTTGTCGGATCCTTTAGAGCTGCAAAAGTTGCTGGCTGGTCTAACCCCCGTACTAGGCTCGTTGCCACCACCTATGATCCAGATTCCAGAACTATATACCATGAGGGGACTTAACCCCACAAACAGCCATTTTCCCTTCTTATGATAGTTAATGGCGCTGTGACTGTTTTTTATGTTCTTCTGCTTTTCGCCGACAGAGATTTCCGCGGACATGGATGATTTCTTTTTAGACATCAGTGCGATCGTGTGTAGCCAGGGGAATTAGACGAACCACACATGTGGACACGGACGCACCCCGTGGGACTTATTCGGGCCAATTCGCCATTCCAGCAATGTGAGCCCGGAACTTGGCCACAAAACCGTTAATGTTCCATTCGCAGTCACTCTTTGGTACTGAGGGCGTCAGCAGTTGCATCACCAACCGTTGTAACATTTCGGTGGAGTCTAACTTTTTCGCACAGCATGAGGCGTTTATTGAGCTGGACAAGCAATCGGGCGAACGTCGCGCGGGCCGTCTGTCCTCTTGCTGATCGAGGAAATAGAACGATCCAACCGAGCCGTGTCATGTATCTCAACCGGCCTGGAGAGAGTCGTGGGCATTGTAACACTGCTACCAAGTGTGTAAGCACAACACAATCCCAGATTCTGGAACGCCTACCGCCACGGGTGAGGATATGCTGCAGCTGCCGGCCCTGCCCGGACTTGTCTCGTCTACATACATGCACCGCATTGGAGGAGAATTAACCGCCTTGTTGGCCCACCTAATAATAGGTTGCTTGCAAGTTGCCAGCTACTATATTGTGCATGTCCTGTACGCACACAGCAACACAGCAGCACAGCAGCGAAGGTGCCTCCTGATCTAAGCATGCAATACGATGTTATACTAGGCTGGGTGCTTACGCTGTGCCGTTCTAGGGAATGTAAGGGCAACCCTTTTTCTCGCTTGATTCCGGTTTTAGGGTCATGTTGGACCGCACTGGGCCGCACTGGACCGCGTCGCCGCAAAGTGTCTCTATCCTTATCGGCATTGGCCCGTGGAGATGGTGCGTTTTTCTTCAGGAACGTGTTCGAGACATTCGAGTGCAAGGGGGCGAGCCCTGTTTTTGCGCCAAGGAAGATGAGATGGAGGGTCACTGGAGGGTAGCCTGGGTACTGTCTTGGACTGTGGTTTTGGGTAGGATAGATTGATGGTAGTATTGAAGTAATGAGGTATTGTAGTATTGTAGTATTGTAGTGTTGTAGTGTTGTAGTGTGTATGAGAAATTGGTAAATGTGGGATATGAAAAATGTTAGGTTAGGCTACATAATGTTGCCCAGGTCGTTCCAAAGGTTATGTGCAGTGTGCAGTGTGCAGTATGCGCATGTAGTTAGGTACCTATATCCCTACATTACCTTTATGTAGATGGGGGGTACTAGGTATATGTCGGGTACCTGTAGAAGAACGTTTAAAATGTAAAAGAAAATGCAGCCCGGTGGATAGCCATGTTACCTTGAAATCCGGGTTTTTGCTCTCATTAGTCTTTGCATTTCAGCACCCCAGACAGTGCAAGAGCAGGGGACTTTACTAAGCCTAACACCTTCGTGTTATGTGAGGTGTAAGCTTGTATTGGGTACGAATCCGTAGAAAGTTTGTACTACATAAAATAAACAAAATGAATAGGGAAAGTGTTCTGTCGGTTATGTACTTCATACCTTATATCCACGGGTAGCACTCCCATCCATTCCATGTTCACCCACCGAAAAGTGGAAGGAATAAGAAAAAAAAAAAAAAAAAAAAAAAAAAAAAAAAAAAAAAAAAAAAAAAGAGACCCCCGGTCGATACATCCAATGATACGTCTAATAATACACCCAATCATACCTCAATCAATCTTCTTTACTGACCCTGCTCTGTGGTTTCTACATACCTACCTAGGTTAGGTACTTATTAAGGTACCTACTAGCATATACAATCCTGCTACGTTAATCAGAGGTTTGAAAGTTCCAATTCATCATAAATATAGGTACCTAAGTATACACTTATACCAAATACATTTACCAGGACTCTCTCTCATGCGGGATTATTTGCTGCACAACTACCGGCCAGGCTTCTAGCGGCCTTGGTTTTCTACCCAGGTAACTACTTACAAATATATATCCATAATCATCCCATAAAGCCGATATCCAGGAAGCTTTACGCTACGGTATCATGTTCCTCTCATCTTCTATATCAGGTGGAAGGATTTAACAGATTCGTCACTTTAGATATTATGCAGGGCTTTTTACATAACGACCAGGAATTGAAGACACCAACATCCTGAATCCCGGGATTAACCTTGCACGTCTCATCCTTTCCGTCTTTTTTACATAGATGCATTTGACCCAATCAAGCGCCCTCAAACGAGAAAAGAAAAAAGTTTAACAACTGACAGGGCTCTTATAAACCCATATATGTCGGCATCTGCCTCACAACCATAACAGAGAAACGGCAGTTCTCTCAATGGATGAACATTATATGAGGATAGTGATAATTGGTAGTAGGAGTAGGCATGTCGATGACCGGCGTCGAGAGATAAGGCTGTCCCTTATTCCACCCAGCTTAACCATCACCAATCTCCTTTGAATCCTCCTCTCGCAATGTACACCTGAATATTTCCTCTCTGCCTAATGTACAAAATGGCACAGACCCAGCTATGCTCCGATGCAAGTCGCCGCTGCGTACCCATATTCGGCCGATTGCAGTTGAATCGAGTTCGCCAAGACACGGCGCGGGCGCTCCAACCAACATATAACATGCGAAAGGTTGACAAGGAATCATTCCCGCAAGCTTCTGACCCACGCATAACGTTGCCTTTCCTTTATAAAAAGTCTGAGCAATCCTCTTAGCTTAAGGTCACTGTCCAAATTTTGGTCCGAACATTGGCAATATTCGGTTCTTACTATCGTAAAGAGAAATCCAAGTCCCCGGAATCCACATTCACTAAGCTCTTGGTCATCTTATGCAGATGCTAATCTTACTGTGTCTCCTCCGCTGCTACGACGTTCTACTTTTTTATTTTATTCTTTAACCTTGACAATTCTACAGTACATCAAGTTATCGCAGTTTCATCAGCCTCACTCTTCAAAATGACTCACCTGTTTCGGAGGGTATTATTCCATTATTGCTCCATCATTATTCCTGATGGAATACAACATTTCATGCATTTTGTTTGTTATATTTGGCTAAGTACTTGAATCCAGGCATAAACCTTCCCCCTCTTATAAAGCCTTTCTGTTTGGGTTCATATGTCTTTCTATAGACACGCCTATAGAAGATGAATCCACTAATCTCCAACTGGGGTATCTCAGGAACGATAATCTATGGTGAATCAAATACTTGATTAGCTTGAGCACGGATCGTCTAAAGGTCATTTATGGCGATTGAATTTCTCCCCCCTAGTGGCCTGTTAGCTGTTACTCCTCTACCGTTCTTCGACCCACAGGACCGCGGCCAAGACGCCCAAGTACCTGGGCGAGAGATACTAAGCGAAAAGAACCCACCAATTCCGGCTAAAACGACTCGATGGATCCCTGTTGCAGATCTGACAATTAATTACGATAGAGTTTAGAATTAACAAAGTGACCCCCCGCACACCCCTTCGTGTCAATCCAACGAACTAATCCAGGGGACGAAGGCAACGTTCTTTTATGAAATTGCAAAGTCGACGGAAGCATCCAATACCACCCTCACGACGAGTTTGAGGTTCGTCCCAACCATAGGGAAATCTGGGCTCAATCAGCTTGATTCTCTGTCGTTAAAAAATGCACGCTCTCGAATTTCATTTGCCGTAAATGGAGAATTTGCTTAGCCGCCTCCTGCACGCTTTAGGGATGACCGCCCTAGGAAGTAACATATTATCATGCCACCCCGGAGTAACATGCTACTGACTTTTAGATCTATGCCCGTCATTAAGTTTTAGCCCATCGTTCGGTCTGAATATATCCAATATTCAGACGAGTTGGCCAGGATCGACTGTAGTACAGAGCAACATTGAGGTCCCTGAAGGGTCGGGATCGAAATGACGAATCACTTCTTAGCCGCTAATATACGATATGGGTTCTAAGAGCCGACTTACGTGCTACTTAGTAGTTAAGCTCTTATGGCGATCATCGGGGCACGATATGGGTGATACCATGTCTTAACTTGCAGCCATATAAGCCACGACACCGCTATCTTGACAGCTTCCACGCCGGCAGTTTTCGTCTGTCTCTTGCGAGAAATTGGCGCAAACGCATATAAGGAGACCATCTGATCAAGATCCACACGTCCAGGTGCTGTTGATTCCAACCGCTTTATGTCTGTGTCTGTCTTAAGACCTGTGGGTGTGGGTAAGAATAGACTCACAAGCCGCGTATTATCCAATCCACGCCTTTTATACATAATGGGAGATTACTAGGAATTTCCTTAGATGGGTACGTAGTTGACCAAATCTATTTGTTCTTACCCCTATTGTTGAGCACGAACGTAGCAGTGTTTAGAATCTCTTGCCGTTGGGATTTATACGTTACCTAATACTGAAAGAAATGTTCTCATCACTGGTAACTAGAAAGCTTTCTCCAATAGCCTCTGAGACGTCTAAGTAGTATGGATACATACTCCAGTGTATCCGGTTAAGAGGCATATATAGATACGTACCTAGTAGTTGAACCTCTCAGAACTTAGACTGGAACACCGAGTATAAAAATACATAACTCTTAGGTAAGTCTTATTGAATGACATGCTAGAACACATCTTACCTACATTGATTCAATCAACGCCATCAAACTTTAGCGTGAAGGAGGAAATGCATTCCTCGTGGTACCATGCAAGAAATATATTAACGCACCTCCTATTAGTCTTAGCCACCTTGGCTACGACCAGGCTTCCCGTAGGCATTATCAATGAGACCGGGTAAAATCCAAAGAGACACCTTTGCTTTGGTAACTGTGGGGGAAGCTATCCAAGTCGGTCTACATATAGTTACTACAATTAAGCCAACATTATAATTATATAGTCCACTCTACTTCTCCTAGAAACGGATAGATCTTCGCCTCAGTATCATATCGGGTTGTTCTTCCCAACAGGCAGATGTGTGCGGTCATGTGCAGGTGAGCAAGCGGTTCTCAAGCCCGGGAATTGCTGATAGACCTATTATCTTCAGCACTCTTTGCTGTAAATATCCGATCGCTTCCAGCCACTCTGAAAACTCCACTCTGGTGGACTCATTCTTGCATATTGAGACATTACCGGGCTATCACGCATGCGAGAGGCCAGCGTACTTCCACGGGTGCTGCTTGCTGATAGATCAGCTCTCGAGTGCATGATACGGTAGTATTTCGCATGTCTCGCTAAGAGTAGGTGCCGGCCCACGCAGCCACACTTTCAATCTATAACCGCCATCAAACATACCTGAAGGCTAGGTACCTTCGAAAAAAAGTCTCTACCGAGGACCAGGCTCCTGTCCAATTATCCATCTGAAACGATCAACTACGTAGTTTAATGCAGGTAAGCAGAAAATTTGTAGGCCTCGACTGGGCTGCAAGAACCAAGAGGTTGAGAAAACATTTTCGTTGCTTACGCCTCCCGGCGTAATTAAACTGTGGTGCGGACGTCGTGTTAGTACCTGGTTTGTCACGTACGGAAGCAACAATTCATTAAGAATTGCTAACATGCATCGCAAACCCCCGCGGGAGCTCGGTTCCTTCGAGTTCTGTTTATCACTGTCGTGGATTTTCTTCAATTACGGCCCAGGAGAGCTGCAGACTTCGAATCATGAAACCAACATCATCCTTCCGCAAGTACTCTTGAAGTGTGTAACAACAATTACTAGTCAGCCAAGACATCTTATGGTGTCTGAGATCTCTTCTCCGGATATGGCGTGTAGTAACCACTCGGGGCGACGGCTCGAAACCGCGCTACCGGGCTGCTACGCCGCAGCAATACAGTAACCCACGGGAGCCGTTGTATCTACAAATAAGGGGAAAAGCTGCGCCTCCAACTCGCCGCCCCGAGCGACAGAATGCCTAGGATAAACCACGAGTTTTGTAGGGCGCGGACTGATCCGGTGATCCGGTGATCCGCGTAACCCACAACTGTGGTTAGGACTCGAGCACGGAAAAATAAAAGGAGGCGAACCATATGTCGATACTTTTATGAGTGCAAAGACATCGTTTTGCTTCGGCATTAAGCGACCCAGATTCTAAAGTCAAGTGCCATATCAATATTGATCATTGCGTTTTCAAACGAGTACCATACGGCCTGGTAAGACTGGGGAAAACTCGGTAGAGCAGGCAGTTTTAGCGAGACTACCCTGCAATAATGGGTCAGTCTGGTCTCTGGTATAATTAAGAGACACCCAATGGTTAAAAACTCCGACAGTTACATTGGTTCTACCCGAAGGTATCACAACGCTTTTTCTTAGGGAATAAGACAATTCCCACATGACAGGAGCCGGTCTATTCCAGGAAGTAACACTGTTGGCCTCTTCGAATACATCCTATACAACGTCTAGTAGGTGCCTACCTGATGTTACAAGCACAACTATAATGTAAAAAGAAATACTACTTAACTACTAACTAGAGCTATGCTAATGAGCCTAGAAACAGCAAGCTCATGGAAGTTCGCTAGAAAAGCCGCCGCTTTGACTTCCAACAACCTAACCCCCCCTGGCGTCCCAAGCCCAGGGTTGTTTTGACACATGGATGTTCGTATCCAAATGTATACCTCAGAGGGTCCCCAAATTTATCATATATCACAAAGTATCAGTCACTTTCTCTTCTGCAGTTCAAGCTCAGCTAGATGGAGCAGGGAAGCTTCAAACCAGTAGAGGTAAACACAGAATTTGCTAGGAAAGGCTAACGTGGCGCCTATACCGAGCAAGGCCGAAACACTACGTATGCCATTAATGCTGTCAAAATAAGCAATGATAAACACGAGGCCGTTACTCGCATGATTATAAACTAGGTAAATTGTTCTGAATACTGGAATATTTGTGTTTGTGTTTAGCAATGAAGTTTTTGTGATTACTGAACATAGACCAAATTCGAAGAATCAATTTATTAATCCATGTTAAGTCATTTCAACTCAGGCATGGAAGATTATAACTATCTACCTAAGTGACTAAAGTACTTAATTATAAGAGATGTTTGAGTTCCTCACTAAACCTATGACGACTATGTTTAACGATATTGAACAACACGTATCTCATGTATTTTCTGAATATTAATGTGTTGCCTAAACAGGTAGGTAGGTGGATTACACCATTTCCGCAAGTGTCATCATCCTTGAACTTCATTCCATGAAATATTGTATATAATTAAGTTCCAAAGATAAGGCTGAAATTTGGAATTTAGTTACTCCGGCGCTTGTGATGCTGAATTAAACGTTATGTGGCGTGTAAGACGTGATCCATTACCGCCTACTGTATGCGCAAACTTGAAAACCGTGAAAGACAATATCTAGCAACTTCTAGAATGTTTACAATTGAGAGTAATTCCAAAAAGCTCTCGATCTTCATTTTCGATTTCAGCTATGATAACATCCCATATACGTTTTAGGAAAGAGGGCCAGCAGAGCCGCCGGAGAAGATAGCCCGGGATGATATCACTTGCAGCCAGCCATCATCTCTTACAAGCCATCTACATGTGATAGATAATTAAGTGGCTTAAATACGCAGATTATAAACTCAGAACTGTCAGATTCCCCAGCTTAATTGCTCTTCATGGAAAAGTAGAACGTCTTGGGTCCCCTGAAAAATTGGGGCATATGATTTCATGATGCGCTCAGCATCGCCATCACCCCGATGACGTCACTGACGTCAGGAATATGTCTGAATTGAATAATAAAGGGGGAGACACCGCGCGAGTAGTTCTGTAAAAATTGAGATTTGGATCAGTATTAGATTCATTATTAAACTGAGCACTGAAATAATTTGTGTGTCTGTATCACAGTCAACACTCTATACCACTTTACCATATAACTTATACCTAAACCAATACACGAATTATACACACCATGGCACCCTCATCTGAGACTCTGCGCAACATTGCCGATCAGGCTGAGCGTGATCTGAACAGTTATGAGGCCAAGACTGGCGCTCACAAGACCTCTCCTAACGACGAGGCGGGCGTGGACACGAGAGTAGAGAAGAAGTTCCCTGGCGCCGAGGTGCGCTACGACACAGACCTATCTACCAACGCCAGCTACAACAAGCGAATTCCGCCTGAGGAAGGTGGAGAAGTAGATGCTCGCGGACGGTACGTTTCTCTTTACTGCCTACCTAGGTTTCCTTTAAGGCATACCTAGATTACTGACAGGGCTCGGCAGACAAACCCGTGGTGAGCACTTCGAGGGCGTCGGCGGACCAGAAGACAAGCTGGCCCGAGAGGCGCGGGACTTTGGCGGCAACAACGAGTTCAACGCGACCGGAAACCGGCAGCGAGAACTCGGGTCTACGGGTCCGCAGGACCCGAGCGTGGGGTACGGCCGGAGTGACGCGTTCAATGAGGGCAGGGAGGCCGTGCAGTCTAACATCGAGGGCACCAAGCGCAACCCGCGCAAGGACCACGTCAAGGGCTCTAACTACTACACTCCCGAGAGCGTGCCGGGCAGCATATCGGCAGAGGGGTACGAGCCCCCTGAGAGCGTAGTGCAGAGCTCACGGGAGGCGGAGAGGTATGAATAAGGGGGGCATGATGTGTATGATACTGTATTAGTAAACTAAAAAGGAATGAATGAAATGATCAGAAACGAAAATATACCGAATAATTAAAACAACTAGTTCTGGGCTGTGGATATTCTTTCGTCACGGTGCAAAGTGATATAAAGAAATATGCTGACTCTTTGCCTTTATACTAGACTCACGTTGAAGAATAGCGTAGTGCAACGGATTCTTGTTGGTTTTAGACAATCGCGTTATAGTAGGTCGGCAGCGGGCGTAATTATATTCATTTGAAGACTTGAACCATGCGGGATGTGAGGAAAATCCGATTGAGTAGTCCTTTAGTATCCTATAGTTTTGATAGCAGAAGGGTAAAGACTAAAGACCTGTTCCTACAAGGAAATGGTATGAGGAAATAGTTGGCAACTGTAACACAATGGATATAGGTTAATCCTTCAGCACCTGATCAATATTAGACATCTATGACATCTAGGTTCGTCTTACAGAACCTCAACCTACTTACTAGATTATGCGGTGATAGAAGCGGAATTATTCCTCTGACATGCCAAGTGCTAATTGCCTATCAATATAGCACATGATTAACGTAGTATTAAGACAAGAAGTGATGAGGTAAAGCCCACACGCCCACCTAGAGTTCAAAGACGTAAGAGGAGAGACAATTCTAATGCACATACAGATAGTTTATTCGTCGAGCCCGTCTTGTTCGCTCCGAGACAGTTGATACGGATGTTGTAGCTTGAGAAGGCAAAGCTGGAAATGTAACCGGTCTTTTTTCTGCGTTGATCTCTTTATCATTATGGAAAATGAGGTGCTAATCGGTGGTACAGCGTCAGCAAGAGCTATGATCTCGGGTAAGACATGCAGAGAATAGTATATCCTCAATACAAGGTAGCCAATAACCATTAACTTTCATTGTTTAGATTTGGAGTTAACTACCTGCAGAACATCGAGCTTATTTCTACACCTTTTGCATATCCGACGAGTAGTATCAGGACGAGAGATTGATCCGTAGATGAGACATTTCATGATCTCATTATACACATAAGCCACCACGCTGTCCTTATAGGCTATGCGCGCCTCGCTTTTCATTACCAGAGCTTGCCGTGTCGTGAGGGACACTTGGTTGAACATCGCGAGCCCAACGATCCCCTCTCGTCAAGCATTGGATAACACTTGCATAGCATCTGGACGAGCAGTTGCTTTTTCACAAGCGTCCGCCATGCCGCCGGTCGATGCGGTCATGAGATGATAGATGCATGGGATTCTCGGGGTTTGAATTTCGAGATCACTCTTTGGCTCCTCCTCTATGGTAGATGGGACCTAGATGTGTCTTGTCCGCGGAGCCCGAGCGTCCCTCATGAAGAGACTTTCGGCTTTCCCCCGAGTACTTATCGGGGATGAGACTGAATCAAGTTGCCGAAGATCCCGCTGTGAAGCCCTTTAGAGCGTGTGATGATCAAAGACTACCTACACATGCGTGTATAGATTAATTAGATCGTGAAGAATAGAAGCAGCGTAAATAATCGTATTGCTGACGATAGGGTCGGCTGATATCACATTAGACTGCCTATCGGCGTTCTCGAATGTTGTTTGGCTCCTCATTGCCCGTTGCCATGGAAGCTCATACGGCAACGCTAAGCTAATGATAATGGCTGATTGGACAATCTTATGCAAGATCTATCGATCTCATTCTTATTCTTTTTCCTTACGTTACCATGACGTCTTTAGGTTACATTTCCCAATAAATATCTTTCTACTCTGGGGTTAGCCGTCAGGTTACTGAACGAGCTCGGCCTTCGCTAATCATGTTACTATACACCGACACTGTCGGCGCGATTTGTGTCTCAAATCTCATCTAAAACTCTCTGATCAAATGGGCAATCTGATGCTATATAAGTCTTGGCGCTTATTGAGAGGCGATGGCAATGATAATATAGATTTAGTAGCGATTACTTCCGAAGTTGTAGAGAGTTATGATAGATGAAGGATGATTGGTTTAGTATGATATTCTTGTAAGGCATCTAATGTCCGAAAAAGACTAAAATCCTTTAACCAGCCTCTGATGATATGTTGGTTAAGGATGTGAATAGAGGTCTAATGAATGAACAGTAACATGAGTATACCAGTTAACTTACAATATACGTAACAAAGTAGTTTATAACGTTTGCTACTAGTATGTTAAAGGCGGTCTTACTGGGTTAGTGATAAATGGGACGATGTTCTCCCGATATTATACTGTACATAATGTGACCAGAACCCCAAAGAACAGGGGACGTACTTTACGATGTCACACCGCATATACGAGGAAACCAGGCACTGCACCAGTTTGAATGAATGGACTACCCAATCTATCATCCACTCTATACGTCTTTTTCAGTTCTAGGAAATGGTAGGAATACTTTGAGCTTAACTAACTCTAGAAGCCTTGAAGACCACGTGCAGAGAGGCTGATACGACATGGCCAATGAGATGAGGCCGCTGTCTACCGCCGCCTCAAGCGCGGAACCTCTCCGCTATGATGTCTATGATCCATATCGGCTATCCGCCTCGGTGACCTCGTGATAGTCACCGTCTGCGCCGGATGGAAGAAGTGTTGGAATATAAATTGGACGCTCTGCCACCTATATGATACCAATTCACCTCTCAGAGCCAGTTGCGACTTAAACATACATCTTCTAATATACTTAATACAACTAATATCATTATACTTTACTCTATAAAGCCATGAGATTCCAACTTTCATCAGTACTTGTCGGCCTCCTGGCTTCGGTAGTATCTGCCCAAGAAGACCCTGTACAGACTGGCCCATTCAGCCTTCACATAAAGGGAAAAGAGGGCAGCTCTCTTGACGGTGAGTCCTCTATTGAAATTCACTAGAGATGGGGAGCTTACGCATGATATAGGATACGCCGGCTCATGCCACGCTGGTGCTGCCATCGAGGGACTATGCTACAACGCAGGACCGCTTCCTGCGGGCAATTCCTTCGAGTACTACTTCAACGCATCTAGCTACACCGTGGTTGATGATGTGCCCGTCGGCAAGCTTATCTGGAAGCTTCCTTACAACGGCGGTGAGGCTACGGTTGATCAAAGTCTTGCACTTCAGTTCACTGTGAATAGCAATGTCGCAGCGGCGATGTTTGGAATTGGCTCCTACTCCTTGGATATCGGTTTCGATAAAGACAGCAAGTTTTTTAGCTGGGCCTATCTTGATGACTCAACGTTCGAACCCGGACAAGCCCCATTCCCTAGTGGTAATGGAACCGCATACTACCAATGGTATGTAATATCGTTCTGTCTTGTCGATGGCCGAAGTTTCTGTCACCAACATCTATTAAAACCACTTCATTCCATGCAGTGACTAACTATAAGCAGGTATGCCTGCTGGCAATACTTTACTGGCTACTACTACCAATCGATTGGATGGGCTACAACCTCGCCGCCTCACAACCCAACCTGTGAGCCTGTTGACATTTTCCAGGAATTCCCTTCCTCTGCCTAAGGAGATATAATGTTCGCCCGCCTCTCCAGCCCAATGCTGCATAATACATAATAATAACTCTATGTTAAACTTTGTGGCTACGAATGGGCCGAAATTCGTTGGAATTGGGTCCTTGTATGAAAGCTGGGGTTGGCAGTCGCATGATTTATGAGAAGTACGAAAATTAGAGTATACGTCTAGCTAAGGGATATATTAACGAATATAATCTTAATTTTATTCGGCTTTGAATACTTGTTATACTCCGACAAAATTAGTCACTGCCTATTTGAAAAGGGGGATTTGAAGCTTTATTATGACACGCATATCATAAGGCTGGCCTAGACCCATCTGCTACCCCTTGGATGGTTGCACTTCTTCGCTGTAACCATGTGCTTTTAACTGAAACTACCAGACCTGTGTTCCCATCCGTAAACAAATACCTGTGATACCATATCTTTTCGATGACACAATAGTTATAGCCGCATTCGCGGAAGCGCGGGTCGGGATTATCCGCTGATCGCGTCGGAATACCTCGTACAAGGTTACTAGCTGCCGCAAAGAAAAAAGCAAGCTCTGTTCGACCATAGACACTTGTATGTTTGTATCTGCGAGGTGTGACGATGATCTGGGAGATATCGGGCCGTAAGCGATTACTTGTGTCACGAAAAAGGTGTCAATCTTCTATCGGTTTGCTACTTTGACAACGTTCGAGGGAAACTTCCAAATACGGCTGTATGTTGCTGAAAGCAATGGTTCAGAAAAGGAAATTTCTTTCCCCTGGATTATTCAGGGCTTGCATAAACGGCGGTTGGGGTACATAAGGCATATGCAGTCGCTGCATGATGGGTATTGCTTAATATTGGATGCCTGCAGTATCTTGCAGATATTAATATGAACCTCTCGAAGTTCAGCTTCTAGCAAACATCCAATGATGAGGAAGTGAAACCCTACAGATCCCTATGGTGTAATGGGTGAACATGATCTGGATATGTCGAGCTATCAAACATTGTCAGCTCGCCACTATGCTACAGAATCGGTCCCCTCTCCATGCGTTGACTGGCTGCTTAACTAATAGGGGATGGAATCAAAATGGTTACATAGCAATGCAAATGTCACGATGCTATATATTTAGGAATGGCGTCGTAACAAATTATCCCGCGTAGAGTGATATACTGTCCGACTCATGACGAATCGCTTGCCGGTGTGGTGTTTGTTGAGTTAGGTCAAATATACCTAAGTTGTCGTGATATATAAGGAGGCTGAAGCATGATGTAGATATCTTCATTTCAGGTTTAATGAAAATAAGCTAGTAGATTGAGTGTGAATATCACCAAAGACTGACCCCTCAAATAACTACCGTCGTATTGACGCCAGGAGACTAAAATCTCACTAAGTTAATCGAGAAATATAGTTCTCATGTTCGTCATAATGATATCTCTTCATAGTCTGACCGCATTTTGCTCTCTCTTCATCTCCTCGATCTGGGCACTCCCGCATCCATTCGGAACTGTCACTGTAACGGCTGACGACTCTACCGAAACGCCCTTTGGGTACGGATACCCTCCAGCCAGTACTCCCACCCCGACGCCGTTCACGAATCTAACATCAAGCGAGGCGGTGCCGATGACTACGATGGCTCCCCTGCTATCTTCGGCATCATCGTCATCGTCGTCCAGGGCCAACTTTACGGGGCATTGCGATTACAGCTTCTGTAATTCCGGTAGTAACGTTTGCTTCTACTGGGCCGGATACACGTCGTGGGACGTGTCGCGGGGCCCGATACCCGGCGAGATTCCCACTATACTTGGACCTTGCTAAGCCATATTGAGGGGGATAGGTTGAAGTATGCCTCGAAAATGTTCAAGCTGTCTTAGTGCTTGCTGCTTCTCGGGTTTAGTGGAGGGGAGAATGGATGTGAGGCAAGCGGACTTTGCAGGGAGTGGCCGAGAATGCGTTCGGTGAGGAGCCTTCCTATGATAGATGATATGTTCGAGAAGCATTGATGGCAACGATATCGTCTAAGCACCTTAGGTACTGTTAGGTGTCATAGGACATGAAGGCAAAGGAAGACGTTTGTATGTATAGCTCTGGAAACCAGAGCTACTATAGTTAGGTAGGTAGAGTTCCTCACGGAATAACGAAGTTGTTTTCCTACCTCTTGCTCACCTCGCGACATATACTTAGCCTTATCATTGAAAAAGCTATGAATGATAAGAACTGCGCATGGAGATGAAATTCAAGGGAACAGTCAGATCAGATATTCATATATACAATTGGAGCTAGACTACTTAGATACATGAATATGATTCCGTGCGTAGTCCAAACATCCCCTATTGCAAATCCAACATAAGTTCTCGCCCGAAACTACGCAGCTAAACGGGAGGTGTAAGCTTAACCTCTTTCAAGCGCAGGGATGATGAGGAGTAGGTATATATCAGGTAGTTACTTACTGGGACCGCCGATAGAAGTAGTGATGGGACCGCTCTCGACGTATACGCCAGAGAAGTAGAAGTCCTCAACACCATCGGAGTAGCCAGAGCGCGGTAACTCGAGAACACCCAGATGCCAGTCAGCGCCGTTGGACGAAGTTGAAGTCTTGACGGGGGCGACCAGTTGCTTCAACGCGTCGGCGCCCTCTGAATGCCAGAACCCGACGGTGCCGCTGCTGAAGTCGATTTCGAAGGCTACGTTGTGCCAAACGTTGGGCTTCCACTCCGTCTTCCACTTGGAGTTCTGCGAGACCATGCTGTGCAAGAAGTATCAGAATTAGTAACCACTATCTTGAGCTCTTAATGCTATTTTTGACATCCCATCGTCTTATTGGATCTAGAAACGTGCATGGGGCGACTTACAACTGCAAGTTTGGGTTCTCGGTGCCCTGCTCGCCAGAGATCCAGCCGTACTTCAACTCGGTAAAGTGGCTCTCGAAGAAGCAGATCTGGTGCTCGCGGTTCTTAGACGGCGCATTGGTGTCCTTGCGCATTATGCTGAAGTGGTAGAACACCTTTCCGCTGTTGATAGCCGCCTTGGTCTGGGGGATCAGCTCGATGCGGCGCATGTTTTGGCCGTTCCAGAAGGCGGTCGAGTCTAGCGTGAACTTAGCCCCCTGCTTCGACACCGTGTCCGCCGGGTTCTTGTAGTCCGGCGAGAAGTTGATGTACTTTTCGACGGACCCCGACCCGTGGATGTAGTATTGGTACGGTCCGACTTGGTTGCTCCACGACCACTTGTTCAGGTCGGCCGATGTGCCCAGGTCGTTGAATCGCCCGTCCCAAAGAACGGCCGCGCTGGCGACTGCTGCCAGCGCCGAGAAGAGGGTAACCTTCATCTTAGGTGACCTAGGGATACCTGGTGACTACGTTGGAAGGATGTGCGCGGGCCCGTTCGGAGGGTTATGCGGATTAAAATAGTCGAAGAATAGACCTGGTGTAAAAGCGAGACAGATAGCATCCCAGGGGTCATGGCGTTTTATACACGACAATACTATGGAGACAATTCATCATGCCATTGACACCCTAAGTGGGAATCGTGCACGGGACAGGGGTTCTATTAAGGAGAAATGGTCCAGACATGGCCTAGATTCAATCTAAAGATGGCAGGCCGGACCGTAGGAGAGACAACTGAGAGGATGTTTATAGCGAAGCGTGTAGTCAACCGCGGATAGGAGCCTCCGCTGATCTTGCCCCGGAGATCACATTATATTGAACGTGGGGAACTCAAGGTCGTGGAATTTAGCCTATTAAGATATGTTGACCATAGTGGCTGTCCTGCTTCCCGCTATTCCTCATGGGGATCTCTGCGGATCAAAACATATCTTAGCTTTTAAATAAGCATTTATTAGCGTGTTGATGGCATCTAACTGTAAAGATTACATGTAGAGTACAGCGATATAATTTATACGTATAATATAAGACAATCTACATTAACAAACCACTGACAAGCGAGTAAGTAATGCCAATAACTACCAAAAAGTATAAGAATCGATATATCTGTTGTCTGTGAATCTCGGCGTGTTTAAATGGATATAAAAAGACGAGAAGATACACTTGCACATTCTATAATCTCGTCGATGGACATCGTGACTAACCAACGGGATGGCCCACCGGAGGTATGCTTAGTATTCCAATCCCGCACCGAAGCTGCTATTTCTAGCTACAGTTGCTTGTTCGAGGCTAGCTCTGGACTGGTCGAAACTTCTCTTACTCTGCGATGTGCTCGGTCGTGAATTGATGGGATCACCTTGTTCTACAGCATACACAGCAGCTGCCGGTATCGATGTGTCCTCACTGATTTTGTGAATGAAGTACGCGGCTATAAGTGCGAAGAAGCCTCCCGAAGCTAAGACAATAGCGATACTATGGTCGCCAGGCTCGCCTCTGGGCTTTTGGAAAATGCGGAAGATGATGCTGGAACCAAGAGTAGCAATGAACTGTGGTGAGGCAATGGCCATGTTGTGTATGCCAAGGATAACGCCGGCTTGGTCTGGTTCTTCTTCATCAGCCTGTGAGCGAGATTCTCCCTCGAGGAGCCCATCATCGGAGTCGGTATTATCTAACTGCCCACCTCGTGCAAGTGACCTCATCTGTTGTTTTCGAGCTCGATATAGAATATCGCGGCGACTGATTTCGGCACTAATAATAGCCCATGGTGCCCAAAGTGCCAAAGCCCATGTAATACCAAGAAGACCAATCAGCGCAGTGGCAGCCTCAACGGTCCGCACGAGTACTGTGCAGAACATCACAACAGCAAACAGAATTTCAGACAGCATCCAAGCTCTTCGTAAGGTGAAGCCGGGGATGACTAAACGTGCCAGAAAACTCTTGCCATCGGAAACGGAATTCCCAATGAGTCCAGGGGCTTCTCTAGACCCATTGTGGACGACAGGATTATTGTCATATGTTGGGTCGATGAAAAAAGGAAGCAGGACGTTAGTTGCTAGACTGGTGATGGCAAATATCAATAGGGCAAAGGTGCCTACTCTGGTAGCCTTCTCATAAAGCTCATCCAACTCTTCGGGAGTCATGTGGGGATTCTCTTCTAAGTAGGGCTCGACGTAGATCTCTCCGATATAGGACGATGTGTAGAAGAGCATAGGAAAGAAGCCGATCCATGCTGCAATCTGGACAATGCAAACCTTTGCAACCTGAGGTGGAAGCCTCTTAATAGCGGCAAATATCTTGACAAAAAATGAGATAAGGCCAGGCCGGTCAGTCGCAGGGCGTCCTTCGAGTTGGGGATTTCGTTCTTTAATGAATATTACGCTCAACAATACTGACGAGCAAAGTGCAATGCTTGCAATTGCGCAAAGATCCTTGAACTGAGTGCTGCCAAACCACCAAACATACTTAGGAAGATCGATTCCGCCAGCGATATACCCAATAATGTTGCCGACGCCCACCAGTCTGCTAGCCATAGAATTTGCGGCTTCCTGCTGATGCGACGGTGCGCAATCGACAATGAAGGCTCTGATAGACGCCTGAACTGTATTGACAGCAACATCCAGAACGTAGATCCAGATGACAGCGATGACAATAATGGTGACTTTTACTGCATGAGAATCGGGATCAACTCCAAACAAGCTGAAGATCCCCCCAATAATCTCTCGAATCCACGCAAGAAACATATAAGCTAACGACGTGGCAGCAGCACCACCAAGCATGAAAGGTTTGCGCTTTCCCCAAGATACTCTGCAGTTATCACTGAGCATGCCGACATACGGCTGTACCAGAGTCCCAGTAAGCGGGCCGGCGACCCATACAAGAGCCATTAGAGACTTGCTTAGGCCGAGGGATAACAAGTATGGAGTACCATTAGACAATTCTACAGCCCAGGCCACTTGTAATCCCCCGATGCTGATTGTCAAGAGTAGGAGGTACCAAATACTCTTCGTTTTTTGGAACTCATCCTGTTCGGCTTGCCCGGCATGATCCTCATCTAGGGAATCACGCTCTCCCCGGCTGGGGGAGAGAAGAGGAGAGTTCTCATTGAGTCTGTCCGGGCCAGCAGGCTCTCCGTTGTTGACCCTTATTGTACTTTCGGACCACGCGGGATCGGCATTAATGTCGGGTTTCAAGGAGGGATCATATTTCCGGCTCGAGGAAGATGGATGGTCCGAGGACGAGGTGCTCGACAATGACGAGGTCATCGATTGTACGGGTAAGGCTTTCGCAACCAAACTCGATAGGGATGATATCTAACAATGCGCGCGAAGTCGACTATGGAAAACGAGGGAAGGTAACGATGGGAAAGATTGTTGTTGTTCCTAAACCTATGTTGTTATACGCGTGCATGTCAAGTATGAAAAGGTTATGTAAAGAGAGGACTCGGTAGACCGGGGGTGGGATGTATTTAGCCGTCCGAGACTAACAGATGTTTAGGAATATTGTATAAATATGTCTTAGGGAGATGTATGGAAGTGGACGTCACAAGGTCTCGACTCGAGGCAGCAGCACGAGACGCATGAGACCCCGAGTACAGCTAGAATGGTGGCGCGTGGTAATTGGTTAGTACGAAGATCGAGGGATGAGCTGGACGTTACTCAAGAGGATTTGTGTAGTAGTAATAGGAGGTAAATGTTGTTAATGGGCAGTTCCAAGACACCAGTTAATAATGCGCATGACCTGAGGAAACGGATTGCCAATAAATGATTCGGAATGCCGAGACTCACGGAATACATGGTGTACCTAGGTTAAGTATTAGTCGCGATGACATCAGACAACCTTCGCGACTTAATGGGACTAGAAGTATGGAGATTTCCGATTCCGACTGTGGAGAAGAAACTAAACTTTGCTTGGTTTAGATTTAACTACCAGGTAGGTAGACATTCTATGTCAGGTTAGGTAGTTACTTCGAAATTGCAACTTCCATCTCTTCACTTCAATATATCCAGAATCTATGTACTACCTGTTGAGAGACTTTAGGTTATGTAACCTTTGCACGCATGCATAAAGTGCGTGCATCTTTATTGGTGCAATCCGTACCTACAGCCCGATATGCTAGGTTTAGGTAGGTACGCGTGTTACTGGTGTTTCATTAGCCTAGTAGAAGCTGTTGTCCCTGAATTTGTAGTTTAGATGAAATGGTAAGCGGGGTAAAAGCACCTATATATAACGTACTAACCCGAATACCGGATTAAAAAGATGTATTGCTATAATAGAGATAAGCTGTAAAGTCCGTTTCCCCAACCTCAGCTCGTTTTAGGTAGGTAGATATTTACAGGTGGGTCAAAGCCTGCAGGCATACTGTACCACATACGCATTTTGCGGTAGTGCGGCGCAATCAGCGATCAGTAGCCAGGAATAATAGAAGGTGCAAACTGTCGATTTCAACTTCTTCCATTGATCAAGCGCAATAACCCGAATTTGACTTTGACTCGTCCTCTCACTTACACAACTTCATCCTTTCATCGCATTATATCGCATCGCACCGAACGATCGGGTCTCTCAACGTTTCATGCGTTCGCACGCTCGATTCTTTGTGCTCAGTTTGGAGCAAGAAGCCTATATCCAACCGAAGCATCAACACCCGACTTGAAGTCCTTGTCGCGCGACCATGTTGACAGAATTCGCCAGCTCCGTTATGGAGCTTGCTCGTACGTCAACCAAGTCAAACCCATCGCCAAATCATTCAGCTACCTAGTATATATATAATTTGCCTAACTATGATAGACCTTTTAGGACGAGCCGACGAAGAGACGGATCCCGATGGTATGATATTATTACCTAATTGCGCAGTTCGCGGCTCACAGCTTCGCGGCTCGAGTCTATACGTTTCGACTTGATCTAACAGCTTATCACAGATGCCGACTCGGGAGAAAAGGAAATAGCTACATCATGGGCGCTATTCATATTAATCATGCTCCTCATCATCGCTTTCTTCACTAGCTACATATTACAGCAGAAGAAGGTCCAAGCCGTCCACGAAACAGTAATCTCTATCTTCGCCGGTTAGTTATAGAATGAGAAGAAACGTCATAATGGCGGGAAGCTGACTCTAAATATACAGGAATGACTGTAGGCCTAATTCTTAGAGTGAGCACCGGCCATTCTATCCAACAACTCGTCAGCTTCAACTACCAAATCTTCTTCAACTTACTACTACCGCCCATCATCCTAAACTCCGGATACGAGCTACACCAAGCCAATTTCTTTCGAAACATCGGCACTATCCTGACCTTCGCATTCGCTGGGACTTTCCTGTCTGCTGTGATAATTGGCCTGCTGCTATGGCTATATACTCGAATACCACTTGAGGCGCTCGACATGAGTTTTGTTGATGCCATCTCCGTTGGTGCAACCTTATCTGCCACAGACCCGGTCACTATCTTGGCCATATTCAATACTTATAAAGTCGATCCAAAATTGTACACTGTTATTTTTGGCGAGTCTATTTTGAACGATGCCATTGCGATTGTCATTTTCGAGACCGCGCAGAAGTACAATAGCGATTCCGCAGGCACATATGGATTTTTAAGCTTCCTTGAAGGTGTCGGTATCTTCTTGCTCATCTTCTTTGGCAGCTTGCTCATCGGCGTTTTGGTTGGCGTTGGTACTGCGCTTGCCCTCAAGTTTACCTATATTAGGAGATATCCTCAAATCGAGACTTGCTTGATCGTGTTGATCGCATATGCAAGCTACTTCTTCTCGCAAGCAGTTAAGATGTCAGGTTTGTTCCAACTTCCATACCCTATTCCAATGAGATAGTATCTAATTCTTGATAGGTATCGTGTCTCTGTTGTTCTGTGGTATTACTCTCAAGCACTACGCATACTTCAACATGTCAAGACGAACACAGCTCAGCACCAAGTACTTTTTCCAAATACTGGCCCAGCTATCCGAAAATTTCATCTTCATCTACCTGGGATTGTCATTATTCACGGAAAATGACCTCCAGTTCCAACCGCCCCTGATAATTGTCACCATCGTCGCTGTTTGTGCCGCGCGATGGGTAGCGGTATTCCCGTTGTCTAAGGCTATTAATTGGTTTCACCATTATCGAGCGCGGCGTCGGGGCAAGGAGGTCAATGACGAACTTCCCTATAGTTACCAGGCTATGCTATTCTGGGCTGGTCTGCGAGGAGCCGTCGGTGTGGCATTGGCCGCTTTATTAACGGGAAAAAACGCGTATGCACTGAAAGCTACTGTGCTTGTTGTGGTAGTGCTCACTGTGATCATCTTTGGTGGCACTACGGCGCGAATGTTGGAGATATTAGGTATTAGAACGGGCGTTGTGGAAGAAGTTGACAGCGACGACGAATTCGATATCGAAGCTGCGCCAGCAGGCTCTTATTATAAACGGTCTGGAACCGGAATCGGGTACAATCCCCGGCAGAGAAATGGGTCGGTGCGTCTTGATCGGGTGGATTCTGGGAGACTCCAGCAACCCGCTGGACCAGAACGAGGAAGTTATGTATCAGGACATCGCTCACCGTCTTTCCCAACATCACGTGCTACGAGTTCGAGCCGTAAAGGCTCTCGTCAAGTTGGTGATGAAGTCGAACGAGCAGATCTCTTAGGACGTGGTGGTAATGTGACCGACTCAGATCTCGGGAGCGATATCGATACATCGGATCTCCCGCCCCCAGCCCGCAAAGCACCGCGCAGCCCGATTCTTACGCCTAGCGGAACGTCAGAAGAGGAAGGCGTATTCTCATACCCAACTTCAGGTCACAGAGAGGCAGCACCCGTTTCTGCGAGGGCAGCTATTAAGCAATTACTTACCGCTCAGGATCCCCAGGCGTTATTTAGACAGCTGGATGAGGATTACATCAAACCTAAACTGCTCCTTGATAGCGGTAACGGGGGCCCAAGCGGTGGAAGAGGGAATAATGACGGGGACTCTGAATAAGCCAATTGATTGGCAAATATTTAAAGGAGGTACACGGATCTCCACGCGTGAGTGAACAGTGTAGTATAATATGTAGACCAGAGATTCATTAGCATTTCGGGATCATTAACATGGTGTTTAAGCATCACAAATTATTACAGCATAAATTTGTTACTCAGTAAGATGTATTATATGTAGGTACTTTATGTACCTCTTATGGTCTGCATTCTATTAGGTAAGATTCAACAAGGCTATGAGGTAGCATTGGTTGGCTGGCTGTGAATAAGAAATGCATTACGTTACTTATTATAACTACCAAGTTAGCGGATCCTATTCTAAACTTAGTCATCCCTGATACCCCTGGGTAGTAGTGCACTTATCTGCGGATAATATTTTAATTATCGGGTTATGCATTTATGTCGAGCTTTCTAACATAATGCCCTTTCAACCCTTCCAATCTTGTGCTACGCACCCCCCTTAGGGGATCTAGTGGGGACGATTACGGGGACGATTACAGGTGGCACAGGCTGTTACGAAACAACTAGACAAATGAGAAAAGGGACCGACTTTATTGTATTAACAACCCCTACTCCGTACTATGTATGGTACATTTTAGTGCACCACGTCTAGTTCACCACGTTTAACCCGTGTCGAAGTCTGGTCTACCTTTGAATACTAACAACACAAAGCGTTTCTCAGAAACATCATTTTCTAACTGTGTCTACAAGAATAAACACACAACATTTAAACTAATAATTCTCCGCTTGTCTGTTTAGATATGCGTCCGTTATAGCTGCAAGGCGCATGCTAATCTGCCTCGATGCCACAAACGTGAAGAACCCCCCCGAAAGTGCCAACCCTTTACCGACTTCCACCTCGTCTGCTCATTTCCCCCCGTCTCCTATCCCCTTAAGCGATCCGATATACTTTCCTGGGCCGACAGCATGGCTTCCTATAGCAATACAATGCCAATGACAGCACCTCGCCCTGGTCAGCAGGCCGCTTATGGTGCGCCAATGCAAAACCATGCTCAGATGCCTATACATGGACATTCCGCTCCTGCTGGTACCTTTGCTCCCGGCACCAAGATACAAGTCGGCAATCATAGAGTCGTAATCCAGAAATACCTATCCGAAGGTGGATTTGCACATGTGTATCTTGTCAAGTTACCACGTCCCGTCGATGGAACTGACCTGGCTGTGTTGAAGAGGGTTGCTGTACCGGATAAGGAGACTCTTCGCGGGATGAGAACTGAGGTTGAGACGATGAAGCGGCTTAAGGGGCACGAAACAATTGTTACATATATCGATTCACACGCATCTGAGCTTAAGGGCGGCAGTGGATATGAAGTCTTCCTGCTTATGGAATACTGTAATGGCGGGGGACTGATCGACTTTATGAATACCCGGTTACAGCACCGTCTTACCGAGCCCGAGATCTTAAATATCTTCTCCGATGTTGCAGAAGGTGTCGCCTGTATGCATTATCTCAAGCCTCCCTTGCTGCACCGAGACTTGAAGGTCGAGAACGTCCTCATTACCGTAAATGGATCCAAGAGGAAGTTTAAGTTATGTGATTTTGGTTCAGCTGCACCGCCGAGACCTGCACCACAGACTGTCGTAGAATGCCGCATGATAGACGAGGATATTCAAAGGCATACTACATTACAGTACAGAAGCCCGGAAATGATCGATGTGTACCGAAAACAGCCGATAGATGAGAAATCGGATATCTGGGCTCTGGGAGTGCTCCTTTACAAGCTTTGCTATTATACTACGCCATTCGAGGAGCAAGGGCAGCTTGCCATCCTGAACGCAAGCTTCAGATTCCCTAGTTACCCAATATTCTCCGATAGGTTAAAACAATTGATTGGTATGGTATATAACCCAGCACTGAGGATTCTATGCTAAACAAATGTCATAAAGCATCCATGCTACGGGAAGATTTACGATCTCGACCAAACATTTACCAAGTGCTCCGAGAAAGCTGTCGGATGCAGGGTCGTGAAGTACCTATACATGATGTATGTCTGAAATTCCTCGGCTTTATAATATTAATCTAACATTTTTTTTTTTTTTCAGATTTACTCTGGACAATCTCATTCAGAGGCTAGGAGAAGCGAGAGTCAAACAGCTGCTGGTAAAGACCCTAGGGGGACTCCAGGTATAGGCGCTGTGTACTCCCCACCGCAGCAACCACAAACCCAAGCACTCCCAGAGATTACGCCCATGAGGCGTGGTAGGCCAACAGTTTCCAATCAGTCTGCTCCAACACAGGCGGCCAAACCAAGCCCCTCCCCAGCGAGAATCACAAGTGGTGATCCATTTGCTGCTCTAGACTCTAAAACGGGCCCCGGTGCCGACGCAGATGAGCTATCATCGAGGTTTCCGACACTTGATCAATTCTCCCTTCTTCATGATCAAGGTTCAAAGTTCGACTTTGATAGTCCAACATCTCCCGCAGATCCGCAAAAGCATCTAAGCCAGCGTGTTGCCGCCCAGCTAGCGGATGAAGCGTTCATGAAGCCTCAAGCCACGGTAGGGACGTTACCAACGGATCAAAGGCAATCGATAGACCCAGGCCGAGGAAAGTCAGTAGCAGCTGTAACGGAGTTGAGAAGATCATCACCTCCACCCAGCTCTATCAACAAGCCTAGTTCAGCACCGCCCAAACAGCCTTCGGAGATGAGTCGTGCCTCAGCCATAATATCTAGTAATCCTGAGCTCCAGGCCATTTCTTCCCCTCCACCTCAAACCCCTCAAGATACCACAAGCAGACCGACCATGGTCTCAACCGGAACTATGACTAGTACTCCTCCCCCTGAAAGACAAACCCGAGACTACCCTCCCATCCACCGATTCCCCCCAGCAGATCAAAACCGCCCATCAAGTTTGCCTAGACAGCAGGAAGCCATAGGCACTGGTCAGAAACGCCCGGATATAGGATATGCGCTCCGACCTACTCCAACACCACGCATTGACTCCTTTCAGTCATCACCAGGACATGCTCGTCACACGTCTTCATCCCGTCCATCTCTAGAAAGCGGCCGACCCAGCGCTGAACAACTCGAATTCCTATCTAAAACCTCAGTTACTGGAGGGCGCCCTAGGCCTGCCAGTACTTATCTTGAATCTGATATGGACTACCTTCGCGAACGGGAGGCAGCCCCAAGGCCACTCCGTTCCCCTAGCTACTCGCCGAATCTACTTGGGAATGCTTCATCGCCCAGGCTAGAGCCCCAGGATGAAACAGCAATAGAGTCAAATGTAGACTTCCTCAGGTCGATGGAGGATTCCGATGCGAAAAAGAAAGATAAAGCTACGAAGCAACATACGAAGCGCTCGAGTTTAACTTCGTTATCCGGCACCAAGAATATTTTGGCTGGAAGATTTGGTGATGCTTTTAAACGCTTTGAAAGCAATCCTTCGGGATCAGGTGCGCGAACACCATCCCCACTCAAGGATATGGAGCGTCACGATCTGACCCCTATTGCGGGATCAGAGGCAACCGATGGTCGTAGTGATGATGGACATCTTGGTGAGCCTGAAATGACACCGGAAATGCGACGGGAGCTTGAGTTACAGGCTCTTGCGGAAGAAGAGCGACGGGTGGAAGCTGCAGCTGCTGAATATAAGCAACGAATGGCTTCCCGGGATGCCGGAGGTCCATCAGGCTCGCTGCCCAAAAGCATCGGTGGCGTCTCGCGAGCCGTAAGCATACAGAACCGCGTGCAAAATCTCCTAGACGAGTCACAGAAGTCCTCCCAGCAGGTTGCGCGTACAGCATCCGGTTACGGCAAATTCTCAGACGCAGCTGCAGCCAAAAGTCGCGTGGAAAAACAAGTCCCTGAAGTGCCCCCGAAGAACTTCACTGGTGGACGGGGCACTACGCCACTTAAGCCTGTCTCTACGTCAACCGATCCGTCTGTCACCGCTCGAGGCCGCGCCCAGCCCGACCCCGGCTCCCCCGTCAAACCCACCCTTCCACCTAAGCCTACTCACCTTAATAAACTGCCCACGGGTAACACCCGTGCTCGATCGCCGCCAAAAGCCGCGCCGACACAACGGCCCCCAGGTCCCACACACCATAGCTCCTCCGAGCACCTCGCGGGCGTAGGATTACCGGGCCGGCCCATTCTCGATATGTCTTTCAAGGAAAAGGAGGACTACATCCAAGACTTTACCAAGAGATTCCCAAGCCTAAGCTCCATCGAGATGGTCGAACGAGACCTGGATGCTGAGGTAGAAAACAGGGGGAGGAAATAGGTAACGACAAAGGGGCTGTAGGGTTAGAGATTAGATATCAAGAAGCTAGGAAGGCGTGTCATGTCCCATATCTGTACCTACCTCTTACCCATGTATGTTGGAGTGGCCGTTTTCGTTGAGTGGTGTAGGGGTGTCCTTGCGTTAGAGAGGCGGCATTTACTTTACTAACCTCACTTACTAAGTCAGTGGCAACACCTCAACAGAGATTTAGACGTGGAAAGGCGTTTACAGAGAGGGTAGTTGAATAGTATCCACGCTTTTTACGGGGTGTTTAATTAAATGAACGACATACGGCAACTCTGTTTCTAAGGGTTGAAGTCAAATATTTTTGAGAAATCAACCATGAATTTCCGAGGATTACCTGAACTAAGATGTAACTGAATGACAACTGAAGCTCGTATCCTGTGGCGTTTAAACGCCTTCCTACTCCTCAAGTACAAAACAAACGGAGCAAGTCGAATCCCCTCATTACTTTCGCCCGTCTTATATTATTGCATAGCTGTTCAAAGCTAGTCTGTCGTAAACTCAAAGCCAGAGCAGTAATCTTGGAACATTTGTGTCCAGTAAAAATCAAACCATTAGTGCTCCTTCAATGCTGCAAAGTATGTCTCAAATGCCAAACGCCGTAACAGTTCACTTGTATAGTGCACTCTAGGGGTTCTAGCCCCCGACAAGAGACAAAACCAATCAATGCATAAACCCTTTTCCCAACTCCTTACTTTTTGGGACGAGTGAACCTGAGCTCATGATCCTCTTGATATTCGCAAACTCCATTGCGCCCCATAAATTGTTTCGATGCATTTCAAATGGCGTCTACTTGCGTTGCTGTGAGTATATGCAAACCCTCACTGATAACCTCCCTTCAACCCTGCGAGAAGCACAAGGTTGATCTTGGGCATATTTTCGAGAGCCTGTTGACTTGCAGGATCTTTCTGAATGTAGGCCAACTCGTCCGCAAACGACATGTCGGCACCTATGGGCCTACAATCCGGTAGACCGTGCAGGCTGTTCCACATCTTAACCCACGTCTGCGTTAGGAGAAGCATCGTGAAGGTCCACGCCTCGAACTTGTCTTTGACGAACGGCTCGTAAACCTCTCGGAGGCTTGTGGCGCACTTACTAGCCCCCTCACAGGTGTCCAAACTGGCTAGGAGGCTATTGCATTCGTCTTCATTCTGCATATTGGTCACGACCAGCGAATCGTTGCCGAACAGTCTTGCTGTTTGGTCGTTGAGTTGGCTTGGGTGGCAGTTCACGAAGAAGCTGTCCATGTCCTTTCCGCCGTTGGGAAAGATGTTGATGGTACGGATCCTGTGAAAGCCGAGGAAGACTGTCACGAACAGGGCAATGATGGGAGGTAGAGACTCGTGTATAGGCCCGTAGTTATGAAGAGCTGTGTCGTTACCCACGAGGATAATGGATTCTAGGTGCGGCTCGATGTCTTTCATACCTTCGAATTTCAGCAGCGCAATTCGCATAGCCACTATACAGAGTAGTGTTAGTAAATTTCATGAGCTTCAAATCGTAAACAGCCCCCAACAATCCGCATTGTATATTTGACTTGTGAGGTCAAACTAGCACTATCATATCTGAGAACGCCATGATATAGCCTAACATAACCATTATGAAATATTCTCAGGCGTACTTACCGATGTCTTTCTTCGGGTTGAACAACTTTCCATCGGGGGTCCTGACCATGTTCTTGCCCTCTTTGAGTAAATATACGTGCCGTGACTCCCGGCAAACATGGGCGATAGCTGGCATCCGTAACTGCAAGTGCTTGGACCCAGATAGTTGCGGGCTCTGAATAAGTTGCTGGCCAGGAATGGCGGCTCTCCAGATCTTACCCTGCAGCTCCACGGGAAGCAACCTAAACCAGGGAAATGAGGTAGGCGGTAGTTTAGGAGTGGGTTGTGCCATCTTGACAGTTGCAGAGTCCGGTAAGTTCCTATGAAAGGTATTTGGTTAGTTATGGTATATGCCGGTTCTCATATCCATAAATCAAGTAGCATTTACAGTTAGACATAATAGCTATGAAGCAATAAACAGGATAGGGGTGTGAAGTTTAGTCTGCCAGGGGAACGCAACATTATAACAGATTGAAAAGACTGCTGTGCCACAGCATACAAGACCATATACAACTTTCTAATGACACAGAAGACCAAAAGTCGATAGAGATGTAAATGGATGTGACAATCAAACAGAGAAAGCTTACTAGATTGGTGATTTTGTGTGCCTGGAATAGTCCTAGTGTTCACAAACTTGACTCCTTTTCAAAAGGCGAACCGTGCATTGGCAAGCAGGCTGCCGCGTAACGAATATTATGGTAAGGGCTCAAGTGAAGAAAGATACCAAATCGCCGATGGATACCCAAATGATTATAGGATACCGTAACGATATGGTCGGGAGTGGTTGAGAGGTCGAAGGCTCTCACGCGTTGGTTTTGTGGAAGATGGAAATTATGATTGTTCACTTCGGTTTGGAAGATATATTTATGCTCTAGGCAGCCGGCGACGCAAAGGAAGGTACAGACTGGTACTCAATCTATGCGAGCAGATGCGAACGGAAGCAGTTGCAAAGGAAACAACTGACATTTCGGAGGGCAAGCACGAAAGGCGGACAAACGCGACGGACCCACCCCGGCGTGCCTTCCTGGATGAAGCTTGAGGTGTACATAGTGACTTCGGCGGCTTCTATATTAGATATACGATCACTGTAGGATTTTTTAGATACGGCAAGTAGTATGTTGCTATAACCCGTCTAGGCTTTTTGGCCTAATCGGAGTTATATTCAATACAGTCCCGATAGTGACAGGACATATTCACATAATAAACACTGTAAGAGCAGTACAAACTCTTATGTGAATACCTGACCTGGATATCTAGGTGAATATTATTTAGCGATTAATAGTAACATAATGGAGCAACGGCAACAGAATAGGGTAAGCGGTAATAAAACAAACAAAAAAAATCTCGATATCCATAATATGCTGAATCTCATGAGCAGACTTACCCCAACAAACAGCTCCAGCACTCAAAATAGCGCCCTGAGTATACGGTAAGGAAGGTTGAGCCACGTCTTTTCTTCCATAATCCTATTCTCTTCCTCTATCTCCAAGGGGCGAGCTCCAGCCGTCAGGTCAATATCGTTGAGCTTAACCCACATTTGCCGCCAGCTACCTGACCATATCTTCCAGAACACATACAATAAAATGACTATCGGGGCGGCGAGGTATTTCTGAAAGAATACCGCGGCTTCCGGTTGCGAATGAGGTGAAGGCTAAGAACCGAACACGTTAATTACGGTATTTCATACATCTGAATAGGAGAAGGGGAAGGGGACTCCATGGGGAACCGATGAGTTAGGCTTACATAAAGACCGTTATAGAAAGTTGCAATCAGACAGATGATATTGAGGATTAAGCCGATGACACTACCCCAGATTCCCAGGGGTGGCTTATAAGGGATCTCGCTCAGACTACGACCCTGCTTTTTCCAAGCTAATCTGAACCGGATGTGGGCGAGGCAACATGATCCCCATACGAATAAGTACGAGAGCCCCGAAAGAGAGAGCAGCCAGTTGAACACGTCTAACCCATTCGATGCCACGCCTATATAACCTAGAAGACCGAATGCGAGTTGAACTACAACGCACCACAAGGGTCGACCAGCTTTGTCGACGTAGGCGAGGAATTGGGGTGCCATGCCCCGTTCAGCCATGGCCTGCATAGTACGGGTCGAGCCGAACGTACACGAATTAGCCACACTGATGACTGAAATAGTAATTACCACATTGAATATTGACGGCAAGACAGCGATACCGGCATCCTGGATGGCCAAGACAAAAGGAGAATAGCTTGAGTTGAAGCCTGTCGCCTGCTCCAGGCGCTCATCGTCAGAAGGCAGTATCAGTCCAAGGATGAAGAGATTGACAATGTAGAAGAAGGCAATGCGGAAGAAGACCTGTTTGGAAGCCATGGGGATAGCGCGTCGAGGATCGACCGACTCGGCAGCTGCTAGACCGACCAATTCTGTACCGCCAAAAGCGAAGGCGGCAACGACAAAGACGCCGGCGAAACCATTGAAGCCGTTCCTGAAGGCCCCCGGGTCGTACCAGTACTTGGCGCCCAGATAACCCCTATCACCAACTCCACCACAGTTTATGATAATCCCTAATATGATAAACCCTAAGTCACAGGTTAGTCGAGGTATACCTGGGATAATCCAGGATACGAACCTGTACAGGCCGCGATTTTGACCATACTAAGGATGAACTCGACTATACCCGTTAGCGAGCTACCATACGAACTTTCTCAATATGCGGCCGTTGCCTTACCTTCGCCATAGCCCCGTACACCAAATATCTGAATTAAGGCCAAGATGACCAGGAATACGGTGACCCAGATAGCTATGTTGAGATCGCTCCGCCAAAATTCGATAGTCATACCGGCGGCGATCAGCTCGAAGGGCAATACCGTGAGCCATGCGATCGCGTAGTTCCATCCTGTAGCAAAGCCCCTATACGAAATCCCAACTGTTAATGCCAATTTTTAGAACACGGAAAGATACGGACGCGTAAACAAAAGCTTACCAAGCCGGGTCGACGAATCTCACGACATAGGTGTAGAACGCTCCGTTTACAGGATACATGACTGCTAGCTCTGCGAGAGCCTGCATCGTGAATAGTAACATAATGCCGACAATGAGGTATCCGATGATCTAACACCACCATATTGTTAGTATATAAGCAACTCTATATTACGTACTCCTCGACGAGATTCAGGATGGGAGAAATACTAAGGAAGCCGGTCCTCCGTGGTATAGAGCATTACCCGACCCAATGAACAATCCAGCTCCAATGGCGCCGCCTATTAATATCGCGTCGCGTTAGTGAGCCAACACAGCCCTTCGAAGACAATTGCTCCTCTAGGAAACCCTCACCGATGGCTATCATTTGCATGTGCCGATTCCTCAAATCCGTGCGAAGCTGCCGGCCCTGGTTGACGATCCCGACCTCCTCGTCACGTCTCCCGGCCACGTAAGGACGGACGGTAGCCACTGCATTATCTCTGACTTCCTTCTCGGTATCCTCTGACATGTTCGCGAGTATTGGACTATTCCCTTCCATGATTCAGTCCATCCGTCCGTTCCTAGGTTGATAGCATGCGTCTCCTTAGAAAATAGGAAGAGAGGGGGAGAAGAGGAAGAATGACGAAAGGTCCAACGATGGCAATTGCGAGCGGGACATTTTAGGGTACTTGCTTTGCGCTCTATATAAAATCCGCGTGTACAGATGATCTACCGGTCTAGACCCTCGTTGCAGGATAAGGCGGAATCCTAACGGGCTCTTGAGGGATGAATAGGCCTAGCTGCATGTCTAGGTACGTCGATTACACAGGATGATGTACGTAGCACAACAAACAAAGCTTGATACCGTTACCTTTCACTTCTACTTGGGTATTACAAGACTATCTGAATGAGGACATCTGATAAGAACTGTAAGTGACCTCGCCTTTCTGTCCATACTAGTGAAGTAGGCGAGAGAGGCAGGTTGTCTGCTATATGCATGCCTGTAAAAGTAGCGAAGACACGCGACTAAATAGAAATGTAAGCAGGCCTGGGATACTCTTCCTTATTGTCATACTTCTGCTATGTATTGATTCCCAGGTCTTCACCGGATTGGTACCTGCAAGATTGGCTTACAGCGACTTCATAGCATGTCTGTCGGCTGGTTACATATATTTATTCCCGTCACTGAACGAAGTTTGTCAAAATAAAATCAGTTCCTAGGTACCGTGCTTCTATCTGAATATCTAACCAAAGAACCTACGAAATTAAGAGCATTTCCGGGAAAAGCTCCACCTAGGTAGGTCTACATGTATATGGTAGGGTACCTGGTAATGTAATCTTCGTTCAGCCCCGAGTTCTAGAATGTTTCAAGCCGATAAGAAAGCTTATGGAATCAGTCCACTCACGTCTTGTTCTCTTCTGCTTTTGGTGTGGCACAATGGGGAACCCCGGCTTACATGTCTGGATGTATTTGGTCAGTATCCATCAGGCCATGTCAAAGTCGTGTAATGGAATACGACCTAAGCCTATTTCTGATAGGCAAACCTACCTATTTACCTACAGGTACATAGACACCTATATTACATCTCCGACGCTCAGTTGGATGTTCGCTTTCATAGTGCCTAGTAAGCTAGTAAGCAAGCAAGCATAAACCTCCTAGTATAGAGATATAAGAAAGCCCTCCATTTTCAGTAATGTTTGTCTGAAGGATTCTTCTTACAGAAACATCTCTACTATATTAGGACCAAAGAATGAAATTCCCGACCCCAGCTTTTGTGTTTGCTAAGTCGCTTCTCCTCTTTTCACCCAATTGAATGAGTGTTTGACTACCTACTCACACTTCGTATATTCAAGATGGTAGCTGCCATTGAAGAACAAGAAGCATATTTCTCCCGTTGAATACCACAATATACTGTTTTGACATGTGATGTCACCCTGCGGCTCTTTTAAAACGAACCGACAACAGTTTGTTGGTGGATATGTTACCTAATGGAAACGACCAAGAAACCCGGGCGGCGTGGATAGGTAAATACAAATATTAGACATTGTCATGTCCATAAACTACTAGGGAATAAACATAGAAGATCATAGTGTTCATATTGGATACTAATATCATATGGATTAGCCTACCTAACCATCAACTTGTTTAAAATATATTCTGCTGCGACAACTGCGGGTGTCTCGCTGATTGAACGCTATCATCCGGCGATCTGCTAATTTTTGATTTTTGATAGCGGGGATTATTACCTACATTTTAAGGGGTGGCGTCCGTAAATGCAGCAAGAGGGGAAGAGGAATTCAGGGTTACTCAAGTCTGATCGTACTTCATCAAATAGACGTTGGACATTCAGACAGCGCCAAGCAACTCCGGCTGTGTCAACTAATACATCCTACGACGATAAAAAAAAATCGTGCCTGCGTTGTATTTGCAATAGTTCGATCGATAGAAGATGCAATGGGCCGTAAATGCCAAATTTATTTCCTAGCTCCTAACTCATACCTATCAGAAACCTTTACATGTGAACACAACCCTCAGAATCGGTGTAATTATCGTGCCTTCGCTTGACCAGAATATTTTCATGCTCCTATGTATTCCATAAGCTAACAAAAGCTACCCCAGGCAAAGTAGGCTTTTCCATTGGTTCTATCATCCCCCGTTCATACATCAAGAGCCACACGGCATCGGGATCTACTGCCTCCAATGCAGCCTTGGCCTCACGATTCGTACGTAGTGTGTCCGCCAGAAGTAGGAGTATCTGATCGAATATGTCGTCATCAATCTGAACGAATGATACGATAGCGACTAGAAGCTCCTGCACTGCCTCCCAGGTTTGCGCGGCCTGAGTAAATCTGCCCAGGCCCGTGCTTGGCACGGCTTCGACAGCCTTGCCCGGCTCTTTGCCTTCAACGCCATTACCGGAACGGACTGGTATTAGTATGTCGCGATCTTGCTTGTCGTCACGATTCGCTTTGGTTTTACTTTTTCCTTTATTGCTCGACTGTGTTGCGTCCGCTTTTATCTTTCTACACCACCCACCGAGCTTATCCCACCATTCCGTTTTAATCCTCGTGCTAAGAAAGTCACCCGCACCTCTGCAAAGCGTAGCTAGCGCTTTACAAGCAGAAAATACGACAAAAGGTTCGGAATCATATAATCTCTCAACTAGAACTGGCCAGATTGAGTTGACAAGGGGTAAAAATGCATCCTCATCAGGCGAGAGCGCTGGGCAAACAGTAGTCAGGAGATTTAGGAGTGATTTTCGTAACGTTGGTGAGGGCGACGTCAGGTAATGTTGCGTTAGGTCGGTGATACGGGTAAGAATTTTGAATGTAGGTGTTTTAGGTGGTGGCAGCTTTTCGACTTCGGTGCTAGGTTCTTCTTCGTCTTCATTAGTCTCAGACGTGGTCGAATTTATCTCTTTCCAGGGGCGTTCTGGATGAGACTCGATCTTTTCGTGCCCGAGTTCCTCGAGCTGGCGTTTCTCTTGCTTTTCTATCCGGCTAGAGAGGATGTCATAAAGGTTATCGATTGTGGCTATTTCTTGTAAAGCTTTCTTGTGGTCCTTCGCCGATGACTTTACTTCATCTAAAAGCAAATGGTCAGAGCGTGCCCCTTGCTGTACTACTTCCGTAAGGACGCTAAACAAGCTCTCCGCAAATAAAGAATACCCGTGATAGTTGTCCAGAGCTGCGAAGATCGAGGCGATCACATCATCAAGATATGGTATTAATTTTGGGCCAGTAAGTCTTATCATCATTCGTAAGACTTGGGTCGACGCAGGGGATATATCGAAAGTATTCAAACGTAAGGACACCGAGTTAACCATATAGTCAACATTCTCAATGATCAGGTCCGTGACATTAGAATATCCGCATGCCGTGGCAATACTATTGAGGCTGATGATCGCATGATCCCGTAACTTGGGTACCCCAGAACCCATAAATGTTGTAATAGGGTATAAAACATCAATGAGCTCCGGACGGAAGTTTTCTTTCATCCTAGAAGCGGCAAAAGTCGTAACTTCTAAAGCCAGAGCTTGTAGTCGCCAATCGACTTCTTCTGCTTCGGCTTGTGAATCTAGGACTGCAACCGAGAAAGAATAGAGTTCTTGGAAAATAGGCTCATTCTCATCTGTTACACCATTTGCAGAGCTCAAGTCAAGAAAGTCATCCAGATCTGAGGACTGGGATAAGCTCGACTTGACCAGCTCGAAGGCTAACCAATACGAAACAACTTGGCTGGGCCCTGTAGAGTCACGAACGTAAGCTAGTAAGTCATCAGCCAGTTTACCTTGCTGAGAGCTAGATCCGACTTTCGATATCAAGTCGAGGAGCGCCGTTCGCGTTGACTTTTCTGTTTCTTGTGCGATCAGGATTGGTGGAAAGGTGTCGGGTCCATCCCGCCTAACCACATCCATGTTCAGCTCAATAGCGTCTGGAGCAAGTTCCGACAGGCCGCTTGGTTTCGATGCCAGGACAAGCGCAGTGGTACTATCCCTCAGGGAGGCGGCTAGCGAGTCATCTAGGATGGATGAGTCAATCTGAAGCGTTGTGATAAAATGTTGACCTTTGATAAGGTTTCGAATCGCTTGTTGTTTGATTCTGTCATCGCTAGATTGCACTATCCGAGGAAGGCTTGTAACCCAGTTGTATACCGTAGTCTTGATCGTGTCTCCGAGTTCTGGGTAAATCCTAGCTAGATCAACTAGGCTCGTTTCAAAGAACGATTTCTCCTTTTCTTCATTTGCTAACATCATAGCACTTTCGACAAGTATGGATACGCATTCCGCGAGAGATTCATGGCATTCGTCTAAAAGGCTGATGCATAGTTTCTCTAAGGCGACTCGTATGTCATCAGAATCGGCATTCCGCAACTTTAGCACACTCGCCAGAGCAAGCTTTACTTTAGATACGGTTGCCTTCAACCATGATGGCGATAGAACCTTGCTTTCACTGGTGTTTTCGCTGACCCCCGTTGCTTGCTTCTTTATTATTCCCATGACCTTTATATCTCCTAACACCTTAGTAAGCACATCTTTCATGGCATTGATACCGCCGACCAAGACTCTTCTCTGGTGCTTATACGCCGCAGGCGGTGTGAGTAGCCTGCTGAGAGATGATACTATTCCGGGGAGGAAAGTAGCTAAGGCAGTTTGGTCCCTGATTGCGACTAGAAGCGCGTCCAACGCTCTTAGTCCCTCAAGTCTGATGTCTGGTGTTTTGCCATCGGTAATACTATCTAGTATGACAGTAATAGCATGCCCCAGGGCAGGTATTGCATTCGCATCTACCAATGCCGCTGCTCCGGCCAGTGAGGAACCAGTAGCTTTAATCAACTCGGTCAACGCCTTGAGTGCTTCCAGTTCTGTCTCCTCTGGAACTTGATCTTTCCTTTCCTGGCCGGGAATACCGCCAATAATGAAGGTAAGAAATATGAGAAGCTGTTGGGAGAGCTCAGTAGGAATCTTGGCTTTCCATCCATAATGAATTAATATCCGCAAGCATCTGATAGTCAACTCCGTTAACCGGATAGGATATTCCTGCTGATTCCGCAGGATGTTCGATAGCGGGAAAAAGATATAATCAGCAAGCTTCTCATCCAAAACGGTTTCGTCGGTAGAAATTTGCCGATCTAGGATTGTAGAGAGGTCTTCGACCACATTTATTAGGTCCTTGGCATTTGCTCTCTTATCAGATGCACGGACAGTCAGATTGTTGATGGCGACGCATCGTGGTTTGAGCTTATCTCAGGGTCAGTAATGGACATCCTTGTCTTTTCTTTTCTGAAGCACTTGGTAAGGAAAAGAAAGGATGGTCAAACCTCTTTGAAAAAATCATTCCTTGCAGTCGAGGAATTACTAGCCATTTTGAGATGCCTTCGTCATTTTATTTATAGACTCATCGCTCACTGCAAAAAGGTGCGATGAGTTTCACTAAGTACCCGTTATAGAATTGTAAGTGATGATGAGCCAACCCTTTCAATGTTCTGGTTTGAAATAAGATGTACGAAGTACCTAAATTGATTGCACGCGGTACCTGGGTATCTAGGTACCTACCTAATGCCTCTGTAAGTGAACTTATGTTTATATCCCTATGGCCCTACTCATTTATGCGTTTATACATACAGTACATATCCCCGCAGGTGACTTCACGACGCTGCGCTGAAGATTTCCATACCACCAGCGATCAAGTGTTCAGCACAAATTCAAAAAAAAAAAAAAAAAAAAAAAGATTTAAGATCGAGAGATTTACTATATTAATTTCATCAGCTGAATAAGTTAAGATTTATAAATAAAATGGCGCCGCCGGGGACCTTCACTACGACCGTGCACCCTTTCGAATCTCCAACTGCGCACGCCTGTGCTTATGAAGTTGGCCCCCCTAACGCAAAGAACGCTCTCGTTTTCATCGGTGGGCTCGGCGATGGACCTCATACAGTGCCATATCCGCGGGCGATAGCTAAACGTCCAGAAGCAGAATCTGATCTAAGCTATTCCGTCTTCGAATTTAGGCTGTCTAGTTCTTTCACGGGCTTCGGATTCGGTCGTCTAGCTAACGATGTAGCCGATATATCAGCTATCGTTAAGTATCTACGGAGTATAGGAAAGCAACGTATAGTCTTAATGGGCCATTCCACTGGAAGCCAGGACTGTATGGAGTATACATCTCCATCCCATAATGCACCGCCGGTTGAAGGGTATATCCTTCAAGCACCAGTGTCGGATCGCGGCGCAATAGCGTCAGAGATGGGTGGATCCAAACTAGATGAAAGTCTCAAGATTGCCAAAGAGCTCATAGTGTCTGGTAGAGGCCATGAACGTATGCGACCTGAGCATCTCTCATCATCTTTTCATGATACACCAATATCTGCATCGCGGTGGTACGCGCTTGGAGCAGTCGAGTATGTAATTCAGTACCCAAAGATTACCAACATTCGTGACTCTTATATCTAATTATTTGATAGCGGCGAAGACAACTACTTCGACCCGGAACTCTCAGATGATATCATTGAGCCTTACTGGAAGCGAGTAGACAAGCCAATTCTTATACTCCATTCCGGGAACGATGAATATGTGCCTAGTTCCATCGATAAAGATGCGCTGGTTAAGCGTTGGAGTGCACTCTGCCGGCCAGGTATTGCGAGTGAGCTCTCAGGTACGATTCCAGGCGCCGGTCATAGGGTAGAAGAGCCAGAGTCTGAGAAATGGCTCGTTGATACGGTTGTAAAATTCTTGCAGGGTATTAAATAATTGAATGAGATGTTCAACAGCCAGAATACGACTAGCTCATTACCATCACGACTACGTCCCGACTTGAGGAAGAGGAAAAGAAAAATTGAATCGTTGTGCGAAAATCCTTGCATTTTTAGAAAGCAAACTTAACTATTCCCCGGATTGTGGGTGCCAGCCCAAGATGCCGCAGTCACTACTTTAAGGTCGGCGATCGCACAGAGGTCGGATACGTCCCTTAGATTGTCATCGCCGAATACCTTAGGTGAAGGAACACCGGTAAGACTATAAAAAGTGCCACTGCAAAATTCCCGCCGTGTTCCCCTTCTTCTAATCCCCCCCAAAACTTTATCGCTCTGGCAACGAATATAGGGATTCAACATAATCACCATTTCACTACCCGCAACTAGATTTGTAAAAATGTGTTTCGGCGCAACTTGTCCAACTTGCTGTAAGTGGCTTCTCAATGCATCCTCAAATACAAATTCTACCCGAAAATAAAATATCATTAGGTTTGACGTATTAATACCATCATAGCAGGAAAATCCTGGCGGGGATGCGGTTCGCACATTCCGTCCGCTCTCGCGGGCGTTCCGGAGAAGCAGTGGTGCACCTGCGAGCCGCGAGTGACGGTCGACGGGAAAGCCTATCCTCCGTCGGCAAAGATGGCTCTTCCCGGCCTATCTTGGCTTGGTAGCATATTCGGAAGCGGAGGTGGGCAGGTTACCGGCAATACGAATACAAAGAGTAAGGAGGATCTTTGACTTGGGGTGTTATCTACCTAAACCTTGATGAGTCCGGCTATTGAATCTTGCTCCGCTCTTCGCAACTTGGCTTTCTCCTCTCCTCTCCTCTCTCCTCACCAATGCCCCTCTCTTAATCATCATGCCAACCCCACCAGCGATAAGTAAACCCAAGCTAGGTCCCTTGAGGTAACCTTATTATGTACGTACTTGATAGAGGATATCAATTCAAACTACCAAACCTTACTTTTCTGTTGAAGGACGTATGACAAGTTATGTTTCTTACCTGCTTATACCTGCCTGACTTATATCTGTCTGGGACACAATTTTATATGTATTATCCACGCTAGTCTTACCAGGGGAAGATAGTATAAAGGTACCATTCAAAATGCTACTACTAAATCCCTTGGTATTAGCTATCACGTGCTTTGCGTTGAGCGTCTTATATGTCTGGCGATGTATCACATCTCCCCTGCGATCCCTTCCCGGCCCGAGAATCTCCTTATTTAGCTCATGGCTCCTCAAGTACCATGAATTCCATGCCCACCGCACAAGATATGTCCATAGCCTCCACCAGAGGTATGGTCCTGTTGTGCGGATAGCTCCGAATGAAGTATCATTTGCGTCCCTCGAAGGCGTGAAGGAGATCTATGGCTCGGGGGGAAGCGGCTATGATAAGACTGAATTTTACAATCTCTTTACGATATATGGTCGAAGGTAAGAAGCGGCTTTAAAAAATGGAACTGGCTGAGAATTTCTTAATTAGATGCCCTGAAAAAAGGGAAGATGAGCTCACAAGAGATCGCATAGGACTATGTTCAGTACACTGAAGAAGGAGGACGTGAGTCTCCCAACCATCAAATTTGTGAAGAGGCATCCTTACAAGCATCCAGCACGCCAAGAGGAAAAGAATCCTTGCAGACAGATATGCCAATACCAATATTCTAAAATCGGAGTCACTTCACGGCATCACAGAACGGTCAAAAAGATTCGTGGAGAGGTGCTCAAGGTTTGCTGGTGGAAGCATCGATATCTTCGTAAGAGAACCTGCGCAAGCACTAATGAACGATATGCTAATCAGATGTTAGATTTGTATGGCCGCAATAGTAAAAATTCTCAGGGGAACTCACTAATGAGGTAAAATCAGGTCTACACGATTATGCGTTCGATTGCGTGACCCATCATCTTTTCCATCCTTATGGATCTGATTCCCTCCGGAACCCAAAGGATGAGGAAATCATGAAGCAAGTAACTTTCGATGATAGTCTTCAGAGTAGGTCAATACTTGAAATATACCTAGGTATTTGTTCACGTGAGCTGACAGAAGATAGACCGTCTGGTTGAGTATTATAACCCGTCGCTGCACAAGCTAATCGGCAATGTTCTGTCTTTGTTCGCTAAGCCACGCAAGACGCCCCTGGCGGACGACTTAGTCATGTCCGCGAGCGCGAAGACTGGTCCCGCGCAGTTTACCCTGCTGAGTCGCATGCAAGACAAAAACTACGAGATGGAGCATATCGACATGGCAGCCGAGTGTCTCGATCATATGGCCGCAGGAATCGACACCACCGGCGACGCTCTATGTTTTCTAATGTGGGAGATCTCCCAGCCTAGGTCATTCTACGTCCAACAGCGCCTCCAGGAAGAGCTCCGCACCAACCCCGAGGCGGCGTTCGATAGGCTACCTTACCTTGACGCCGTCGTGATGGAAGGGCTTCGCTGCTTCCCGGCTATTCCCATGTCTCTCCCGCGATACGTGCCCTCCGGCGGCCGCACTATCGACGGTTATTACATCCCCGATAGAACGATAGTGAGCTGTCAAGCGTACTCTACCCACCGCATCGACGAAACCGTGTTTCCGCATCCCGACACATTCGATCCGGACCGCTGGCTGCAGGAAACTGGGGAACTAGACAGAAAACGGTTATTCTTCGCTTTTGCTAGCGGTGGTAGAGGCTGCATTGGGAAACAGTAAGTTTACAACCCACCTTATATTATAGTACCACGTAGTTGTGAGGATTGCTAAGAATCACAGCCTGGCGCTCGCGGAGATGAAAACGTTGCTTAGAGACGTCTACTCACGGTACACTACCGTACCTGATCCGTCTATGGGTGCGGAGGATATGGAGATGTCCGATCAGTTGATTTCTTCACAACCCCGGGGGAAAAAGTGTCTGTTGACGCTAATCCCTCTAGAGAACGGGGTCTAGGGGGTTTGGGTACAGATAATTACTAAGGGTTGTAAAACTTTTGTATACTGAAAGTGTTCAAAGTCTACGTTAGGTAGTGTACAAAGTTGGAATGCTGGCCGTGTTGGCCCCGTTCTTATCCTACCCTAGATATCCACGTGGTGAATGTATCGTACGATTTCATATGTTGTCCCCAGTGCCAGCTTTGGCTCCTAATCGCGGGGAGTGTCTAATGAAGGCTCTCGTACAGAGAGACCATCGTCGTGTCAAAATTCATATGAGATGTGCCCCTAAAATGCTTTTTTAACTCCGCTTAACTCGGACTCAAGATAATATCTCATTGTTATAATACTATCCAGAAGTATGGATTTGAACTTTCTAGAGCATGTTTCCTTGCCAAGCTTGACTCGTACGAGAGCTAGGGCCTAACAGGAGAGAGCCTGAACGCAGTTATGGATAGACATCAACATGTGAGACGGAGGGCGCCGTGTTGGCGGAGTAGGTAATTCCTCTTTCCTACTGTAGTATGCAGCTCGCCTAGCGACATACCCTATTTATTCATTCTTCGCGAAATAGCAAGGACGGTTTGGGGTGAGTTCCTAACAACCAGGAGGAACTTGGTGTGTGAGGACGGGTCTTCGGACTAGCCTCCGGGGGCGATGGGCTCATTATTGACCTAACTCCCAACGTGCTATCAACGGGAATAGCATCAATAGAGACTGGCAAAGTATTATTGCAAGCCTAGGGGCTCGCTCGCCTCCGCCATAGCTCTGAGTCCGGCAAAATAGTAATTGGGGGAGAGCGAGCTTGAATTTCCATGCTTGGGTAAAGCATTTAGCGTACGGTTTGGCCTTTGAAATAGTGTTAACGTATGCTTGACATGACGATAAACGGACTGGGAATACTCAAAAGTAATTACTTCTATGATTTATGCTTTGAAAATAATATTACGGTCATTTCTCTTTTTCCTCTAGGGAATACCGTCGTTCACATGGACATGGGCACATCAATCATATTGATGTATCAGTACCTAAAAGTGCTGGGATGAACTAGAGATTCCTTACGGCAAGACTAGCCCCTGAAATATTACAAGCCTTTCACATTTCACTTGAATACTAGGATGATGATGACTACTATGGCGCGACCCGATAGTTTGGAACTCATTTTGAATAAGTCATATTTCAGTAACCTTATATTGTTATTGTGGCTTGCGATGCTGCTTTGTTAGCAAACGTCACTGGCATTTTGGAGAAAAAAGCCCCAAAACGCTGTGAAACATGGCTGGATATCCGGTAGACATTTATTATGGAACAGGATGGAAATAGACATGAGTTAATATGCGAGATAGTGTAAATAGGTACATCTATCGCCGAGCTCTGCAGCGGGATATATCAAAGGTTAATGGATAATCTGTTATTCTACAAGATGTCCGCAGTCTGAAAGATGTGGCATCAGGAAAGCAGAGGGCCAACAGTAAGAAGTCCCCTGTATGTTCACCGAGGAGCCTATAAAGGAGTGGAATACTTTTTAACAAACAAGCAAGTCCATATGTGGGTAGGTACCTTGTCAGCAGCGACTGGGAAAGCGAAGCTTCATACATGATTTGCCGAATGAGATGCCATTTCTTACTGTGGGGCATAAACTGCGCAAGGAAGGAGAGATTCTAGATTCCTCAGAGAAGGGAGATGGGCATTGATGAACGGCGACTAACAAGGGGGCTCTGTATGCATCCTTCTGCACATAATCCCCGGGGCAATGGTATCTCACGTACCTTTATGCTACATTACATGCTCTAAGATCGGTCTATGCAGCTGTATGCAACCCTCGAACGAGTCTACGGGCTCGCGGCCAGCCACGGGACTGGGTATGTTGCATATGTTGGGATGAGTTTCTTATTGACAGGCCTTGGCGGGATCCTGCCACTGGAGGAGCTAAGGTCGATTATCGGTTATTGAGACATGCAGTTTTCTGCGCGTTTAACAGCGTTGATCTTCCGAATGGGTTGATACTTACGGACAAGCGTGGGGGTCAGAAACGCGAGAAGGGAGAACCAGGGATCAGGTTAGTTACGAATGGAGTTGATATAGTTCATTTCCTTTTTATCTCCATACATGGTGGTGACCTAGAATTAAGTACGGGATTAGGACAGCGGCTATTAGTGTGAGAGAAGGGAGAGAGCATTGGCGCTTTTACTGCCTTGAACTGTAAAAACATACAAGGGGGTTTTCCCCTTTGGCAGCCGGCATCCGAATCGACAATTATCGGATATGTACCTACGTTGGTATCCAAATCTATCTGAAACTCAGAAGCGAACTTCCCTCGATGTTCTAGAAAAGCCCCTATTCAGTAAGTGGTAATTCTAGAGCGGATAGGTACCAACAGCAAATAAACCCAACCCAAAAAGAGACTCCGAATTCTCCTTTGTTCTTGGTAGTACAGGAACCTGGTCTTCGGGACTAGCTAACCAACAACCCTCCATCGCAAAGTGATGTATTTGTGAATGTAATATTACGTCACGATGCCCGTTCCAAACAATATTACCCTGCAGAATGTCTCTATTAGTATGCAGTAGAAGAATATAACACTGTTTGTTACCTTCCAAATAGTACCTTAGGTAGTTAGTTATACCAATGTATTCTGCCTAAAGCCTCCTTCGCCGTTAAACTCTGCTGATTATGACGTCTGAACGAAGACAAAAAAGCACAAGGGGCAAGGAGATTTTCTCTCCCCCTCCCCCCCCCCAGGTGCTGAATCCCCAGCTACATCTGGCAAGTCTGACGCAAGCCCGCAGGTAAATCGATGCTCCATATACGATTCGGCGATGTACCACTGGCATAGATCTATATGTGGGTCAGTGTTCAAGCGACCTAACATATCGCAACCCGATCTAGGCCAAGGCGTGGAGCCGACGTAAGAAACCAAAAGAGCTGGTTGCGTGTTGCGTGTTGCGTGTTATGAGTTGAGGGGAGAAGAGCAACGAGAAAGGGAGAATGACGATCTTCTTTTTTTTTGTTTTTGTGCTTCGACGCCGTTCCGACGGTGCTGTCACCAACCATGTTGTTCAACCCCCCTGCTCTTATGAGATATGACCTGTAGGATATCGGCATAAGGATATTCATACCACCGACCCCTACTTACGCTATGTTATGCATCATCTACTGCCGGTCCTGCGTTATCTTGCGTACGTGTGAGTAATCCCTTTGAGATTGGTCAGTTTTTTTTTTTTTTTTTCTTATGGCTACATTAATGTTGGCTACCTGAGTTAGAAATGCCTCTTGAAAATATGTACGAAATCCCTCTTTTTCTCTCTTCTCACCGCTTGTCGTTCAGCAATACCTTGACCATGTTTTTATAGTCTTGGCGTACGGATCCGTACACGTTTTTTACTTGGGTCTAGTGGGCATGTAGAACGTCGATCCTGGATTGGTTCGGTATCGGCTCCTATGTACATACTATGTAGAATTTGTATCAGATGGTCAAATTCTCGTCAGGGGCTTTGGCCTTTTTTTTGTTTTTGTCGGGTCTGCGGGTCAGCCGTCTCTTTTATTCGTATCACTTTTCAGAAAATCTATAGATTTGGAGATCCACAAGAGACAGCTTTGGGATTGTGTGCGTACCGTACATATGCACATGCAGTTTTATAACGTAATTTAAGCGTATATGTGCATTCCTGGTACTGGCTCGGGTCAAATATGTAAATTATACAGGAGATCTCTTAAAACTTAATCTGATAATGATACCCATATACATAATACGGATCCGTACTTCTACATTCGACAACGGGAACCAAAAAGCGGGACGGGCCTTTACCCGTGTGAGTGGAACCTGAGGGTATAAATGCCTATTATAGCTAATCACTCCGTCTACGGCATCCAATTATTCTTACCATATTTTACTAGGTACTGTTGGAGAACTAAATAGTCTGCAGATATGCCTAGCTGCGTCTACTAGTTTGTCAAGAAACGATTAGCTTGCCATACCAACCATGAACATGGTTGACACCGTGGAAGGTAAGCACTTAATCATATTGGATACTGAGTTTTACGCCGGTCGAATCCAAAATTCCATTGGGGTTGGCTGGGATACTGGGATACTGGGATATCGTCTTGCCCGCCATGTCTTAACAAGAGATGGAAAAACAAATCCGAAGTCTGAAGATAGTATAGCGCAAAACTGATCTCTCTCTCTCTCTCTTGAAGTGCTCACTCATGTCAATTACATCCTAGCGAGGAATGTCTAGACGTCAACACGTTGATCACATGTCCCAAACCGCCTAGGTTCCTCCCTTTTACCGAGCTCTCTAGAAAGAACAGGTACAAAACAATTTACCAGACGAGCAAGCCCAGCCTCGGTACCGCTCACCAAGCTGAGTCCTCCATTTTCGCCCTCCTGAGTCCTCCCCCGTCGCTCGCTAGTCAATCCAGAATATCAGAATATCAATACAACGTAAAAGGAAAGAAAAAGGAGAGGAAAGCGAAGGAATAAACCTCCGCTAAGGGCTAGCTACATGATAAAACGGCGAAAAAAAGAATAACCCCAATGATCGTGACGGCGTGATTGCAAATCAAAAAGAATTGTAGTAACACGAGGACAAGAATAGACAACGGCCACCATCGCTCGTACCAGGGCAAAATAACCTCCGTTTTACTTCACCAATGCGATCAAAAGATTGAATCTGGTGGGGGTTGAAGCGTGCTAAGTAATATAAAAGAACCGCCCCGTTTGCTCCCCTTACCGACTCGTGTAAACCGTATGCCGCCCAAGCTATGCAATGGAGACGTAGCCAACTTGTATTTTGATATAATAGGTAGGTAATCAGTGAAAGAATCGAAGCCGCCCTATAATCCGAGCAATGGCTCTTTGATCGATTTCCCACACCTTTGATGCTTCACCATCGGTGGCCCCCATGTTTCTCGTTTCATCGGTAGTTTTTGTTTTGTCGCATGATGCGCGAAGAGAAGATGTCGACGGTACAAGAGTGACGAGGCCTGGCCAAGCTTCGGATATAAATAAAAAATAGATAAATGCAAACTGTTAGACCAGTAATGCCGAAACTCTTTGTGAGACGCAAAGACACTGTATCCGCCTCGTGTGCTCATGCGAGAAGAGAAATCCAGTGGCGGCCGTAGTTATATAATAGTTTCCCGTCACTAGATCATGTAGATCGATGTTCGAAAAGGATGTTAGAGTGCTTAAAATGTATAACATTCGGCTTCTACCATCCGAAAGGGCCACTCTGTACTGAGTCTTGGGGTGACTAGGTTGGGTAGGTAGTCAATACTATGGTGTTGACTTAAACCCAAGACTCTCAGCTCTTAAGCTAAGGTGAACAACCAACCTCATTGGAGGTTGCACTGCACGTATGCGGTGGTTCACAAAACATATACAGTTAATGAGTTGCCTTTAATTATTAGTCGACGTTAGATAGGACTCTTCAATATGAAGACCGGCGCCCACGTAGCTACCTAGTTAACAAAGCTACTGGCTTCCGTCGACTAGCAATCAATCTACTGCGTAGGGTGCCGAGTAAGTGTATCGGCCTTGGTACCTGACCCTGGAATAGGCCCGGACTCATGGGGTATATAGTTGGGGAAGGTCGGTTGAGGGAGTGCTCGAATCATCCCTCCATGCTGTGTATCGTGGCCCCCTCTCGGCAACCCGTCGAATGATGTGCCCATATATTGTTGATTTTGAGTCATCGGTACCCCTGTGTGGCCGACAAAGGACTGATGGGTGTTCCCGGTCTGCTGTGGAAAGGTATAGGCTGATGGGTTAGTGGGTGGCGCCGAACCCGTTTGCCACTGCTGGTACATGGTCGGTGTCGGTGGGCTTGCGTATTCGGAGGGAGTGGTAAACATAGAAGATCGTCTGCTTGAATCGTGCGGACTAGTGTACATGTCGTGAAGACCAAGGCTTGTGGACGGATGTAGTGGTGCTTGGCTAGGCATACTAGGCGCTTCCACAAATGTCTGCCGCTCAGCGCCTATCTCGGCGCTTAAGACCGGTTGGGAGTATTGAGTGCTGCGAACTGGCATCTCTCCTACAAATGCATCACCCGAGATTTGTGCAGTGGGACTCTGCTCAGTGCTATGCGACTGAGCTATGATGGCCTGTGGTATATTTGTCCTCTGCGGGGATGAGTTGGATGAATTAGATGTTGGGTTGTGCTCGACGTCGTCTCTCCCAGGTGTGACATCCTCGGTATCCGATACGTAGCCTTGGCTAACACGATCATTCGGCATCACATAAACTACAGTTGAACCATCTATAATCATAATTAATACCGAAACCTAACACATAAAAACCGATTTCGGACTACTTACCAATCTGGCCATCCTTAAATCGTTCTTCGAGGTGAGCAACCTTGAAGATTTCCTTCAAGTAAGGCTTCTTTGCCATATTGCTAGGGTTGTCCTTGTCGGTGAAGAATGATGATAACGCTTCATTTGTAACCTCTTCTAGCTTACTCACATTGAGGAATAGCTTTTGGATACTAGGATGTTGATTATGGTTCGGCTCGACAATCATCCGAAGGATGTGGTTAAGAAGATGAACCCGTTCTAAGACAATTGGTCAGCGTAAACTCATCTTTTTACCGGTTTCCAGCCGCCTTACCGCGTTTGTACAGATGGTCAGGCTCCTTGTGCCTAACTCTCTGTTCCTTATTCGGCCCCCAAGGCTTCGGCCACCAATCAGGTGCTTTCTCGTCTGCACCTGTATAAGGGTGCGTAGATTGTTTCTTTGGTTCAACTGCTTTTACCCATGCTTTGGCAATTAATTTGCATGCGCTCTGCTGAATTGTCTTGAACCGTTCTTCATAAAATGCCCAAACAGCCTTGTCATCACGAATCGTAAGACCCCTTTTCGAAGGGCTGGATGATGCTGTGGGTTCGTCCTCGTAGTTGTCGGGCTCGCGTCGTATCATGGTTGCCCTTGGGCGTTTGCGAGCTTTGTAGTTCCCGTCATCCTCGAAACTCGTCAAACCCATAGGCTGCCCATACCGACGCTCCTGTGCCCAACGCCTACCCGTGTCCATAGGGTACCGGTTGATTTCTGGGTCGAAATTAAATTCTGGCTCGGTATATCCCGAGTTCGTAACTGAATCATCACGCTTTAGCTGGGCGTATTCGGAATATAGTATAAATCGGACTCACCAGATTGGGCACGTTGTAGTTCGCGACTAAGAGCGTCTACATCTAAAAACCTCGATATATTTATCGGTATGTTTGGTGCCGTGAAAATGTGAGGCTTTCCTTCTATGACGGGTATAACGACGTAGAATTCTGCTGAGATATTGCAATACTCGCGCAAAGCTTTGTCAATAGCCTATGCCATACTTAATATTATGTACCGAAGAGTATGTAACTATCTCACTTACCATAGGAGGTCGCCGTATGTCTTGTGAGTCCGCGAAACGATTCTCATCGGGGACTGGATCTATAGGAAATCTATCCTGGTGGGGCCAATATGATGGTCGGGATGGGAAGGGCTCCCTTGGTTGATTGGCGTCCTGTACCATGGTGGGAGAGAGTATGGAGTATGAGATTAGATTTCAAGTTAGCTATTTTCGGTAGATATTATATTTCACCGCCCCGGTTCCACGGTAAATGCTGTTAAATTGCAGAGCCTCCCTCTGGTGACAAACGTCAATTTGTCACATGCAATGTTCGTCTCTAAAATGCGGTCTGATCTTTTTCGACAGCGTCGCCGATTTCCGACTTAGATGCGGTGTCGAAGTTTGTCTCACAGATGGGAGCGGTAAGACGAGACTGAATTTTATAACGATGCTGAGAAAAAATGAATTGAAGACGGCGGTTGAGTGCAGTCGAAGGAGGATTGTCCGTCAGAGCTAGTATATGTTGTGACAAGACAAGAAGAGATGGAGCGCGTGCTTGATATATGTGCGAGGGTGCAGATAGAAAATAAGTTGTGACAAGATAAGAGTGTAGCACTTCGTATTGACAGACTCAAACGAGCTTAAGAAGATTGGGAGTAAACTGTCGATATAGGGAAGCCGGTCAGATAGCCAAAGCGTACATCGAGGGCTGAGTCTCAGACGGGATAGCTTTCTTTGTTCAGAAACGGCAGCGGGAGCTTGCTTCCTAAGGAGGTTGGCAAGTTGGGGCGGACGGGATATCAAATAAGTGTGCTATTAGACTTAGATGCAGAAACCTGGTGGGCGGCTGCGAACTAGGCCGAGCTGAGCATGGGTCCGGTGGCCAACAACAAAGAAAGGGCAATACCGTAGCGTCAGAACTGAACAGCCTTGCGTATTCAGTTTAATGAGCTGAGCAGGCCCGTCCTAGATTCAAACGGGATCGTCAACTAGTCGCAAAGGTTACGCGTAAAGGACGGTGGGTGTCCTCTTTCACTTTTACAAAGTTGTGAGACATCGAGTAGTGAAGCCTCTTCACTTGCTCGTATGATGCCTCGCTCTAGCTTCCGAAGCTGTTTCAGAATCAGTAAAGCTCGTTGTTAGAGTGTAAAGTCGGTTTAATATAAAGAAGATATTAGAGATGCGGCTGGAATACGATGATGTCTATCCTATTGCTGCTGTCCCAGCCGCAAAGCTTGACACACTGTGAAGAAAATTGTATTAGATAGGCGTTTACCAACCAATTTAGAGGGAGCCCATCGAGCGCTATAAATCTAGGTGAAAAGCGATTAAGCAGCTAGAGTTGGACGTCACCCACGAGTGCCGGCAGTCTAATGCGAGGGATAAGTGATGCGGCGGAGTTCAAGTGCTCGTAAAACCATGTGGTTCCCACACAGCTCATGCGGCAAGCGGCAGTGGTCCTCGGAAGGGGGGAGATAAGTAACAAGAGATGTTCTCAAACAACTGCAATGGAGGGGATCTATAGATTGGGTGCTTGCGCGGAGACAGAGTGCGGCGACGGATACCTCTCGCTATTATTGAGCTGTTCAGGTTCCCTCTTGCTAATAAACTATGGCAAAATTGGGGAAAAGAAATGGGATATAGACGGCGGCAAGAGGCGAAGCCTGTGGAGAAAATACTGTACGTAGTTGTAGTCGTAGCAAGTCGTAGTTAGTCTCTTGGAGCGAAAGGAAAAAAAATAAAAATAAAATAAAAATTAGGCCAAACACACAGATGGCAAGGATCACGAAGCAGAATTCATGAGCCCCTGCCCCTCGTTTCTATGTCTTCCCTTTACCAGTTGGTTTTGCGGGTGTGTACGAAAGGGTACAGATGTGCGTATGCAGCGGGGAGAAAGGTAGGTAGATTTACCTCAGGTAGTAATGAAAGGCGTGTGGGTTTTTTTCTTGCGAGGGGTCTACATTATTGTCAAGGGGGAGGACAGGCCGGACAGGCAAGGAAAAGCTCTTTGAGCTATGCTATCCTCAAGGCCCGAATGTGTTTAGAGCAGGGGGTTTTTAATGGATGGCGGCATCATTGAGGCCTTGTACAGTACAATACCTACATGGATTGACGTACCCAACCAATACGATGCTCTCTTGGTAACAGTGGGGGAGGAAGCCAAGTACTTACAGAAACAGACATGGCGACAGGCCTGGATGGCGTTGCTTCTGCGCTTTGCCTTCGCAATTCAGGTTACTAGTAGGGTACGTACGTACATAAACACTACATACGACATCCAGGGTCAGATATCTTAGGTAGATATGTAAGTACGTTTATGTTTGTATACGGGAGATTACCGAAATAATCATAATACATACCAGCTATTTTTGCCATAGGTAGGTACATAATACTGCACGGATCTTTTCAAGAGATGACTATTGTATAGTATCTAATTACATGATAACGACCTAGGTACCTATCTAACTAGCTAATTCAGCAGAAACAACTTTACACAACTAAGCGCCTTCAATTTAGTATTCAATAAAGCACCAGCTTTATTTAACCAACATGCTCATTAACCGCCGTTACCTTGTTAGTAGTTACCTAGGCATTCTTCCGGTAGAACGTCCAGAGACATGCGGAATGTGTTCCGGCTAGTATAGCGAAAGAAGAATAAGAAGATGTTGCCAATGTAGAAAAACCCCAAAGTAGTCCAAACAAGAAGAAAAGACTGGGGAAAAAAAAGAGGTCTGTGGAGAAGCGAAAAAATCAGAACAGTTAGGTTGAATGATCACGGTCTGATGACTCTGCATGATGGGTGTGAGTAAACCCCTGTGAGGTGACAAGGGGTAATGGAATAGAATTGGCTGCCCTTGGCTTATTAGCGGGAGGAGTGGGTTTTAAGTGGCCCTGTAAAGTGGACTTTACAAGACTTGGGAATGGTTCCGGGGCGGTGCGTGGTGGAGGTTTTTATGGGGCGACCCGAATAGCCCGGCGACGGGAGGGATATGCTTATGGGAGAGCCTCCCGAGCCCTGGGTCATTGATTTACGCGTCATTTCCCGAAAATAAAGAAACTAAAGAACTAAAAAAGACGATCTGAATTTGTCAGAAACTGAATTTCGACTTCAAAATACTTGAAGGCGTTTCTAATAAAAGATACGAAGTTGAGATTACCCTGATACATTTATATACATAATAAGAACCAACTAATTAACTGAAGATGGCAGTAAGCACTTCGTATAACGAAAAGGACTTCGATAAGAATTGTCCAAGACTAAGTTGAGTTAGTTAACCAATCTAGAAGCAATACTTCAATATTCGAATACAACTGTATACAACATGCTTCTCATATCCGAGTTGGCGTACTTGGTATCACTTTGGCGCTTCGATTGGCGTGGCTATAAAAGGAATCTTATATGGCAAACAAGTTCACCTTAACAAGGAGGTACCTCAGATAGCAACTTAGATAGAAGTCGGGACTTCAAAAAAATTAACATTAACTACCTTATACATACTATTAACTAACACATCATGAAAAGAATAATTCCCAAGGTGGTTTTAGTAACATACTGACTTTTACAAATACTCTGCCCCAAAAATAAATTCAAAATAATCATTTTCTCCTTTCTTTACCAAGCTTCATCTCACTGTACTCCAGTAAGTACCTAAATATGAAAATATTTAAGATCTATTGATTGACTAAACCTCCCCCACGTTGTGTCACCCCTTGTCGTGGCCCCAAGATCTAAACTCCTAATGTAGATCAACCCAAACCCAACAGATGGGTTGGTTGATTACCATTCGTCTTATGCTTCGTCAGCAAAAGCGACAGCGATGGTTAATCGGTTCTATGTATGCCGGGCACCAATCGTATTGGAGAGCCAAACCGATATGGCCTTGCTAGGCTGCCAGGGTGCAATGCCCTCCTTGACTACTTAATATTAGGTACCTACTCAACCTACTCAAAACCTAAGATATATGGAGCATTATACACAGTACAGGGACATAACATGATATGATATGACAATGCAAACGCTCTCCGCTGCTGCGTTTCTTAGATTTGGATCAGGTATATATGTGAAAGAAGCCTAAACATGCGTCACCTGGCCATCATCGGCATCATGGGGGCACCATCAACCATCGCAGTTCGTCACCGTTTCCAATTTCGAGCTTGCGTTCCTCTCCGCATCAGCACAGATTTCTCGAATCTGCGGGCGAGCACTGATGCATCCGGATAAATGAGGCGTGCTCCGTTCTCACTCGTCAACTTCGTCATGTGGGGGGTTTTCGGGAAACTTGAAGATCTGGATCTATTAAACGCTTGTATGTAGGTAGGTACATACATGTACAATGATCGGGCTCTGGTTAGTATGTACCCTATGGGCCTATGTAAGTTCGCGTGAGAGCTGACGAGTTTTACAAGGATCACCCCGAGAACGCCGGTAAGCTATTTTATACTTCTTGCGGACAAAGGTTCCATTTATCCCAGTCGAGCCTCCTTGTCTATACAAATATCTAAGGCAAACTTATAAGCCACCAGAGTATTAACTGGGGGCAAGGAGGATCTAGTATATCTGGGGTTGAACATTTATGCATAACTATGATATACTATATGATAGGTACCTACCTATTCGTTAAGGTCGTATTGTGATTGCTAAGGAAGTTTTCCACGTTAGGTAGTATCAGATACAAATCTATATTCGAATGCACCCTCACGCTGCAGAGAAGGCTCAGAGCGGCAATATCAGGTGCTGATGTGAAGATGCGAGTACGTGCGTCTCCCCTGACCGTCGCTGGTGTGATGAGTGTTTCGCAACCAGCATCCAGATATATCAGCAAATAGGTAAAAGGAAGACGAACGATCAGCCATTACACACACCACCACCCCATACAATGCCAACCAACACTGTTTTGCTTCCGGTACCAACCCTGCTATCATTATATTGCTTTTCTGGCGATGGACTACCCGGACTACATACTGTATGGCCCTTGCTGGTCTCGGCATAAAATCCCACTGCACGTTACCTAATAACGCGATCTCTCCATCGAAGCCTTGCACGTATAAGTGGTACAGAATTGCTCGCAACTCCTGACGCATTGGGAATTCGAAGATCAATGGGGGCCAGTTATTATCAACCATACTCTCTGCCTTCCCTCGCTTAGAGCCCCCGAGCCAATCTACCTACATATACTTCGGCCCGACAGCCGTACGCTTTTCACTCGGAACTGAGTGGACTTTTAAGCAAGGCGTCCGGCGCGACAATGGTAGAGAGCTCTTTACTGGAGCTCAGACGCCTTGTCGCCCCAGCCAAGGAGGACCCAAGCCTTGAGCGGGATCTCGATCGTGTTCTCTGCCGTTCTAATCTAGGTTACTTTGGGTAACTAATCTTGGATTAAAGAACTAGGGACGTCCGTGTCAGCATGCGAAATGAAAGGCGCCAGATGTGCATTCCTACGTAAGTATCGATTATCCATCAAGGTCCAGGCGTACGGAATGATTTCAGCGGCACTTTGGCATGTCTCAACGGCGAGCCGGACCTCGCAGATCGTTGCTTGCGATACGTCCACCTCCATCCTGTCTTTCTTACTAGCATGTGGATGGCTTGCGCTAGATGTAATACCAAAAGGTGGGAGAACCTGTCTTGTCTACATGAAACGGTCACAGCGTTGTAACTTTCTTTGCTTTTTAGGGCCTATCCTCCTTGATACAGTCCTACGTGAATTGTCTACAAGAAGTTCTGGACCTCATGATCCCCCCGCGACCACCACAACCATAATTATATTGATTACTTGGATGGTTCCTTGCGGCTCCGGCTCGAATTCCAGTTGCTTGTAGCCTACTCCAGAAGCTTATCGGCGCCGGAGAGTAATCATTTAGTCTCTATTAGTGTTGACTGTTTGCATATCCCCTGAGGAACTAGGAAGTTTGAGTATTGCTCGGTATAGATCCAATTGGCTCTTTTACTTGTAGATGCCTCACAACTCGGCACAGAGGCGCTGACGGATAACTTCCCTTTGGCTACCATCGTTCAAATTTCAATCTATTGAACTTTCAACTATTCCCTAGGGTTTATTCCCCGGCGTCCTTTTTTCTTACAATAACGGCTTAATGATACGATCGATCCATGGCCCCGCCTGTCTACCGAAGTATCGGGTCGATCTCGCCCAACCGCGAAACATCCCTTTCGGACTTTAGTTCTCGTTTACTCGTCCGAACTCTCAGGCGCAGTTCTATGGGCAGATATGTATGGGGCTCTAGAACCAACATGAGTTTCGAACCCTTATCCAACGCACAAAAGCATTGGCTTGTAAATCCCTAGCACCATCACATGGGTTCTTAATTTTTTTTTCTTCTCTTTCTTCCCTCGCAACGTTACATACGTTTTTTTCCACGTTGAGACGTCACAGCAGTGGCAGTGGGCCGGGATTATGACCGGCGAAAATAGTGAAAAGACGATCTTTCTACTTTTACCTCAAATCTTCCTTAATTAGGTCTTTGTCCTCTCCTATTGACAGCAGGTTGGGCCGCTGACAACGAACTATTGAGTCAATGCGAGCAGGAGTTGTGAGCTTGACAGCTAATGGCAGTGGAGAGTCTGCTCGCTTTACCCCCAGCATATGCCGCAGGTGTCAGCAGCCGTGGCGTTCAACCACTCCACCGGGCTCGAAGTAGTGTGTCCCGGAGACGCCACGGTCGGGAAAACGTCTACTTCGAACCTAATCCGTAAGGCTACTGGGCTAGTGGAGGGCAGTACTTGGCCAAACGTGCTCAGCAGGGAATTGCCTAGATCCTGCAGGGGTCTTCTTGTGACTTCTCGCATTAGATCGGTAATGTATGTGAGAAGATCCAAGTATCCGACCCTGAGCCGGTTTAAGGGACCAAAGCCATTTCTCTACCGTAATGACAGTGGATTTCGAATAATGTAACCAATAATTACACCGATTCATTTCGCCGTCCTCTCTCAACTTGTCTATCTGGGGTATTTGAACGTGTCAGGCGAGTTTTTATTAAATAGCTACTTAACTAGAGAAATTGCATAATAATTAAAAAAGTAATATAAGAGGAAAATATGTGTAACAAAGGAAGAACACGACCTGAGCGTGTATTGAATAAATATAGTACCTAAGGTACCATATTGAAGTAAGAAGTAAGTAGGGTACCTACACCTTTTGATATCCCGCTTATTTTTCGGCTAGAACTTGTCATGCGTATTGGATGTCAACCAAGTCCGGATGGTCGTCATTTAACTTGAACCCAAACTTGTACTAGTCAACTTGAAGGCTACATATAGCGAGATTTTGTTATACTTTTGCATCCTCCAAGTAACCTGGGAGCCGGATTACCTATAACTCTGCGTTTGAAGGAACGCTTTCCACCCTCTCTGTCAGAGCGCGCCCCCAGCTACCGACGTGCGGCATGTCGTCCCTCGACGCAATAAGGACATGTGTTACATGCCATGTGTGCACACATCACTGTCTTTTTGACATTGGGTGGATGAAGATTCTCTCACCGCATAATACTACTCTACGTACGTGTACGTACTTTTACTCTCATGTATTACTGTATCTAAATAAATCGCCAGAAGCGCCTACGTCCTAAATAATAAAGAAATTCTACCTTTATACCCTAAGATAAATCCATCTTGTCCGAGTCTAGGCCGTTTAGGTGTCCATTAAATATGGAATTGCCAACTTCTTCCTTTCCCCTTTTCGGCTACCTCCTTCTTCCTTTTCGATTTTCCCTTCCATGCCTTTCTTTTTTTTCCCACTCCAAAAGTTCTCGCAACCAGTCGAACAGGCTAACAGTATAAGTGGCGTCGACAAGGGGACCCCCTCCTCTTTTTCGGGAACCCTTGACGTTACACGACAGATGGACTGCATGCTGTGTGTCTGTCGTTTATATATCCTGGGTAGCTTGCCTAGACCTTGCCAGTCCGTTTTGGACCACGGTTGCATGACCCCGTGTCTGAGATGACGCTGGGAAGCGAGCACATGGTTACTACGTATTAAGTGTTGAGCCAACAGCGGATCAGTCAGCCATATTGTTTCCCCTCCCGCTTACACGCCTACACGCCTACGCTCCTATAAACGTTTACGATAGACATGTAGCTGTATAGTGGAGTTTAGCAAAAGAGAGTCGGTGTAAGCCGACCCGAGAAAGAGGGGGGTTTGAAGTAAAAGGATAGATCTTCGAGAAGATGAAGAGATACAAGTAACAAGGCAATTATAGGCGCAAAAAATACCTAGCTAGCTAGACCCTTGGATTTTATTTTTTTTTATCCTATCACCTATCAGGAGAAGCCTTGTATCACGGATCTCGATTGAGATGTGATGTCGAAGGCAGCACTTCGCCAAGCCTTTTTAACAAAAACTTCGGGAAAGGAAGATACCAAACAGAGAAATAAGACCACCATCCATTACATCGCGTACATATTGCACATACTATAGACGATACCTATAGTATAGTATATACTTGGGTTAGGTACGTATTTCATAGTAGGTATAACTTACCTAGTAACCTTAGATAAATCGAGAGTACCTAACCTGACCAAACTTAACCAAACCTAACCTAACCTATGTAGATGTATGTATGTAGGGTGTGTAAGCACATATTTTATATCCATACTGGATGTATAATACGGACGCGGATATAGACACGTACGGACGAAAGAGGTAAGAAATGGATATGTAAGTTACCATTCTGAGGTTCTCATGAAGAACATCTTCCCCACTCGACTCCCCGCAACAAGACGTGCCGCTGCGGCGGTCATTGCTTGTCCCCGACGGGAAATTGAAAAGAGTCTACCCAATAGCGCATCGGTGCATGACTACATGTATGTAAGTCCATGTGTGTCCATGTGTGTCCATGTAAGTCTACTGTAAGTGTATGTAAGTCCATGTAAGTCCATGTACGAGCATGTACTCGGTTATAAGTAGCAAGCTAAATAAGGTTAGCCATGTGCGGACGGCATAGGCCGTGTAACATCGCTAAAAACGGCTCATCTATTTGCATGTACAGAACTACGAAATAATAGTCTTTCTACCTCTACTTTTCTTACATTATTTACTTTTTGGTACTCCATCGAATACACCCCCCTTAAACATACCATCTACATAACCCAATTACCTATAGGTTGTAAGAATGGAAATAAGTGGTGGCTCGGATATGTCGTTAGATGTGCTTTGCTATATTAGGTAGATTTGCTTGATTTGGTAAACAATCAAAAAAAAGATGACCGGCGAGAAGCTTGACCCCAACTTCCACCAATACGCGCCGGAACTCTTACGCGTTTGTCCGCACTGTACAATACGGACTCCAACAAACCCCATAAGTAAGAAGCTATCGCGAATAGACACCAGGTAGGGACCAACGGACTGATGGGGGGGAAACACAGGACAGAGAAAGGAAAAGATTCGAAATCCGCATAGTTAGCCCGTTGTAAAAGTCGTTTAATCCACTATTCCCTCTCACCGTCTTTATTTCTATTTGTACTCTGCGTAACAGAAACACAGCGCCAGCCATACTTTACACCATATGGCTACTTCTCAAAGCTGGATATAGCCAGAAGAGCTAAACCCCCCTCCCCGCTTATCTCACAGTTCGTGAACTAGTGGTACATATTGTCATTAGAGAAGAAAAAAAAAAGAAAACAAAAGATCGAGGACGCCGCCTTTCGTCCACGCCAAGCCCTCTTGTCTCCCCCGAGGGAACCTTGGTAGTACATGCCGCGGCCAGATAGGACGGCGGCATGCAAGAGACGCACAGAAAGTTGGCCGCGGTAAGATGCGGGAAAAGAGAAAATAGGAGCGGAGAGACTCGAGAAAGATAGGGCGTCAGCCAGGAAGAAAAAAAAAGAGACAAAAAAACAAAGAGTGGGCAAACGCTGATCAGCTAGCCAGCCCCATTGCTACATCCACCAGATCAAACGCATCCTATCGTCTCTCTCGCTAGCTCATGCCATTGGCCCATCTATTTCCTATTGGAGTTGATGAAGGAATCCGATCATATTGTGCGAGATGTGTTCATATCGTGCATGGGGTCGTGCATTTCTCCCTTTCGTAGGTACCTTTGGAGAGGCATTATGACAGTCTAATACGTCATCCTCCTATAATATAGATCTGAAAATCAAGCCCAGAATAGAATCTTTGGCAGTCATTGCTAGGCTAGTAGTACTTGAATACAAAAATATCACTTAGACTAATTCTCTTGAATAACTACTCTTTTATTACTCTTTTGGTTGCTGCTTTTTCTAAAGTACCTATTCTATATACAGATCGGAATCATACGATACCGACTCTACTAGATCATTCAATTTTTTGTAATAACTCAATGCCTGCTCGGGGTATGTGATAAACCGAAACATTGCAAACAAGTCCACCCGACATGACGCGTAGACTACTCAGTATCTAATCCAGCTTGTTTGACCAAGCCGTAGAACACACCCTGCTTCTTGATAAGTGCTTGCGGTGTATCAAACTCGACCACCTCACCCTTGTCGAGGACTACTACTCTGTCGCTGTCCAGGATGGTGTTGATACGGTGAGCAACCGTGATGATAGTGCGGTGTGAGAAAAGCGAGGAACGTAGCGTATTTTGCAGCATGGCATCAGTTTCGACGTCTACAGCCGCTGTAGCCTCATCCAGCACGAGAATGTTAGACGGCGTGAGCATCGCACGTGCCAAAGAGATGAGCTGTCGTTGACCCGCTGACAAGTTCGACCCTGTGTGAATAAGCGTGTTAGTTCAGCATATTAATAGTGACGTGATTACAGTCGTGGCTGAGTGACTAAGAATGACACTAGGCTTTACAAAAACCTGGCGATCATGCAGGGGCCTAGTTAAGAATTGGGGAAGAGGCAAGCAGACAGTCGTCTATCAACATGCCAAAAAAGTCTCATTTGCCGTTGTGTAAGGACACACAACTGCAAGTTGCCGGAGGGACAGGGAGAATAATCGAAAGAGGGGAGTAAAAGCCGAAAGAAAGCGTAAATCGCCGACGTACCTCCTTCGTTGATCTTAGCCTCTAGCCCACCTTCCATGGTTGCTACGTGCTCCTTTAATCGTGCATGATCTATGAGAAACGATGTGTTAGTACAAATGAGATGGTGAAAGATGACTGGCCTGGACCGAGAGTAACGCGGGCGCATGTGTTCTCTCCGCCCTGCGGCGTGAATAGGAGTAGGTGGGATTAATGCAACCACTCACCTAGAACGCTCCAAAGCTCCGTATCGTCATGGACGTGGCCTGGATCCAAATTGTCCCGAATTGTACCTTCAAACAGAGCTGCATCTTGAGGGATGATGGCGAGACGCCTTCGCAAGTCCAACAATCCAATCGTAGATGTGTTGAGATCATCTATGCTTATGTTTCCAGTGTCCGGTTCAATTAAACGGAACAGCGATAGGGTCAAGGAAGACTTCCCAGCTCCTGTTCTTCCAACCACACCAATTTTCTCATGAGACTTAATATCCAGGTTAATATTCTTCAGTACTAGGTCTAAGCCTGGGCGATAGCGAGTACTGAAGTTGTGGAACTTAACAGCTCCATGTGCAGGCCAAGCAACAGGAGGCCTGTGCCCGGGGATGATCTCGGGGGCTTCGCTTGGTAGGCGTGCATACTCGAGGACTCGTTCCACAGATACAATATTTGTCTCCACTTCCACCGTTTGGCGGACGATCCAATTTAGTGATGTCGTGATCTGGAGGGCGTACGACATAACCAAGCCTACCATTCCAGCGCTCAAGCCGCTATGGTTTGTAACGGAGATAATGGCGAATCCCGCAGCCCCGAGGATAATGACAGCTCCGAGGAACTCTAATCTGATCGCCAACCACCTGTTTGAGCTAATAGATGGGAAGTAGGCTCGCAAATTTGAATCAACACGCCATTCATTCTCTAGCTCAAAACGCTCCTGTTGTCGGTACGCCCGAATCGTGCTGATGCCACCGAGTGACTCCTGGAAGTGTGCATAGATGGGGCTACGGCTGACACTATCCAATCGCTTAAGTTCTCGTGATGTTCTGAGATAGTATCGTTGCACCCAATAGTATATCAAGCTCAGCGGTATGATTAATGCGACGAAGGCGGGAGTGCCGACCGAGATGACGATTAACGTAAACCCCGAGCGAGCTAGATTCACAAAGAGCATATTGAACGTTCTGGCCAAGACCTCGTCCAGCTTATAAATATCGCTAGAGAAACGGTTTAGAATGCGACCTGCCGGTGTCGTGTCAAAGAAAGACATGGGCGACCTAAAGATGGCGGTCGCCATTCTCTCATGGAGTTTTCTTGAAGCTTCAATAGAACAGAATATCCATAGAATCAACGTTTGGACGACAGTCAGCGCGGATGAGCCGACACCAAAAGCGAAGTAAATACCAAGGTATTTTCCAACTTCAGGGTTGCCACCGGCTCTTCCGTTCATCTCTGACCAGTTTTTCAGCCAGACACTTCCACCTGAATAGCCGTTAGCCATTTCCGTACATATTGATTCAAGTTTATGAAGGAGACGAAGGGTTGAACTTACCGATCTGCGCCGTTTGGGCCGCAATCAAGGTGAAGAGATAGACACCGACAGCAAATAAGTTACTGGTCTTCGCATATTCCATGTAGACTATCAACAATTAGCTTCCCAACTGGATATCGTACGAAAAAACCGTAAAAAGAAACCTTACCGTCCCATTTCACTTTGCCCTGCTCTGAGTGTTCTTTAGCTTGCTTTGTTTTATAATTAGGGTCCTCCTCGTCGCTGAGTTTGCCTCTGGGACCCCTAAAACTAGCCGTACTTGCGCGTCTTAGAGTCGTCATACTACCTCTTCGCTTCTGCGCAGCCGAGCTTGTAGAAGGTCCAGTCTTAATGGGTGCTAATTCAGTAATGCCTTCCTGAGCTTCTTCAATCTCTTCCTTATCTTGATTATTGTCTGGCTCGATATAAGTGGATGTCTCACTTCCTGAACCTTCAGGAGTAGATGACGAAGAGGCTGTTCCAGATTCCTGGCCTGAAGACTTTACAAGCTCTGCAATACCGCCTTTCATAGCTACCAACTGGCGGAAGGTACCGCTCTCAACTATCTCACCATCTTTAAGCTGATAGATGTAATCAGCCTCGGGGAGTACCGAGATGGCATTGGTGGCCAAGATTCTGCATTTAGAACTGAGGAGACCTTTTGGACCTAGTACATGATCGATAATATGTCTACCCACATGAGAATCTACTGCGGACAAGCAATCATCGAGGAGGTAGATATCAGCCCGTGCATATACTGCTCGTGCCAGAGCAACTCGAGCTTTTTGTCCACCACTCAGAGAAATACCTCTCTCGCCGACGACAGTTTCATCCCCATCAGGTAATTGCGCGAAATCAGCGAGTAGTGCACATGCCTTAACGGTCCTTTCGTAGAAGTTGGAGTCGTACCTGTGCCCGAATATGATATTCTCCTTTACAGTTGCATTCATGATCCACTGCTGCTGAGCAACGTATGCTATCGAACCTTGGACGTGCACTTCGCCTTCGATCTTCCACAAATCGCCCAAGATACTTTGTAGGAGGGATGATTTTCCGGAGCCCACTCGGCCGACCACACATGTGAGCTCCCCCTTGCGACTGCTGAATTCAATGTCTCGAAGGACGTTCTTGGTCTCGTGACGGTTCCATGAGAATGTTGCATTGCGGATAACAATTGCTTCATCGCCTCGCTCCTCTGCCGGTGGGCCAACAATGATAGCATCGGGCTGGATCTCTTCCGCGGTCAAATAATCCGTCAGGCGGCCGACCGCAACGCTGGCCTCGATAATGGAGGTGATGACCATGGGTAGGATAGCGAGCGGGAAGGTAAGAAGATTGAATAATGCTAGAGCGGGGAATACAATATCTGTCGACAGTGGAACATCTCGCGTCCAGACGAAAACAGCGAATGTTGAACACGAAACCAGAAATGGAGTCGTGGACCAGGTGAAATTGGCAAATGCCTGACCGGCACCAATCTTACGGAGGTTCTTCAGCTCGAGATCATTTCTAACAAAGTTCAATTTGTTCATGAAAGCCGTACTCCAGGCGTAAAGCTTAATGCTTTTCATATTGTTGATGATTTCAGCAATTAGTCGGCTCCTTGCATCTTTATTCTTCATCTGAGTCTTCTGCAGGCGCTTCATGTATCTTGCAATAAAACCGTTAATAGGAATCATGATAATCATGACAGCAATACCGGAGAGCATAGACCAGCCCACAAGTTGGTACAGCGAGATCATACAAATCGTTATCTGGAAGGGAGCGGACCAAAGTTGCTGCGCAAACTGAGTCAGGTCTTGGAGACGCTGTGCGTCGACAGCCATATAGTTGACAATATCGCCGGTGGTTTTCGAAGATCGCCCCTCGTTAGAGAGCTTCAGTGACTTTTTATAAATAGCGGAAGCAAGACCCGACTTGATATGCATTCCTGTCGTGAAGGCAAGCTGGAAATATTGGTGCTTGAGGATTGTTAGTAGAAGCGTTACATCATATCCTACATCGAACTTACAATCATGCTGGTCTGTAAGCAAGCGACGAAAAACATAGCGATAGCTATAGCAGCACCCTTAACAGGCGGCTGCGGCACCTTTCCCTCGTCATAAGAATCGACAAAGCTAATGAGGTAACGTAAAAGCTGCGGCTGGGAGAAAGCTGCTAGGTCATTGACAACTTTGAACACAGCAGCAAGCATATAAGGTCCGCCGTAGGCTTGAAACAAGGCTATCCATAGATTAGGACGGCTTTTGTGTTCTAATTGGTATTTCCATGCTTTTTCAAATCTATCTCCTGTCGCAGAGGTCTTGTCGCTAGGTGAGAGTCCCCAAAGATCTTCTTCCGTGAGGTATTGCTTATATCCACGCTTCATCAATGGAGTCATCCACGAAAAAGTGAGACGAGAGAATACAGTTGCATATTCCACTGGACATTCCTCGCCCTCTTCATCAACCAATGCCTCGTACGTGCTTGTCTTTTTGGGCCAAAGCCACTCAACTGCGAATTCAATAGCAGATAGACCAAAGCCGATAGTGTACGCAACGAAGTATGGAAGATTGTTCTCGTAGATCTGCTGAGAAATTAAGGATCTTAGCTTGACAGCATACGCGATCAGGAGAAGTAACCAGTAAAATAGAGCAACACCATTAGCATTCCTCATGCGATCGTGTTCAAGCCATTGGATTGTGAAGATAACGCCGAGGGAAAGGAGGGTAGCGACGGTCGTAAGGACGCGAAAGTCGCCGTGCCATATTCCAGGGAAGTTGATAATCTGAATAGCAAGCTGGACGGCGACGTCGGCAATGACGAGAACTAGGAGCGACTACAGCAAATTGTCAGTAAATGCAGAGCGCCTTCGTTTGGGATGACGGATCAGATTCGGGACATGTTCAAGCTTACCTGTTTAAGCCAGAAATGCCAATCCTTGGAAACTTCAACAGGCTTCTGCTTCCTCAAGATATACCACACCGCCAAAGCTCCTCCGAGGATACCGAAGACAGCGACGGCAAAAACCCATATATCGATGAAGCAGGGCGTAAAATCATAGCGAAAGGGACTCAAAGGTCCCCATCCTTCTTCGTTACCGCATAATGGCTGTTTAAAGTCTTTGGTCGCGCTGAGATAACCTTTTCCGAGTTCGTGGATAGGTCGATAGCCGGTAAAGGACCCGGTCAGTTGGAGGACCTGTTGGGAATGGTCACCGAACCGCATGACCGCGTTAAGTTGAGTTTCGGATGACAAAGATCATAGTATAAAAGTATAGGTAGTAACCAGTAAATTGCGCAATAGGGTGCAGTATTGACGGAAGTTTAAAAGGAATATAAATGGATTAGTAAGAACCAAAAGAAGTCGTGAGTGGTGATGTAGTTTTAAAATTTAGTGGAGGGAGTGGCGGCCTTTCAATCGGGGGTTTGGAAGCTTCTACATGCAAAATCGTAAGCTAGCTGCCTACGAAGTTAGGTACATGTAACTTAGCAGTCTTACCTTGCTTAGAAAGCCTACAAAGCTTAGGGGAAAAAGACAGGCTACCTGCTATCGCGTTGACGATTCCCTTCCGATACGAGCCAAAGCAGCCAAGACCGGGGTTCTAGACTTCTTATGCACGTACCAATGCACAACTGCAGAAAACCACAATATTCTTACTAAAACTAACCTTGTCTTATCACATTCTTCTCAAATATTAGGTACCAACTATTAATTGTACCGTGAAAAGAAACAGTTGCAAAATGTATAGGTACCTACCTAATTAATTGGTTCATGCATAGGTACCTAGGTATACTTTATTAAGACGTGAATATGAAATCCAGCTTATCTTCCAGGCACATACCTAAAGTCCGTTGATGTAAGCAGTAGATCATATTTGCATATTTGATAATGGATTTCCATAGAGCCTCATGCGCAACGGGTATGGGCGCCAAGCCCGGAGTTAAGCCCCGCAATCCCTTAGCCGACTGTCGGCGCTATGTTCCTTGAATGCATGGCATCAGGTACTACACACTGTAGGTAGTACCATAATTATGAGCTTCCCATCCGCGATAAGCCCGATAACAATTGCACTACGTAAGTACATACCCTATGATATTGAATTGGAAGTCTCCAATCTTGAACTTTACACTCATTCAACCCATTCAACCCATTCAACATTATCCGATATCATAACGACAGGTAAAGGTCTCAAGGTGGCATACCTACCATAAATTACCCGTCGTTTCCCAAATTTCAAAAATACATCCACCTGTCCGTCCCAATCTAGGCCTGCGTGACTATTCAGGTAGTTGCAGGGCCTCCCCAGGTCCATGCATTCGCCCGGAAGCCCGCCACGCGACGGATCGTCCTCTTCATTTGCGACTCCGTTGAAACGCACTGGTACTCATTCTAGACAGCAATCCGATAGTCGACCAGATCAAAAGCGTACCAAATTGAACACCACCTCCAACCAAGTCATTCCGAGGATGAGCAAAGTAGCGGGCAAGCGGCCCGAAATCGTCGACTTGACGAAGCCTCCCACTGCTTTCCAACCCCACAAGGGCGCAAAGAAGCTTGTCATAAAAAACCTACGAACGACCTCACGAGCTAATGACCTAGAGAAATATTACGACGCCACGAGAAAAGAGTTACTTGAAGCACTCCAAGCCATATTCGAGCAGAAGCAGCCCCGCCAACCACTCGAAAGACTTTACAGAGGGGTGGAAGACTTGTGTAGACATGGAGCATCTAGAGAACTGTATGAGACGTTACGGGAGCGATGCGAGACCTATCTGAAGAATGACCTTCAACGATCCATAGTAGCAGAGGCTGGTTCCTCCAATGTTGACGTATTAAGAAGTACCTACAAACACTGGGTGATTTGGAATGCACAATCGGTATTTATGTCTGCATCCTTAAAAAGTTATTCGAAAGCTAACATATATATCGAGACCACAATTCGTTCGGTATTCAGTTACCTCGATCGATCATTTCTACTAAGCAGCAAGGAATTCCAACAGATCAACGACATGGCTATAACGCTATTTAGGAGAACAGTATTCGTTGCTTCACAGCCGTCAAGTCCCAGCCCAGGTGCTAAGACATTAGCTGGGATGTGTGATTTGGTAGACTACGATCGAAGAGCCGATGCCCGATTTGATCCAGCTCTGCTACGAGATTCTATTTCGATGTTACATATCCTGAACATCTATGGAAAATCATTCGAGCGACGCTTCTTAGATGCTTCCAAGAAGTATTTCGAAGAGTTCGCCAATGAGCAAAGCAGTGCATCTCTGAAGGTCTATATTTCTAGTTGCGAGAAGCTAATTGCGCGTGAGGATTACCGTTGCAATGCGTACAATTTTGACAGCACGACGAAGAGGCAACTAATGGACGATGCACATGCAATTCTAATTGACAGCTATTCCGAAAAACTCCTTGATAGCGGCAGCATTGGCAAGCTCTTAGACGAAAATGCTTTGGATTCCATGAAGGCCCTATATGACCTCTTACGGTTGTCTGGCATACAAAAGAGGCTAAGGCAGCCGTGGGAAGAATATATCAGGGAAGCAGGCGCAGCCATTGTTAATGACACTTCTCGAGGCGATGAAATGGTTATCCGCTTACTCGAGTTCAGAAGATCTTTGGATCTGATGATTCGAGATGCTTTCAACAGAGATGATGAATTCACTTACAGTATGCGGCAGGCCTTTGGTAGCTTCATCAATGACCGAAAAGTTCTGTCCGCCTGGAAGACTGGAACCTCCAAAGTTGGCGAGATGATTGCCAAATATATCGACATGTTACTCAGGGGTGGCTTAAAAACTATACCGAAATCACTACTTTCTGATGCCCAAGACCGTGTCGATGCCGAGCAGAGCGGACTAGCTAGTACCGGCGATGAAGATGCGGAATTGGACCGACAATTAGATCAAGCTTTAGAGTTGTTCCGATTCATCGAGGGTAAAGATGTCTTCGAGGCGTTTTACAAGCAAGATTTGGCGCGACGCCTCCTGATGGGACGCAGCGCGAGTGCAGATGCGGAGCGGAGCATGCTTGCAAAGTTGAAAAATGAATGTGGTTCTAATTTCACCCACAACTTGGAGCAGATGTTTAAAGACCAGCAGATCGCACGCGACGAGATGGCTTCATATAAGTCTTGGTGCGAGGGAACTGGGCAGGGCAAGAGTAGCTTAGACCTCAACGTGAGCATCCTGTCTGCTGCGGCGTGGCCTACATATCCAGATACTCAACTCATCATCCCCGAGGAGGTTGCAACGCAAATCGAGCGCTTCCAATCGTACTACACCAACAAGCACACGGGTAGGCGTCTTACGTGGAAGCATTCACTCGGTCACTGTGTTATTAAGGCGCGTTTCGGGAAGGGGCCAAAGGAGCTACTAGTTAGTGCATATCAAGCTGTTGTGTTGACGCTATTCAACCAAATCGAGGATAAGCCAGATGGGTTCCTGGCCTATCAGCAGATTGCAGAGGGTACTGGCCTGAGTGGACCAGATCTCGATCGTACCTTGCAGTCCTTAGCGTGCGGGAAAACCCGCGTTCTCACGAAGCACCCCAAAGGGAGAGATATAAACTCGACAGACACTTTTACGGTTAATAAGGCATTTTCCGACCCCAAATACCGCGTGAAGATTAATCAGATTCAACTTAAGGAAACGAAAGAGGAGAATCAAGAGACTCATGAGCGGGTCGCCCAAGACAGACAATTTGAGTGCCAAGCCGCGATTGTGAGAATCATGAAAAGCCGCAAGACTATGACCCACGCCAACCTGGTTGCGGAAGTCATTAACCAAACCAAGAGCCGAGGTGCCATTGAGCCATCTGAGATTAAGAAAAATATCGAGAAGTAAGTTAATTCGACTGAGTATTCGGGTGATGTATGCACTAACCTCTTACCAGGCTAATCGAGAAAGATTACCTCGAACGAGAAGGAGGCGCATATACATATTTGGCATAGATGCTACCATCTGGACACTAATGCGATGGTTGACTACTAGACTTGGGTTCTGTTGAACTACAACGAAGATTTGAAGGTACAGTCATAGCGTGCGTTCTAAACGATCAGCCAACCGTTAATTATGAAACTGGTTCACTGGCATTTAACGACCAGTGAACGCCGACGCGATATGTTACCATTTGTGAGCGTCAGTCAATACATGTATTGGTCTCCGTCATGACCAACGTTGCTTACCTGCTTTCCTGGCCTACTTGTTAGAAACCTGACTAGTTCTTCGGCGCTTGAATAGGTGCATGTCTGATTGTGAGATGACTTGTAGTAATCGCCAAACCAAGACCGATTCTGTCCAGAACTACATAGCTCCATAATGTGCGTTACTAAACCTCGTTGCTGCGGTATTTAAAACATTTAGATGTTGTGCAGTATTAGTCTCACATAATTGCCTACGGGACCATCTATTATAAAAGAGCTCTGAACTAACCAGGTGTTTACGAAACTACACGTTCTAAAGCGCATCGGCTAGACCAAAAGCTTGTGAGTGAGACTTGAGTAAAAAATCAGAGTCATAATCTCATTTAGACTACAGCAGGCTAAATTTCATTTGTTGAAATACCAAGGTCTTATATCATGTACAGTTAACCCATTCCAGTATCCAGACTATCGCATAGCCATCCAATGAACTATTCAAGCCTACGGTTCTATGGGCGACACCGTATCATAAAACCCCGTAGCCCAAACCACCAAACGTCCCGCTTTCCTATCATCGTCCGTGAAGAGTCCATTCCACGAATCCCATACCCTCTTCAGCTCGACTTTGTGTCGAGCGCCAGGACCCGTGAAATCAAAATACTCGTATAGCGCGGGGCCGATGTTCTCGTATCCGACGATATACCTAGCCATGTCCTCGCCGGGAGCATCTCTGGGCCACAGTTCCTTCAAGAAACCGACCTTGTCCGCGTAAAAGCGACGCGTCTCGTCCTGGTATACCTGGCGCTGTAGAGACCCCGGCGAAGTGTGGAGAGGTGGCTCGCAGGTTAGAGCGCGCGCGCGCAGCGCCGGGTAGACGAGGTGAGAACGCCACGGCGTGGCGTGGCAAGGCGTCAAGAAAAGCGCAAAGAGTTCTTGGGCAAAGTCTTCGTCCACAGTAATGTTTGCCGGCTGCGGGATTGCAAGGTGTTTCGGGTGAATATTCTCAAACTCGCTCCTTAGATAGTTCACCACCTTAATTGGTGCGGCGGCATGGAAATATGAGAGATAACCGCCAATGACGACGTTTACAAGGAGGCCTGCTAGGAGTAAAGGAGTCCGCTTCCATCCCAGAGTTGGTGCTGAATTAGTAGAGGTAGCGTTTGTTAATGTGGTGAAAAAAGACGTAACATAGGGTGCAGCTAAGATGTGGAAAGCTGGAAGTAGGGGTGTGATGAAGCGAACTTCCTTGTGGGAAACAAACGATAAGGCAGATATGTTTGTGAAGACCACGAAGGATAGTGCTTTTAGGGTGTTAGCTGTTACGACTGGCCAGTTCGAGTTTTCCGAGTCTAAAGACCTGTATAGGCCTTGTAGTATGAATGGGGTTATCGTAGTACCTAGCAATGGTATACCCTGAGAGAGATAATAATGCCAGTCATTCTCCCCATAGAAGCTTGCGAGGTCCTGCGCAACGTTGAAGTGCAAGAAGGTTAAAGGGGGGAATGTCCACTCTCCATAGTACAGGCGATCAGCCAATAAAGACAATCCGAGAACAAATGACCTATGATAGTTAGAAAGTTAGAGGTAGTTAAATGTATAGTACAGTGTGATTCACGTACCCGCAGAATACCACCTCCCTATAGAGGATGAGGAAATTTCTTAGAGTAAGCGGTGATTTCCCACTGAGGGTAGCCCTTGTTACTGCGAGAGTACCAATAGCCGCCCATATTAGAACATTGGTTGGCCGTAAGAGAACTGCGAATGCGGCTAATATCAAAGACAATCGGAGACTTTACAAGTTATTGTTTAGTATATGAGGTTTACTCTTTGGAGCGATAGACTTACTTGTTAATCTGACCCCGGGTCTGGAAGATGGGAATTGACGAATACTTGGACTCGGCATTTCCGTCGTCTTCCATGCCTAGAACCTCCCAGGGCCAATAATAGAGGGCCATTGCCGTTAGAGTAGTCTCGAAACAGTTCGAGAACGTCCTTGTTGATGTATACCACTGCCAAGGATTGACCAATGCCATCAACAGCTACATATGGTTATGAGTCACTTTTGGCATTGGAGATTTTTGACAAGATTGGAGCACTCACAACAGACCAGGCAGCAGCACTCCCAGGACCATACAGTCTCTCCGCAAGCCTCCACGAATACCAATCACTCAAGGCAGCGAAGCCTGCTTGTAAGACTTTAGGCGCTGCAAGAAGCCATTTAGCTTTGGTCACTGAGGGCATCCCTGACCCTTCGAAGTGTTGGACAATCCAATACCCAAAGGCAAATATAGTAGGGTGGATAGACGAGCGAAGCTGATGCTTCCATTCCTTTTCCAGATATTAGCTGTAGGCTACCAGATGGACTAAATAGACACCCAAGAACACAGAATATAGATAAGTAAAGGACATCAGAAAAGGGGAGCTACGTACCCAGGTCAACCATGCTCCACTGTCTTCCCCGAATACCAGATTCCAAGCTGGTTCGAGAGCTTGGAAATATTCATCCGGCTGGAAGAAAGTGCGAACACAGACGGCGTTTATAAGACGGACAGTAAATACAACAGCCAGAGCATCCCGGGCTCGAACAGTAACTAGACTAATTCCATGGTTCTTAGCAGCGGTTTGCGTAGTGCTGGACGACGCTCCAGCGTTTGTCTTTTTCTTCACTGAGCTCATCTTCAAGTCTCTAAGGTCTCATGAATCTCATACATCCATTTCAGATTAGCCAATTCCCAACGAATTACAAGAATTGAAAACTGGGAATATGAATATATAAATGCCCAGCCAGATGAGTTGAGGCTACCTGGCATTTGATGTTATCTAGTAGCAATTCTTAATCCAGATTTGGATTTCTCGGAGCTGTCCGTATCGGGTCTTGTGCAAGTTATGCATGGCGCATAGGCCTCGAAACTTATGTATACATACAGGCTTAGCGCGGACAGCTGACCACAGCTGTGAATTTCAAGGCTTACTTCGATAGCCGTATGATTCGATAAAAGCATAGTTCATCCGATCTGGTAGTAGTCCGTTAGATGAATAACTTCGCCTTGTACGTTTCGCCGCCAAGGCAAGGGATGATGCAGCAGCGTCGGATACCACCCCCACGAACAAAATATACGTCCATAATCATTGGCCAACTTGAAAATAACCCAATTCTGATTGGCCTCCGATTGAAGATTATTCGGGCATCCGCAACCTCTCCGGGCTCGGCGGTCACTTTTCTACTGCAGCCGCCTGTGTCATAATCTCGACATTTTGCGGTAGCCGGGGTCTTGCAGTTCTTTGTTGTACGAATAACCAATGGCTTATTATTTTTTTCTTTCTTTTTTTTTTTCCACTGTCAGAAATTGATACCATGTACTTAAAGCTAAAGGTTTTTCTTCACTGACGAAAATAGCACCGAAAATAGTAACTCCCTCCTAACTTCTCTAGCTTCAAGGATAAAATCAGTTGAAAATAATCATAATAATAAAAAGCAGCAAGCATTCCAAATTCCCAGTCTCAGTACCAATCCCAAGTCCTTGTCAACAAGGCCGCTTTGCTTCGGCAACAAACACCGGATTCTTCACCGCATGTGACCAAGTTTAAGACTTCAAACTCGGGCAAACTTGTCATCATCGCAGCACCCGCGACTGGGCGAGCCGCTTCGACTTGCACTTAGGGGTTTAGTGTCTATCAGTCCGCGCTTCCTTATTACGTACTATAAGCTCTCGACTTCAAACTCGCCCCCGCCTTAACCATTTCTTTTATCATTTACCTATCTGCAAAGTTCTTGGCCTTTTCTTCTTGACTTTTAACTTCTTTCTTCTATAAGAACCGACGATATCCTTCAAGTCGAGTCAAGTCAAATCAAGTCAATACTCTATCCCATCAGTAGATTGACTTCTAACCAACTATTTCTATTTTCATCCTCGTCGAGACAAGTTTGGTTTTGTCTCCTTCCGCAATTCACTTCTTATTGCTATTTTCTTTTTCTTTCCCGATTCTACTTTAACAGCCATGTCTCCTCACGCAGATGGTTCGACCTTAGGGAATGGCTCGAACGGTTCGGCGACGTCGTCTAGATACCATTCTTCTTCGACCAAGGCTGCAATTCAGGCAGAGAACCAATTCGCCGCCCACAACTACCACCCGCTCCCTGTCGTCTTCGCGCGCGCGCAGGGTGTCGATGTGTGGGATCCTGAAGGCAAGCACTACATCGATTTCCTCTCCGCATACAGCGCCGTGAACCAAGGCCATTGTCACCCAGAACTAGTGAAAGCTCTCACCGAACAGGCTGGAAGATTGACCTTAAGCTCCAGGGCATTTCACAATGACGTGTTTCCCAAATGGGCGGAAAAGGTACAAGCAATGTTCGGGTACGACATGGTTCTGCCGATGAACACGGGAGCGGAAGCAGTAGAAACGGCTATCAAGATTGCGCGAAAATGGGCCTATAAAGTTAAAGGGGTGCCCCAAGGCAAGGCATTGGTGTTCGGCGCGGAAGAAAACTTCCATGGCCGCACGGTAGGTTTTTCCCGCGTGTGGGGTGATTCGCATTTTCTAATACCATAGGTAGATGACGGCGGTAACCCTATCCACCGACCCAGAGTCGAAGGATAACTACGGGCCATACGTGCCAAACATTGGCGCCATATCCCCCTCCACTGGTAAGCCTATTCGGTACAACAACGTGGCAGACTTAGAAGAGGTGCTCGAGGCTCATGGACGTGAGACCGCTGCATTTATTGTCGAACCGATTCAAGGAGAGGCGGGGGTTGTGGTCCCCGATGAGGATTACTTGAGTAAAGTGCAAGCGCTTTGCAAGAAACACAATGTGCTCTTAATATGTGATGAGATTCAGACGGGTATCGGTCGCACGGGTCGGATGCTGTGTTCTGAATGGGCCGGTATCAAGCCGGACATGATTACTTTGGGGAAAGCTATTTCTGGTGGCATGTATCCCGTCAGTTGCGTCCTCAGTAGTAAAGAAATCATGCTTGTTGTCGAGCCTGGAACTCACGGCTCGACGTATGGCGGAAACCCATTAGGTTGCGCTGTCTCTATACGTGCTCTCGAGCTCATGGAAGAGGAGCAGCTTACCCAGAAGGCTGAAAAGCTTGGTAACATCTTCCGCGACGGTCTAGCATCGTTTAATTCGCCAGTTATCAAGACTATCCGTGGAAAGGGACTACTAAATGCCGTTGTCATTGACGAATCAAAGGCCAATGGCCACTCAGCTTGGGACCTTTGTCTTCTTCTCAAGGAGAAGGGTGTTTTGGTAAGTCTAAGTTCGGTAGCCGACGTCCGGACAACCTTCACTTTTGCAACACAGTGTAAAACATATGGCTAACTCGGAGATTAGGCTAAACCGACACATGGGAACATCATCCGGTTCGCACCGCCGTTGGTCATTTCGGAAGCGCAGCTTCGAAAGGCCCTGTCCATTATTGGCGATGCGCTGCAGGAGCTACCAAAGATGAAGAAACATGAGGACGTCCACGTCGGACTGGAGAATTGATTTCTTGCGGCGCATTACTGCTACCGACACCCCGCTTCTCTAGTACGTACCAAGTAATTGAGACGGAATCGGATTGTGCATCTGGATTGGGACACAGAGTCGATGACCGTTTGTTGGCAAGGCGCACTGCGCCGAATACAAGTGTAAAAAGGGTGGTAAGAGGGTGCGAAGCCACCACCTACCTACATAGTAAACGGTGAGCATCAGAACATCAGGGTAGTGTCTTACAACCCTTGTCAAACTTATAAACCCATATCGGGCAAAGGTTTATTTCTTTGCCTCAGAGACTATATACTACATGTATAGTACTACTATTACTAGTACTTGTAGTAGTAGCAGGCAGGTCCTAATACATGGAGAGCTACCTATTATAGATTGAACTCCTGTCTGCCTAGAGCAAAAACACAAAAAAAGTTACAGGGGTATCTCGCGACCAAAGGATCGTGTACGCTAAAAAAAAAAAAAAGGCGGTTTATCTGTTCCCTGGTTCCAAGACGGCAATGCGGGGGGCCCTATGCGGCAATGCGCATAGTGTGGGTAACGGTGGTTTGTGGGAAGCATAGCAATTACTGTTAATGGAACAGCTGATACGAGGCAAGACATGAGGTCTTTGTATCTCTTGATTGTATGACCATTCACTGGAGTCAATTTGGGCCGTAGGCTAGCCAGCTCAACCAAGTCCTACATTTTGTACATGTGCTTTAGCTTGATGCAGTAGACGTGTCTCACAATTTCATGTAGGCCGGGGGTTGCAGCTATCCTGCAGCCTGCAGGATACACTAGAGCTTTTCGATTCGATCTCTGGCAACTTCAAGCTCGGTATAGGTCTGTACGGGTCTGCCGTCCAGTATGTATGAGTCTCAACTTAAACACACGCCCTCCGCCTACATGTATCCTTATGCATACTTATATGTACTAAGGGGTCTACGCGGCGCCATTGGATCTACATACCTACATAATCTAGGTAGTTGCATGATTTATACATGTAGGTTGTTGTAAATCATCATTTTTGCTTTTGTTCAGCTTCTCTGGCTTGTTTGATATTATGAAATATTAAGTAGTTCCGTCGAATGCGTAATGGAAATGCGTCCAGCAGGCTTCTTATGTTTAATTTTTTTTTTTTTACCTTCCATCGGGTAAGTCAGGAACAGGACCTTAAACAGGACCTTAAAGTGAGCATTAAAATGAGCGTCAAGCTCCAGGTTCGAACCTAGGCATGCTAAATTCGACCAAGTTACTAACAAATAACGATGAAGAATGGCTTTCGGGTTTCCGATTTGCTCTCGGATCGAAAAGACGTGCATACCGCCCAGGGGGTCCCACACACAAGAACCGAAGACGTGTAGCTTCGGTCAGCCTAGAAAATCGATGCGAGACTAAAATGAAGTTGCAGAGAAAGCTGCAGAAGAGAGCTAGAGAATTAATTTATCTGGAAAGGAGCCCTGAAGCAACGTGAGCGTAGCAGCAGCAGCAGCAGCAGCACTGTCTAGACGAGAGGAAAATCAAAGAGAGACACCTCAATCTAAATAAGTAGTAGTCAAAGAATAAAGTAGGTGTGTTGGTAGATTCGGTAGTAGAACTTGTGCAAGCATACACAAACGATTATCTCTGACGAATGGAAATAGAAGCTCAAAAGACTAAGACAACTCATCAACCTTAGCGTGAAGCAACACGGGCTTCGCGGGCGTCGCGGGCGTCGCGGAATATACCATGCATTGCGATCGCTGATAAGAGAAGCAACAACAATCATAATAATCGTAAGAGTTAACTACTCCTGATAAACTCAAGGTATCTAATCGTAATCCTGATACTCTACCAAAGTTGAATCCCGGTTACGGAGCAGAGATAGGGAAAAGACGGATCGAGTTAAGTACGAGCCGCCTTTTTCAGGGTCCTCATGGTTCCTCATGGCTTTTTTTTGGCCCCCTTTGTCTCTTATCAATTGATTCAGATTGTTGCTTCGCTTCGCTTTGCATTGCTTGCTTTGTCCTACAGTGTAAGCGCCAACCATACGACCTTACAGACGACGAGCGCCAGCGAATTGGGAAAACCTTATGACCAAGCATTGCTGCTTCTCATCGAGAGACTATTAGTGACACGCATATTTCGGGCGTTTTTCTTTTCTTTTTAAGTACAAGCTCTAGTCGGTTATTGTCTATCACCTCATGATTGTGTTTACAAGCATCATATTCCCTGGTCGAGCCTCATTAAGTAATTAGACGGCAGAGAGGTATGTGCAAAGAATGACGGAAAATAAGCTCATTAGAATCTTACTTAGGTTAGCTGTAAGATACCAATGAGGTGCTTGAAGTAATCGGGAAATAGGCGGTCGACAATTGATGATGCAATGCGTATAGTTGCTTGCGACTTGGCCTCGGATCTACAAAGAAATAACAATAAGGAGGTAAAGGAGACATAAAATGTAAAAATACTAGATGCAAAGCACGCACGAATTAGTACGGACCAATGGTCCCCTTTTTTCTTACATGTGTCAACAACAACAACCATGTTTTCTTTTTTGTTCTTCTCAACGTTCCTCTTAATGTTCTTGTTAAGAAAGGATGCAAACAATACCTACCTACTGGAGTTGGTAGACCGCCTTCCCCAGATGGGACTCGGAAGAATCAAAGGAAAATGGTTAAGTTTGGAACGATCATCAATGGCTAGTGGATACTACAGCGCGTGCATTAAGAGCAATTGAACTGGGGGGAGAGGATGGAGAGGAAGTTGGTCCCATTCATAATCCATGTCTGCCATGTCCAATAGTGGGACTTACCTAGGAATGTACATAGAAACCTGCAGGTACCTAAGTACAATCACCTACTACTAGTACCATCGTACTCGCCTACGGGCATACCTGTAGTGAGGTAGCTAACCCTCGTACACCTAACACTACATACTAATGTACGGGTAGTACCATAGACAATAGCACCTATAGCGCGGTGCTTAGCACGCATAGCACGTATGGAAGTGCATCCAGCAGTACCCAAGTAATTAGCGCCTTAGATACAACAGGTACCGGTATCTACCAGCATCGATTAGCAAAGCCTCTCGCCGTTTGATTCGCTCGAGGGACCTAGAAACAGTGGGAATTGGTGGGTCTGGGCTTAGCGGAATCGGCTTCTAGATTGGATTCGCGGTCGTTAATGCTTCTGCGCCTTATCAATGTGTTATCATGCTGAAGAGTCACGGGTGACGAGTCTGATCTTCATTGTTCACCATCGCATGTCGCGAGTTCTACTTTACTCTACTTTACTTTTACTAAATAATGGTACCCTTACCTGCCTCCTGCCTCCTCATCCCTCGTCCCTCGTCCCGTGAGCAACTTTGATCAGATCGCCTCAGCTCGGCGGCTACTTTCTCACTTTCTTCTTCACCTTCTCCCTCTTGTCCTTTCTGTTACATTCTTCTTCACTTTTATAATATTGCCCCCCTTCTTGCTCTCTCTTTCCCATTTATTAAGGAATTGTTCTTCTTTGTGTAATTGTGTTGTTTTTTATCCTACCATTTAAATTCATCCTTATCGCCCCATCTATCTAAACATCGTTCAATTACCTATTATTGATCTTCCGAACCCCCCAGTCAGAAGAGAGAGAAAAAAGCGGATTTGTGTTATACAACACGAACCCCGGACCTGAACCTGAACCTGAACTTGTAACTTATTTAAATAACATCATTCCCGTCATCACTTTATCGAGTTATCAATAGAGAAGATAAGAGTCACAACCCAAAAAAAAAAGAAGAAAAAAAGAAAAAAGAAAGGAAAAAAGAGAGAAAAGCATCCATACAAACGCAGCCTGGTGTACAGTACATGTTAGTGCAGATCGAGTCATTCACTTGATTTTCGGTCAATCCAAACCGGGACCACACCCCAAAACCTTTGGAGTTAGCCTAGAAAAGAGCTAGGTACTTATTCCAATCCCATCCCATCCTATCCTATCCCGTACCCGGAACTGCAGCTCTAGGTAGCTGCCGCTCGCGAACCTCGCAGCTATCATTGACTACTTCCTTGCAATTCGCATATCAACCCCCCCTGTCAACACACAAGGTACCTACATATAGCTACAGCCTACCTACGGTTTCATACGTCAGGTTCTTGTGTTATACCTATTCTAGTAGACCTACTACTGTGTAGACCTACATCAGATCTGCTTCTGCCTCTTCTTCCTTCAACGGTTGCCTCTTCTTCTTGCCACACCCCCTAGTTCAACACCTGGGATACCAGCAAGCGTCTTGTCTGGTTGAGAGACACGAACGAGACACAAGATCTTTCTCATCGCTGTAACCCTTGTGGCCTAAATCTTCCTGTGTCTTGTCATTCGAGGGTGACACAGACACATCCCCGCCTTTCAAGGTTCCTGTCCCCAAGGGCCTCGATTCTCCGCCGACCGACCTATCGGATACCCTGCCTCTACGGAGTACATCATTTACATCCACTTTGACGTCCCAGGTCCCAACTGACCTACCTAAGTCTTAGTCCAGAGACACGCGAACTTTCCAACTGGCTTCCTCTCTTCGATTCCTTCAACGCCTTGCCTCGTGGCATCTCTCAACCCCCTTTTCCATCGACAAACCACAACCCCATTCGTTCGTACCTAACCTGTATGTGTACATGACGATAACTCGAGTTACGGTCCTCATCCCGATTCCCTTATAAGCCCCCGGGCTGCATTAACCAAGCTTCCTGTCATAAGCCAATCTACACAGGGAGCCATGGCTGACCCTCGAACCCTTCCGGGCTCGTCGAGTAGGCGAGCTCGGAATGCTGATAATATTGGTCAGTTCGTCATTGGTTCCGAGATAGGCAAAGGTAGCTTCGCTCAGGTTTATATGGGCAGGCACAAGGTTCGTATTTTCCCAAGGCTACTCCCAAACATACGTTGTATCGTGATATATTCGTACTTTGTCGTAGAGGCACGACTTGATGCTCTTATCGTGCACGTAGCTGAGATTAGCGACGGTCGCACGGTTCCTGATCATGATCATGAGTCATACTGGAGGTGACAGTCTAGCTAACAGAAATGGCACAGGTTTCCGGTGCTTTGGTCGCGATCAAATCGGTCGAACTCGCGCGTTTAAACAAGAAATTAAAAGATAACCTCTATAGTGAAATAAAGATCCTCAAAAACTTACGACACCCGCACATCGTCGCCCTTCATGACTGCATCGAGTCGACAACCCACATCAACCTTATCATGGAATACTGCGAATTGGGTGATCTATCACTATTCATCAAGAAGCGAGATACCCTCATTACGTTTCCTCCAACTCGCGATATGGTGCGAAAGTATCCCAGCTCTCCCGGTGCTGGCCTTCACGAAGTAATCATCCGCCATTTCCTCCAGCAACTTGCTAGCGCCCTGAAGTTCCTTCGACAAGGCAATTTTGTTCATCGGGATATCAAACCTCAGAATCTCTTGCTGCTTCCATCGCCTCAATATAGGGAGTCGAACAGTAGCCGCCCTATTCTTAGTGCTAGTAACGATTCGTTAATACCAGCTGTTGGGCTACAATCGCTACCCATGTTGAAATTGGCAGACTTTGGCTTCGCCCGTGTTCTGCCGTCGACGTCTCTTGCCGAGACGCTCTGCGGGTCTCCTCTCTACATGGCGCCAGAAATACTGCGTTACGAGCGATACGATGCGAAAGCAGATCTGTGGTCTGTTGGCACCGTTGCGTACGAGATGATATCTGGCAGGCCACCATTCCGGGCTAATAATCACGTTGAACTCCTGAGGAAGATTGAGAGCTCCGACGCGCAGGTTAAATTCTCTCGGGATTGCCAGGTTACCTCGGACCTTAAGGCACTGATTCGTGCGCTTTTGAAGCGTAACCCTGTAGAAAGGATGAGCTTCGAGGATTTCTTCAGCCATCAGGTTATTTCCGATGAAATACCCGGCTTAGTTGAAGATGACCTACCCAAAGTCAAGAGAGTTCCATCAAGAGAAATTCGCGCCAGCTCGCGGACCGACGAGTCAGACGTGATCCCGCGACGCATGTCGACTCATCGTCGCTATGCCACCGAATCGGACGCGGCACGTCAGGAGAATGGCTCATCATCACCTCGCGAACGGCCATTGAAATCTTCACCTCTAGCGTCGCCAGCCGAGTTCGAAGGTCGGGATCCACAGATCCAAGGCACATCTCGTACGACCCAATCTCCTCGAGACGAGATTGCGCCGGGCCTTGGTATTCGACGGCCGCAGAATGTACCTTCTACTTCCGCACCTACACGGGGTGCTTATAGCGAAGACCATCGGCAGCGCGGATTATCTAACGCTTCAGCTAATAAATATCCTCACGGCCAATCCCCGCCTTATGAAGAAGGCAGAAAGGGTAAGACTAGGTCGGAGCGCGCTGCAATAGAAGAAAGAGCTGCCCAGGAGATTGCTTTTGAGCGAGACTATGTTGTAGTAGAGAAGAAGCATGTGGAGGTGAACGCATTTGCCGATGAGTTGGCTGCGAAGGGAGCACAGGCGGAGGCTGCATCTCCCAGGTCGGGACAAATCATTCGTCGTGCTACTCAGCAGGGCATGCCGACGTCAACGACGGGCGCGATTCCTGCTCAGCCGTCCAGCGCGCTGCAGATCGCACAGGGCAGGCAACGGCCCGATCATTATCGACGAGGCTCTTACGACAAGAATTTGTCTGGCAGCCCTAGTTCTACTACTTCTGCAATCTATAATGCGATCTCAGATGCGAGCTTGAGGATTTTTGGCTTCAAGTATCCACCGCACTTACTTGGCAAAGGCACGTCACCTCCGAACCCGTACAATGCATTCCCAGCATATCCTACCCCAGCAGCTCCTACCGGCTTCATCACGGATGGGCGCCAAGGTGGTCCCATTGACGAAGATTTACGTGTTGCGCAGTGCATCGAAGACTATGCAACACGAAGTGACGTTGTCTGGGGCTTTGCCGAAGTCAAGTATAAGCAGCTAGTCCCGTTGGCACCTTCAATGGACCATGGCTTAGGCGGAGTGCCCGCGGACAAGGTAGTCCTGGAAGAAGACGATGGCCTAACTATAGAGGCGATCGTGTCTCTTTCAGAGGAGGCTCTGGTGCTTTACGTGAAAGCTCTCTCGCTTCTCGCTAGGTCCATGGACATTGCAAACATCTGGTGGACGCGCAGGAATCGTATTGATTCTAGTTCCTCTCAGCACGTCGTTAATCGCGACGCAGCGAGCGCTCAGAACATAATATCAAGGGTCAATTCCGCCGTCCAGTGGGTCCGTAAACGGTTTAACGAGACACTCGAGAAGGCTGAAGTAGTACGGTTAAAACTTCTCGAAGCTCAGAAGCAGCTTCCAGAGGACCACCCAAGCCACCCCGCAAACCATCAGATGGAACTCCTTCCAACGGGTACCTCGAGCACCGAGGGCATCGTGTTGACTGCTGGTCTTAGCGCCGAGAAGCTCATGTACGAAAGAGCCCTTGAAATGAGTCGTGCCGCTGCTATTAACGAAATCGCCAACGAAGATTTGAGCGGGTGTGAACTATCTTATTTAACCGCCATTCGAATGCTTGAAGCGGTGCTTGATAATGACGAAGACCTCTCAAAACGCAGGCTTTCTGGGTCTTCGAAGGCCGAACGCGATTTGATTCGCGAAGGCGCATCTGATATCAATCCGGACGACCAGCAAGCCGTTCATAAGAGTATGTATTCCTAGCCCATAAGATGCGCAGTGGCGGCTAACCTTGTTATTGCAGTGATCCAAATGATCAATGGCAGGCTTACGGCCCTGCGAAAGAAGTTGCAGATGATCGCCAATGCTTCGAAAGCTCAACAAAACCTGCCCCGAAAACGCAGCGGCGATGTTACACCGCGGAGTGTTCCTATCGGTGCTTGATGACCTGAAAGGACACCATTTCTCACGACGTATGACGACACGTAAAAAGATTGCACTATAACTATTCAAGCCCCGCGGCCTTTATAATTTCGTTATTAAGACTAATCCCCCGGCCATGATTATTAATGGCTAGTCTCATCATTATCGACGGGATTCATCATTAGGCGTTTTGGGCGGCGACTTCATTTTTCTTCGGTATATGTATAAGGCATTCAGATATTCTTTCTGTGGTTGCCGTCAGACCGGTTGCCCCTTTCTTTTCTCTTTCTTTTCGCATGTTAACATTTTAGGGTCTCGGACATATGCCGATTGGATTGGGAGGGCGTTATTTGGCCTCCCGTGTAAGTTGGCGTGTCGGCACAGAGTCTCTCTGTCGTAAATCTCTGGCGTAAGGGTGGGGGTATAAATACACGGCATCACATCTGTGTGGTTTGGTCGTCGTAACCTTGTACACGGGCGGTACAGGTTTCCCCAGGCGTGTTTGCATTTTTGTTCCTACAGCGGCCGAATACCCCTTCTTGGTGGACATGGAGTGTTCCGTACCTAGATAGGAAGAGGATTGGTCGCATCTAGCTCCGTTGTCATTTTGCGTATGGTCTTAGTCGGTGTTCGCGGTACATCATGGGTTCTTTCGCTAGAGCTTCTCGGGGCTTGGTCTTGGTTGCATATGAGATTTGGGACCATGGCGTCCTCTGTACCTACATGTATGCGGCAAAACTTGCCATTCCTATAACCGTACGGACAACCTGGAAATTGACGATGCTTTGGCTATTTTATATTCGATTTTCATATTCGATTTCGTAGAGAGATGTCAGGTAGAGAGATTATTCTAAATGTCATTGTTCTGATACCTATCGGTTCTATATATAAGAAGCCTGGTGTATATGGACCTCAACTATGACCTCTCAATTATGACACCTCAGCTATGACCTCTCAAAACGCCCAACACGTCCCAGGCTAACTACCATTTACTAGAGTAAATGTGCAATGTTCGCTCAAGCGACTTAACTCTTTGCATGTATGTTATCTAGTGCTTTCAACCAGTTGGAAACTAGGACGAGCTTAGGTTTTTGGTTGTCTCTATCAAGAGTCTTATAGTCATGATTATTTATTCTAACTGGCGTTTCGCAGCCTCATAAAATATTGATTAGGTACCTAGTTACTGTCATATCCAAACCTTAACTGCTTGGTCCTGGCTTTAAATTTAGTAAAGTTAATTTCGTGCGATGACATTGACAATTAGTAAGTAAATGGTCATTCCTGAGGTTTTTGAGCGACCATGCGAGTTTTAAGAGGGCACACTCATCTGCGCGCGTGCTCTTTTTATTAAATAGTCGAGACAAAAAATTTTTACTTTTTTATTGTATAACACTGGCACGGGAGAAGCGCTCTCCAGTATGACGTCTGTTGAAGAGCTAGTGCCTGAGACTTAATCGTCCTACGTCGATCAAATCTAGGTATCATCTACAGATCATCTTAGTTACCTATCGCCATAAGCGCCTAACTAATAAGATATTTTCTCATCAAGCTATGTACCTAACTAGTCGGATCGGTAAGCTTCTTAGGCCGGACGCTTATTTTCCATTCATCTACCCACTTGGAGCTACGAGCTTGCCATGCTAGTTTTGGGTTAGAAAGAGATCTGACGGCCTAGGATAATTTTTATCTGATCCTTTCTAGTTTCGTTACGTGGTATCCTATCGCCTTTTTCTTTACCTTTGAAGAGTGATGTAGATAGTAGTATTATGGTGGGTGCGTATGAGCCTTGGCTAATTTGGAAGGGGAGTTTGATGGTTGATAAAACGCGCTGCTCCTCTCAGAAAACGTGTGTAGGTAGTAAAGCTAAGCTTCACGACGTAGTATCCTACTAAAAAAGAGGTGATCTGCGGGGCGAGCTTCCCATGTGAAAAGCTAAAACGATCCGGAAGTCCAAGATGACTTCTCCGTACCTGGTTGAACAATGTGACCAGTGTCCTCCCCTCCCCAGCTTCGTCGTGACCCATCAGTCATGCCCGCCTACGTAATAGTACCTAAAGCTGCCGTTGCATAAGACGACGATCCCGCAGGCGTATTTACATATGCACCGTATGTATGTAAGTAAGCGATTTACCAGCCGGAGTTTGACGGCGAAAAGGGGGAGAGGGGAAGTTTGAAGGCAAGTCGAGAAATAGGGAACTCTACTAATTATAGGACATAACATAAAATTATTCTGGACAAGGCATTGCTCGTGCTGATCGGTGGCGGGGTTAAAGCCAGCAATAGAGTAGTGTATTCATTTTTGGGGGAGCTTCTCCCCTATCAAATCAACATTGGAAATAAGATTTGCGCCTCCGTATACGTGCACGGGATGCGCATTTGAGGAGCTGCACTGTGACGCCAGTACGAATATAGAATTGCCAAGGAGGCTCTGGATTCGACTGGCAAAAGCGAGACAGTCTCCATCATGGAGGTGCTACAATAACGCGGTGAAAGGGCTGACGGACTGGAAGGCTGGAGGGCTGGTAGGGGAGTCGACGTCATATTTGGAACTCTGGGTCCTTGAGAGACTGTTCGACAGCAGTAATGCCCTTGTGTATTTGTCCAGTGCTGTCTGTGTACGTCTGTGACCCGCCCCCTCTTCTCCCCTAGCCTTATCCGTCCTGTCCCTGGTTGCTCGTGCTTGTCACCAGGGACGCTAGAGAGTCTAGAGAGGCTGAGCCGGTTGGGGTATATTTCTTCTATCTTCACCTTGTCCTATCAAAAACTTGGAAATGGTAGCATATGACGCTGACAGCATGATGAACCCAACTGACTGGCATATTAAATATAAGGTGGCAACGGCTAACTTAAGCTAGTAGTGTAGAGCACTCTTACGTTATGTACGTATGAGACTATACGAACGATGGAACCTGTCATTGCCTGTGGCTTGAACTCGAGAGAAGTTTAAAGCAAGGTCCAAAAGTGGTCACCTACATGTGGGTAGTACTATGTAAATGTCAGTCTTTGTAAGGCGGTGTTTACCTAGGTCAGTGTACACTTACACTATATACGATAAGGTGTGTGTACGATAGTTGTTATGCAAGCTAATAATAGAATATAATAATAACTTGTTAAGGAGTAGCCTTCTTTGCTTTAGCTGCCGTATACAGAAAGAAAGCCAATGTTTAAATGCAGCTTGAACCATGTTTCAGAACTAGACTTGTTAACCTTGTCTGGAACGATACGAGAAGTTTACTATGTTAGATACGCTTCTAGACTCGTGGGTCTTAGATCCCCCTTGATACTTTTTTACAGTGCCCTCTTTTTTTTTTTTTTTTTTTTTTTTTTTTTTTTTTTTTTTTTTTTTTGTTCGACCGCCTGTAGGCTAGGCTCTTCGATATGTTGTATTGTACCTAGGGATTGCGGTGTCGCGGTCCGGAAGCGATCAGTGCAACGTAGAGGCTTAGCACAGTCTTTCATACGGTCCACTCGAGCTTCGAGTTTTCCGAGTCCTACCTATGTATGACTTTGAGAGTTTCTGGTTTCAACTCTACTTCAACTAGCCTTCGAGTTTATATCCGTGGGAGATTTACAGATACGAGGTAAGTAACTTTACGCCATGTCCAATATGGATATGCCAAGTGTAAAAGGAAGAGAAAATTAAAAGGCAGCCATAGAATTTGCAGTGTTGGCGAACAGGCAACTATGAAGCTAAGAAGCTATGATATTGATGACGAAGACAAGCTCGTATAGCGTGGGTAATGGTACAGATAATGAGTATGTATGCTGATATGCACTACGATCATCGACAGTCTGCTATGCCGGTAGATAAACCATGTAGATTAATTACATTGTTGGAAGACGAATAATATCTTTTACCAGTAACGCTAAAGTCAAAAATCAAATTTAATAAAGTTAAAACCCATCCACTTTTTCTATATCGATAACATTTAAACAACCATACATATTAATTTTTATAAATATTTATCCATTTTTTAACATTTTAAAAAATATTTTACCCGATCGTATTTTAAAAATAATTAATTAAATTAAACGAAAAATATATATATATATATATATATATAAATTAACATTAAATTTTATATATTATTAATTTATTTTTAATTAAATTGAATTAAATTTTTTTTTTTAATTTTTTTTTTTTTTAAAAAATAATATTTTAATCGAAATAATTTTATTTTTAAATAATTTCGCGCCGTTAATTTAATTAATTAAATTAATTTGGTTATTAATTTTAAAATTTTATAAAAAATTAAAATTATTATTAAAATTTTTAAAAATTTTATACGTGTTAAAAAACGGACGAATTTTTATAAAAATTAATATGTATAATTATTCAAATATTATCGATACAAAAAAAATAAATAAGTTTTAATTTTATCAAATTTGATCTTTAACTTTAGCGTTACTGATCTTTTACCAAGTGGAAAGAGTAGCTGAAATACGTTAAGTACCTATTGTTCTAAGTACCTAACTCAAGACAGTGATAATGATAGGGCAATATACACTGTATTATACGCACAACAAGGCACCTAAGCCACAATATGATAGATAGAATTACAGGCACCAGCGGGAAAGAGCTACTCTCCCCGGCGCTAGTAAAAACATTGGAGGCAGGTGTACCTGGTAGGAATGCAGCAGTCGAGGTAGGTGCCAGGCCCAATGTAATACATACCTGCCTTAACCTACCGGCGACTTACAGGCTACCAAGAGCTTACCACCAACCTAACCTGTTAACCTGTTAACCCGTTAACATGCTAACCCTTCCCTAACCTTGACGTATTTCTTCTTTTTATCACCTTTTACCCTATTATTGTTCCTATGGGAATAATTGAGGACACCACGTTCATTTCATCTTCAACAATACTCACGCCTCTCATGCTTCTCATGCCTCTCTAAAATGCAAATGCATATACTTATGCGTATGCGTTAAATGATACCTATCAATCGCTAAAGACGCCCCTCCCATTCACCGACGATTCTAAAAAATTATTCAAGTCCCATTTGTTCAATTTGTTAGGTCCTAGCCCGCCCTGAAACATTTTGGCTTAGACCCGACATTCATTAATACTTGTAATACCTGTACCCGCCCTGCCGCCGCTCTCTATCGCCGGCAATCAATCAACCGCCCACCTACAACCTACCCACCTAACTTACACACCTAACCTACACCCACACACACAGACGCCCGCATTTGACCTTGTCTTCGTCTTCACAATTCTTAACACGCCGAACTTCGAAGCTACTTCTCTTTTTTACTGTTTACTCCCCCAACACAAAGGCCGCTCCTGGCAAAGGGCCTACAAAACCAACGCGCATCCATCGTCACGACGTATTGTTTAACTTTTGCCGACGGTCGCGGTCACCGTCGCCCGCGCGTCATAAACCATGACGTCCGCCGGCACTACATCGCCGTCGAAACCACAAACACACCAAAATCAACAAATGAGCCCACCCCAGCAGCATCAAGCTCTTGCTACTACTAATCCCGCCTCCCCGCCGAGCAAGCGAGATTTAAAGTCATGGTGGAAGGCTTTCCAAACTCGGTCAAGACACCAAGAATCTCAAGGTAAGGGCAACAATCACAACACACATCCCACCCGCATGCCAATTGCTTTCTATTCAACTTTCTCCCCCAAGCTACTAGTCCTCCATCTCCATCCTTGAAATGTCGCTATTGGTATAATAAATGCCATACGGCCTTACATATATGTCGAGAAACTCGGAACGGTCAGCCTAAATTTCTAATAGCTGGTTCGCTTTACAAGCTATGCTATTTCGGCAGTCAGGGATAAAAAAGAGAGAAATGCACAGTGAGATCGCAGTAAGAAGTTTATTTGCTAACGTGAGAGTGAAAATAGAGTCGCAGCCTAAGGGCATATTTGGTGTTCCTCTACGGCAAAGCATTACGTACGCGAACGTCGCTATTTCACTTGTCGACGAAGACGGTAAAAGCTATATATATGGATACGTACCAATTGTAGTGGCCAAATGTGGTGTTTTTCTAAAAGAGAAAGGTTAGCGACAATGTCGTAAGGCATCCAGATCTTCAGCTAATAGTGTAATAGCTACCAGCGTGGAAGGAATTTTCCGTCTCAGCGGCTCTGAGAAGCGTATTAAGGAGCTCAAGACGCAATTCGACTCACCCGATCGATACGGTAAAGGTCTTGTGTGGGATGGGTATACAGTCCATGATGCTGCTAATGTCCTCCGACGCTACCTCAACGATCTGCCCGAACCCGTCGTTCCACTAGATTTATACGAGCGATTCCGAGATCCCTTGCGTGGGCACACGAAACAGGCCGTCGGCGACACTGAAGGTACCCAACTTGCCGACGATTTCAACGAAGCTGAAGCTATAGAAAAATACCAACAGCTTATTAAGGAGCTGCCTCCCCTCAACCGACAACTGCTTTTGTACATTTTGGACCTGCTCGCAGTTTTTGCCGCTAAGGCCGACGAGAATCGGATGACGGCCCAAAACCTAGCTGCTATCTTCCAGCCTGGAATGCTTTCGCATCCACAACATGCCATGGCACCCGAGGAATACCGACTCAACCAATGCGTTATCATATTCTTGATTGAAAATCAAGACCATTTCTTAATCGGTATGCAAGGCACCGGCACGGATGAGAGGACTAAGCAGGAAATTGAAAATGGCCCACCGACGGTTGTGACGCCTGCGACACCGAACCGAAACATCGGCGTTACAAGATCTGCTTCGAGTGCCAGTGCTGGCGCCGAGAGTGTCAGTAGAGATGGTAAGATTCGGCGGAATCGTTCTACATCATCGCGGCACTCGATTCACTCCAACGGTGCTTCCACGCCGGGTAGCCCTGCTCTGACGCCGAACGGCGGGCTGGCCAGAAGTAATACAGTTCCGTCTAAGAAGTCGCCTCATATTCCTTCTGGAAAATTTCAGCCTCGGCAAAGCTCACCCAGCGTCTCGGTAGCTCCATCCTCTCCTTCACCCGCCGGTCCTACCAGCGGTGCGCCTCCGACGGTAGCTGAAGAACCGCTAGCCGTAGCCGAACAGTCTCCCGCGACCTCGCAACTCTTAACTCCGATGGCGGCGGGGTCACAGTCCGCTGGAAGAAGTCAAGAAAGATTATTAGGCCCCCCTGCCGATATTGTAACCCCATTACGGGAAAGGAATCTGCAGAGTCTCTTCCAGAGATCCCCAGTTGCCGAAGGTGAAAAGCGACAACCTAACAAGCTACGCAAAAAGCGATTACCCAGTAGCACCAACCCTAGCGCACAGAGTTCGACCGCCTCGCTCCCTCATTCGGAGGCAGTTTCCCCAGTTCATGAATCTTCGAACCCGATAGAACAGAAGACCCGCCACCCGGGTCCCACTAATGCAGAGAATGGTAGCTCTATAGAAACACCTACACCCTCAGAGCCTACGCCGCGGGCGTCCCAGGTCCCGTCCGCGAATACTGCCCAAGCCCAAGCCCAAGCACATGCTCATACCGATACAGAGAACGGCAATACGCTCAAAGCAAAGACTTCGCCTTCAACATCCCTGCACTCGTCGTTTAATGAAGGGTCCGACGTAGAACAGGGAGAGGGGGTTGCGCGCGTTTCGTCCCCGGATACAGCCGAAAAGGAGAAGAAGCATCGATGGCGTATATCCCGACGAAAGGAAGATCTTGCCAATGAGCAAGCTCATAATCTCGGCAACAATTCTCATGCTGAGTTAAGCACGTCCTCTGTTGGAAGTGGACAAAGACCACGAAAGAGCTGGACCGGCGAATCTTCGGATGTGGCAGCAACCCTGGCGGAAAGTGAGGCCGGAAGTAGAGAGAAGGAAGAACCTAAAGGTCCTATCGGATGGATTAAGAATAAGTATCGGGAAGCGAAGGAGAATGTGGAGGTTAAGCGCACGAAGTCCCCTCCGAGAGACGTGCAGAACCAAGTGCAAAGCTTTCTAGCCTCTGGACGAAGTGCAGAGACTATGGGAAGTATAGATGAGAAGGGAGCTCCCACAGGTCCAGCTCCGGTTCGAGTTGCAACACCAACATCTGAGATGAACTCCGTACGAGAGCCCCGTGAGCCGCACGAAATTCCTTTGCCGAGCTCTCCACCGCCGGCTCGGACGGCACACGACGAGAAGCCCGTACATCCCTAGGAGGAAGAGACTTCGGATCAAGATGGCGGCTTGTTCTGCTGGGGCGCGACAGTTAGGCTGGTGAACCAGTCACGTCCGGTCCTGCGCAGCTCCCGAACAAGAGAGTAGAGAACAAATGGTTTTTGGAGAACTAGAATAACGGTTCTTTTCTTTTTCATCGTCTTCAAGTTTTAGGTTGCCGGGGGGTTCTTGTCTGGAAAAACAGGTGGAAGGGAAACGCGGGTTCAGGGAATGGGCTTGATTGATGACGGGTTTGAATGCCTCATTCCCGAAGTTTGACGAAGTTTATGCGCCTTTTTTTTTTCTTCTCAAGGGAGATGACGATTTGTTTTCAAATTGGGGGATGCTCATGACGACCCGCTTCCAACGGGATGAAAAATAGGAGAAGAGGATATGCACTCTTCTTTTTATGGATACCCCTTCCCCCACCCCTTTGTTTTAAGGATGGCTTGTATGTTGTTTTTTTGATTTTTGTCATGAGTGTTGTAATGTGGAATTTTATACTTTTTTTCGGGTTAGCAAAGTTCGACTACGAATTTCGAGAGCCTTTTTTCTAGAGGCCCGTGTTGTTGTTTTTTTGAGGCGTCCCTTTGGGGTTGAAAAAGTACCATAAGGTGGGGACGAATTCTGATGACCATACCGTTCAATATAAAGAGGCTACCTCGTGTCGTCTAGACGACTTTTGCGTTATTGTCTCTGTTGTTTTGTACCCTCGTCATCGTTCCCGCGGAGTAGTTGGTGTTGTTGAAGGTTGCTCGTGAGCGAGCTGGAGCTGTGCACATGTTTACGTGTATCCGTTATGCAAACAGATGGTCGTCGTCAAGTGTTGTATCAGGTTAGTCGGCGGTATAATAGAAGGAGGCAGACCGTCCTGGACTTATCGGTAATGTGTATGTATTGTATTCGCAGGGGAGGTCGCATTAATACTTCTTGACAGAATAGCAACGATAGGAGAGAGAGCTTACCTGGCTAATAACTTGGCTCCCAAGTTGCTTACTTACCTTGGTAGCATTTAGAACACGTATTGCGGCAGAGATGGAATGCTGTTGCTATGAAAAATTAATTGCAAAGGGATGATTATCTTCCGGTCTTCGTTCTTTTCTCTGGTTAAAGATTATAAGTGTGCCCCTGCGTTCTACTGCGTAGATATCTGTAGTCGACATTTATATGTGACGAATGACTCACGCGTAGATTTTACGAGACTAAGAGTCACACTGACCTCCTACGTTAGTTGCCTTGACATATGACAGCTAACGTCTTTATATGTCATCGTAAAGTTATACAATAGGTCCCAGCGTCGGTTACAGGGTTATGACATCCTGCTTCGTGGCGGATTAGACACAGCGCAAAGTTACCGTACAATCCCTTTAGGCGATAACTTCCTATCTATACCGGTATTCGTTACACGGCCCTTACTCTAGTTATCACTATGGCTCTCTATAAACCCAAAAGACCCCGGCTGTTTTCTTCTGGTAATCTTGTTGGTCTTCTTTAGCTTTTCGTTTGCACGTCCATGCCCCCCCCCTTTTTTGATCTCATGTATAATTCTTCACAGACCTTTAATTTATCTTCTTGAACTAGTAAAGGCGAACTAACGGCTGTGGAAGAAGGACTGTCATTGACGTGACTATCCTTGTTAAAGTTCGTGACTCGACTGACAGTCATCTTAACCGTTACACCGTTACACTCGGTCTGACACCCCCATGCGACGCGATGTTATCACTCTTGTTTTAGCGAAGCTCAACCACATATACCAAATAACGGTGGGTATTGGCTTTATAAAAATTGAGTTAACTCTATAAAGATATACCTTAGACAGCTATATGACATACTCCCCTTTCCATCTGAGCGTTAATATATGCACTTGATACTAATGTTGACTACCTATCTGGTCAGTTCGTGTTTCCTCTAAGCCTAGCTTCCCCCCTATTCGTACTCTCATTCTTGATGCTGACTTCTAGGACTTCTGTCGCATAAAGGGGGGGTGCTTACCCATCAGACCAAGTGCTGAGGTTTGAGAGGAATATAGAACATTGTATTCAATAGAAAGAAATCTGTGCTAGCTGTGAAGAGCAGATCGTTTATATAGACGCTTGGTTGATCGAGTTACCTACTGCATGGTGGACGGCTCCTTAGGAGATCTCCGCAATGTAGCAAGTCTTCTTACACTTACCTAATTCATAACCAGAATTTATCCACCAGATAGTTTCCATTTATTCGATAGGCATAGCAGGGGTCTTAAAAGTTCTCCCGTAGCCTTCCATTCCTTACTAAATGACCTGAATCCTTAGGTACCTACTTAGGTCTACCTAGCATTCTTAAAAATACGCTTGAATAGATAAGAGATAATACCTAAGACACGAACTGGTAAACTAATAAGCTTGGGTAGTAAGTTGGTACTTCACCATTTTGTTAGTGATTCTCTCCCTTATTGCTCTACTGACGAAGAATGTAACCGACCAAGACATTAACAATCGTGTTGGATCTAATTTAAGTGATCTCGAAGCAAAGCATCGGTCCAGAGCCCCATAGTAATTACGGATGTTCGGGTAAGTTTAGACTCTGGTCTCTCGGGCAATTCTCAGCAATACTCTTCAGATCTTTTCAAGATATGCTAGAGCCAGGTATCTCTTCTACATTGCTGTAGATAGCTTTTATGATGTCACTTGTCACTATTCTAGGTATCCGAATTGTATGGTCTTAGTAGAGACTGCAATACTCTAAATTTTAGCTAAATTGCATGTCTATCATGCTCCTGAGTCGTACAGCTTTTGATAATACTCCTGCCTTCTATCGTCCTGCTCATATGCATATTCGCCCGGGGTATCGTCTGTTCTATTGGAAAATATATGTATGTAAATGCTTTCTAAATACCATTGCTCGCGCATTGGAATGCGCTTCCAACTGTGCCCAGGGCAAATTCATCCAAAATGCCCTGAACGCTGGCGTATGTTCCAGCTGACAGGAAGAAAAGACCAGTTAGGATAATGATAATATTGAGGATACCCTCAAACCACCCGCGGAATGAGCGGTCCTTGAGTAGTGCAACAGCACCGTCAGCTTTCCGCATGCGGAAATAAGCGACACCCCAGAAGATGAAACCAAAGAATGAATCAAACAATGATGACATGAGGGCAAGAACTATTTATTGATTAGCTATACTGAGGCGCGTAAACGTTGCAAGAAACTTACGAGAGTTGAAGAATGGGATGGAGTTAGCAATCACGAAGGCAACGACCCAAGTGGCGACTAGGATATTGTTAGCACAAGAACAAAGGCTAGAGGTGGTCATAGAAATCATACATAAAATCAAAGTCCAAGTGCCCCATCCAACGAGAGTATGTTCATTCTTGTGGTGCGAGTTGTGGAAAATTCGGAAGAAAATGAATCGAGCCGACACCGAAGCATACAAGACACCCAAGAAGATGATCGTAGGAATCATGAATGAGAAAGCGACCTTCTTGTATAGCGGAATTAAGGACCCGAAAGCCGGCGAGGTCATATACTGATTGCCTACAAACGCGTATGTCACTGCACCAACAACGCTGAAGACGATAATCTCCAGAATTGTGCATGCCCAAAGAGCCTTAGGGAAGTCTTTCGGCTCACGCATCTCAGCAATGAAACTGGGAAGCGTGATTTGCCCAATGAAAGTATAGCTACGTCTGTTAGCTTTGCGTAACACGTGCGGGAAGAGTTGAATTTACCTGATGTTAAGAAAAGCTCCTAAGCCGGATACGAATGTAGTGCCAAGAATAGGAACGGCTGTGACGATTGGGTTGCCGAAAGGCAATGCTGCGCCAGTAGCAGGGTTCGTTGCCGGCTCTGCATTGAAACCTGCCGGGTGGTCTTGGATACCGGCGAAGATAGTGGCAAGGATGACAGAGACGAACGTGAATGCCGCCGATGCGGTTCCAAGCTTCGAAAGCATGCTAAACGTACGAGGCAGCGACGACAACCAGCAAATGACAGCGACGATGGCACCGAAGGATACCGTCTGGCAAGATATACCAGCATCCGGACCAACCATCGTATTGAGGTATTTGGCTCCTACGAGGACGTGGAGCCCCTATAGATGGGTTAGATTTTGGGAACTGAAATGGTCTAGTAGAGAGTATCAACTTACCTGGATGAAAGTATTGTTTAAGATAAACATGAAGGCTGTGAAATACCACGCCCATTTCTGGCCCCAGAATAGCATCTGGCCAATATCACATACATCTCTAACTTCGGGGTGTCGGAGACAGAACTCCCATAATACGATAGAACTATATGATGAACTGTCAGCAAGAGTACTTGGTAATCATAATTCAAAATCTCGGTTAACGTACGTGTATAATACTAGCAGAGCCTGTACGACAGTGAGAATAAGCCTAAATCGTATATCAGTAACTAAGCTTCGACTAAAACAATTACTCCGGAGCTAGATAAAGCTTACCCTGGGACGAGCCCAAGGACGCTGTACGACCAGGGAAAACTCATTATTGCCTAGTGTTCTGTTAGTCTCGATTTTAATTGATTAAAAAAATTGAGAATTGACTATAGAAGGAAGATTTCCTTGGAAGATGAAAAACTTACCAGACAGATATATTCAGAGAATAGCAACGCGGCCGTCTAAGTCGAAATGTTAGTAGTGTCCTCTGGTTTTAACTTTTGAATCCGTGTTTCTTAAACGCACTTTTTGCCAACTACAAGTACGATACTGGATGGCATGGCCGGCTTCTTCTTCAAGCTGCTTGTTAAGAATCGCATCGCTGCTGAGATTACTGGCGGAATCGTGAACATCGGCGGTAATTGGCGCTATCTGAGGAGCGATACGAGGGCCTATCTTGACGTCGGGGCCACCAAACCAAGCTGACCATCCACGGGGTATGGGGGCCTCGTGGGTGTCATAAGTCACCGGCTCATCTGAGTATTCTGCCTTCATCTTGATAACTTTTTGAAGTTCAAGAAATCGCAAATACTGTAATACTGTAAAATTTAAGAAAAAAAAAAAAAAAGAGGCGGTGCCGAGCAAAAAGCGGCGTGAGCGTGAGCGTGAGTTTAACTAATCGTTAAATCTTAAAAGGTGGCACACGTAACGGGGAGATATGACGTTATGATCCGGCCGAGAGAAACATGTAAGAACGGAAGCGGAAATACACTTGGGAGTACAAACACTTGGGACTCTGGATGAGATGAGAGAAACTGAAAATCAGAAAAAACTAGAGTTTAAGACGACGGGGAGGCAGGAATCAGGTAAGTTTAAAAGCTGTTATGTTGCAGTCGCGACTTTGCCTTGCTGCCCTGCTATTTGCTTAACTGGAAAGCTACGCCTATCGATTAATTCCTATTAGGTAGGTACGACCTTCTAACTGAAAGCAGTTTAGAAGGTTCGCCGAGCAGGGTAATCCTTCGTTACATAAGAGGTAGTATGCTACTTCCTACGTCGAATATGCGTTGATTCTGTTAGTACTTTTCGCCGCAAAGGGGACCCTAGGGCCTAAGGGCCTTAAGGAAGTCCCACTGTGGTATCATTGTGGTTCCTCTTCAGCTATTACATACAACCTTCATGCTCGCTTCTTTAAAACTTTTTTTTCTTGGGGGCACTACATGAGCTTCTACGATTTAACGTGACACGCCGAGTAGGCGTCCCCGAAATAAGCGTACAGGGCAACCTTCCCTCGTAGGGGTTATTATTGGTCCATTTATTCCTCCGCGAATACAGAGGTAAGAAGCCTGGTCTTCTATGGAGTAATTATTATAGTAGTGTAACTTATACTGGTGCGCCTCATTGCCTTCCCTGTCTTCCCTGGCGGCCAAGATTTGAACTAAGCCCGGAAAGGAAACGCAGCCCAATCACGCAACTTCGATCTGCTATGGCGACTACGTAGCACGCAGCTACTAAGGTACATTACCTGGGTAGCGTCCACCGAACTCCTGAGGCTAGTCGTCTCGGCCGCCGTAAGGCCGCTTTGTACCGTTCGTGAGTTGATATGTGATATCATTCTTTTACATTTCAAATCAAGACCAACCAGGGCTAGACCTCATAACATGATGGTCTTGAATTCATTACCTTGACCTTGCGCATTGCGCACAGTGGGGGGTTTAGCATCGATCCGGAACCCCTGATTATGGCGAACGGTTTAATGTATCCGTTCCCTCTATCACTTAAACCGGCCTACTGGGTTGGACGGGTGAGATCTCTCGTCGCATGCGCCAATCGATACTCTAGGCTCGATGAACAAGTCTACGGTTCGCTTGTTGAAATGTCTACCAAATGTGTTGTGTGATTGAGCTTTTCTCTTTCCTTGGACCATGCTGATGATATGGCAACACATAAGTCGGGAGATTTACAACATCCCTGACTTCCAATTTGCCAATGAAGACGAACGAGGCCGTGACAATGCGATCAAAAATTTTTCAGCTCGGTACTCGGCACTTTATAGATTTAATAGGTCCAATAAGTTTGTGCGTGTGCGTGTGTGTGGTGTGTAAGTAAAGGGTCCTGGGATTAGTACATGATCTGCTATGATCTTGGACGACATGCTCTTAGCTAAATGTGGGACGATAAGTAAGAGATATAGTGTATATCATGTATATCATGTATATCATATAGTGTGTAAGGCTACATTTTCTATTGTTAGCATTTAACAAACTCGATAGATTTCTACTCGATCAAAGACGTCAAAATCGCCAACAACTCTTTCATCACTCTCTCTTGCGTCAGAACCCGAACACGAAGAGGCTATCTTGGTTGCACCAGAGTGGACTCACATTACCCGATTTAACATGAAAAAAAAAAAAAACCCCAAATTTGCCCGTCAGTGTGGGTCTACTCCTCATGTTGTTGCTATGACGCATTGCTTCATTCTCCTTGTTGAGTAGAAGTGGGAGGCAAACGGTCAACACTGTCTTTATCCATTCGGTATGGATGAAGCATTTAGGCATTCGCTGGCGCTATCGCTTCTAAGGCGTTTTCGCTCGACTATGTTAGTTGTGCTATATAAGGTACGCAAATGATCGGTCGTGGTATCGAAAGAGCCTTCACCTCACATCTAAAACATGGCCATGTCAAGACTTATATATATATTACGACCACCACGATGTAACCTATGGTCAATGGCACGTGGGACCGCGGCGTCCTAAATTCCGGATGATATAGTCGGCTCGGAGTTGGAACGGTTCCTTGCGTATCAAACCCCGTGCCTTAGTCGTTTCTGGGGTAGAGAGACCATGTGCTCCAGGGACGTCAATAAGGGGTAAGAAGACATGAACCAATTGACACCGAGAGAGAGAACTCAGCTCTTATTTACGAACCTCTGATTGGATCTTAGGAGGTATGTCTCGTGCGAGAGGAGAAGGGTTGAAGGATTCGTCCGTAGATTCATTCATAATTTCAGCTTCCAGACCTGCCGCGGCAAACCCTTCGGGAAGAAAATTACGGATTAGAAGAGAGCTGAGTGGTCAACTGGCTTTCATTCCAAGGGTCTAATTCCTTTCTTCTCCGCATCTTTTAATTTCCCCGCACAAACTTCAGCCAGTCTGTTGGGTCTTTTCCCCTTTGAGTTGACCCTGTCTAGCGGCTCCAGTTGGTCAGGTATAAACTGATGTTGATAAAGCGACATCGGCTCCAAATTCAACATTTCTGAATATTCTTCTTGAAGACTCATAATTCTTTGAGCCGCTAAATAGGGTTATACATCCTGTATTGCTCATTATTATTTAGGTTCTTAGGGTTTGAGGCTCAAGAGGTCTGAGAGCCAAGGCCGAATTCGCGCGAAGGTTTACTGTATTGGAGATCGTCGACCGCTTGGGGTCTTGGGGTCCGACTCACATCAACGGTTAGCCACCGCCAGCGGCGCGATTCACCATAAAATTTTCACTTTCTAAAGAAGCGGTGTTCGAACGCCGTTTTATGAGCTACTACTATCGTCGTCGAATACGCGAGTCAATTGCTTTTTAAGTTTGGCATCTTTCTGGTGGCGTCTCGGTTGTCTTTGATTCCTTCGATTGAAAAATGCATATTGGCAAGGTTCCCCGTACGTCGCAATTTTCTCCAAATTCCGCGTCTCAACTCCAAGTTTTCGTCGCGTACTATCCCGCGTCTTGGAACAGAGCTGCAGAATATTTCGAGCGCACAGCGCCAGACTCGACGTATAGTGATGGCTAACTCCGGTGTTCATGCAGTTTCAGCTCCGAGCGATTCGGACAAGCCGGTGGAAGAGATTATTGGCAACAATAGCTATCATCCCGGTGTTGCCGGTACCGAGTATGATGAGCTTCACATCCCATGTCCACCTCATACAACGGAGCGAAAGCTCATGACACGTGTTGACTGGCAATTAATACCGTTCCTCTGTATTCTTTACCTTCTGGCCTTCTTGGACAGAGTCAATATTGCCAATGCGAGATCTTTTCGCCTGGTTGAAGATTTACATCTTGAAAATCATGAGTACAATACTGGTAGGCAAAACACTCTTCAGAAAGCACTACTTCATACTGATTATAAGGATTTTAGCTTTGACTATGTTCTTTGTGCCGTACATCATTGCCGAAATTCCTAGTAATATCTTCCTGAAGAGGTTTTCACCTCGCATATGGCTTCCTACCTGCATGCTGGGGTTTGGCATTTCGTCCGTGTGTCAGGGCCTTGTACAGAACTACTCGGGTCTTCTTGCAACACGCTTTTTCTTAGGGTTATTCGAGAGTGGAATGTTTCCTGGTAAGTAACAAACCCCTAAGCTTTAATATTTGAATGTGGCTAATGTAGATTCTAGGATGCTTTTATCTTATTAGTACGTAACCTCTACTCAGGATACCATGTCATAATATGCATATTGTCTTACTCTATGAGTGTATGTCGCTAACATTCGCTCCTCATTAGGCATGTGGTATAAACGAAGCGAATCGCAAAAGCGTTATTCATTGTTCTTTACGTCCACTTCTCTAGCTGGAGCCTTTGGGGGTCTTTTAGCGTCTGCGATAGGAAAGAGTACGTCAATTTATTTAAAACTTTGCGCTCGCTCTCTGGCGAAAAAAAAAAAAATTTTTTTTTTTCCGGGATAAGCTAACATTTATTCAGTGCAGGGTATCCGAGGGTACAACGGCTGGCGATGGATTTTCATACTTGAAGGAGTCCTTACATGCCTAGTTGCGCTTGTATTCTATTTTATTTTCCCTTCTTTGTAAGTGGACTTTACGGACTTAGGCGTGGCTGTTCCAATTCTAACTTGTGATAGCCCCGAGGAAGCTAAGTGGTTGACTGAAGAGGAGCGATCTTATATCAAAGCCCGTCTCCAAGCTGACCAGGGTCATAATGCTGCGGATCGTAAGACCACGTTTCGCGATGTTATAAATGTAATGAAAGACCATCGTGTCTGGCTTGGCGGCTTCATGTACTTTGGACTGATCGTTCCCGCGTACGGTTACGCGTTCTTCGCGCCCACCATTATTTCGACGTATCACTACGATCCTATCCAGACCCAGCTCCACAGTGTCGTACCTTGGGTCGCATCATTTGGCTTTTCTCTGCTCACAGCTGTACTCTCCGACTGGATGCATCATCGTGCAGCTTTCGCACTGGCACCGCTTAGCTTGGGTCTCGCGGCTTTCGGTGTTTTACTCAGGGTCCACGACAACACACCGGTTCAATACGCCATGTTATGTTTCGTTACGATGAGCACTTATAGCGTGTTGCCCATTACGGTCTGTTGGTTTAGTATGAACCTTGGTGGTCATCATCGCAGAGCTATAGGCACGGGGTGGCAGATTGGCTTCGGTAATATCGGCGGAATCATAGCCACGTTCGCGTTTCTCAATACCGATGCCCCCTATTTCAAGAACGGTTATTCGATCTGCCTTGGATTTACATGTTTGAGCGGCTTGGCGTCAGTCTTATATCTTATTTCAATCTACCGCGAAAATCAACGGAGAAAGAAGGCTGTCAGAGACGTCGGTTTATCGGATTACGAAAAGAGCGAGTTGGGCGATCTAAATCCCGAGTTTAGATATATGTATTAGCTTATGACGGGGTTGCCTCAAGCGATCGTGTTTAATAGACATGGGCTTAGACAGGGTTGGAGAAGCGGATTGGATAAGTGGGATAGTTTAGTTAAAATGAGATCTCGAGCGCTATAAATCATTATGCGGCTTGTCTTTTATGCACAGCTCAGAACGTATCTGGTTCAGATATATTAAGATTCCAGCTATATATGCCCAGGTCGTTAAGTGTTGCCAAGCGCCAGTCTCGTAGACTTAACTTCCGTTACACTTGCCGACAATCTCAAGCAAAGGGGTTAATTATAACGGGTAGGTTACCTAGGAAGTCCCTCCGAGAGTAAGGCCTGTCTCAATATTGATGTGATCGCTGCGCAACGAGTCGGGCGGCTTTACGGGTAGATGCATTAAATCGTCGGGAGTGCCCAAGAGGGGTTCCAGCATCCCTTCGATTTCTACTAACTGGCTTTCGAGACCAGGTACATTCACCTTCCGAAGTTTCTGCAAGCTAAGCTCGGCACCTATCCTCTCTCCAGCCGTCAACGGCCGTTCTCGTTCTACCCGTACAGCCTCGGCAGTCCTCGGTTCCCGCTTCCAGCCATTACCGTTGCCGACATTTTTCATTCGTTCGTTAGCATATGCGACCAGGTTATCCCTACGAACAACCACAACTTGATCAACGGCATCCGACGAATCCACAAACGCCGCTGCCTCTAGCAGTCCCGCGTAAGACTCATCATGGACTTTACGCGGCGTTAAGCGGAGGGGCAGCCCTCCTTGCGGCCCGGCTTCTGGCAGCTTCTCGTAAAAGCGCGTCAAAATGCCGAGGCGGCTGAGTGCTGCGGGGACCGCTAAGATAGCGACTTCAACGCGGTATCCTTCGGCACGAAATAGGCGCGCTAGGTCCGCGAAGTCACCCGGATGCCGGGCTGCGGACTCGATAAGTATATTGGCGCGCTGCGACGCAGCATATGATGCGGCCATCGCGAGCCACCGCCGCGCATCGGGGCTAGTGGCGGGGGATGCTAAAGCAGGGCGCGTGGCTAGAATTGTCCTGTACGCTGGGTGGAACGTTTTGTACGTGTCGGCGACGAAATGCGCAAGACGCTCGGTACCGCGCAGTCGGATTAGAGCGCTTTTGATCGCGGGCGCTGCACGCGTCTTCCCAGCGCCCGTCTGGCCGATAAGTAGAACCGCGAGCGGGGTTCTAGCGGTCCCGTTACCGTTGCTAGACTCGGGTGTCACCGCCGCTGATAGACCGCTCAGTTCGAAGGGGAGGATATTTCGCTCAAATATGCTTTGAGACTCTTCCTCCGAAAGAATGTACGACTGAGGGTCGATATCCATCATGTGCCGCCCCCACCTAACCTTAAGGCCAGGAGCTCACTATACGATAATATGGCCGCACGATGGCGAGGTAAGCGAACGTATTCCGTCCTGTGTCGTTTAAAAAGGTCCTGCAAGGAATGTGAGAGCACATGATTCGACAAGCCGCTGGGAGGTGAGGAGGTATTTATTAGTAAGGGGTGGCTTGCCATCTGATCAAACCCCAAGCTTATACGTGGGGGTAAGCCATCTGCCGAACGTAGCAGCAATAGACAGAATGGCCGTAGAGGTAAAATGCTTAGCTTACTCAGTTTAGGTTAGAACCAACGGCGACGAAACTCCAGCACGTGGTGATCGACGACTCTTGTGGTAAACAATAGCAGCATTCAGCATTTAGACGTATCCTTGAAAAGAGTCATAGTAACTTGGATAAAACATATCAATATCACTCATCAAGTGTTAGTCCACCACCTCAAACCGCCTACTTCTCGTGGATTAAAAGAAACTATACACAAATTTAGGACCTAAAACAAATGCTCTATGCAACGGGGGAGAAATCATCTCGCAAAGGTTTACTGTGAGGAAAGGGGGCCGATGAATAAAGTTTCGCATAGAATATCCATTGTCTCCTTTGTTTCCACCATGTTTTATGTCTAGGTACCTAAGATAGTGTCTTTTTAAGTTTAATATAAAGACTTAATGTCGCCGTACTGATTTATCTGCTTTCTACATAACAGTAGTTTCCAGCAATTATCAAGTCCATTTTGTCAACATCATTTCGGTTCTTCCTTATATTATACCATTTACCTTAAATATAATACGGTTAGTTCAATATGAGTGACGAGAGAAGTCAAACACCGCGAGGCTGCTCAGCAATCCGAGCGACTTGCGGCCAGGCCGAGGTACTCACGGGGACATCGTCGTACGCATGTGGGCACAGGTTTAGTTGGATTCTTGACTACGTCTTCCACCGTACCGGACGCCACTGTCCGAGCCTGAATCCTTGTCCGAAATGTGCCATAAATCCCACTTGTCTCTTATGTCTCGAGCCTTTTAATGCCAGAATGACAGGCTCATGTCCAAATTGCGATTGCTTTTTCGATAAGTCTCTCCTCGCAGATCGACGTGAGAAGCTTAGACTCATGAATATTAACGTTATGGAACATAAGCCTATTACATTTATAAAATGTCGGCTCGAGGCTCAAAGGAAGAGGTTCAAGATAATGTATAACGAAGAGTATAATGTTAAGTGCTAAGTCAAAGGTGGGGGGTTGGCTCTAAGTCGGAGATGAGCGGATATAAGTGAATATACAGGCCATTCCTATGACCGAACGATATGGGATGCCGGCAATTCTTCTTAAGTCCGGGTTCCTGTAGATATATCTTTTCATTCAATAGGATTGCATCCAATCTAGCAATTTTAGGTACGTATTTGGGCCATTTCGATATCTTGGCGAAAATGTTATCCAATGCAGCCGCTGAGACAGCGGATATAATCGAACCGTCGAGGCCTACGAGGCAGAATAACCTCACTAGCAGAAGAAAACCTCGAAAGAAACGTGCGCAACTGAGTTGCAGGGAATGTCGAAAGAGAAAAGTAGGCTTATCATCACTTAATGCGAAATTGGATTATTTTACTAAAGATTTATATGTAGCTGTCTTGCGATCGGGACGTACCATGTCAGAGATGTGTGAGAACAGGAAGGCCAGCTCAATGTTCATATGAGACAGAAAGGCCGCCTTCTTCCAACGCTTCAGTCCTACAGCAAGAAGAACAGATCCAATACCTTCAAGCCCAGGTCGCTGAATTGAAAGCATTGCTTTCTCAAGCACCTCTGGTGCCTGAGACAGATTTTGTGGCAGCAATTTCCGACATGGTATGTAACCATGCTAAATCCGATAACCTAGAACCATCGGATGGAAAGTCCAAGGGGAATGAAAGTTCGGTGGGCAACGCTTGCGATACAGATGGATGTTTCCTAGCAAATAATGCTCAGCTAGAATCACCGGCCCCTTTATGGAGTGAGGTTGACCACGACGCGCTTCGCGTAAAAGACACCGAGCTTTCGGATCCGAGGGAGAGAAACCCACGAGGTTATTACAGCCAACATCATCTATTCCAATTCTTCAGCGAGGTAAAGTCCCTTCATTCATGCCTGCCTTAATTCTATATTGACCACTTATGCTTATCTTTCGTTTCTTTTATATAGGTCCCCGAACTATTTCCCTTTATTAGGGAAATAGCTGGTGAATGGTTTAAGCCACTTGGTGTTAACCTGACAAAGGATAAATTCACTAAAAATCCCTACGTTGTGGATCATTCGCCCCAAAAAGGGGTAATGCTAAACAATCTCCTGCCTCCTAGAGAGGACACAGATGCTCTTGTTTCGTTCTATCTTGACGGTCTGGAACAAATTCATCGAATAGTTCATATACCTACATTTAGAAGGGAATATGCCGAATTTTGGCTGTCCGAGCGGCCCCAGGATCCTACTATGGCGGCTCTTATCTTGGCTATGATATCCATCGCAACCTGTGCTACTACTCGCTCTGCTGAGGCCACATCTATACCAACAAGGTACCATGCTATGTGCGCGCGGTGGATTTATGCATGTGAAGAGTGGCTAAAGCAGCAGAGCCCCAAGCGTCGCAAAATTGTTTATTACCAGATATCCTGTCTAGTTTACATCGCTAAGCGTGTGGCCATGATCGGCAAGAAACGATGGTGGAAGGAAACTAGCTCTTTGATTCAGGACGCAGTCACAGATGGATTACATTGTAATCTATCTTCTAGTACCGATACACCTTATACCAGAGAGATGAGGAGACGAATATGGGCTACCCTTCGGGAATTAGATCTGCAAAATGCATTCGAATACGGTTGCCCTACTTTACTTCATAACATTAACTCTGATATCTCCCCCCCTATAAATGCCGATGATGATGAATTCACCGAATCATCGAAGGGAAACCCGACGTCAAAGCCACTTGAAACTTACACTTTGACGTCTTATCAAGTTCATAGTGCTCGCACCTGGGATTTACGCCTTGAGATTTCTGAACGTTTATTTAGTAAAAGGTCTTCTAAAGGCCTTAGCTATGACGAGGTACTGCGATACACTCATGAGATCACGCAAGCAATAGAAGCCATTCCCTCCTGGAAAGTAGAAGATGCTGCCACAGAAAAGAAGTCAGAATCGTCAATTGTTGTTAATGCCTTCTGCATTTTTCAACTAAAGGAGTGTGTTGTAGCTCTTCACCGGCCTTATTTACAGAGAAACGATGGCAGGTACTGGCTCTCTGAAACGGTGTGCTACCATACTTCGATAGATATCCTTCTCCTCAATAGCCGTTTAGCAGAGCTGGGGTGCCAAAGCCTAGCGACAGTTAGGGATGATTTATTATTGGCTTCTTTGAGCCTTGTTCGCATCATCATGCTGCAGCCCAAGCGTAAGTTCAACTTAGAAACCATTTAACTGTGATTCACCGGTTGCCACTGCGGAAACTAATATTATATATAGTATCAAATAGCGTCATGACGGCAAATTCTGAATCTACTATCGACCTCCTGGAGCGGTGTGTTCCCTCCATGGAAGATAAGCATCTACGCTGTTTTCATAGCGAGCTTTGGTGCTTTATTACAATGCACGCGGCAATTATGCTGTTGAAGGCCCATCTCGAAAAAGAGTCTCGCCAAGCAGCGAAGGCTATCTGCGCACGGAGGTTCTTGGACCTACACTATAGGCAAATAGAAAGACAAAAGATGTCTGTTCCTAACCAGTGGTGCCTCACTCCTCCGGGCCTCTTCAGGCCATACTTGTGTGAGTGGCGTTCTTAGTCCTATAAAGTTGATAACACAGCATTAAAATAACTACAAATGGCACTGGCGTTGGCATCGGCATGGCATTGAACCACCGCTTTGATCTATATATGCTAACTATTCTTAGATTGATACTTGCCAACCCCCTTCGCCCCAGAAATATAGGGTTCTCTAGCACCAGGGTGTTTCAATTAGATTTCCTAAAAGGGGGACTATACAATGAATAGGGGCTTTCGGGTGGTTATTCTTTCTAGCATAGTTCGGCACTGACTCAGCCTTCACAATATGCATAGCACATAGGGTATCGACAAACAGCTAATGATCCAGGAGAAAGTCCGATATAAGCTTATGAAACACATAGGAGAATTTAAATTATAATCGCACAGATGGATTAGACAACTGGTAACTATACGCTATGAACTATGACTTGGGAACTGAACTGGCGTTTCGATAGTAAAGAGTATGCATCATACAGTTTTATTTCGATCGTGTCCTAAGTTTCACTTTGGGCATGTCTGTGTGCTTTGGTTTCAAAAACCTTTAATGTTAATAGGCGGATCGCCAGCTTTCTTCGGTGATTGTCTTTTCTTTGCAGTGCTTTCGAAATCACAAGTCTCTGGCAACCTAAACGCGAACTTTTGGTGTACACGATTACCTTAGTATCTACCGACAACGCGACTACCTACGCACCAAACCACGCATTGCACAACTATAGGAGAAGCCGCCGAGGAATTTTAATTATACTCAAAATGGCTACTTTTACATACTTAAGTTATCTGGGACAGCCTGTGACTCGGCCGTCATGGGCCGGAAAGAAGAAGAAACCAGCTCCAATGCGAAGTGCTCTTCGCCGCAGCCAGAAGCCTCAAAGGATCGGGAAAATTGTCCGTTTCCGCCCTACCGTTGGAGTGCGGGAATTCCATCCTCATCGATCTCCTCGTTGGGGGTGGAGATCGCCTAGAATCAGTATTCTAGGCTACCTGTCGCTGCTACGCTAATGAGAGGCATACACCAACGTGTGCTAGGCGATGGTGTTTGACAACAAGATATGCGTCCGACCATCGCCATCGGGGAATCAGCCTGACTAGTCTGGGGTTTGATTCGAAAAGGGAGGAGAAGGGAAAGGTTGGCATGAAACGGTGCTCCTAATTCTAGGTGTCTTATTGGCATCTGAGTCTTATGGAAAAGAAAATGCGGCGCTTATAACCAAACGACCGACACTATGGGCTTCGCTACGTCAACCTTGGCTTAGGGAGAGCGTTGAGTGTTGGATTTATGTTTATCTTCTCGGTATAGCTTCGCCGTCATGGATATTATCGTTAATGGCAGGTATCTAGGAGGTACATATTGGACACCTATTTATGTACCTAGGTACCTAAGGGACTATGGAATGAGAATTTGGTTTAGCTGATCATCCAATAGGTGCTATGGTACGCCTGTACCATTTCGGTGATTAAAAAAATGGTAGATGATATCACTAAGTCGAGTATGGCTACCTACCTAGGGCTCGAGAAAGGGGGTAGGCGATTGTGGATGCTTGAATGTGAACGGATACCTACGAGCGGTTTAGAGAATTGATTTTAGATATTACCCTGGGACAGAATTTGAAAGATGAGTATCTTATGCCCCTGATCTGCAGATAGCTAATAGTAACTTTGACATGATCAGGCATTTCACGTAAGGATATTATCAATTGACCGTTCAATTGTGCCCTAACCGACTTATGAATACATGTAGACTTTCCATAATACTTAAACAAACGCTACCTCCTATCTCTTGGACCGATATTCGGCCTAGCCTTAATGCTCTTATCGTCCTCGCCACTTTTCACCCTCTTAACGAACACCTCCGGGTCAAAATTGACTCCGATGGGATTCTCCTCAAACTCAGGAGAAGCCATGAAATCCACCGCCTCCGGCACCGTGTCGAAATTATCCACCTGGAACTCGAGCTGGTTGCCGTCTGGGTCCTCGTAGTACATGCTAGTACTCATGCCGTGATTCACAGACCACACCGGGAGCATTCCGGCCGCTTTCTTCTCCTCGTAAGACGTGGCGAGGTCCTGCAGCGTCTTGAACCCGAAAGCCACGTGGTGCAGGCCGACTTGAGGTGCGCCCTCGCGCGGGACGGCTGTCGCGTCCTTGATGAGGGCGATACGATGATGTTCATAGTCATAGGTCATGAAGCAGAGGCGATGGGACTGGTGCGAGACCCTCCCGGCGAGTATGGTAAGGTAAAAATCAACCATGCGATCAAAATTGTCTGGCGTCGTGCGCAGGACTATGTGGCATAGGGCTTCGGGCGAAATACGCTTTGACTTATCCGGGGAGAGCTGAATGTTGCCATTCTGCGTTTGTGTGGTAATGTGCGTCACCATGATGGATAGAATTTACTTAGATCTATCTTAATCTGATAACTAACAAAAAACTATTAGCGAGATGGAATTGGTACTGGTATAGTTCAGCTCTGGGAAGCCAGTGCGATGAGATATAAATGCTGGTTCAGCTAGAAGCCTCTTATGCGAATACACCGTCCACCGTCTTATTAATCGCGACGTCGGATATCTAATACTTCTCTTCCTGCGGTAAGAGACGGTGTCGAATAGCTGCAGACCCCTATACGCCAATGCAGGTGCTTACTATGTACAGTCCCGACGGAGAGCCGGGATCTCCATGTATGCTAGAGTCGGCTCGTGTTATGTACTCTTGATTCGAATTCGTCTATCAATACTTCCCTTATACAACATGTACAATCTTATTTGCGAGCCGGAATTGATCTATAATAGGTGTCTTCTAGGCTTACAAACCCGGCTGCTCGCCTCCAACTCTCCTCGCCGAAGAGAGATCGCCTCCGCCGAGTTTCTCCACGAGACCACAAGCCACCAAATCCACCATCCGGATCTGTTCCAATCGCGCGACGATGTGGTGTAACGTTGGCAGCGCGTGCCAATCTAAAGGATACCACTTGAAGTCCTCGTTCCCCGCTGCTAGCCTTCTGATTACTCGAACCGGTTGCTTCTTTGCTTCCTCTGCATGCGGGACAAAGACGGGGTACTCCACATCTGCTTTTCCAGGCCGCCCTGTTGAAGGTATGTAGCGCCAGAGAAGAATCCCCTCATCGACCCCAGCTTCGGGGGGTGCCAGCCCTCGGGACCCCATCCCGTCCGGATTGTCTTCCACGCGAAGGCCGCAAAGACGAAACTCGGCAAACTTCGATCCTTGCCAACTTGCTATCATCGAATATGTGCTTTCTGTCTGCGAGATGTTTAGATCCGCATACAGCTTTGGGTATCCTAATTCTTCCCTCCCGCTAATGATCGGGTCTGCCATATCCTCCCAGAGAACGGGAAGATATGTGCCCCGATACGTTCTTCCGTCTTCTTCCGCTGCGTATTGTACGCCGTGGATGTAAACGCTCAAAAGGTTATACCCACGTCCGGCAAGCCACTCTAAGTTATCTAGACGTTTAGCTGTGATAGTGACATAGGCTCCCGGGCCCGGCTTTTGGAAAGAGAAAGGAGAGGGTAGGAGACTGGCAAGACTAGACTGTTCAGTTTTGAATGTAATGAAAGCTTCTGCATTTCTTATTCCAGAGCCGTCGCGAGGACGCCCGTCGAATGATTGGCGTGGTCCAGGGAATGGCCCGAAGGCAGTAGGCATTCGGTGGCGTAGATTAGACATCCTACTAGGCGTGAAGGATGCAAGCCTTCTAATAGTACGAGTATTCATTTGAGTCTCTTTATCGCAACTCTACGTCGCACTGTATGAAAACAAGTTACCGCGCAGTTCCTACGCACAAGTTCCCTTATAATAGCATAGCAGTGCCAATAGAGCCGGCATCAGTATCTAGTCCAGCGATGCTTCATAAGTGTGGGGAGGTCTTCACTTTAGTGATCACATGTCTCCGGATACGGCATGATCTGAGTGCATTTCGGTTCTCCTCCGGATACCTCGTCGGGGACTTGTTAAAACCCGGCTGCGGAAAGGATTCGGTTGCAAAGACGGATCGCGCGACTCTCACACCATATTCTCAAAGCTTCTATTCGGAGATTCCAGTTATCATCCTCATAATAACATTAGACGCAGACATTTATACGTTGGAAAGTTTGAAGCTGTCCCCTGCTATTAGATCTACAAATATAGAAGCTTGTACAATCGCATAGCCTGTCAAATTATCGACATTCTGCGAATTGGTATACATAATATATTAATAGAACAGCAATGACGCCTCACGCTTCTTCAGACGTCTCACACGAGACACCTACAACAAACGGGACCAATACCGATGCATCAGCATATAGCGACTTCAATGGCACTGATGTAGTCCCAGTCATCATAGTGGGCGCTGGTCCAGTCGGCCTCCTCCTCGCTCTTCGCCTAGCCTTGAATCAGATTCGCACCGTCGTCTTGGAAAAAGAATCCTCGCTCAGCCAACTGCCGCGTGCTATAGGATATTACGGTCCAGTACACGATTTCTTCCAGGAAATCGGGCTTTATGACCAAATTTCGACGGAGGGGATGGCTTCGGGAGGTTACGCGTGGCGCAAGCTGCCGACCGACGTTGTTGATGAGAATGGCAAAGTGGTAGGCAAGGAACTAGGCGCGATCATAGGGAAGAACGCGATGAGCAAGCCCGGCCCCGATGGGAAGTTTAAGCCGGGTCATTACTCAATTCAGCTTGCTCAGTGTCGGCTGGCTGAGATCTTCTTAGAGAATGCGAAAAAGACTGGGTTTGTTAAGGTTCTATGGGAACACGAAGTCACCGGCTTGTCACAGGACGAAAATCAAGTATCAGTCACGGTAGCGACAGCGGGAGGAGGAAACAAAGTTATTAAGGGTCAATATCTCGCCGCCTGTGACGGTGGTCGATCTATAGTCCGTAAACTCCTTGGAATCCGCCTCTCGGGTCATTCCTGGCCCGAGCGCTTCCTAGCAACAGACGTGTTGCGCGTTGCGCCAGTGGTGCCAGAACTTTCTGTCCATTTCACTGTTGACGAGACGTTTTGGGGTGTGGCAACGCCATTGGAACATGTCGAAGCCGGAAAAGAAGGGCTCTGGAGATATAGCTTGGCCGTGCCAGCAAAACCTAATGACGACCCAAACAGTACCCCTTTAACAGACGAGCAGGTTCTTGAGCCGGAGTATGTTGACTCGCTTCTTTTACGACAAATTGATGGACCCAGACCGAGCACTCATGTCGTAGTGCGCAAGAGCCTCTACAAGATGCACCAGTTACTTGTCAGCACCATGCATCGCGGGCGGTGTTTTCTCGCAGGAGACTCAGCCCATATCAATAACCCTATTGGCGGGTTGGGTCTATGCACCGGTCTCCTAGATGCAGACGCATTAGCCCAGACTCTCCAGATTGCTTTTTCGACATCATCATCCGATCCGAACCTGGATGACCTGTTCTACCGCTATTCTACAGAACGAAGATGGGTCTTCCAGAATGTCATTCATCCATTCAGTAGCGCCAATAAGACACGTCTTCATGGTGCCAAGCCAGACGATGTTGCGAGGGAGGATTGGTACTTCCGGGCATTGGCTCGTGGAGATCCTAAAGAGCTTGAAAATATCCACCGACCACTCTATGCGCAATGGAGGACGGACATGAAGAAGTTTTGGCCTGTAGAGACAACTGGGAAAGAGGTCAAAGCAACCAATGGGTTTACTACTTGAAGAATGTTTATCGCAGTTTAATAGAATGCGAGGCTCCATGGAACACAACATGATGAATATGAGCCGATATTGTTTGTTTTGCCCCCTAAGAACAGCTTCAATAAAATATATCGCAGGTGGAGCATGTAAGATAGCCCAGACCGTTACACATTTCTCAGGCTGTATCGACTAGCCAAAAACTGTTTCAACTTGGTGTGGATTCCTTCTGAGAACCTTGTGGCGATGCCGCCTCCGAAGGCAAACAAGCAAGTCTCTAGTGTTCGTATTGGATCATCTAATGCTACCGGTTCTGCACCTCCCCTCTGATCTGTGATTGCTGGAATGCAGACCTGATTATTGGTAGATGGATCCGAAGTCGCTGCTGAATTAGACCCTGCGACACTTGCTCCCACGCTGGAGTAGAAATGTCGATATACTGCATCGTCGTCGCCCCGTGACTCGACATCTATTAGTACCAGACCCGCAGACGAGAGCTTCCATCGCGCCCCGCAGAATACGCTTATCGCCCATAGAGTGAGCGTGACCCGGTAAAGAGCAGCTGGCCACCATGGCGGCCGGACCTTTTTATCAAGTGTTCGCAGAAGATAAAGAATTTGACCGACATGCAGGAGAGCTTCATCAGGACAATGTATATACTGTTCAACGTGACTCGAAGAGAGCGCCTGAAGTCGAGAATCGCTCAGCCGCCTCCTAGCCAAGCTTTCAATGTCGGAGAATCCCGTCACCGTGTTAAGATATATAATATGATAAGTGATGAGCGTTGCTGTAATTAGCGGGCTCCGAAATGGGTTATATGTGGCTTCTGATTGTTCGGTTTCGCGGAGACGAGAACAATACCAGCTAAACCAGCGGTGCAGAAGTACCTGCATTTCCTCCATGCGAACATCGGTAGATCTTTTCGTAACAGGGGAGAACAATCGCGAGTTCGGCCCCTCGCTAAAACAACTGAGGACTTGCCGGAAACTGTTGACAAGTGAATAAATAGGATGTAGGAGGAGTCTAAATGCCGAAGGCGTTAGGCAAAGACGCCTGTCCCCTGTAAGCTGATCCGTAAGGAACCATTCAAACAGTGCACGAAGAGATGGCTGTACCAGCGGTGCACCGCTCATTCCACGTTTCCAGGAGTCAGTGTCACCGGCCAGATAAAGTTCTGCAGGACTAGGAAGGACTAAGTTAAGGTCCGCGATTTGTATATGAGGGGTGCTATCGAGAAACAAGCTAAGCTCCAGGTCCAGAATAACCCATGTGTATGTAAGCCTATAGGGTAGAAATTGGCAATATTAGCAACCTCGTTAGTGGTAGGCGAAGGGCAGGAAGTGAGAGGGACGGAAAGTGGCCCTACCTAATTAACCTCTCTCGCTCAAGCCAGGCTAAGTGCCTTGAATCGTCATCAAGTTCGAGTGATTCTGTATGGCTGACTTGAGCATCAAACAGTCTACTGTTTCGGACGATCTAGCGATGAGTTAGGTACCAAATCCCAAAGCAAACACATAGGGAGAGGGGTATAAGAAGAAACATACTGCAATGTAGATACCACGCTGTCCCAGCCCAATGTCCATCAGCCACTTATCACCGCTCCATGCAGCTTGGATGATAAACACCAGCGCACAATGCAGCAGTAGTGGTTGGTGACACACAGAAACATCTTTTTCAACTGTATCAAATAAAGAAATACGGCAGACCTCTGTTAAACCACCTGATAAACGTCGCGCCTCCTTCGTAGGGTCGGATATAGCGCCTTGTCCGATCATAAGTAATACGAGAAGAGTGGACGATGTATCATTAGATCCATTCAACAATATATTCGCATCCAAAACACCTCCAGGGATGAGAAGGTAGAATGGCTCGAATATGCGCATATATTCTCGAAGAAAATGCTCCATGGTCGCTGAAGGTGGGAGAATGAGAAATCCGCGGGAGTTTCCGTCTGGGGACGGGGAAGGATAACTGGTAGCAGCTGTGGCAGGGTCAAGTTGATGGACCCTGAGGGCCTTTTGGAGAAGCGACTGCGAAATGGCAGCAAGCTTATCTCTTACACTCTCGCGGAGAGGCAAGCTCGCAAGAGGCTCGAATGGGTTTGGACTCGCAAAGTCAAGCCCAAGCCATCCCCATAGCTTGTCTAACTCCGGCATGTGACCAAGGCTCTCAAGAAGTACACCAGCTGTCCTAGGGCACTTCGACATGTCCTCAAACGGGTTGCATCTAAACGATGACCAGTAGTTGTATGCTTGTATGATAACTTGATGTTCCACAGCATCTGTATCATACTGCCACTGAATGTCGTACGTCTGTCGGTCTTCGTTCCACAAGCTAGTTGTCCCATCGTTTTGTAGCTCAGTAGGGCTGTGTGATGTCAACCCTGTGTTACATATTACTTCATACTGACTTGGACCAAGCGCGCCAGTAGGTTGTTCATCCTGCCCGTCGCTATTCCGGGTCGGTATGAGAGTTTGGCTTTGACCCGCCCAGTTCTCAATGTTCGGACCAGTTACTAATGACCCATCGCTGGGTGGAATAGCACCATTGCCCATGCTCTGTTCAGGTACGTTGTTTATAAAGGCATTGAATCCACTAGTGGTGACAGATTCAATGATAGTTTCGTGGATATGCAACTGCTTTGTCGGTGATGGGGCAGAGCTATGTGTTGAATTATCGGGTCCTTCACTATTTTCGGAAGAGCTTGGAGGGTTCTGATTTGGTCTAGCGTGTTCGGTGTCTATATTTATAGTAGAAGACGTAGCATCGCGGCCAGCATTAACCTCTGATACCGGTGTTGTCAAATCCTGGCTGGCGCCAGACAAGGACGCACGTACCGGCACCTTTCTTGGCCGTCGATCGCATGGAATTTGCTTAACGCGACAACGATTGCAGGGTGTATTCGAATCGCATTTTGTCTTAGTTCTTGCACAATTTCGGCAAGCTTCCTGTGTACGATGTCTTACACCGGCCATCGGTTGGCTGGAGGACTGCCCGTCGGCGGAGGTTTCACCATGAACCGCCACATGTCTTTGAAGGACATCTCTAGAAACAATCAATTATAATTGGATAAAATAAGGGAGTGTCAGACGTACCTTCGGGAAAAGGATAGATGACATATATTACATTTAAATCGCTTGATATTAGCGTCTGCAAGATAGAGAAGTTATTACCTAGTATTCTAAGATGTAAGTAAGATATTAGAGTGCTGTTTGCTTACGAGTCGCTAAGTGGCGTTCGAGATGCTCATTTCGTTGGAACTCTTGGCCGCAATAGGTACAAAACGCCATCCCAATTGGTATAATAGCTTCTTTCTGTACCTCTTAATTAATCAATGCTATAAGCTATAAGCTCCGAGCTCCAAGTTTCAAGCTATAAGCTTTCAACAAATAGTACCTGACAAGAAAAATGATATAAGCCAACGGGGAATTTTGGGTTATCTTGTCACACGCAAACTGAAGAAGACGCAAGGTTGTGCAGCTGCTATACGGGTGGATGCATAGGAGACATGGGATGCTATAGGGGACGCACAGGATGCCCTGCCCGGTAAATCCGCGTAACCCACCTCGGTCTTTGTTACAAGTCCCCCGATGGTGCCGAGACGCTCAGCTTGTTCTTAGGTACCTAGTTTAAAGACTAACCCCCGCAAACCGTAAATCCGGGGTGCTTCAAACTAATTTAGAGTAACTTACAGTAGCAAATACCGGAACTCCTTTGTTCTGTTAGATAGGTGAATTTGCGCCGTCGAATCATGCTTTATCTTTTACTAAGATATCGGTCAGAAATTTAAAATAGGATCTGAATCTGAAAATGATAATTCAGTCAACACTTGTACTCCCAACATATTTCGGAGTTCAACCGGTGAAGCCCCTTACTGTCACGTGTCTCCACGTGATGACTTACATGCCAACGCGTCCACTTCTGTTCCTTTTACTTATTAGTTAACTACCTAGGTAGGTAGGTACTCAAACATTTTAAGTTAAGGTATTGGAAGCATCTTAATTAGCTAAGAATAACTCAAACAATCTGGACCATGGTTTTTCTAATTATGGCTTCCTCATCTTCTCCTATCTCATTACCATGTTAATTACGTGTCAGCCGCGATGATGCTTGAGCTTACTCTGCCGATAATTGGATAAGTTTCTCTCTGCTCTGTCCGTGCATCAGTCTTATCGGATCCCCACCGGTCCGGCGGTACTTTCCATAAGCTGAATCGACGCGGTCTTCACTGCCATCAAGAATCATCTGGGCGAATTAGACCTTCATACCTACCTAGATATTAATTTCAAGATTGACAAGCTGAAGCTATGCCATAAATGTCCACGCGTACAAGCTACGGCAGCCAAGAGTATAGATCCCGCGACGATCTCGTCTAGGTGGACCCATTAGTGGATTGAGAATCCGGGGAAGCCAAGATTAGACGGATACCTACTTGGGTAGTTATAGTATTGTGCATTAAGTCACTCACCTTTATCTATGCCCTTCCAACTCCGTTATATATCTTCTTACTCCAAGACTGCTTCAAATTCTTCCGGTGGTAACATAAGTATCGAGAGTGCATGCGACCACTAGAGTTAGCACCATGCATTTCAGAACGCTTAAGGAGTTGGATACTACCGAAGGCACTGTGCTACTATTCAGAGGTAAATCATAATTAAACCTCCCTTTCTGGAATAGTATCTAATTACGAACTACGACAATAGAGAACCTCGAAGGTGAACGGCACCGAGATGATAAAGATCTCATCCTCTTTCCACAGCCATCGACGGATCCCAATGATCCACTAAGATGGCCGAGATGGCGCAAAAACATGGCCTACGCATCTGTTTGCGCATTTGCGTGCACGAACAACATTAGTGGAACTGTCTACTCTGATGTCTTCGTTCTCATCTCCGAACACTTCAATGTATCGGTCGACGAAGCCTCCGGTTTGATTTCTTGGGTGATTCTTACTCTAGGAGTGTCGGTAAGGGGTCATCCTCCTACTTACTTCGAGGAACTAGCTTTGCTCACATTTCGTCTTAACAGAACTTCTTTTGGGTCCCTTCGGCTCTATATTTTGGGAAGAGGCCCGTTTTCATCTTGGCTTGTGCCATAACATTCGCGGCGGCTATTTGGGCAGCGTCAACAGACAGTTTTGCTAGTTTACAAGCAGCATGTGTAGTTGGCGGCCTTGGTGGAGGAGCATCTGAAGCGCTTGGCGCTGCTATTATCAACGTGAGAAACCTCCCTTGGCTAGTCAATAGCCAACTTTTTTCTAAACAGGACTACTAGGACATTTACTTTCTGCACGAAAGGGGTAGCAAAATGGCGTGGAACCTGATCATGCTTGCGTTCGGTAGCAGCATAGGACCACTAATTGGAGGTTACCTTATCGAAAGTACGTTACAACACCCCAATTCAAACCAGTCCGATACTGATAAAAGACGGTACAGGTCGAGGCTTAAAGTGGGGGAAATGGCTCAGCGCTATCTTTCTGGGAGTCAACCTCCTGATGATTATCTTCTTTGTGCCGGAGACGAGATTCAACCGAACGTTAAACACGTCAAATTCCCCCGATCAGACTGCGCAGATATCGGAGACAACGAAGACCTCAGAGACAGCTACAGATGTCGAAGCGAGCAGTGGTATGGATAAGTCTGATACCGCACACCTTGAGAAATCAACAAGTAATATACCCTCATCGTCGCTCCCAGCGGATCCCAACATACCCCCTAAACCGTATTTCGCATTACTCAATCCCTGGTCTGGAACTACATCCGGGGAGTCTTTCTTCGACCTGATGTTCCGGCCGATCCCTTTGATTGTCTATCCCGCTTGCCTCATGGCCACATTTATCTGTGAGTTTAAAGTACCAAATATCCGCCAAACCCGTTGAACGCTGCTAATCGGGAGAAAAGACTCTATTTGCCTCGCTCCAACTGTTATGGTCAATGTTCTGAGCGGCAGTATCCTAATCCCACCACCATACAACTTTACCGTGGGAAATGTAGGGTTGATAAACGTCCCGGGAATGATCGGCCAAGCAAGCGGTTTTATTATTGGCGGTGTTCTCATTGACAAGTACTCCACCTATCGTGCCCGCCGTAATAAGGGTATCTTTCTCCCCGAGGAACGACTAGCTCTCTTGTTCATCCCTAGTTCTTTGGTATTCGCGGGCACTGTCCTTTTCGGATTTGCCGCAGAAAGACAGATGCACTGGGCCGTCATTTTCGTTGCGTACGGTCTCATGAGCGTCGGTCTCACAGGTGTTGCCAGTATTGCTATGGTATATGTGTGTGACAGTTACTTCCCCGTAGCTGCGGAGTGCTTGGAACTGATTAACGGGTTCAAAAATGTCGTCGCATTTGGATTCATCAGAGGCACTGTGCCGTGGGTCGAGTCCCAGGGGTATGAAAGAGTAAGTTGACCACCCCTGCAACCCCATTTCCTAAATCCCGTATTACGTACTAATAGATCATCCCGATGATAGGCTTTTGGTACCATTGCAGGTATATTTGCCGCTTTTGTTTTCTTAGCGATCGCACTCGTCTTCTGGGGACCCAAAATTCGGCATCATACTTCCACATACTGGCGTTTAATCAGCTGGGAGAAGGCTCACATTCACTAAAATAATTATCAAACTTAAGACATACTTTACTACTAGAAGTACAGTTCATTAGACAGGCTGGCTTAATAATTTTCCTTATCGATGTCACTCAAAACTTGGGCGATGGGATATCGGCGTGCTTTGGGTTGGATACGAAATTCAGGAGTAGGGACTTAGATAATTAGATACCTTCAATGAGATTCGGTCGTTACTCAAAGCTTGTTACTCAAAGCTTGAACTAATTGGTATAAATCATATAACATATACCGTTATATAGGTGCAATCCATGCAAGAGCCCTATGTGAATAAGTTCCACCTACACGTACGGCTGTCAAGAAAAAGGGGGCGGTGTCAAGATTCTAATAAGACGTTCAGGGCAAACTAGGTACGCCGTCGGCATGCATGACCCTGAGCCCTAGTAGTTCCTCGCAAAACAGCACCACAACATCGTGTTTTAGTCGTCCAATCAACATATTGTGTAAAGCTCGCGGAGGCGCAAACTCCGCGAAGTTCATGCTAAATCAAAAATAGCACACCCAATAGCGAAGATGATGAGTAACCCAAATAATGATAACCGGCACTTTGAGTTTGTAACAATCAAACACGTGCGGTGTTTAAGGGTACGGCTGTTTCTTCGGATGTGGAGAGCCGAGCGTGTCCTCGCCCGAAGCACGAAGCAGATGCATTCATATTATTAGGATTCAGATTTCTTTTAATAACTACGTAGTTATACCTATGCCTTGGCTCTTCGCAAGGGGGCATAACCTCGAGACTTCGTACAGCATATACCCAGGATTCAGGCCGCGTAATACTTACTATGTCTTCACCAACGTTTACCAATTTAATCCGGTTCCTAGACGAGTTATCCGTGGAGCGTTATGGAGATGTCACCAATGGCTCTTTTGATAACATTATCGGTTCGGAAGTACCGCTCCTTGAGGGTGACCTCTTTGATTTACGACGAACGGAGAAAACCGCCATAGTACGCGAGGTACTTAGCATGACATTAACTGGGAGTTGTTCGTGTCTTATCAGCTAACAATAATCTTATCTTAAAGTTGCTGTCCCCGGTTCCCTCTACGCCGCTGTTTGTCTGCATAGGCTTGAACTATGCAGATCATGCAAAAGAGGCCAATGTTCGTGGCGTTCACAATGTCCTTCGGAATTATATCTAATGTAATTGCTATATAGCTAGCAGTTCCACCAAACCCCGTAATATTTACGAAACCATCCGGTAAGTAGCAGCTGACAGCCATCTGACCATCAATGGTAATGGATGTTGCTAATATCCTGACTCGTTACACTAGATGCCTTGACAGGTCCATATTCAGATGTTCCAGTTCCCCTTGAAGCAGAGCTGATGGATTACGAGGTCCGTGTACACCTGAATCTGAATGATTGTGGCTAGCAGTAGGCATATTGACAGAAGCGCGTATGGTTATAGGGAGAGCTGTGTGTTATTATCTCGAAGACTGGCAAAAACATCCCTGAGGACAAAGCCCTCGATTACGTCTTAGGAATTACGGCAGGAAATGACCTCTCTTCTCGCAAATGGCAGCGACCTCCCTACTCAGGAGGTCAATTCACTTATGCTAAGTCATTCGACAATTTCGCTCCAATCGGCCCTACAATTCTCCATGGCTCTTTGATATCGACCAAATCTCCACTAGAGATTAAGACGACGGTTAACGGTGAAGTTCGCCAAAATGGAAGTACAAGCGATATGCTTTTCAACACTGAGAAGATCATAGCGCATGCGAGCAGAGGAACGACGCTAAGGCAGGGTACAATTATCATGACTGGAACCCCAGCTGGGATAGCTGCCAAATGGCCTGGGCAGCCTTGGCTGACGGATGGCGATGTTGTTGAGGTTAACATTAGCGGAATTGGCTCTTTGAAGAACAAACTTGTGTTTGAGACAGAGTCATAATAGGCCAATTTACTTGGAGGCTGCTAGCACTGTGCCGTGGGGTTCCGAATCTCCAATGCAGTCAGTGTTCATATTTAAATTCAATTGCAAAACTTGTGCATTCCCTCTTGACATCGACACAAAACAACATCCTAGGTATCGCACGATATCACTTACGTGTACTAGTGAATCAAAATGTCTACATGTTATTGCTTCAAGGGAACGTCTGGTGATCGTAAGCGCTCCTATGCACTATCCAATACGAAACTACTTACAGAATAGTTATAGCTGCTTATGAGCCACAGGGTTCCTTCTCAACCCTTGCCGGGTTGCCTATATACAGGTCAACCCCTCAAGACAAGGACACGAACTCCCACCGTGATATTATTCTTTACCTCCCAGACGGGTTCGGCCTGGCTAAACATAATCAGAGACTTGCTGATAAATACGCTCAATGTGGTGAGCACTGACAACTAGCATGCATCACATCAGATGAAGGCACCTAGAATTGACATATTTTAGGCTATGAGACGGTAGTTCTGGACTACTTTGAAGGTGATGCGCTGCCTGACACTTTCATGTTATACACACCAGGCACGGACCTTGACGCATATGAAAACCTCTCTTCAGAAGTAAGTTCGCCGAGGAAGTTTATTCCTAGTAAGCCATTGGGTATCAATTGACACATCTATCGTGGGATATGAACAGCAAAAGGAGACTATTCGCAAGATTGATATGCCAAGTTGGCTAGACCGACATACCCCGGCACACATATCATCGCTTATAGACAAGTTCTTCCCAGAGTTCTGCAGCACTATTGAGGAAGATAAAGAAGGACCTAGACCGAAAATCCATATACTTGGCCACTGCTTTGGTGGTAAGCATGCTTTCAAGCTGGCGCAGCTTGACCATGAGAATATCGGATCTGTACTTGTCTTTCACCCGGTGAGTTAATGCTAGACCTATTTCAATACTATCTATATATCTAGTGATTCAAGAGTTATAAACCCTAGTCAACTTGAAAGCTTTCCTAACGACCTTCCAAGACCCCATCTTAGAAGTGCAGCCCGACTAATCTTGCAGTCATTCCTTGAACCTTCGGATATCGAGAATCTCAAGAAACCAGTTCTAGTAGGCTGCGCCGAAACAGATGTATTCACACCAGATCTAATCCAGATGATGTTGAATCATCTCCCAGGACGTGGAACGGCATGGAAATTTCTCGTTTACGGAGGGACACAGCACGGGTTTGCGACTAGACCGGACTTGGGAAATGAATTGACGGCCAAGATGTTCCAACAGGCATTCGATGATGGGCTACAGTGGCTCAGGGCGAATTGATCTAAGTCCATCTGATATAGATGGGGGTTAAATGAAAAATGCGTGCACGAAGTTGTTTGAAATAGTCTTGTCCTCTATCGGGGACTGGCCGCCTAGCTCTCAATAGAAAATCAAGAATTGGTTGCAATGAAGGATATTGATATCGCATTATAATAATTAATGCTTCAAGGGAGTAATAAGAATAATCACTGTTCTAATAGTCTATCCCAGTCGCTTGATTATAGTTATAGACTGTTTCCTCATATGCCTCCTAGTTCCGACTAAGGCGGACCAGACTTCACGAAGGGGGCTGATATGTACATCCACGTTCTTATTTGCCTTTCCCGTCGGATAACCTTCAGGATCGTTAATCGCATTGGACCATGATTACGATGCTCCCTCAAGTGCACTATTATATCATATGGTGATATACGCAAGCAGGCTCTTCTAGGTTGCACAGATAGCGGATATCCGGCAGATCGGCATAAGTGGGCCCTGTCGCCCCCGTTCCGCTTTCGCGCTCTTTTCCGATGGGGTGCCGAATCCCGGGATGCGCTCTTCAAGTCCGATTTGGATCTATTGGTAAGCAGAAGACATCGTCGGAATCGTCTCGCGCACATCAGCACTTTGTAAATGCCTCTTCCAAAGCCAGAGGATCTCGAGCCGATGGTGAAAATAATTTACTCAAATGGACGGTCGCTTTCACTTAGATTTGCATGCGACAGAGCATAGCATCTTTTCGTTCCATTACCATTTCACACGTCTTATTCATACCTAACCTAACGCGCAATAATATGGCTTCCCAGGCACCATTACGTACTCTAGCCAACCGCGTCGCCATCGTTACAGGCTCAGGCAGAGGCATCGGTCGAGGCATCGCCCTGGAACTCGCACGCCGCGGCGCCAACGTAACCATAAACTACGCCAAGTCATCATCAGCTGCCGAGGAAGTCGTCAAGGAGATCCAAGCACTGGGCTCGGAGGCCATTGCAGTCCAGGCAGACGTTACTAGCCAAGCTGAAATTGACAAGATCTTCGCTGAGACTGTCGAGAAGTGGGGTCGCGTCGACATCGTCGTTAGCAACAGCGGCGTAGAGTCGTTCGAGCCCGCGGTAGACATCACCCCTGAGCGCTTCGACCACGTCTTCCACATCAACACGCGGGCGCAGCTATTCGTCGCCATCGCGGGATACCGCTACATGAAAAAAACGAAGTCGCCATACGCGCGTCGCATTATCCTCACGTCAAGCATTGCCGCTCGGATCCTGGGTGTCAAAGATCACGCTTTATACGCCGGCTCAAAGTCTGCCGTCGAGGGCATCGTCCGCTCGTTGGCAACGGATTTCGGGCCGGATGGCATCACAGTGAATGCCATTGCCCCGGGAGGCGTCAAGTCGGACATGTTTGCCGAGATGGCTACACACTACATCCCAGGAGCTGATAAGACATGGTCAGCTGAGAGGGTCGAGCAGGCTATGGCGGGCGCTTGCCCAATGGGCAGATGCGCGGTACCCAGTGATATTGGAAAGGTAGTCTCGTGGCTTGCTGGCGATGATAGCGAGTGGGTAACGGGTCAGGTTATCTTAGCCTCGGGCGGATCGTCTGCTTGAGCAAAGAAACAAGACCACGGACTTTACATCCTGGTATCTAGAAACGATGTCGCATAGCTAAAGTTTGTTTATATAAAATTAGCATATCTAGGGAGGCTAGTGGCCCTAGCAGATTGCAATCTAGAACGTGATTAATCTCAACCTTTATTCCATCGTGTACAGCAGGTGTATATCTAAGCAACCTGGATTGGGTTCCCGGTGAAAGAAAACCCACTAGTTACGTGCCGAGTATTATGGTTAGAGGCGATTCTAACGTCCGGAGTGTTTGAATCCTGTAAATAATATTGCGGGGGCCAACGACACCGAAATAAGTGGTATTGATTTCCAAGCTAGGAAATGCTTCCCTATCTTGAGCGGGGGCAGATCAATAGCGAAACCGGTATGGCACCATAGCTTCACTTCTTCCCTTTCGATATTTTACCAGCTTTCAGCAAGTTCACTAGAGAAGATTCCGTATAAAAAAAAAGTCGCGACTTTCTTGCCTTGGATATAGTTTAGCTCCATGACAAACGCTTCATTATTTAGACCAACTTCATGCAGTTCTCGGCCGTCGCACAATTCGGCCTCCTGGCGCAGAATCCACTGTCTAGCCATAACGCGGTTTCTTTAACTCCTACGGTTAATCTAAGCGATTATGGAGTATTCTCTGGAGTGAAGATAAGCGAAGCGCTATCTGGAAGTTCCCTTCCGGCTGTGGTGGACGGATGGCTCGGCATTGACTATGCGCTTCAGCCAGTTGGCCAACGACGCTTCCGGCCAGTGGAACATCGCCCTTCGGCTTTTAATGGGACTAGACCAGCAGAAAGTTATGGAAATGCTTGTATACAGGATCCAATCTACACTACGGGCCAGGTACAAGACGAGGCATGTCTTAATTTTAATGTTTATCGAACGTCAGGCATACCAGTGGAGGAGAAACTCCCTACTTTGGTCTGGATCCATGGAGGCAGTTTTGTTCTTGGATCTGGAAGGAGTTTTGATGGGGCATCTTTTGTTGCCTCGTCCAAGCTATCAATTGCAGTTGTAACATTCAACTACCGTCTCAACTCGCTGGGATTCCTTCCCAGCAAGCTCTTCGAAGAGGAAGGTCTTCTTAATCTTGGACTACGGGATCAACACTTCATGCTTAAGTTTCTCCAGGATCACCTAGAGTCGTTTGGAGGAGATCCGAAGCAAATAACTTTAGGGGGCCGGTCAGCCGGAGCGCATTCTACCGGCATTCATTACTTTCACAATTATGGAGAAGATGAAGACAAACCACTATTGGCGCGAGCGATCTTCCAGTCCGGATCGGTTACGGCACGCGCGTTTCCAGATATAGACTTCCCCCAATACAAGCAGGATTTCGAACGGTATATGCGATATCTCAACTGCCCAACCGGGGGGAGAAACGAAGGAGACAATGCGCTAGCACTAGATTGCCTTCGGCGAGCACCAATAGATGATATTCGGAATATCAGTGCAAAAATCTACGCTGAGGCAGAACAAACTCTGAGCTGGCCTTTTCAACCCACTTTAGGGGGGGCCCTGCTAGAAAGGCCAGGATCAAAGTCCGGTGCCGAAGGAACCTTCCATCATCTACCCGCGATTACCTCCTATGTCACTGATGAGGGGAAGTATTATACCCCAGCAATCCATCATACTAACGATGATTTCCTATCATTCATCCATGCTATGAGCCCCTATCTTAACTATACCGACATCGCCTTATTGAATGAACTCTACCCAGACCCAACGCGACACCCCAACTCCCCATGGGCAAACTCACCGAATAGCACCCAGTATAACAGGCTCTCGGCCGCTTGGTCAGACATGGCTTACATCTGTCCCAGTCGGGAAACAGCTTTTCGTACATCGACTGCCGGTGTCCCTACATGGAGGCTTCACTTCAACACCCCAAATCATCCATTAGAATACCAGGTGTGGCGAGGGATCCCACATACCTCCGACTCAGCTTACGCTTACGATTCGCCCAAAGTACCATTTCCGCAAACCGCCCATATATATCACGCCTACCTAGCCAGCTTCGTAGCGACGGGCAACCCAAATAGTGCTCGGCTAGAGGGAACCCCTGAGTGGCCACAATACCATGCCTCAGAGACCTGCTTGGCAGACAGACCAAAACAACTTATTATTAACCCCGGTGTCTACACTACCGTGGAGGAAGACTCTGTTAGGATCGACCAGTGCGAGTTTTGGAACGACCTTGATCGGGCGAAGAGGTTGAATAAGTAGGTAGACTATGGGCTAGGTATATAAGGAGAAATCACAAGCAAATATATCGATGTATTTATTGTGGCATGGTATATAGTAAACAGTTGATTGAATAGGGGCAAAGGTCTTCTCGACTATCTACCTTCTGCGGACTTGAAACCATAGATACCTCTATTTCGCGCCCCTAACAACAATTCAGGATCAGTCTCATTAAACTCTGCAGGCCTTTCTTTATAATGTAAGATTATATATATAACGAATGCTGTATATATGTAGTTATAAATATTGCGCTTTATTTCATTGCTAAACTCAGCAAAAGCTTTCGTGAGGCTGAAATTAGATGAACCTTCAGCTACAGTAGGCACGAAGCTATATTTACCTATTATGATATTGTTATGTTCCTTTATTTTTGTTCTTTCTTTGCTTTTGTTCTTCAAGATCACCAATTTTGCCCTGTATCGGCAAGGTACTCGGTCACATGGATTTTCCTAGGTGGATACCTTCGAGACTCCTGTAAATACCTAATTGCACGAACTGGAGCAGCGAACATTGGAGAACGCGGAGTGGTTAGCATCGAGGTAAAGGGGGTCCTCACATACTTTGCTTCGCCTTTCTCCTCCTCTTCTTGCTCTTCTTCGATTCGACGAATAATACTCTTGTTTCCTGGAGCAGGTAGGATATCCTCCCAGGTCATGGAATCATAATTCTTTGGTCGTACTGCCACTGGCAGGTCGCTGCCGTTGAAAGGCGGAAGAGCCGTCTGGACGGATCCTGAGATGTATGAATACTCGTCGAGCGCGCATCGATTCAAACCGAGGAAGTGCTCCTTGAGGATTTCTTCCATTTCCACCGAGCTAGGACCCTCATCGAGAGTGAAATAGTTCGGACTATTCCAAGGATATCCAAAGAACTTTAAACACTTTTTGGGCGCTCGCTGTCGAATACAGTAGTCAGAGTTAGACCTTTTACACGCAGCGCACTTAGCTTTTTTCTCAGTTCCTATGAATTTAAGTGTGCAAGTAAGCCCCTTTTCTATACATCTCAAACAAGGCTCGACATCTTGTGCCAATAGCCTTCCAGTGAGAGGATCTCTTCGACGGTTCTGTGGAATCTGAGACCATTCTAGGCCGTTTTGACGCCCCGAAGTCACGGTCTTTTCTAGCTCCTCTCTAGCAGCGGAGAGTACTTCTTTTGACTCCTTGGATTGGTTAGTAAGTGCTTTACTAGTCACTTCTTGCTTCATCTCCGCAGTATCAGCTGTCTGCTGCTGCTGCTGCTGCTGAAATGATGACATTGCTTCGAATTACTTAAGATGCGATGGGGATAGTAATTAGAGGCTCTATTACCTGGAACAGTTAGGACATTTATCTTTAATCTTGACTGATGGCAACAAAAGGCAACAGTAATAGGATTTTCCTGTGCTTGAACGCATCCAAATTGCAGCTTTGTTGAGAGGTAATAAAGAAATTTGAATCGAATCTAACTGCATTGTTTATGATTAATTAAACTTTTATTTAACGGGCTTTCTTAAAAGTCTTTTAAGATTAGAGAACAATTTCGTACCGGCCCATAGTTAGTAGTCCCAATTAGTAACTAATGTTGAAGCTCCCTTGTTTCTAAAAACAATAAACTCTAGTAATGCTCGGACAATAATAATTCGTTGGATTACATGGCAGATCTTGGGCCTTGTAACTGGTTAGCTTAGGTCTACTCGCTCGAAACCAGGTAAATGTTGCTAATCACTGGGGTGGATAGTTCGAGGTATTTTATCCGTTCCTTCAGTAATCTTTGGTCGCTTAGGAGTGAAATATGGTGACTTATGGGCGCCATCATCGTCCGCAATTGCGTCTAGGGGGTTCATTTTCCCTAAGCTGGTTGACCGAGTTGAGGAATAAAATCTCCTATCACGTTCTTTGTTGGTCATGCTGTGACCTTCCTCTATGTCTGGAAGCTCCTGTACTGGCGGTGAAATTGCATGAGCTGGCTTCCATGCATCGGTATTTTCCTGCATGAGGAACTTTAATCGTCCCTCGCCTGGACGTTGCTGAAACCAGGGATGATTCTTCGTTTTAAAGGATCTCAGCCTGTGCGCCGGTTCAAACATGAGACAAGACCTAATGAAACTTTGACATTTGTTGGTTATCTTCTGTTGGGACGGGTCTTCAAATATGCTGTCGAGCCATGCAGCAATTGCTGCTTGATTTATATTCATAGCGCTGCTCGGAACAGCGTTCTCATCCGGTGCTAATAGGAACACCACGATCATACCAAGAGACCAAATATCTACAGCCAGGTCGTGCGTCTCACCGTATTCAACTTCTCTGATGAACGGTCAATAGATATTTCGTGAACTAGGCCGAGTTGACTTACGGTGCCATATATTGATCAGTACCGACACGGCTGGCCATGCGGCCTGATGATGTAGATTTTGCGAGCCCTAAATCACCGACAATGACGCGTCCTGTAATGCCCGGTCCTGTGGCAAAGAATATATTTTCAGGTTTTAAGTCGCGGTGTGCAATGCCTCCCTCGTGCTGTATTTATCATTATTAACATAATCCTCGGTTAACTGATGGGTTTCGTGAATCTGGACATGGGCAAAATGCTGAACACAGGAAAATGGCATTGGCTGGGTTTCACGGTTCAAAATAAATGTTGGAGATGGAAAGAAATCCGTTGATTTTACGCACAAGATAACACACGGCATTTACGATCTGTCGGACCACGAACTTGCACTCTGTTTCGTCGAAAGCTCCTCGCGTTAGACGCATGGAAAAAAGGTCACCGCCTGTTGCAAGCTCGATAAAGGTGTACAGGGTGTGTGCTGAGCGGAATGCATATTCGAAGGTAGGAAGATTCGGCTTGCACACTGGTAAGTAGGCTGCGAGTAGATAATTCATAGAAGCACATACATGCTTCAGCTTTCCGAGCAAATCAGTCTCATCTATAATACGTCGGATCAAATCACGAGAGGGTGCTAGTTGGCGAATACGGTCGAGATCGTGGATTTTACAGGCGAGCTGCTTTCCTGTTCTAACTTCGAGAGCTAAATGAACGTTCGCAAAGGTCCCACGACCTAAAGTTCGGTCGGTAATGAGGTATCGATGGCGAAAAAGCTGTGACTTGTGAGAAACATGTCGAAGTACCAGCACTTTAGCATAACTCACGTTTGATTCCTTAAGCTGGATAGAGTTTAAGGGATTCTTTAACTCGGTATGATATAAAAGAGAAACACGAAATCTCCAATAGGGTTTGACTGTAATCACAACGTCTTTACTGATATAAAATCCGCGCGGGGCATCATCCTCTTTACTACCGATGCACTTTTTGCCAACATATGTGCCCTCGAGGGATTTGCAGTCTCGAACATACACTAGATAGGGTTGCTTCTGGACATCATTGAGGTCGTAGATAATCGAATAAATGACAAAGTGATGTCTTGAGACATTGGGATGATTTATCGATATATCGCTTTTACATATTTAGCATCGATCATAAGATTCATCGGTGGTTGTCTAGAAGCTAGGCTCACTTCACATGGTGATCTCGACCAACACTTATGGCTCGGCCTGGAAATAAGGGAATGTCTAGGAAAGATTCTGTTCTGCGGTGACTAGCTTCTTCGTCTTTTAACCTTCCCGTGTAAAAACCCTCTAGAAGTGAAAGCGTCCGTAAGCTGATGGATCGCGAGACCGCAATAGGTGTGTTATATGGATTGAAACTCCCAAAGCCTACCTGGAGGTTTGTATCCTTCTGAAGAATCCTCAACAATCCAGCAAGATATTTTTGCGATTGGATGGATCATACTGCTGGTTGTTGACTGTACGACTGATAAAACCAATACACGAGAGTTTCGACAGAGAATTGTAGTTGTGCATAATTGACTTTTATTAATTTTCTTTGATCTTGTGGAAGTTTTCTATTAGAGAATCTGCGAAGTATCTCGGTAGCCTGAAGCAAGAGTTATGGAAAGCTCTATACGTCAGGACCTAAAGGTCTTTCCTTTTTAAAATGACACACTTTCTCTCTGTACTACCTTGGATACACGCCCGGACACTTACAATAACAGGTACCTACATGTAGGTAGCACGAGGTAGTTACCTTTGAATAAAACTTTAACACCTTAAGAATACCAAATGTAAAGGAAGGTATTAGTTGAGGTTAAAGATGTTCTGGGTGGGCTTGCCATTTAGACGGTATGACTGACTGAAGTTGAGGAAATCGCTGATCGTATTGACCTATTGGACGGGTAATATCTATCCTAGGCGAACAAGGAAACTGCCTTTCCGTAAAGTTAATTGTCAATTGCGTAACAATTTAGGTGTGTATGTACATTGAGCACTTGAAACTTAGCGTTACACAAATGTGGACCACGTGAGCAACCACAAAGAAAAATTCGAGGTGTCCCAATTTATTTGCACCCGAAGAAAAGCCGGTCACAAACCCTAACATAATTTCCAACCATACTTCAATTCATCCCGCCTTCGAAATTTCCTTTCCCTTCTCACAAGCTTCATCAACAAAGCAACTCATCGACAGCAACCTGTAAGTGCAATCCGACCCCTTGTCTACCCATTATATTATACCGCAACACAATTGGAAAAGGGAATTGGATGAACCATCCCGCCACCGCGTTGCCTTGAGCGTATACATTACACAGATCGCCTGATCGATTTTGTATAAGTTCCCCGCGGTCGTCGCAATCCACCTCCCACAACCCCTCATCATCGTAACCTTTCACTATTACAACCTGCGCACAACAATATCAAATACTAATAGCCACAAATAGTTGTAGTCGCCACGATGAGAGCCAAGTGGAGAAAGAAGAGAGTTCGCCGCCTCAAGCGTAAGAGGAGAAAGATGAGAGCTCGCAGGTATGTCCTTTGTACCCCCAACTTCTTGATATAAGTAAGCTACTCCGATTTGATACTAATTGATCTCCCCGTAACAGCAAGTAAACATATCGACCCTGCTCGATCTCAGCGCCTCTCCACCAGACCGGATCACGTCATGACAACTACGACTCACAGTCAACACATTCGCAACTCAGCTCATGACACTCGACTATCTTGATTATTCCTTAACTCAAGGCGATGTCTATACGACAGGAAGGAAAATCCCATAGGAATGGCTGCAGTTGTGGGCGTTTGCAGAATGACGACAAAGAATTGGACCGGAGGATAGCTGGTCAAACACCATCGAGTGGACCAAAAGTTGTGTTTACGAATCGCGGAACAGGAAGCAGAATTGCTAAGAGATGTTCATGATCATTGCACAAGAAATAGGATCTATCCGCTAGTCAATAGATTTTGCGAGTGTCGATCCCTATAACAACCAACAGGTCATTTAATGCTCTTATCGTGAACTGTTTTTATGTTTTACGTAGATTTCGATGACGTCGTGTACCCTTGATACCCCTCCTCATACTGAGGTGGATATGGTCTAGGTATATCTTAACTAATGATTCTAACAACAGTGCCTCTAACGTGTCTATGGATTTAATACCAGCTGTGTAAAAGGTGATTGGAAAATTATTACGCATGAAGGTAATCTCGAAAGCCCTAAAGCTTTTCTCCGCAATTGCTATGATGCTATCCATGAGCTTCTGCGACACCGTTTGCAGTAATGCGTTAGGTAGCTTGGCATGTACCGTGGGGTGTATTCACCGCCTGCCTAATCTCTTATCTACTTTACGGCAGTATTCTGGCTTTTCTCTTTTTTTTTTTTATCGTATTTTTTGTTCTAAAGCAAACTCAATCCCTGCAGTTAATTTTTTGAATTCATTCGGCGACGAAAAGTGCATTCTCTACATATTCCGATTAATCCTATACACCCAATTCAGTGCGTTTTAACCATGGCAGATCACAAGGAAAAGAAGAGAAAACATGGCGAGGATGCTGGCCCGCGACCGAAGAAGAAAGTAGCCATACAAACTCCCTCTCAGCCCACCCCATCAAGCATCGTCAAAGTCTCTTCCATTCAGACGGCCAAAAGCTATCCTCCAGTAATAGGTATGGCGATGCGTAATTTTTTTTTGTATATTTCCTCCTTTCATATTTTTAATACTCGGGTATAGCAACTTCCCCCGGCCTCTGTGTTCCCGATTCGATCAAATTTCAGACATATACAACACCGCAGCCTACAAGTTCTAGACGAAGCAAGAGGACAGATGCGCACACACCCAACCTCCTCCTACATTCATCCTCACATAGCAAATTGGACTATACTGCAAAGGAAGAGGGACCTGGCGGACGAGAGTCGCATCTCAAGCACTATATTGGGGTTTTCGATCCCAAGACGGGCCAGCTGGAAGTTGTGGAGGCTAAGAAGATGGCAGTTAGAGGTGTAGTGCGATCACAAAAACCACCAGAGGAGGATGTGGAAGAGAGACAAGCCTCTAAGGTAAATATGCTTTATGTCGGTCTTTTGATCAGGGTATCTAACTGTTATGCAGACGATGATGGAACTTCGTAACAACCTTGGCGAAGCGTTCGGAACCAAGAAGGCAAAGAAGGCTCTTGCTGCAATTACCGAGAACGCCATTGCTCCAGAACAAGCCATTTCTGACGCGGGCGGAAACGCGCAAAAGCTCAGCACGTCCTCTCTGGCGCTTATGGACTCTATTAACGATGTCACCATGGGAATGGCATCTAAGGAGGATCTCCAAGCAGTCGCCGACGCAGCGAAGCCAGTACCGCCTGGAAACTTCGATGCCCAGGAGATACAGGATGTGTATACCATCGAAGAATTGATCGGAGGCGAGATATTAAATGCCATTCCGATCAGAGATTGGCAAGAACAACTTAAAAAGGGACAGAACTCAACAATACCAACCAAGTTCATCGCCAACCGATTTCAGCCCATTGGAGAAGGACCAAATCCAGTTCACAGACTACGGGCTCTCCGATATCTGGAATTCCTTATCAAATTCGTTAGGAGTGCTAGACCAGGAAAGGAGAGAGGCACAAAAAGAATCCCGCCAAAAGATAAGCTTAGGGAGATATTGAAGCCTGCGCCAGAACCCGTTATTGAGAATATCAGGCGAAAGTTCTCCTCGAATGCTGAAATGAGGAAGTTCCATACCGATTTGGTGTACACTTACTGTTGCGCTCTTGCGGCGATATTGTCAAATTACAGCTTCGATACAAGCTCTATCAGATATGACTTGGGTCTAGACGAGAAGCAATTCGGACAGTACTTCCGCGAAATCGGTGGCAAGGTTAAGACTGCAAAGGGTGCAGAGAAAGGCACGCATGTGCAAGTGGCGCAATTGGCTCTTCCGCTGGAATTCCCCAAGGTCAGATATCAACGTCCGAAAGGACGTTAATGAATTATTAGCGGGGAACATATCACGGCGTCTTTAACGCATTTCGAGCGCATTGTAAAGCCATAAGAAGTAGATGATGATCAATTATCTTACCTAGTAATTTCAAAAACTATTATACATTTTAGTGATGGTTTTCCAACGTGTATCCTCGTTGATTTATTCCCAACTACTACTTCGTAGGCTCTTAACTATTATATCTCAGACCAAGATTAATTACAATATTCAAATCTATCGTTAGCTACGCCAATTGAAGGTTAGCTTGGCTAAGCCGGTCCAACGGGAAGTGCCCGGTCCCGCCACCATCATCTAACCGGAGCCGAGTCTATGACCCCCGGAGCGGGGTGTCAAACCACACGATTATTAGCTACTGACCCAGGTACCTTTCATAAATGTTATGGTAATTGCGAAAAGAGAAATGCCTCGCCAGTAACTGGGCCTGATTGCAAGGATCATAACGTGAATTCGAAAAGTTTTGCAATAGCAATGGAGAGTCGCACAATCCACCCCTGGTATGGTGCAATAGATAAGGTCGCAGCAGCCAGTCTTCGTCCGTCTACATGACGTGATCGCAAAAGCGACTATCAAGTACTACGTCGGAGTGATGCTTCGGGCGATGGAACGATCCGGCCATATAAATTGCTTTTACCTTAACGAAGAAAATGGCTATACTCGTCTATTTACGTCCAGCCGCTGGTGAAGACTTGCCGGCAATATAGGGCAGGTTAATTAAACCCTTCCGTCTTACTGCTTTTACTCTATCTCAAATACGTAATTGTGAACTGGGTGTAACATATGAGCTATGGCGGGCGACCTTCGGGAAAAAGTCGAAGTCTCGGACTCCGACCCGGGACCGGAAGCAAAAGAAATCACGGTTCAGGACACAGCTGACTCGGGCCGCCGCGCGGCAAACACAACATCAGAAGAAAATGATTACGGCTCGACCGACGACCATGTATTCTCTGACCCGTCCGTGGCAGAATACTGGCGGGCCAAGTACGAGAAAGCCCGGTACGAGAACCGGCACCGGTTCGACCCGGAGTACAAGTGGACGGCGGAGGAGGAGCGCCGGCTGGTGAGGAAGATTGATGCTAGGATCATGGTCTGGGCTTGGCTAATGTTCTGTGCGCTGGATATGCACAGAAGGAATATCAATAGAGCTATCTCGGACAACATGCTCGCTGAAATTGGTAAGTTACCTTGTGTCGCCCACCCCTTCTCACGTATAAGATAATTGTTATATGACCAGGCCTGTTCTTGAAGTCCGTGGAAAAAGCTAATTAGCTTTCCAGGTATGAACACAAACGACTACAATTATGGACAGACTATCTTCCTTGCTTGTTTCCTTGCTGCAGAACTACCTAGCGGGCTGATTAGCAAGAAGCTCGGTGCTGACGTCTGGATCCCTACGATCATGGTGGGCTGGTCTATCGTGGCGCTATCACAGGCGTTTCTAAAGAGCAGAGCCGGCTTCTACGCTATCAAAGCCCTCCTAGGCTTACTGATGGGCGGGTTTATTCCCGATATAGTCCTCTGGCTCACGTACTTTTACAAGAGCAGGGAATTGCCTCTTCGCCTAGCTTGGTTCTGGACCGCTCTTAGCACGGTGAATATTGTCGGTTCGCTACTAGCCGCCGGGATTCTTCAGATGCGCGGGATCAACGGATGGAGTGGTTGGCGATGGCTTTTTCTCATTGAGGGTTTAATAACCCTGGTCATAGGAATATTTTCTTGGGGTCTAATGCCGCCGGGGCCTACTCAGACGCGACATTGGTTTCGAGGTAAGGACGGTTGGTTCAGCGACCATGAAGAACACATATTAGTCAACCGGCTCCTCCGTGACGACCCGAGCAAGGGAGATATGAATAACAGGCAAGCTGTCGGGCCTACCTTACTCTTCAAGGCCGTCAAAGACTGGGAGATGTGGCCGTTATACATCATTGGCCTCACGACGTATATCCCGCCCGCGCCGCCAACAAACTACCTCTCGTACATCCTACGACAGATTGGATTTTCGGTATTCGAAGCCAACCTCCTCGCAATCCCGTCGCAGTTCCTATTCGCGGTCAACCTTCTCATCGTAACGTGGATATCGCGACGCGTCAACGAGCGGTCGATCATCTCGTCTAGTTCTAACATCTGGATATTCCCATGGGTTCTCGCACTAGTCCTCCTACCAGAGGGCGCCTCCCCATGGGTGCGATATGCCCTGTTAACGGGACTTCTCAGCTATCCATACTGCCACGCCATTCTCGTCAGCTGGAACGCGAAGAATAGCAACACGGTGCGAACGCGCGCGGTTTCGGCGGCGCTGTACAATATGTTCGTGCAGAGCGGCAACATCATCGCGAGCAATATCTACCGCGATGACGACCAGCCTTTGTACCGGCGCGGTAATCGGATATTACTAGGTATTACGGTTTTCAACATCGTGCTATTCTACATCGTGAAGGTGTTTTATGTCTGGAGGAATAAGGTACGAGATCGGAAATGGAATTCGATGACGCAGGAAGAGCAGGAGAACTACATCTTGACAACGAAAGACGAGGGAATGCAGAGGCTTGATTTCCGGTTCGTTCATTAGAACCGACTGGACAACTTGGGTATATACAATGAGGCATATATGCACGTGCGTGTAAGTGTAAGGTCAATAGCGACTATGAAGACTATGCACAGTGCTACCTAAGGGGCACATTGTATATTTCAGATATAGAAATTCGCCTCATAGGAAAATATGGCGGGTCTAAGAAACTAGACGGAGCCTTAATGATTTATGCATTAATATAGGTGTGCTTACCTAGGTACCTAAGGTACGGGACCTAAAGTCTTCGTGTTATAGACAAGCGCTCGTTATGGCACTTCTAAACATTGCTACAACGCAGGTCTAGGACTCCACATACGGTGCTCATTCAGGGAACTACTTCGTAAATTTCATATAATAGCATCAGAATTCTTCTAGGTAACGATAATTCCTATTAAGAATTGATTAGTTAGTTAGATAATTAAAGTTGCCGTTTCCCGGCTTGTGTTGCTGCGAGAACTCCTGGTAAGCTCCTTTAAGACGAATGACGTTTCGTCTGGGTCTCAAAAAACACCACCCCCATGTGCCGCTCCAGGATCATCCGCAAAGACCGGGGAACGAACTGTCACCTGATTGGTTCTTTTCAGATTATACCATTGAATACCTCGATACCTGTCATCTTACTAGATGGTAATCTGCTACAACCTTAAAGAGACAGTGACGGATTCCGGTGTGACAGCTAAGCCCCAATATCCCCAGATAGCCGGATGTGTGTTGCACCGGCGCCAAGTTCCCAACTCTTATTTAGAATAAGCTTCAGAAGCCAAGTCTCGATCAACCACCTGGTTATCGCTTTGGAGTAAGAGCCTCACCTAGCGTTGAGCTAATCACGTCGCGAATTGTGGTGTTAGTGACATGGGACTGGTTAACGTCCTTGGCGCTTTGAAGATTAACCGGATGGTCGACCATCCGAAGGGGAAAGGGAACCATAGGCATCACCGTCGGTATAGACAATGTTAGATCGCCGTCTAGGTAGGAAGTATATATAGAGAATGATTCCCTCCGCATGAAATGTGATCGCCTTAGGAACACTCGTATGATCGTGTCCTGGTAGATCATAACGCTTCGCCTTACCTTCCATTCTTTTCTTCGCGGCGCCCTAGTGGCTGTTTCTTGTTTACGTTCTTTGCACATATCAACTGATCACAGTCATTTGAAAAGCTTTTTATTCATTCCTTCTTGCTTCTGGAAAGCCAAATTGACATCATGTACTTTGGACATGCTTGCGCGGCCCTGCTGGGTCTTTCTTCACTCGTTGCGTCAGGTTAGATGCCTCACACCTACCCATAAACACCATATCACTGACTGTAGATATGTTTAGTACCAACTGATGAGTCGTATGCGTTGGCATCTAAGCAGGGTTTGAAGTGGAAATCACGACGAGCCCCTCTTACGATCGAGCAGATCGTACAGGAGACAAATATCGTCATTATTGAGGATAACAAGGAAGAGTTAGACGCTCTGCAAAAGCTAGCTGAGCTGCAATTTGCGCAGCTCGTCCAGGCGGAGGTTGCCTTGATAACTCAGCTGGAGGATGTCAAGAACAACATTCGGATCAACCATTTTAAGGCTCGCTTTTCGCAAGTTGTAAGCTGACATATAATTTCAAGCTCAATATTTCTGGTTACTAACGAATAAGTAGAACACTGTAATAGTCACAGTGTCGACTTTAGTAGACGCTCGAGCCGATAAGGATGGCCAGAAGAGGTACATGGTAAATCAGGTAGTTGCTGATAACGGCAAACCCGAGAACCAGATCATGGTCATGGTTTCGGATGCGCAAACCATGACAATCGGCGCGTCAAAGACAGTTGGCCTCGGAGGTGTTCAAGCAGCCAGCGCCGTCACTAAACCAACGGCTGCGCCCGCCCTCGTAGGTGCTGATCCTGCCGCGCCGTATGGAAAGAAGAATCAGAGTATGATCCTGCCCATCGGCGCCAAGGCACCGGCAATTGACCTTGTCTTTGTCGACCCAGCGGCCATCATCTTGCCAGACCAAAAGGACTTATTCGTTGAAAGCACGGAGACCTTCCTCCAAGACTGCGGGTTCTATAAATCTAATGGCAATGCATTTACTAACCTGGGGTCCCAATTATTCACTTCATTTGAAAAAGTTACGGTTGTAGATGGCGACGTTTCTATTGTAAAGCAGAAGCAGGAGGTGAACGTCGTGGCGCCAATTATATAGGTTAGGGCGAATATTATCTCAGGGATATTAGCAGGTTACTTGTATTAGATACCCATTCGCGCGGACGTTCAGATAGACTATTCTTTGAGTCTAGAGGCTCAATTAGAAGTCCAATCGGGCCATAGAAGTGGGCTGTTTAGGGTGAATAGAGACATGTCCAAATGGGATCACGCTTGATGCAAGCTCTTGAATTAGAGACATTTGAGTTTCCCTAACCCCCACATCAGTAAAAGAGGATAATAGTATTCCATCTTAATAAAGACAAACTGGATGGGACCAGGATAATTGGGGGAATTTGGGGAGACACCAGAGGGGTAGAGAACGGGAACATTTTACCCTTTATAGTCAACCTCGGATCAAATAGGTGGGTACATGGCGATGTACCGATATCAATATAGATACCTACCTGAGTAGAGTCCGCGAGAGTTACCGTCATCTTTCGTTTATTTTATTCTTAGAAACAACTACTACTAACTATCGCTCGTAAAATTTTGGTCATAATCCGGGTTGTCCGAAAATGGTTCTTTGTAACTTGCATCTCATCTCGCTCAAAGACGGCATTTCGGTCGGCTCATTTCTCGCCAAGCTCCGTCGGAACGGCATCAAGCCCGTTGTACAAGCCCGGTTCATTCGATGGATGATCTTGCCGACGCAACTATCGGCAGGCTACCTGTTAGGTAGAAATATTCATTGGGATCTTCTTCTGATCTTGGAGGAGAATGATACTATTCCGCGCGAAGCGCAGACGGATATAGATGCAACTTGGAGCGCATCAAGTGGCGTCTCCTCTAAAGCCATATCAAATTACGCAGCAATGAACGTAGAGCTGCTCCATCCAGCGCCTGGCTCAGTCAAACCTCCAGCGAAACACACAATCGAACCATCAAAGACGTCTCAAAATCTTGAAATGAGCCCCGAGTTAGACGAATGGATTACGGCGCTACCAGCGCGTTTGAAGGAACGCCCAGTGTCCATGTTGAATCTACTTGCTTTTAACCCCGGTAAAAAGGACCAATACAAGAAGTACGGTGCTGAGTTTTCGGCCAAGGTCGGCTCTAAACACGGGGGACAGGTTAAGATCGTCGGGAGGGTGGTAGGTGGCCAAGCTCAGAGAGATGGGTGGGAAGAAATTGCCTTCGTACACTATCCCTCAGTCCAGCACTTTGCTTCCATGGCTGCGGATAAAGATTATCAGGATGTCAATCATAAGTATCGTCTTGGCGCGCTTAAGGACACGTTCATCTGCTGTGTTATGGAGGTTGACGACAATGGTAATATTGGCAATATTCAATCAACTCAAGGAAAGCTTTAGGAGCCGTATCAAATATATTATGAAATATCCGATAGTCTACTTACCTACCTATGTGCCGTGTCAATGTACCTAGGTACCTAAGGTATCATGATATGAGGCATAATCTTCCTATTTCATAGTGGCTCATGAAAACACCACGGCGACCCTAAAGTCTTAAAACCTCAAGAGGCCAAAATCGAAGAAAGCCTACAGAGTCAAGCTCGCTCTCATAAAGGCATGTTCAAACATTAGGGTATCCATAAAGATATAACGCTAATCTCCAATTCTTACTACTAAAGAATCAACGGAATGTCTTAGACCAAACAAAGGTCGGGTCTATCGGTTGAGGCCGATGTTGCCACCACCGAAGGAAAGTCCTTGCTAGATGGCTAGTTATAGGCACCGAATACAATGGGATACATGATGATCCTTGGGGTACTCTGGGGTTATAACAAAGGAACGTACGTATTAGTATTTCTCTAATAACTAAAAGGGAAACCGATGCGACAGTAACAAGGCTCACGAGGCATTCTAGACTGGTTCATCGCGCTGAATCTATAGCCCCGAGACGGGGACAACGGACCTATGAAGGCCCCTAAGACTGCTTAAGACTGCCTAGTAGATTTTCTGGTGTGTATGGTGGTCTCGGCGGCCTTTTTCAACCTGTAAAATGACGTCTCGATAGCATGGGGTCACGCACGACTGGGAGATCTTAGACCCCGGCGACCCCGCGATACCGACTAGAGATGCATACGGTACCATATCAGGTACATATGGGATATACCTACATTGCATAGCCCCATTATAATGTGATGGATGTTAGGTGTAACCACCGTTGCGCCATCTTTGTAAAGCCAATCCGTCATTAATAAAGTCGAAAATAATTAAACCGCTCAAGTTTGCTATTTATCAGAATCTCTTACTTTCTGTGAATGAACCTGGCATTTTATACTCTTTGCCCGTTTAGGTGGTAGACGTCCTGTCACTGGTATTTGCAACCGAAACGACAGAAGTCATATAATACTTGCGCGCCATACAGGCCATAATTATTATATCTTATACAAATCCTCAACTGCCGAATAGTGTATCTGTAACATAATGGCGCTGGGTAGATGGACATTTCCCACCAGCAGGAAGCCATCCTCTGCCAGTTCAGGCGGCCATTTTTCAAACGGCACAACGACACCAACCGACAGCGAAACTCCAGATCCCTCAAAATCACAGTCTCGCCTACTACGAACCCTGACCGGAGGCTTCAGATCGCACAAGTCTAAAAAGTCAGAAGAACGTGACGAGCTAGCACATCTAAACAAACCGTTCACACCCCAGAACCTGGAACACCAGAAGATACTAAGCGCCTTCGAGTGGAACTTTGGGAAGAGAAGGTCGAGTCATGGCAGTCGAAGTACTACAAGCGGTATCAGTCCGAGTGCTTCGAGGAATACCAGTGTTGACCACGGCCACATACCTCCGACGAGCTCTGATCCGATAGAGGCACGTCCTCGGTTCAACAGTGTCTTGGTTCAGGAGCCACTTCGGGAAAACCCGCGAGAGGAGCAGCAGACATATCAAACAGAGAGGAACTAAGGATTTAATGGTATACGGTAGAAGGACACGGGTTTTGACGGGTTACGATACGACGAATGTAATGATACCTGGAGGGATTTGTGCACTGGCTGGCGTTTGGTCATATAACAAACTTGCATTGGGACAAGTGAAAGGTTTAAATCATTGATTAGCGGCGTCGCAAAAAAAGACGGATATAGGTATTTGGTTATCTCCCGCACGATACACATCACATATACGGGTAATATGTACATTCGGTGGTTCAAGTTATCAAGGCCTCAGAATTTTCAGTGTTTTGATAAACTCATTGGAGATATCCTCATAGACTGTGTAAAATCGTTCATCACTGGCCATGTACAGTTGAAGAGGGAAGATATATACCAGGCCAAATTTCAGACCAGCTTGGGAAATCCCAAGAAATTAACTCTGCTAGCTTAGCAAATTCAACACTACTTAGTGAGAGAATAGCAGTAGATGTCTAGGTTAGACATGATAGTAGTAATGGGGTTGATATAGTGTAAATATCATGAATCCGTTAGTCTCCTACTCTGAATGAAGAATAGGTGGTAAATACTTCGTGCGAGTGTAGAATCGCGAGTCTCGTAAACACATAGGTATGTAGAAATCTTAGAACATAGCGTTTACATATATATGCATCGCAGAAATGTTCGAGGCTTAGAAAAGTTCAACACATAAAACGGATTTGTCTGTTCTCTGTGAGAATGTCACAATTCTGTAGAGTGGTTAGTTTTAAGAGAGAAAAAAAGAAGGCCTTGTTCGTGATAAAGTTTTTAACGATTTGAAGTAATTCATTAGCGGGAGTGGTCTGTGCTTCGACAGTTCGGCCCTGGGAAAATCCGGTAAAAGCGGATACCAGATGCACAAGTCGGAATTCCCTTAGCCCCGCTCATTCTTTTTTTTGCCTGTACCCTAATTAAGCGAGCCTACCAGAAAAACTAAACCTTCGATTCCTTCTTCTATCAAACTCAAGATACACATCCGAACGACATCAAGGCAACCACCCAACAACACAGTTGCCCATCATGTCGCTCGTCTCAGGCGAGAAGACGAACTTCCAGTTCGTAAGTCAATCCCATTCAATTTACGCGCCTAACTTTTACCCGTTCCGCATCTCTACCCGAACCTAGAGAGCCATGTGAACGCTTAGCTCAAATTCAATAAATTCCACTGTTTCGCGGTAACGAAGAGGAACAATTCTAGCTGACCAAAAAACTCTACTAGATCTTGCGTCTTCTAAACACGAACGTCGATGGAAAGGAGAAGGTTATGTACGCCATGACCCGAATCAAGGGTGTTGGTCGACGATACTCCAACTTGGTCTGCAAGAAGGCCGATGTCGATCTAAACAAGCGGTATGGGTAGCAATTAACGGGACTATACAAGACGAAAAGTGGAATATGGTAGGACTAACACGATATAAATAATAGTGCCGGTGAGCTCACCTCCGAAGAGCTCGAGCGAATTGTCACCATCCTCCAGAACCCTACTCAGTACAAGATCCCCGCCTGGTTCCTCAACAGACAGCGCGATATTACCGATGGCAAGAGCTCGCAGATCCTGGCCAACGGCGTCGACTCCAAGCTCCGTGAAGATCTCGAGCGCCTAAAGAAGATCCGCGCTCACCGTGGCCTCCGACACTACTGGGGCCTCCGTGTCCGTGGTCAGCACACCAAGACTACCGGTCGTCGCGGCCGGACTGTCGGTGTCTCCAAGAAGAAGGGTGGTTAAGGGTCTTAGTAGTGGTGGAGGCATGGTTTCATTGGTTCAGGTCATTCATTGCGGATGGACAGGCGTGAAGGCTGGACTGGAAATTACTGCATCAAAACGTTTCTATGAATTACTTTGCGAATTGGGGACTTTGCTCATCGGTTTCGACAAGTCATAGATGTACTCTAGAGAATAAAGAGACATCATTGTGGCCAACACTCTATAATTCTTCAATGTGTGATATTAGCTCTTGTGTGTATATGTATCTGGGAATAATTGGTTCTGGTATCAACCCTTCCCAGGTATCGTAATTGTTTTTTTTCTATGCCATATCAGACCCATCCCTAAGCCATGCCGCCAGCATATCTCGCATGTTCGTTAAGTTCTCCATTCGTGAGTGCTAGAAGTAAGACTCTAATCCTCATGAGTAACTGCCATATCCAGGACCTCCACACGTCCTTGGCCCTTGGTCTCATTCCCCACGAAATCGGACAGACCCTTGAAAGCACCCGGCTCCACAAACCCAACTACCTCCCACTCCGATCCCATGACATCTTGTGTTTCGACTTGTTCAACGTAGCTCAAGATCTTGTCCTTTACAGTCCCGGAAGCCTTCTGATCTCCTTCCGTATCAGCGCCCTTAGGCGCCTTGACTGCCTGCTTCAGGACGTTCGTTGAGCACGTAATCCTGAGCCGCATGCGTGCTCTAGTAACAGGGATTGGTTGGTGCGCGATTAAGGCCTTCATGGCTTCAAGGGCTTGGCTCTTCGCGCTTTTCGTCGTTACCACACCAGTCCAGTTGTGCTCTTTCGTCCTCGGCTTCGCTTCCGCATCGTCACCCGTAGCCGGCGTCCCCGCACCACTGCCTGCTTCCGAGTTTTTCTTGTCGCCTTGCTGCTGATGCGCCTGGGAACTTAACATGTCGAGCGCTTTCTCGATCATGCCAGTAGTATAAACCCTCTTTGTGCGCGGATCGACTAGTTTACTCGCGACTATACTTATGACTTCATTGTGTACTCTGTCCAGTTGCGCCGAGCGCTCTTTTTCTCCCACTTGCAGCTCGCCTTTATTCAATATCTCAAGGATAATATCGTTCAAAGGCTTGTCCTTCCCGAACGCTTTTGCGAGATCTGCGGACGGTGCGGTCTGTCCTTTCGAAACGTTGAGAAAGACGTTAGGGATTTGTAGAACCTCGTCGAGGTCGGTTTCGATGCCGGATCGCCATTCTAAAACCTTGTTCTTATAACAGGCGATCTCGAAGCGCTTCTTTCCCTTTTTCAGGCGGACAAGCGACACGTTCGTGAGCTTTATTTGATTCGACTATTTCGTTTTAAGTATATTAGTGTTCCATTTACTATCTGAGAGGTATATAGTACACAATCATCTCGAGCGCCTCCGAGGACGTGGGGACATGGTGGAGGGGAAGAGGGGTCTAATTACATACTATTTCATGTTAGTATTTTTCCAAGATAGTATAAGACCTTACAAAAGAAAAAAAGGGAGATAGGGTTAGAAATCGAGGACGAATACAGCCTAGGCATATTATTATTATTTCACATACCAGGTTGGTTTATGCGCGACATGTTAAATCTTCGCTGTTAGAGGAATGCTGATATTATTTTTTTTCCGGGTGCGCAAAGTCTGACGTCGCAAACGGTAGATGTTTCAACTGTCGGGTAGTTGATAAATTCCTATAAACGAAATGTTCCTAAAATCGAGGCTTTGCGTGGAGAAGGAGCATGTGCAAATCGCTCGTGCGTTCGTTCTTACCGACTGAAGAAGATATACGTTTTGGGCCAACGCATAGCGGGTCCCCCTTATGTACCTACAGGCAAGGCAGGCAAGGGGAAGACGCAGGAACAGCTCAGTTGACTACCTAGGTAGTTACATGTAAATACATCATAGTCAGATGTTATATCGATTTATTTATAATGGTCGACGAATAGATATTTGGATTTCATTCCCAGCACCGAGAAACTACACTTACACTCACAATCTTCCTACTTAATTCGATCGAAGTCATGCTGAATCATAATGATAAGGGAAAACATGCATGTACCTACTCCATACAGTTTAGTGGAGAACCTGGAACCAATATCGATAGTGACTCGGTACATACCCAGATACGGGGGGGCATGTACATAGGGACCTAGGGCAGATAGGAGAAGAATGACCGATGACGCTTATCGGTAAGGTTCCTTTCCTATCTATCACGCGACACGCAACTTGATAAACCAGCTCAGTTGTCGTAATCCAATCGGCATTAAGTAGGGCGAGCATGTTACTCACTATCATTTGTGGGGCAGTTTCCCGCGCTCAACATGTGAGAAAAGTAGCATGTAAGCAATAAGCGTGAACTTAATCAAGGCACCAAAACGTCAATGGTTGGCTGGTCACCCAAGGTTTGTAGCTGGTAACTGGCCAGTCGGGTTCTCCTTCTAATCCCCGTTTCATCGCTCATCCCATACCTTGCGAGCTCTCCCCCGGTTTTCAACTCCTCTGACTCTTGTAGTGGTATTTGTATCAGAGTTTCCATCCATTATTAAACTTCTCTCATCTTATTCCTTTTCTTCTTCAATCCATCCCCATCATCACTTATCATCACCATATCTTAATCATATCCCCTCCAAAACATCTGGTAGCTCGTCGTTCATCCTCGCTTGCTACTACCCATCATGAGAGTAGCTAGCTCGGCCCTGTTGCTAGGCGCCAGCACGGCTGCCTTAGCACAAGATCAACAGAAGGTCCTCGGCGGCATCAGCGATGCTGTCAAGAAACCACTGGATCACCTTAGCGAAGCTTTTGGTGAGATGCCAGCTGTTGCTAAGGGTCTATGGGATGAAATGAGCCTCCTAGTCCCCGGTTTCTACGAGAAAGCCGCCAACCTCGTCTCCTACCCCAAAGCTCACCGACGACGCCCAGATAGCGAATGGGACCATGTCATCAAGGGCGCCGATGTGCAAGGCATGTGGGTTGAGACTGATGGTGTCAAACACCGAAAGGTAGACGGTTCTCTCGAGGCCTACAACTTGCGAGCTAAGAACGTCGACCCGTCCGAACTCGGCGTAGATAAGGTCAAGCAGTACAGTGGATACCTTGACGATGAAGCTAACGACAAGCATCTATTCTACTGTAAGTGGTTTAATACTAGACTGTGACTCGCACATCGACTAATCGTTACATCTAGGGTTCTTTGAATCTCGAAACGATCCCAAGAACGACCCCGTGGTACTATGGTTGAATGGCGGTCCAGGCTGTTCCTCCATGATGGGACTCTTCATGGAGCTGGGTCCCTCCAGTATCAACAAGGATGGCTCGCTTAAGTACAATGAGTACTCGTGGAACAGCAATGCCTCCGTCATCTTCATCGACCAACCCGTCAACACTGGTTACTCCTACAGTAGCAACCCTGTATACAACACTGTTGCCGCAAGCAAGGACATTTATGCCCTGCTCACCCTCTTCTTCCACAACTTCCCCGAGTACAGCGAGCAACCATTCCACATCGCTGGAGAGTCCTATGCTGGTCACTACATTCCCGTCTTTGCGTCCGAGATTCTGTCGCATAAGAACCGCAACATCAACTTGCAAAGCATTGCCATCGGCAATGGTTTGACTGACCCCTACACACAATACGCTGAGTACCGTCCCATGGCCTGTGGCGAGGGTGGTTACGATGCAGTGCTCGACGAGAGCGAATGCCAGTCGATGGACAACGCTCTTCCCCGATGCCAGTCCCTCATCTCAAGCTGCTACGAGTCGGAGAGCGTTTGGTCCTGTGTTCCCAGCGCCATCTACTGTAACAATGCTATGATTGGCCCCTTCCAACGCACAGGATACAACGTATACGATATCCGCGAGAAGTGCAAGGACCAAGAGAACCTCTGCTACACCGAGACTGCTTGGATCAGCAAGTACCTAAACCAGGAGAAGGTTCTCAAGGCCGTAGGTGCCGAAGTGCAAGACTACGAGAGCTGCAACACGGATATCAATAGGAACTTCTTATTCCAGGGCGATTGGTCGAAGCCTTTCCACCGCCTCGTCCCTGACATTATCAAGCAGGTCCCTGTCCTCATCTATGCTGGTGACGCCGACTACATTTGCAACTGGCTCGGCAACAAGGCCTGGTCGGAGGCACTTGAGTGGCACGGCAAGAAGGGATTCAACGCTGCTGAGCTGAAGGATCTCTCTAAGGGCTCTGACAACTACGGTGTAGTGAAGAGCAGCGGCAACTTCACATTTGCCCGCATTTACCAGGCTGGTCACATGGTTCCGTTCAACCAGCCTGAGGGCTCTCTAGACCTGTTCAACAGGTGGCTCGGAGGCGAGTGGTATGCTTGAACAATGAGTGTTTTGACTCTTGTGTAATAATCGTTGTTCGTACTATGTAACGCAGTCATTAGAACATTACAGATGGGTACTCTCAAGTATCTTTCGGAATATTGATTAGAGATCCTCAGACTGTATCATGATCAGAGTTCGATAAATTTGTTTGGGTCGAGATAGCAATACATGACTTAATGAAATGTGAAACCCTTGAACAAGAATATCTTGTGTGTACTTGTATACAAACGCGCACAGTACCGGAGTTCCTAAGTGATAAACTTATGTGTTTAATGTAGCAACAGATAAATTACGAGAGCCTCGACGCTATTCGCCGGGAGGTCCCGTACTCAAAGATCGTTGTAAAATTTGCTCTTGTCTCATACGCTCATGCGAGGTATCCGGCTCAAGATCAGACGTGGAATCAAGCCTGACCGAGCATTGGCAAAAGACGAATTCATATCATTTACTTATCTTTCTATGGCCATTTTGACAATACCTAGAGGCAATCATAATCACAGTATGCGCACTCTCTAAGACGCGATGACCTATACACACGATCAAGTGCAATAGTGCCTTCTTACCTGTTTAATACCACGCAGCGCTTCCATGGTAGATTAAAGCTCATGTCATTGAATCATTTAGCTCCAAAAAGCAGATCTATGAGAGTAATTACCATCAACGCTGGAATGATGTCCGGATTTATATTGACTTCTTGGATTTAGTCAAATAGTTTATTTGGTGAAGAGAAATATCAAAATGCAGAATTTATTTGGCGGAGAATTTTTATGCCCAGCTCTCGGGCACCTTGTGTGGGGCTTGACTCAGCCACAACCTATCTTAAGCCCGTGCTACATATTGTACTAGCCACCCCCTGGGATTTCATCGCTCATGAAGATAACTTGAATCCGTAGTTGCTCACGAAATGCTTCTATAACAAAAGATGGCGAGTCAGCTATTCATACATACACTTATAACTTACGGTAGCCCTTTCTAGTCAAATATGTATATAGCTTTAAAGGTAGGACAGTCGATAAGCTTCTTCATAGTTTTAATCTGGGCAACTAAGTTAGGTAGAACACCTCCTACGGCGAAGTTCGATTAACTTTCAAAATGTAGCCTTCCGCCTTCTGCGTGGCCGATGTCACTTATATCAGCAATTGCTCTTCCCTTCTCCTATATGGTGTACAACTTAGATGATGTCATCTATGATATTCTCACTCTCGCAATTACAACCTTACTTTTCCCGTCGGAGTGAAAAATGGAAGTTTTGGCTGATAGTCTGTGTTGTCACTACCCAAAGACACGGATTGGGACAACAGGGCATACTTTAGATACGGCCACCCAGCTACAATGCAACTATTCTCTCTATCCAAACATCTGGGACTTCTCTCTCAGACACTTGTTTCTTTCAATATCAGACCACGACGTCTACTTTTTGGGTGTTGTTTTCTATGGTCAAAATGTCGGATGAAAAGGTTTACTCAGTTCATCTTTCCAACTTTGGTTTCGGTCTTCTTGTTTGGCTTCTTATTCTCACACAGCAAATTCGTCATGAGTTCGGTACGGCCATAACACTCGAATTCCTAGCAGCCATTTTCATCTTATAAAATTGATTCTAACAACTCGACAGGCCTAAAAGATCCCCACAAATGCTTAACTCTCCTGCAAAATGGTACATGGTCACCCTTGGCTCCAGACGGCTCTCGAAAATGGGAACCAAAGGGTTGTCGTATGGTCGAGCATGCTGCAGACTCTCTCTGCGAGTGCCTCGACCACCAAAAACTTGTCTTCATCGGTGACTCTACGATCCGGCAGCTTTTCTGGACTGCGGCCAAAAAGGTCGCTCGTGGCCGATCCGAAGCTAGCATGAAGCGTATACTTCAATCAAACAACAAACATCATAATTTATTCTTCCGAACTGACTGTGCCCAGCTAGACTTCATCTGGGATCCCTGGCTAAACTCTAGCACATCATATGACATACTAAAGAATTTCAATGCTCTCCCTCCTACTCTCAGCGAAGAAAGCACGGAGATGAATGAACAGCCCCCAATGCTCATTGTCTTGGGTGCTCCTGGGTTCTGGGCTGCTCGATACGGTGGTGATGACTATTTGAATATATTCAAGCGAGCGATTGCTGGTATTTTACCATACCTGTCGCCTGACTTGAATAAAAACATATCAACGGCAATGACAACAACACGAAATTCCGGTGGCGTAACAAGCAAGATTTTTCTAACGCCAGTAGGAATACCCAATTATGAAGACTTGGCTCCCAATCGGTCGAAAAGCATTACACCCGATCGGGTTGAAGAAATGAATTATCATCTCTCCCGAGTCTTTACAAGAAATTCGACTTTTATTCCTTGGGTGTACAACGAAATTCCCATGGATCCTAGAAAGGACTTCGATAGGGACGGCTTGCATGTGTCTGACAGCGTAGCATCACTCAAACTTGAGATTGTTTTCAATGCACTTTGCAATTCAGCAGCAAGCGCTCGTTCACGCTCATTCAGAGGTACATGCTGCGTCGCCGCCCCCAAGAATGACGTATTTGTGGCAGCCTGCCTTTTATTGGGTCTTGTGGTAGGGTTCACGACTGGTGCGCGTCGCGCCTTGGAGGTCTCAGGTAGTTCAGAAGGTATTAACTGTGCCTTAGCCATTGGTAATATACTTATTATCCTCATATGGTGTTGGTGCGCCGATGGGATCTCATTTCTAGGAAAAGTCGAACGCCATTATCAACAAGGCACTTTCGTCACGACCTGCTTTATCTGGCTGGTAGCGAGCGTATTATCGCTAAGCAGAAGTCCTCAACAAAAAGGTGGCCCTTCACCGTCTAAACGTGATCCTCCAGGCTATCGCGGTCCGGGGTATCTCTCGCGAAATCAGTCTAATGAGATTAAGGGCTTGATGCAGGGAATTATCTTACTCTATCACTACCACTACGCATCCCAAGTTCTTTGGGTCTACAAGATCATCCGACTGTTTATCGCTGGGTATTTCTACATATCCGGCTACGCCCATACGCAATATCTTCTCACAACGGATGACTTCTCTTTGCAACGCGTCATAGAGATCCTGTTTCGGATAAATCTTTTGAGTGTTCTCCTTTCATATATGATGGGGACGACATACACTTCATATTATTTTGCTCCCGTTGCAACCTTCTGGTATCTCGTTTTGTACGCGATGCTTTTCTTCTTCAAAAGCTGCAACCGGGATGTGCGTTGGCTACTTTTCAAAGTGTTACTGACAACGAGACTCGCCAATTGGTTTATCCTCGCGCCTGGTGTCCTCGAAACTGCCGCCAAAATCGTACACTTCTTTTTCTTCATATCCATCGATGTGCAAGAAATGCGTTTCAGGCTGGGTCTAGACCGCTACATCACCTTCGTCGGGATTATCGTAGCGGCTCTTGTCCATCACGCGTCTGTCCGCAGATCGCGACCTGTTCTTGAACTTGGTTTTGGCAAAGCGATCTTCTCTCTTACATTCACTCGCTGGCTTACTACCATCTGCGTAGGGAGTATCGTGATATTCTTCTACGCCACGCAAACATATCTGCAAGAGAAGCGGGTATACAACCAACTCCATCCATTTATATCCTGGATCCCAATTCTCGGCTTCATACTGCTCAGGAACTCCCACAGAATGTTTAGAGATTGGTACCTTACATTACCCAAGATCCTAGGCACCTTTTCGCTAGAGACGTACGTCCTACAGTACCATATCTGGCTTGGAGGAGATGCCACAGCAAAACTTGTCGTGGGTTATTGGGAGGGCCGCTAGGGGCGGTTTGCTGAGACGGCGATGCTCACCACCGTATTCATCTGCCTTTCATTGTATGCGAATACACACACAAAGGTATTGTCACGTTATATGAATCCGCCGTTGGCTGTGGGACTACTTTCAGCCCTATGGACCGCGAACATTATATACAGTGGAGTACTGACTGGTCGAGTCAGAATAGCATGAGGTGTAAATACGTGTTATTAAGTCTAGTGGATATACATATTAAAGGACTTGGCGAAGTTCATTATAGGGAGGCGGAATCATTGCATGCATAAAGGGGGCCTTTGTAATATGGTGATATAGATAGTCGTGTCGTTCTGTTACTAAATGTCCCGTCCTGTATGGTTCATCCATTAATCAATTAATGTATGTTAATTAATATTTCAGTTGCGGTTTAATATTATGTTTGCCTATTTAAAGTACCTATGCTTGCATGTCTTTGACAAGTCGGGCTCTGCGCCTTCCTCTGTCCTTAACGACGTGCATTAGGTTAGGTTGTCACTCAGGTATCCGCCAATCGTCCCCAACTGGCAAGCACGTTAAAGGGCGTAATTTCCGACAGTCCAGTACGAAGAAAAATAAAGAAAAAGAAAAAGGCCCAGTGGTGTAGTGGTAACATACTCCAGTTTCCCGAGGCGTTTCCTTTCAGTCGTTTGGCGTTTGGGGGGGTCACCTTGGAATAGACTAGACAAGACATAGAGGATAGAATAGAGGGCATATACAACATATACAGCGCTTGAGCCGAGGACGGAGTCGCTGGAGTGAGGCAGGTTCGAATCCTGCTTGGGCTATGATTTTTTGCATTTTTCCTTTCCTTTTTTTCTTTTTTCTTTTTTCTTTTTTTTTTCTTTTTTCTTTTCTTTTCTTTTTTTTTTTCTCTCTTCTTGGTGTTGTTGTCGCTTGCACGATTGTGGTGCGAACAATTTGCGGTCGTTTTACACATGCACTAAATAAGATAAAAAAAAATTATAGACATCTAAGGTAATCGATTTATTATATAGGTACTTATACAGAATAAGCCAAGTAGTCGCTGGTGAGTAGCCAAAAGTGTTTAATTAAAGTAATGCCGACGCTTCTCCCGCCATGGGGTTGACATCAATGAAGATGTATGTTTGTGTGTAATAAATAACATATAAACCACCCAGCCCTGGATGATGAAACTTAAAGAACTCGCATGCCGCTTGCATTATCATCATATGTATTGAAGGACGTTCCAAATCCTCGCCAAAGAAACAAAAAAAAAAATAAAAAATTATGGCCTATCATCCCCTCCGAGAGCTATTAATTTATTCATCTTTGGCAATCCCTTCTTTCGGATACGACTAGGGGCGACCTCGGCTTCTAGGTATTTGTTGACCGGTTCAGTTAGATATTCCCTCAGGAGCGCCTGGAGGCTATACCGGTCCTCGTCGCCGAGCAGGAGCGTGCGGTCATCTACGCAAGTGACCGAGACGCCTCTGATGCCGCGGAGCATGAGCAGCTCGGACATGCCCAGGGCATGGGTCAGATCGGTCCTCCACCGCTTAAAGTGCTTCCGGTACGCCGATTCGGGATACGAGCAGTACTGCGTCGTGAACGTGCCGATGACGATCTCGAGCTGTGTCAGAGGGATGCTCTGTAGCATGGTGAAGGCGTAGTTGGAGAAGCAGCCTGACCAGTACAGCTTGAGCCGGGATATGTTGGCGGCTAGCTCGCTGTTGCTGCTTATGTGGTATATAAAGGTGCAGGTGCACTTGAAGGCGAGGGTCTATAGTGTACAGGTGCCTAGTTAGGACCTAACCTAATAAAGTTACGACTTGAAAGGGGGGAGAGGGATTGTGTATTATCGCGTACCGTTCTACCATATAGGTAGCTGAGAACATCCTTGCTGAAGAACTTGGAGGTAAAAGCTAGATTGACGTCGACAATAGGACCCTCAAGTCGTCGTCCACGAACAGTATCCACGATAGGACAGGGGCAGCCGAAATAAAACATTCCTCTGGAGATGCCGGCTGATCTGGTCTTGGGGACGTTAAGGACGAGAGGCTCTCTGAGATCTAGGTAGAACCAGTAGATGCGGTAGCGTATCAATTGGGGCAGATATTGGAGTCCCTTGGAGGACTCTACTAATTTCGTTTCCGCTTTTGTGTTTTCTCTGTATTAGCGATTGCATATCGTCATGAGACTATCCCTCTCCCCCGTTGCGACGTAAAGAAACTTACCTAGCCATTTTTTTATGTAGGACATGATGATGGCGGTAGTTTACCATATAATATTTGAATTGTATGAGGCCACATAAGCGTACCCAGCATCGCGATTAGAGATGAACCGATCAGACTGGTTTACATAGTCTGGTCTCTGGCTTTGTCGTAGGGAGGCTTTGGCACTGATTAGATACATGTATTGATGAAGCTCTTTGCACCTTGTCTGAACGTTACCTACGCGAGTCATAGATTTTGAGGAATCAGCAATTAGCGAGAGATAGTGTGATAGCAGGGAGTACCCCAAGGCTGAGCTTACCAGAGAGCGTGAAAGCGACTACGGATATGATACGGCAGTTCTTTCTCTGTGTTGAAATGATGTACATAGGCACCTTAGAGATAGGGGCCAGGGGCAGGAACAAGGGAGCAAGGTTGGCAGCGGTTTGAAAAGAAAAGTAAACAGTAATTTTCGAATTCAACTATATCTTGACTTCGCGAGACAATTTTCGATTAATATATCTTGTCGCCTGAGTTTCTGCTAGATGGTCCTTCAGGTGCAGCGACAACAGGCTCATGATGAGGCGTTTTCCCCTTAGCATAGTACGCTACTGCGCAAGAATTCCTCTGAAGAGGTAAAAGACATATCATACCACGGAGTGTACACTCCCCAGTATGGAAATCTAGAATTGTTGAGTTAATATCTATCTAGATAGGTATATAATGTAGGTACTCAGCCGTGACCGCTAAGCTGAGTGTTATTCGTAAGTCATAAACCGCTTCCCATCGTTAACCGCTTCCAACATCCCAATCCTGTTTTACCTCATTGCTCTCATCATTAATCCAAACTCCTCATGATAACCTTAACCAACCCATTCGTTTCTCATCTCGAAATGCATTCCCCGCCAAGAACACCCGCAGACGCTGAACCGAGGCCGGCAAATGCAACCATGCTCCAAGCTACAGCCGCAGAGTCCCAATCTGATTCCGTAGCCGGTAAGAGGTCAGACTCTACCGATGATCTAGGCGAGAACAGAGCAGATCGATATAATTTCTCGTCGTGCTTCTTAGACACTCTTGCGCGTCCTCGTCTTTGCCCGGGGGTTATAGTCCCGTCCTCACTAGCTGTACACGAGCTAGCAACACTTCCAAACCTCGTCACACTTCTCACCCTTGATGAATTTCTTGGTCTCGATACGTTTCTCGCCCTCGACACATCCCTTACTTTCGACATGTTTCTGACTCTTGATGAATCTCTAGTATTCGATCCGCTCCTTAGCCTTGACGCATTCCTCAACCTCGATGAACTCCGTAGCCTCGATAGCGCCGATCTACTTTGGCTTCTTAGAATCATCGAATGTTCTGATGGACGTTCTTCGGGATAATCGTAAAGCGCTTTGATCGGGGTATAAGGACTATAAGGTGATCGACGAATACGAAACATCTTATCCTCGACGACGCGCCTAGCCCTAAGGCGAAATTTGAAACTCGGGACAGCCGATGCTATTATGTCTTGTACGCTTATAGAACGGATAGCAGCCCACAGACCTAGGCTGATTGTGCAGACCAAAACATCACACCCAACAGCGTTTACGGCAGGATGATCATAGAGGGAACCCAAAACCTTGCCGATTGCCGTAGTGCTGCGTTCCCAGTTGGTTCGCTCTTCGACATTCCAGGGGAGGAAGACGCTGTGACGATGGTGGTGGGAATCCGGAATATTGTAGCGTAGGCCCTCAACGGTGGACTTGGCGTGCAATGCGAAAGATACGACGGAAATAGTTCGAAATATCGTCTTGAATAAGTCGTAAGCATCATAAGGATATAAGTAGACGGTACCCCAGCTGACCGGCGCAATTGCTGGTAAGATAAGGGGCAAGAAAGTCGACGCCCGAGCGACATGGACGATTTTCACAAATGAATGTGTGTCCGCAGCATAAGGGAGAAGGAATATCGATACATAATTCAAGGCCAGGACCGTGAGAAGGATGCGAGGATATAAGTGCCAATTCTTTGGTTTGGGGGCAATAAGCTTGTCGCGAATCCAAGCCAACGTCGAGAGCAGAGGTACGACTGGCATCTCAAGACTCTCACTTACTGGAGGCAGTGGTGACGGAGTCAGGAGAAGAGCGACGTAAAATAGATTCTGTGCGAACGATAAACTGACGAGGTGCGCTAAAATCAAAAATGAAGGTATTAGGGGGATATTTCGTCGTCGCCCCTCGATTGATAATAGCATGCTAAACGCTACCGTCGCAAGGTCAATCTGTTGCCCCCACCAGAAGCGACGGGCCTTTTCAGCAACAATCTCTATGGCATCGTAAAATATTGGAGTATCGCTCAACCATTGGGTGATATAAAGGGAGCTCGATCTCTTTAAATCCCGAGGTGTAAGGATAAGTTTCTCGGCAAGCTTATGACTGTATGTACGTTAGATGGGTACTGAGATAATGCTTAGAACTGGACCAATAAGTAAATACCGTTCTCGTTCATGGATGCCCTGCTCATGCGCCCATGTCTTATACGACAAGACTGCGGACGCCACAGAATTGTAAGTAGCTAGAGAAAAAGCCACGGCAGCAAGTCCGAGAAAAATAGGGACCAATCTCCTGCGCTGCGCACAACGTGATCGGGTGTCTTGAGCTGGACCTAAGGACTTATACGATGCGTAGAGGCCAGCTACGATTGCATATGTCAAGTAGACTACCGCCGTAAGATAGGTACTAACCACCGCCAGCGGAGTAAGCCTAGAATCAACGTTCTTAATTAGTCCGCTCACAAGTAAATGAGATATCGACAACACATACCTCACCGGCTGCTCGAACGGCACAGGAGACATATCGAAGCCAATAAGATAAAACTCAAAATTCCCAAGAAAAATACCGAGCGACGAAGAGCGAGAGCTAGGTAATTACACGTAACCGATCGACTTGTAAGAGCTTACAGCTTACAAGGGTAGAAGCGCATCTCTGTAAGTGAAAACAGTTACATGTAATGTAATGCAGGACCGTCGCTTCGTGGCTGGGAGCTAAACAAAGCTCGGGGGAACAACCGCGCGCAGGAAATAATTGAGTTAATATGACGCCATGTTCTTATTGCTATTGGATGAGAAATCGAGAGGTTTCAGTCAAGAATCGATCCCGCGCAGGAAGTCGAAAAGCAACATTAACGTACCCCGCGTAACGATATTTAGTTCCTATAACTGAATAATATAGCGTATATGAATAACCGTAACAATGGAATGAAAATGAATTGGTGGAGATTGAAAAGTGTATGATATTAACTAGTACAGAAGTTGTAAGTCGTAACAGCGTCGTTAACTAATAGTATAAATCCCCGCTCAAGAACAGGTGTAAGTAAGAGAGAGAGATTATGCCGAATTTATGAAGCCTGATATTATCGTTGCATTGCTTTGTTGTATGAAAATTTTTTATGAAGTGTATATGCCTAATGACGATTGCTATTGTTGTCCATCGCTGGGTGCTGATGTGTCACTTTCAATAATAGTTTAGCTTGATATACTCTCAGCACCAGCTCATCATCTATAGTTTACTACCTAACGTATCAACCATATACTGTTCTAATATCTTCAAACACACACATAATAAATAACTACCTAACCTTTACAGAAATCTAATATATTTAAATAAATATTTCGAAATACTTTAATATCATATTAACAATATAAGAAAATGTAAGTAATATGATGATATTACCTTAGGTACATCCCGAGGTATAGCTAGCTGGGTTAGGTACACATATGCAAGGTCACAGGTCTCTCTACATTCTGCAGGTACAGCGTATCTATAGTTGACCTTACCAGCCAATGAGACCTCCAGCCGCGCGCTTAGTTCATTCCAGCTATACCACGTACGCTAACCAGTCTAAGCCTAGCTCAAGTGCCATGTCGTGGTAAGTACTCATGTACACGTTATTTCGACATCGCAAATAAGCATTAAGACAGAATCACACGACGCATCATTGGCTAGCTTCTTCCGAAACATCACACTCAAAGCCCTTCCCACGGGGCCTAAAGTTATTATTCTATTTGCTTCCCTCCGCCTACCAAGTTAACTAACCTAGGTATTCTAAAAATTTTCGAAGAACCCGCCTTGCCTGCCTGCCTGCCCGCCCAAGCAAGCACAATGTACCATCTCGCCAAGTCGCTGTACCTGCTCGCGCGGCGGCGGGAGGAATACTCCGTGATCCTGCTGGGGCTGGACAACGCGGGCAAGACGACGTTCCACGAGCAGGCCAAGTCGCTGTTCCTGCCGGAGCACCCGGACCCGAGGCTCAAGACGGTGCCGACGGTGGGGCAGAACGTGTCGACCCTCACGCTGCCCGACATGTACCTCAAGATCTGGGACGTCGGCGGCCAGATGAGCCTGCGCAAGCTCTGGCAGAGCTACTACGCCAGCTGCCACGCTATCGTCTTCATCATCGACAGCACCGACATCGGCGACGGATCCCTCGAGCACGACAGCTCCGGCCGCCTCGACGAGTGCCGCCTTGTCCTTGAGGACGTCCTGCAGAATTCCGAAACCGAGGGCGTCCCGCTCCTGATACTGGCGAACAAGCAGGATCGCGAGGACTGCGTCGAGGTCGTGCGCATAAAGGAGGGGTTAGTGAAGAAGGTGTTCGAGGGCGAGAAGGCGTCGAGCATTCGCGACTCTAGGGTGTTACCGGTGAGCGCTTTGACGGGGACAGGTGTGAGGGAGGCGATCGATTGGGTTAGGTCAAGGGTTAAATGGAATAAGGAGTCAAGACCGCCGGTGATGAGGTGAGACGAAGAGAAAAAGGGGCTCTACAGAAGGTTATACTATATTTGGTCAAAAGTGGCCTTCGGCTTGGATTGCATTTTAGCGTCATCGAGTAAGGCGTCTCTGGGATGGGGAGTTTTATCATTTGATTTCATCCATGGGTATCTTTATTTTTTTTTTTGGTCATCTATGGGAGGAAGCCCTGCGCGTTCTGCTATCTCTCGTTTTCCGCGGACAATTCTGCTAGGAGTCCACCCTTGTTCCTCCGCTTCGCGTCCTCGGCTAGTTTCTGATCTAATAACGTCGAGAACTCCTTGACCTTGTTCAGAGCGACGCTCGCGCATTGGAGTAGCGTGGCCGCCTCCACGGGTGTGCCGCCCAGTTTTGCGATCTGACATATTTCCCCGTGTCTGTTGAGACTGATGGTACAGCTAGACACCCTCAATTGTTCCTCCAGGAGGTTCGCATCGAGTATTGTGATTTCTCCTTCTCCATAAAAGCTAAATGTGACGCAAAACGGCGAATGTAACCAGCTCAACGGTACAGGTTCTCGTTCCGCGGGAGTATACACAGTTAAATGACCTCCTTCTATGCTCGTATCAGGTTTTCTAAAGTGACGCAATGCCGCTACAACAGCGAAGCACGAGACATCAATGAGATTGCCATCGTGTGAGAGAACGTGCAGGTCAACTCTTATAGACCAACACTTCTGCCCGGCGACGAGGCATAACGACTCAGTATCGAGAGCATTCGATCGACGGACGGTCTTTTCGAGTAGTCTCGATAATAGAACTTCTGTTTCTGTTGGTCGGTTAACTTCGAAAGCGGGCGATGCCATGGGACTGAGTTCTGTGGTAATAGTGAAGATGCCGTCAAACGGCCGATCTGTGTAGGGTGTTGTGACTTCGGCTGAGACCTTGACAAGTATCCTAGTTATATGAATCAGTAATGGTTATTTAATACAACTACCTAGGTAGAATGTACTAAGAGTTATTTGACTTACCTTGTCTTTCCTAGAGTTACATCTGCGACTCCATATTGTTCACCGAACTTGAGCTCGAGCTGTCGGTATTGATCAAAGGCGCGGCCATCGATTCGCAGGCCTTCTTGTAGCGCCTGCACTACGAAAGCGCGCTCATTGAGAGAAGGTTCGGCCTCTCGAGGCATGGTGAAGGAGAATATGACAAATAAAAATGAGTACCCTTTCGTTTCACCTCATTATTCGTACTAATTCAAGTACCTATTGTAGTAGTAGCAGCTCAGTGGGACAGTGGGGTTGTATAGCTGTGCATATCTAAATTCATCATTGAGAGCTTCAAAATTCCTATGGAAATTCTGCCGGGCGGTGTCCAAGTAAAATATGCACTTAGCCCATGCAAGATCGGGTCTTGGCATCAGTGAATGCCGACACTGCAGCTAATCCTTTTATTAGTGGGTCTAGCCATTAGAACCATTACAACTGGAGCCTCAACCTCAAAGTACCTGTAACAAACAACATTTAACGCTTCTCGTCGTGCCGTACGACTTTACCATCCGCAACTTCTTATCAAATATCACCGGCCTAGTATCGTAATATAATCGAAGATGACCACAGCACACAGGCCGACATTCGACCCGGTATGTTTAATGTTACCCGATTCAGTATTAAACAATTACTAACAATATAAATAGGCACGTGGAAAAGAAGCTCTTAGGGGACCGGCCTACCACCAACGACTCCTCCCCGCTCATACCCAGCTCAAATTCAGAAAACCCGGACAAGGAGGCGACGCGGACGAAGCCCGCGATCTACGGGCCGAGCTTCTCGCCGCCGAAGCCGCCCACTTCGCGAAGCAAAACGGAGGCGCGCTTCCCGATGCTCCTACCAACGAGACGGCGCCCACAACAAGCAATGCTTCGAAGCGACCGCTAGCGCTGAACTCGGGAGCAGATGGCAGTGGTGGAGAAGCGGAAGAAGATCCGGAGGCGAAGCGGCGGCGCATATTAGAGGAGTCCCGCGATATAGACGCGGATTCGGAGTCGGAAGAAGACGAAGACGATAGCGAAGAGGACAGCGACGACGACGATGAGGACGAGGAGGCGGAGCTGCAGCGCGAACTCGAGAAGATTAGACGCGAGCGGGCCGAAAAGCGGGAGAGAGAGGAACGCGAGAAGGCCGCGGCTGAAGAAGCTGAGCGGGAGCGAGATATCGCACTGGGCAACCCTCTATTAAACCCCAAGAACTTCAACATGAAGCGAAGGTACGTCGAATATCAGTCAGGTGATATATCCATTCAATTGTGCTAATTGACTTGTCGCAGGTGGGATGACGATGTTGTCTTCAAGAACCAAGCGAGAGGAACGGAGGATAAGGGCAAGAGAAAGGAGTTCATCAACGTATGTCCCGAAGTCCCCATCGTTTCGCTACATATACTAACTCCTATGTACAGGATCTCCTGCGGTCTGATTTCCACAAGCGGTTTATGAACAAATACGTGCGATAAGATGTATTATATACGACGATACCCTGCCTCCGAACAACTTATCAAGAATTATTAATAGAGACCCATTATGAAAGAGAACCTTTTTCCGCAAAGGAAGGCGCAAGAGAGAATAAATTGTGCATCTTGGTTTCCGGCGTATTTACTGCAACCCTAAATTTCATGGCTCATGTAGCATACAGTTCGACATCTATGAATCCGTGCTAAGAAACGGCGGTAGAGTGTCCCAAGAGAGGGGGATGCGTATACTTCGACCCTTCTAACCCTAGGCGAAACGTGGTACATGCCTAGGTGACACGATAAGACATAACGTGAAAGGTCAACTTTCATGACGAGGTTATGTATAATTTCCCAGCATCCTCTAGGGAATGCCGAGGTATATCGTTAAGCTAGACCGAGATTTTTGGATTTAACGCCAATATAATATAAGTTTGATAAACACATTTTAACCCAAACAGCTGTTTACCAGTCAAGGTAATCCTGATATGTTGAACAGAAATTACATAGTTTTCTAAAAATCCACCGCGAATCTCATAATGTAACAATTTGGGCGTTAAGGCTCATTGCTCTATAGGACAGTTCGTCAATCATCATCAACCCAATTACTACCCAATATCATCTCGCCTTTTTGGACTCAGCAACGCCGTTTACCCCGTTTTGTTTACGGCGGTGAGAATCTAGTGTAGCATCAAACTTTTCCAAAGCTCCTATCGCCCTGGTTATGGTCCTAACACTATCGTATAAGAGGACTGACAAGTAAGATTAGCCATGGCCTCTATTTCACTCGTTAGAAGGGAAAACTCACCTGCTGGGATGATGGCCCATGGAAGGTTGAATCCAAAATAGTAAAGCCAAAAGTACTGGGGCTCGGGCCGACTATGGGAGCGGCCTGTGAAGTAAGTCTCACAGAGGCTTGTGGCGTAATATAGAGCGACGCCATAGAGGTGTGCTACGCATACGACGATGCGAAGTGCGTGCCGTGCGGGGCTCCCTCGGACGATAGCAACAGCATTGGCGAAGCAGAGCGGTCCCAAGATGAACTATCATTCATAATGAGCATTTCTTGTCATATAACAGCGTTTGTGTATTGATGTTTGATTTGGATAGTCTGGGTTTGTACTTACCACCGTGATAGTCTCAATGCTTAGCATGAAGAAGTCGGACCTCAGGTAACGTGAGTCTGACAGTGCGTATTCCTTCCACAGCTGGGCGAACACATTTTGTGATGACGCGACGGTATCGTGATTGAAAATGAAGTAGCCTTGAAATACACTTAGTTAGATGACCCCTTGAATGAAAAAAAAAAGAGGGTTTATTTTAATATATGCGCTCATCCCGTCATTCGTATGAGAATCGGAATTAAATGATTGCACATTGATATAAAATAGTAGACTCACCTTCAAAGAAGCAATGTAAACACCCGTCTAGAGATTTGAATCAAGTCAGTAAAAATGAGATTCGGTTACGCATAAGAGTGTATATTCAATAAGTGACTTACTCAGAACGAACCAGCAAAACCGAATCAAGTTCGTTTTTGATAATTTGGGATTCACTCTTAATGCCAACGCAGAAGCCCCTACGAGCGCAAATACCAGCATGCCACCCAATGACGTTAGCAGCACAGGGACAGATGCCTCATTAGACGCGTAACCCGGAATAGACACGCCTATTGGATAATAGGGATGCAAAGGCTCAAAATTCACCTCAAGCTTAGGCGTAATAAGCTCAGGCTCAGCGATCTCAAGCGTGGGCACTGGCTCGGGCTCGGGCTCAAACGCGGGTTCTAACGCGGGCTCTTCCACAGGTTCAAACACGGGTTCGAACACGGGTTCGGGCTCAGGCTCAGGCTCGGTCTCAACCGCAGGGGAAGCATCTCTGCCTAATAATGACCGCCAGTCGATATTTAGAAGCACCCCCGCCATGATCGAAAGTGTTTGGTTGTGCTAATAAAAGGTAATTATCCGGTTGATCGAATGCAGGAACTAGCAATTCAGAGATGCTTATGGAAGCCTTGTTTTTTTTTTTTCCAGGGGTGACGTTTGTTGATAAGATTGCTTGGCGTTTCCATGACATACCATAAGCGCTTTCGGCTCCGAAGTCCACCTAATTGGTGAATTCAACTTTCAGTCTTGCATGCCATATAAAATCAAGCGTTCGTCTCCTAATGTTTAATGCATTGTCAGCCTATAACTATTAGAATTAGACATCTTGCTAACCTCGTAGGAAGTGAAATTTCATTCCAAAGATAAGACCTATTCTCATAAGTTTAATCGGATATAAATACCAGGGGCCTAAATTCGTTGCGCGCTAACACATAACGCCGTCTAAAGTTACACAAGCATAAGATACGAAGAACAGGTGGAATGACGGCCCTTATTGAAGTTTCGCTATCATGGCTCTTCAAAAATGCAAAGGGTCATGATGCAAAAAGCTTCTTCAAGGGGCCCGCCTTCGCCAACTTGCAGGAAAAGCAGGAGGTCATCGTCACGGCGCCGGAGTGCGGCCCCACCAATTCGGTGCTCGGCGTTGAGTACACCCACGACGGAGCCGGTAAATTCCCTGCCTTGCGATGGGACGCCCCTCCGCAGATTTTAAGTCAGGTGAAGGAGTGGTTACTAGTTTCGGAGGATCCGGATGCGTTTTTACCAACTCCTATCTGTCACGGGTAAGTGTTCAAGTGAATATAGTTATGTATTCTTGAAAGAGTCCGAATACGGCTCTAGAACTAAACCATGGTAGTATCTACCTAGGCATTCCGCCTACGAAGACAAGCGTCGAGCCAGCCGACTTCGAGGTCGAGGACCCGAGTAAGTCACTTCTGAAAGGCGGGTTTCATTACAGCCGGTCGAGAAATGGTAGCGTTTACATCCCACCTCGACCGCTGCTGAATCACGGACCACATAGATGTAAGTGAGGATTTCGTTGATTTTAACGTTTCGGTATGAGTTTATCATGACTGACTTCTTGTAGATTTTTTCGAGGTCATAGCATTGAAAGAACAGTTAGATCCTAGTTTATTAACCGCGACGACGACAAGGGAGCAGATCGCCGGGGCTATCGTGGGGAAGGTTCTTGGATGGGGTATGTGGGTAGGAATCGCGGAAAGAAAATGGAAGTAGAAAGTTATTTGTATTTCCTCAATTTGCTTATATTTATAGTTATAATAATTTTCCAAGAAAGCCCACAACTCATATAAGCCATTTTAGTAAGTAAAAGCTGGCTGCTTATTTTCTAGTATAACGTAAGAAGCCGAAAAGATGTAAGAAGAAAGAATGGGATGTGTAAATGATTGAGTGGGTACGGTACCCAAAGTTTAGGTAGGTACCTACAGGGACCGGTACCGAACTGTTGCCGAAGCTTGAATTGGCTTTAAACCTTAAGCCCTCTTATATCCGTTCTTTAATTCATTTATGTATAGCTTGTAGCCGATCGGCTATCTACCTTGTGTTTCATTCAGCTTCTTCGTTCAACAACGCCATTTCTAATAATCATTTGGGTCCGGTAGATGCGAAATAGTGCTACCGGAGCCGTTTAAAACATCCGCATCAATGCCGGGGATCGGTGAAGAAACGCCGCCGCTTCATGCGATATCTGGCCGAATCAAGCGAAATACGGCCTGCACCAGTTGCCGAGACGCGAAGGTCTGTCTCGGCCCTCGTTTGATTTGACCTCTCAAGCTTCTGGTGTTAATCTTCCTTATAGGTCCGCTGTAACCCCAATCAAAATCCTGCCCAACCGTGTCAACGCTGCGCCAAGCTTCACTTGACCTGTGTTGTAGACAAGACTCACAAGAGGGTGAGCCGAAAAAGGTAGCCGCATTCTCTTTGTATTGTATATATGGTTACTAAATAGAAAAATACAGTAAATTGGATGAGCTAGTTCAGGAGATCCAATCGATCAAGCAAAGTGTTAGTGGACAGTCTACCACTTTGCCAAGTCAAGCACCAGATTTCTCTCCGCAGAATGAGGGTCTTACACCCCTTAAAGAGTCTGTCGCACCACGTTTAGGGGTACCATCACCAATCAGTGTATCTGCGGATGTAGAAGGAAGAGCTCCTACTACCGTAGCTACAACAACTAGCACCACAGTTGCTCCCTCTTCTGTAATACATACACCTACTAGTATACCACTTATCCAAGGCCCACCGGCTGAACCAGCGCTTCCTAGAGCGCTTGGATCACAGCCATTTTCGGGCGAAGATGTCGACTATTATTTTCAGAAGTAAGTGAATTTCCCATGCAGGTCATGAGAAAATGCGTTTCTAACATATATTGCCTAGATACTTCGAACATTACCACCCTTACATGCCGGTCGTACGGTTTAGGGATCCAAATAAATGCTACGATACCAGTCCACTGTTGTTCTGGACCATAATATACGTAGCAACACGGCGCTACGCCAAAAGCTCGACCGTATTCCCATTTATGCTAGATTCTATCAAGCGTGATGCCTACTCAGCTATTGCTAACCCACCCCTCCCCCTACCTTCCATAAATGCCCTCATCTTACTTTGCACTTGGATATTCCCAGAGGTACGGTTTGTAAACGACCCGTGCGCACTATTCTCGAGCATCTGCATGACCGCAACTTCCCAGCTTGGGATTCACTGTGGGAAAGGGGCCCACCCAGAATATAGTCATGGTGTCTTCCAGAATAACTTCACAGATGAGGAGGCTTCGTTTACATGGGCTGGGTATAATATCGTCGCTCAAAGGGTCTCTTCCTTCCTAGGTCTCCCTCCTTTAGGCTGCATGTTCAATCAGACTATTCAGAATGTTATTGATGGCAGGACACCTTTTCAAGTCCCCTCCAACTTCCGCATCCTTCTCGAGTGCCAGAAATTTTGTAACCATGTGAGTAAGACTATGGCAGCTAGCCTGGAAGATGCGCGAGGAGTTTCGGCAAAGCTAGTCCAGCTCCTAGAAGATGAGTGGAATGCCGTCAGGGGGCTTATATGCTCTGAACGCGCAGGTACGCATCTCACGTCCTAAGTTCTAATGGATGCACATAATAGTTGAAACATTAACTGTATATAGGTGACCTCGATAGATTCAACGCATTATTAGTCCAGCTGGAAATCCAGACATATTATATGATGCCCCTTCCGGGTTATAACCCAGACGCCTTGAAACGCAATATCTTGCGAACATATAACACAGCACAAGTGGTAATCCGCGAATCCCTTGAGCTAGATAACAAGATGCAATTCTTACGACATATACCACATTTTCATCTGCGGGCCCTCACGTCCGCGGGATGCATTGTGTACCGAGTGCTGCGTTCTTCCTACATGTCCTTCATAGACCGCAAGGCTGCGGAGCAGTCAGCGGCCGACATAATCACCGCGGCCAGGCGCGCTACGGTCATGGAATCCGACCTCCCTACGCGCCTTGGCAACCTTCTCGAGTCCTGGTCTGACTGGTTGCTGGCGCGTGGTGACCCTGCCGTAGCTCAATCGCAGCAGCACTCGCAAATGCACCCGCAGCAACCGCAGTGGAGCGAGGAGCCCGTGTCGGCCTTCTCGCACCGCCTCAGCGCTAGCGTAACGTTCGACTGCATGACTCGCTGGAAGAACGACCACCGCCATAACAATCTCCGCTGCAAGTGCCAGTCCTCCGGCACCGCCGCCGCTTCGGGTACCACCCCGATACCCGGTGCTACAGCCGGGACGAACGGCTGTGAAACCCCGGCGATCATGGCTGGGGGCGCCGATGCCCTACAGAATATAGATTGGACTTTTATGGATGATTTTGATTGGAACTTCGAGCCCGTGATGCCGGTGTTAACAGCGCCAACGTGAGAGTAAGCTGAAGATATGAAAGATGGGAGGAAATATAGTACAAATCGAGCACCTAGGTATACAAGACGTGTATGTTGTTATATTTAGGAACTGGCGTATCCATCGTGTGAGGCATCGACATATATACCTATATACGATGTACGAGCTTCTCAATAAATGTACAAAGAATGAGCATTAGTCTACGAAGCATATCGACCGAAACGGAAACTGAGCATAGGCGTTAAAACGGAGGGCAAAAGAATTATACCAAATAGAATGTTAACTCACCTTGTGTATCTCATACATCATCGCGCCTCGCAACTCTTCTACATAGGCATGTTAGGAATAAGAAAGGATATAAAGAATAATAAGCAACATCTGGAAACTCATCTACCATACTTCTACCGCATTGACGGCTCCAGTTGCAACCCTGTTATTAAATATTGCAGTTTATCATACATAGAGAAGTATTATGGTGCCCCTTGAGGTTCGGGCCTCGGATTAAATCAACTAGGGTCAAAAAGTATTACTATATATATACAAATAGTTATAGGTAGTATGATACATTCTATAGGCTGAGAGGGATATCATAGCGCTAATACAGGATCTTTGCAGGTCGTTCTTGATAACAATACGAGTTTTCTGACACTATTCTCCTCTCCTCTCAGCTACCTCCCTACGGTCTCGCCAGGATCTATATTTAAGCTAACACCGCCCCAATCCACGCTTACATTTTCGCTCGTAAGGAACCAGGGTATATGGTCGTTGTTCGCTGACAAGTTGCATGGACTAGTTGGGTTTGCAGGGGACTGGGTGTCAACGGCGTTCCTATATATGCCCGTGAGATTCCAGCGGTTGACTGAGCTTGGAGGGTTGGTATAATTTTGGGATGCTGGTGGGTGAGAGCTTGCGTTCGTATGGGGAGAGTCCGTGCAGTGTGGTAAGTCCGGTCCCGACCCTTGAAAGACCACACCGGAGCCCTGGGGGTAGAGGCCGGGATGTGACGACATCCCGGTGGATAAGTGATCTTTGGGGGAAGAATGAGTTGAGGGATTAGTTGACATTCGATCTGGGATGTTTGCAGCCCAGGGTGAGTCGCAGTTCTCGGAATAGCTATCCAAAGTGCTGGTACCGTGCGAAGGAGTGGGGCGTTTTCGTTTACTACTCCTTAAATAGTTCATGTAGTTAGAAGACCGAGCTTCCTCCAAAGATAAGGCGTTCTCTGTGATATCCGAGATCCAAGTCCCATGCTCACAGTCCATAGTATCCTCGACGATAGCTTTCCCCATGGGTTTCCCGAGTGGTAGTCGGCCTGGCAGCGGTGGTTGCACTTGGGAATGGCGGGATATCTTAGAGCGAGCGAGTAGGGGTATATTATGCGTAATTTGAATCCTAAACTCCGGTCCAAGATTATCGAGGGAAGGTAGTCGTGCAATATCGTTAACTCCATTTCGTTCGATATCGATTACTACTTGGCGGAGGTAGGCTCGCGTGATGGAGTGATTCTTTCCAAAGGCCTGCATGGCAGAAATAACAAAATTGAGGTTATCAACATTGGTGGGTGTCTGTGTTTCTTTACACAGATATACGTAGACGGAGGCTGCACAATATAACGATAACGCAGCTAACGGGCTTTTCTGTTGTTGCATTAGCATTGAGAGGTAAATAAGCAATTTGTCAATTCAGCGTATTACTTACGGGGCTTGAATTCACATGGCTAGTCAACCTGACGATGTTGACAATTTCCTGCGCAGCCGTGCTCAGGCGATCGTGACAGATTTTCTTGGCGCTCTCCGGTAGTTTATAAGCCTCTATCATCTCAATTGCAGCGTGATGCAAGCAGATGATTGATGCATGGAAATTAAGATTCGTATGTACAGCAACCGGGTCGCGATAGTTATCCGGTAACCGGAAAGACGGTGGAAGATACATGAACGCGCCCGAGAGCGTATTGTCAAGCTCGCGGTGGCGTTTCCAATACTCTCCATACTCATAATTATCGGGGTTATCTTTGGATTTTGGTTGATGAACGTGTTTGAGGATTTGGTTGAATCTTGATGTTTTTATTAGTAGATTGCACATATTTGAGGTGATGCAGCTCTGACATGTGACAAACTAGAACAGCCCCTGAAAAGGAAGAATACGTGTGCCCTTTCAAGGCATCTTGTATACTACAGGTTTCTACTTCCTCGCCGTTTAAAAATGCGTGTTCTGGCTAGCCCTTTTAGTTAGCAAAACAATATACTAATAGAAAAACAGCAGCAGAGACTTCGGTAAGTTTCAGGGGCGGTATCGGATTAACTTGGACATAGGATTGAGAGATGATTCTGTACGCATAGCTCTACGAAGGCGTTATAGTAACTTACAGCAGGGAGGAGAGTCGTAATCTAAGCGACGTATTAGTTATGAACTCGAATTTATTAGTTGCAGGTCTTACATCAGAGGCATCAATAAGAAACGGCCAGCCAGTTGAAATGGAACAGTGGCTGTCGATGCAAAATATTCCCCAAAAAACTCGCCGCCGTTCTTCTAACTCAACCCAGTCTCTTGGGGGTACTATAGTCGGACATATCTCTTCTGCGCTACCGTCGAGCCGATGAAGGCCCATCATTTGAGCAAGCCGAACCCCTCGAGAACCGCTCATAGCCGCTCGGGTGAAGAGCATCGCTTTGGCCTCGTATGTGGCTATAACGCACCATGCTTGAGCATGAGCGACAGTAATGAAGTGTTCACCGGAGCCCTTCAGGAAATAAGTAAAGTTTGACGAACGTTGTTCTTGGGATATAGCTACTTACTTTCAACTCATCTAACTCGGCATACTGCCGAGCACGCCGGTAAAAGATATCATGATAGGCTCCGTATTTCGGATTGCCATGTGCAGCAAGTGCCCAAATTCCATATTGGAGACACATAGGTGGTTTCATATGCGGCGCCGAATAGAAGGCCTGCAGATAGCGGGAGGGGTGAATTATAGGGATTAGATGTCCTTGACGCTCAAAGAAGATTCGGTTTCTGATTTCGTGAGCAGATAGACGTAGCTTTCCTTACGGATGGATAACTTACAAGTCCTCCATCATCTCAAAAGGGGGCAAACTTTCGAATATCCCACCAAGACCCATTAGATCGCCCATGAAAGGGGTACTCTCTTGGCCATGATTGTCTAAATTGGCGGTCGAGTAGGTGGTTGCCGGCTCTTGCTGGAATGAGAATGCATTGTCATTATCCAAAGGGGGTATGGAATCCGTGAAATCAATCCCCTGGAAGAGAATATCTTCAGTCTCTGGGAATTCAGCGGCTGGACAGTTGACTGGCTGCACGGTCTCATGACGCTGTGACCGGTTCTGGTTTGTTTCCCTCAGAAGCACTTCAACTTGAGCTACGCGTCCACGTTAGTTCATGTTTCGCGTCTTCCGACAATATCAAGTCATACTTACCCAGGCGAGCTTCGAGCTCCTTTACATTCCGGCGCTTGAACGCTGGTTTCCTTCGGGATTCGGGGAAGATGCATTCAAGCTTAGCCTTCTCGCAGCGGTTACAGCGAGGCTTCGTGCGATCACATTTGAGCTTTCGGTTTCTGTATGAAATGAGTTACAGAGCATAAGACATAATATTTATCAACTAATAATACCTGCATGACACACACGACTAGTATCACTTATAGTATTAGCATATCAGAAATCTTAAATAGGGGGGGAACAATGAAAATCACCAATATCTCTCCGGCGTGAGCCTCAACGGAGGAACCATCTCCGGCCATCGTATAAAAGCGATAAACTCATTTAAAATAACAGTATAACTTATGTTTACTCGCACATACTACGTTTATCGTCTACGCATGTACGACTCCGCTAGATATGATAAATAAGGGTTGAGTTGAACGGACCAGGCATCCAACAAGATCCGTCGAGGCATCGCCCATTCCAGAAAAGGAGGTACAAGGCATCCGTGCCCATTTGTCAGACGGCACAAACGGTACGGAGGTCAAAGTTTCTCCGAAACCCGATAGAACCCGGTGTCGGGTCCATGCACGGGTTCATCCTATCCGAATTAACGATATTAACCTATTAAGCGTATAAAAATAATAAGATGCATCTTCTTTGTTATGCATCTATTCATTCCTAGTAGAAGCGCGTGTTTAGGTAGGTATTTTTGAGAAACCCAGTGAAGCATTCGGATGATAGAATTATTTTATATATTAGTTACATGAACTTACTGCTTATTGCATTATTTAGTTGTCAAACTTGGTTTGCTCGATATTCGCTTACGCGCGTACAAAGAAAACCACATTCGAAGACGCAGATAAAGCAGGTATGAAGACAATAATAGAGGTATATATCTTCGACTTTTCTATTCTCTGTTTTTCTTATAATCTTCTGTTTTCCCCCTGCTGTCTAAGTTTAATTATCTCCCATGCGTGCCTAAGGTACCTAGCTATTAGCAACTCGAATTATCTAAATATAACACCTACGATTTTCTCAAAAAAAAAAAGAATCCTATTCCAAGAGTACAATGCCTACCTACTAATAAGTACCCAGGCCTGTTACGCTGACCAGATACAACTTTATTAAAGGAATAGGCCATTTCCTGGTAACGAGCCACTTTCGAGCATGCGTATGATTCCTGAAACACACATTTGCAAGCATAGTAATACTAGTAAGCGACCTGTCACTTAGCTACGTGTCCATAGATCCATGGGTCACAGTACGATATCCACATCAATCCATGGTGTACGTACCCAGAACAAACTTGAATTCCGCCTTGCCACGGATCCCGCACACATAACATTCGTATAGCAAGTAAATACAGTTATACCGTGATGTAATAAGAAGGCTCAGTGGAGTATTTCGGCGTCAAAGGCAAATATACAGTAGGCAACCTAAGATTGGGACCATATTACAGTCCTGTGGATCCAAGGAGCCTCTAAGCTGTCAAGTGCGTACGACAGCTGAAGATAATTCGGCGCCTATGCATAGCGGATATAGTCCGTACAGTACTATGTACTAACGTATGCCGGCTAATACAGACTAGAAGTTCCTGCTAGCTTTCGGTAGACCAACGTTCCGTTGCTAGCGTAGAGGCAGAAGACAGGCAGAAGACATCTCCACCGGCGGAGTGACAAGTGCAGATCATTTTAGATCATAGTCGGCATTCGTTGGGAACTTGGAAGTAAACAAAAAGAGGAGCCGGTGTCTAGGCCAACGGAGCCATGCTAACAGTGAGGCGGCTTTCTGAACTAATTCATCCTACGCACTTGACTCTACCACCATTGTAAGCGCATTTTCGAGTCTAAAATGGCTCTGGAGATCCAGACGCGCGGTATTTGTCCCGGGGGCTTCGGTGTGGAAATGCACACTAACATAGTATTCAAAGTAGGAAATATTAGAGTGCGTTATCCTTGTAAACCTATTATCTCTTCTAGAGTATATCCTATCATATATGCATGAGCGGCTGCCTCCGAGTCATGACTTTAAATTTTTGGTGAGACTGCTCCCGTATTAGTCAATGGGACGACCTCTGTCCCAACTAGCCGGGTCATTCTGAACCTACAACAAATAAGCTAGCATTTCAGATTGTGAGGAAACCTAAATGTAAGTGAGGATGGGGTTCGGGGACGAAGATAAAAGTCAATGAAAGGCTTGGTAACTACCTACCTACCTAAATGAAGAAGCAGCTACTTAAGTTGGTAACACTACCTAACAGCTTTCTCGTAGCCGGGTAATTTAGCCCCTATTTTAATAAAATAAGCTTATTGTGGCATTTCTGCCAACTGAATCATTTGTCTATACTATGATACTAAGGAGGCAAAAAAGAAGTTCATTAAAGTTTTCCTACCGTGGTCTGAGGATGCATGATTGATCGATGAGTGTTACAAGTTACATCACTGTTCGAGTAACTATACAAATCCACAAGCTTTAGGTACCCAAATTACGATAAATACATTCATATAGCAGATGATATCATTCCGTAGCGATATCAAGGGGGGAAGGCGGCCCCCATACTAATATGCCTAGGATTATAAATCCTCCGCGTATTCTCGCTCTATGACGGGAGGTTAATATATTACTGGTGTTGTATGATAAACAGAAGCTGTTAAACAGCCTAAGAAATATAGATGCATTCATGCAAGTCTTGCCGTGAGGCGCCTATGGGAAGTAGGACAGATCAAGGCTACCTATCGCTTGTAACGGATGGGCCATGCAATTGGATGTTGTTGAGTTTACCAGGGGTAAAACTCGTAAGTTGGCGAGTACAACAAGCTTTTCTTGATAGGGCGTCAATACTTAAGGTTGGACCCATCAGAATCAACAGAGTTTCCTGTAAGTCGGTACATTTAGGTAATCCAGTGAAAACTCAGGTACAGCATCTTCTCCGTCTCATGTTGTGTGGTGTACAATACAGAATAGTTCGAGCTAGCAATTCAAGCATTTGACTGTCCTACTCATCCGGAAAGCTACGAGAGCAAATTTGACAAGAATGTTTATCGACCCCCTTCTCGAAACCTTAGCTACGTCGTTACGACTATGAGCAGCAGTAAAGGAATTAGGAGAGCCAATGATGAACCTAATATAATGACAACTGCACGATAAATGGTTGGAAAAGGAGTACTTGATACTATGATTGTAGACTACGCGAATACACCCAGGGGTACGGCAACAAGACATTATAACCGTTACATATAACCGTCTTTTCTCCAGCGCGGCTCAAGTGAGATGTTTCAGATGTCATCATCAATATCTGAGACCCATCAGAAAGCTTCGAGACATGACTAAAAGAGGGGATTCCTTGCCCCCTTAAAGATGAAGAGACATTGACTTTGTTTTTTTTTTGTCCGAAGAGAGCGCCATTTATGTCTCAGGTCAAGAGCGGACCGGCCGGAGATCCGTGCTACGGCTACCACATTCGGGAGGCAAATTTTGGGGAACAAAGAGTTCGTAAAAAAAAAACTTCATCCAAGGTGTATTCGATTGTGGATGAGATCCATACGTTAGATAGGTACCTAGGGTTAGGTAGGTAACTTTGCATGCCACTGTGTGTATATTTAGGTACTAGGCAGTCTAATGGACGGAGGCGAGGATGGTTGACACTATCTCAGACTAAGACACTTGAGATGTCATACTAATGTACACTAGGCTTTGCCCACCTATGGCAATTGACTAGATTGGTGCCACCACGTACCTAGACCCCATAGACGGCAACCTCCGTGGTTGATGACTGAACATCACGGGGCTTACGGTAATATTTGGATAGGAATTCTGGCCAGAAGCTCCACGATGAGATTATCCATGTCTAAGTTAGCATGAAGAATGCACCTGTCACATTCGTCTAGCATAGATTAGATCCCGTCAATATATCTCGTCAGCGGGTATTTGCTCTGCATTCAGTATGGCCGGAATTCCCTGGGCGCTCCCAACCCAGTGGTACTTTGGCCACTGCATGACTTGGGACCGACACGATGAACAGATGGCACGACGTCTGCTTATAGCAGAAGAAGTGAGCCCATTTTTCGGGTTCACAGCTTTTGGTCAGAGAGCAGAACACCGAACGTACGTCAGCTGTTCTGCAACGCCTGTCGTCATCCGAATCCGTTATGGAAATATGCCTGCCGCTGGGTGATAATCTGGGTTAAGTGATGAAACTGTGCGATGCGGCGAGATTAGGTGGCCGTTGCGATGAGTTTGGTAGCCAACGAATTTAGAGAAAGGCATCCTCCCATGTCCACGGGCATCTGCATTTAATCTATCGATCGGAAGGGCGGTATGCAGGATAATATATTTATTCTTTTTCTTTTTCCGTGAACTGCTAATGCGAGAGCGCCTGCAGCTATCTTGGTCACGAAAGCAGATCTCCTATAACACTCGGAACGGATCCCGGCTTATGGTTGGATCCATAGCTCTCACCTTGGTTCGGGAACGATCCGTAGAACTAGATGCATGCTTTGGCCCGGCAAACGATATTAAGGATTTGACGTCTTTCTATCATCCGGATAATGCACTTTTGACTTAAGGCTAAATTTGCACGTACATCTGTGCTTCCACGTATCCTTCGCTTCGATTATTAGTACTTTCTAATCAATCCAAGGTACTATGCAACTCATCCCCTTTGTTTTTTGTGGCATTCGAACGATCATTTCTTTTAATCTAATGCACCGAACCCCCTATTAGTTATTTGGAAACCGTATTCGCCCCATAAATCATACCCGATACATGAATTTCTGATACAGAATGCCGCTGAAAGAGGTGTCGAAGACTAGTTCGTAGCCAACTCAACTCTTGAGAATAGGCCGAGAATAGAGTTCGGTCGAGGTCTTGCAAGGTGAAACCGCCTTAGTCCATAAATAAACATAGTAATAATACAAACGCAATGCTCTCGTAAGGGGAGTCCGGGCTCCTCATATGCTGCCTCGCTCGTTGCCGTTGACTCTGCGGCGTTTGATAGACTCTAACTCGGGGTCTTCATCGCTCGAGGGTCTACCGTCCGCATCGTAGTCCGTTCGTTCGGTTGAAGGCAGTAGGTTGTTTTCTGCGACGCGCACATTCATTGCATCGGCCTCAGCACGGGCATTATTAATCATGTTAGGTAGCTGCCGTCGCCTCGCATTGATGAACCAGTTGGATATTTGATCTGTCACAAATGCCTGGTTAGTATGGAGGGTAATCTATAAGCTTTGATGTGGTTATCTCTATAGTCACTTCTCGACGAGCTTGGCAACTCTTTTTCTGATCTTGCAACATGAAAATTCAGCACTTGACAAAACATACTCAGTTGTAATCCTGTGTCCTTCATCAGTTGTTGTTTTTCCTCCTCGGTCGGATAAGGATGCGACAAATGAGCGTGAAACCAAGCACGCAGTTTATCAGTTGTCTCTTTCGGTAAATTCCCACGTCTTTTTCGCTGTTTGCCTTCGTAGTTTCCTCCAGCCCCGATATCACGGGTCGGTATGTAGCCCTCGCGCGTTTGATGACCGTAGGGTGAGGTCGGGATTATTGAAGAAAACATCGGCCTGTCAAAAGGGTGAACAGACCCCACGGAAAGAGACTGTACCCGATTGGGGTGACGGTAGCCGTCGTGATATCCAGTAGGCCGATATGCGGGTCTTCTATTATCTATACGGTAGTTGTTAGTGCTAATATCTCCTAGACTTCTCGCCCTTGTGCGGTTTATCTGAGCGTAGCTCCTGGGTGTGTCTTCTTCGGCCCCAATTATACTTCGAGCAAGCTCCAGCAAGGATGAACGCGATGGAATCCTTGATTTGTCTACATCATCAGGTGGTCCTGGTAGTATGACTGGGTGTAGGAGAGGAATACCGCCAGTTGGGGGTCTGGCTCGGTTTGACTTACCCCATGCTTCTACATCTGCTCTAGAATCAAGGGGCGGTGACACCGATCGATAAGAAGCTACATTCGAACTGGTGCATAACCTTGGAACCGAGTTTGTTCTCCCAACATCTCCTCTACTCTCAATCTCAAAGCGTCTCGTCGGATAGGCTGGTGAATGTATATATTCCGGATGCATCATTTCAGCATTGAAGGATCTCCTAACAGGACTGGTTGCGGAGGGTTGTGTCGTAACTATTATATCTTGTTGCCTTTGCCTTTGCTTTTCAAAATCGGGGAAGGCCTAATGGTCTGTTAACCGTATTCTTGATTCAGACGTAGTGAAATTTACCTGTCGGATTGAGGGTAGAGAAATGATCGGCTTCTCAATAGGATACTGGTCAAGACGGCCATTGGCCCAACGGGACTCTCGAGACATTCCAGAATTGTAGGACGAATGTATCGTCATGGCAGACATATCGTGGGTCAAAAGCTATGTATATGCACCTCGATCTCACCACCTATCCTTGTTGTCAGTCCGACAAGAATCATAGCCAAGTCACAGGACATTTCTTACTTGCTTTCCTCCTTGCTTCGCGTGGTGTTATGTCTATCTCGACTCAGATATGTAATCTCTACTCGGAAAGGGTTACGGAGACCTAGGTAAGACTTGAAAATATTCAAACAAGAGATTATCGTAAATAAGTACTAATTTATCCCAAGGCGAAAGCAATTTAAGTGTGGGAAGGTCATAAATCCCAGTTAGGCCTCACTAATAAATAGTTTTGGTAGATAACTGTGCAAATATCGCGTAGGAGTAGAGGTCTATGCATCCGGTCTGAAACTACCGGAAGAAAACATAAAAACATATCGCCAATTCGGAGGCGGAAGTCTCTTCTATTATGTTTGAGATGCGAGGTTCTTTGAAGGTGTGGAGAGGTATGGAGGTCTGTTTCGACGAACTGACTAAACCGCAATAAGCCCAGGATGCGAGGCATGGACAAGGATGACATACATAGATGCTAAGACAACGTTCAGGGTATGAAGAATAAGAAGACCATAGCCGTGGACTAATCTGTACCCACCTCCCCACAGACGGTTACTGGTGCTGTGGCGCTCTGCGGGCGATAGACTGAAGACTGACAAGCTAGCCTTTGGGGTGGTACGTTTCCTAGGGCCTACATGGTATGTACGTAGTATGTAAGGTTACTGGGTTACTAGAAGCGCACATGGCTCAAAGGGTCTGGCTAGTCTGACTTGCCTACCCAGCCTACCCAGCCTACGCAGGAGGTTGACGACAGGCTTGGCTGGATACGTGATGGAGTACTGGATACTTGTAGGGGAGCAAGTGACACAACCACAGTAGGGACCTTAGGGTCAGCGTTGGTAGTAGTATTGATGTACATGCAGGACAGGGGTCAGACCCCGGACCGTGACGGTTATTGATTTGGTGCCAGATGAAATTGCCCGATGAAAAGGAATACGCTACCGGGGTTGGCCTTAGACACGTACCATTGCATACATGCGATGCATTTGGAAGACCGGATCGAAGTCTCCCCCTCCTTGCAAGCCTTGTAAGATGGATCTAAGTTTTTTAACAAAAGGGGGAGGGTTTCCCAACCAAAATCAGGGGGAGATACATGGAAACCTAGCACGTGTCCACCAGCAAGCATATCGAATATTGACTCGAAATAGCCTGGTCGCATTAGACGTTATCAAAGCAGATACCAGCCACGGTGATAGGAGTGTGCACTGGAAAGTCAGGTAACTAATAATTATTTAGGTGGTTTTCGAGCTGTGTCGAGGTCGTGGTCTAACATTAAAGGAAGAAACGATACGAGTAACCAAAAAATAAAAAACCCTCAGAGCAAATAATCGCCTGTATATTACCGACCTGGAGGAAAGTTCCTGCAGTTCGCCATAAAACACCCTTCAAAACTATGTAGACTAGCTAACTTATACGGCATGACGCAGTGGTGCACCCGAAAAGATATCACTGATAAAAAGGTTAACATTCTTCTCCCCCCTTATGGAGAGTTAAGTTTTTGAAGATTTGAACCAACAGTTTGAAAACTTCAGTTTTTAAGCATAATGAATGTATGGGATTACCTTTCGGTAGGACGCTATGACAATGGGTGGGTGTCGTCACCCATAGCATTTGCTTTTTTCTTTTCTTGAGAAAAAAAAATAAAGATAATGACGATGAATAATAAAATTTAATGCCTACCAATTGTTAGAAACGATATACTAATATCTCGTTATATGCTTAGACTTAGGTATATATTAGTATTAGCTAACCCGACCTAACTCCGCCCATTAAGACCCCGATTTAGTATTACACAAGGTTGAGTTATATTAATAAATCCATCTCTATTGACCCGATTTTACTGGGAAAGCCGTTCCCATCTTTGCCCATGGGGCCCGGCGGGACTTCTCAAGTCCTAGATGACAAAGTGATCCGTGACAAGAATCAGGGGTGATGAATCGTGTTAAATGTTAGTACAGGTTTGTGCAGTACTCATAAAATGAGCCCACATAACATTATATAGCATTGTATAGCATTGTATATTATATTGTGTCTTATCTAACAAGTTTAAGATAATACTTCCCAAAGCCGGGGGGAAATCTAGAAATCTAGAAATCTGCCAAGGACGTATCCATGTCCCTTGCCCCCCTGGAATGGCATAATCCAGTAAGCCGATAACTTCAAATGCTTGATATATACTGATCGGAGTATATATATCAATCTCACCAAGGAAAAAAAAAAAAAGGAAAAGGAAAAGGAAACGAAAATAGGAGAAAAGCCAAGCCAAAGGACAGTAGTCTAAAATAAATAAGCTGCAAGAATAATTCAGTCCGTCCGCCTCAGCTTCTTGATAAGCACTTTGGTAAACACCGGATAAAGCCAAAAGTTATTAAATTCCATCCGAGCAACTTTATATATGACCCCCTCCCCCCCTTTCAAGCTCCGAGCCGCTGGGTCCTTTGATTCAGCTATCAAGCACAAGAAGGTTTTCCGCGTTATTACACGTAATTAGCTCGGCCTTCCAATTTCAGACGCAGAGTGAAGTACATGGACCGACCTCAGGCTATATTTTCCGACTACACAGCTGAAATTATCCTTAGTAGCCAGCTTTGACGTTAAGCACATCGATATATGAATATATTTAGACGTTATTATGATTATCAATTCATAGCCAATCAGGCTATGCAACCAGCGAATCGGAAATTTCCAGCAAGCCTCAGGCGAGTCATGAACCAAGACCTGAGCAACCTGCCGTTTACATGTGTATAATACGTTCTACCTTCACCGAGTGCTAATAGAAGTAAATAATACTACAATTCTAAGGGCCGCCTAGAGCGTTATGGCAAAATTTTATTTAGTACCTATTCATATTATGGATAATTACTAGACCTGCTTCCTAGCCCATTGACGACAGTGACTTGTATCAGGCTATGAAATCTCAAGGCGCTTTTCTCTGATTTATTACCTGGCTCTGATCATTAGCTACAAGGTATCGAGTCATAGCATTGTGGCGGAAATGGAAACAGGTAGATACACAATATGGTAGTGTACCAAAGGTGGATTGCCGCTAAACAGCCGCGACGACAATTCGGGAATGCATAACGTGTACTGTATTGACATACATGACGGTATGCGTAACCTGGACCTAGTGGCATCCGCCCCGATGGGTACGCGGTGATCCCCTTCTGCTGCTCTAGCCGGCTGTCAAACCTCGTCGGGTTAGCATGTTTTTGGCAAAATCCCCGTACCCCGTCCATGGACGATCCGCATCATTCAAAGCTTCAAGACAGATCGGTGCCGAGCCGTCATATGCCTTCATATCTTTCATGTGTTGCGATTGGTTCCCATTACACTCCCCAGCAACTGTCACTCTTGCACTAAGCCGTTCGCCTCCCTGTAGGACACTTTAGGAAAGGCCATATTACCCTCAATCCGTGATTCGTAGTAAGACTTCGTTTTCGAGGATATCATATGTTGTGATATGGACAATGTGATGCTGAGGGTCCGAGTCAGTCGGCAATAATGCCTCGAGTAGCGTATAGGGCTTACTCTGGGCCGTTCGAGGTTAATATTTCTATCTCTACAAGCTGGGAAGTGCGGGTTGGCGGACTGTTTTCAAGCACATGCGCGCTAGGTATCGTCGCTAATAGATTCATACATACACAGGCAAAGTATACTTCATACGTTGAGCTTCATGCAAGCTGTTTCCCGAAAACATGACAGACAAACTTTTTCATCAAACCACAGCTGATATAGATATATGAAAACGAGACACAAGCTTATCATTCGAGGAAAGATTAATATTGCCGCAGTAGTAAGTATTCATCAGGGACACGCCAGAGATTTTTTTTGCGTACTGCTTCATGTATGCTAACGCTAGGGATGAATGGCCTTACCCCCCTGGCGCGGCCCCCCCACCTGGCTTCCTCATCAGCCTGTGCGGACTTTCACCGCATATGCTTTCACACCTACACACGGGTAACAGTAAACGTAAATTCCTGACACTTGGCCGAATTAGCTTAACGCCGGGAGGTGGTGGTCCCATCCTATAATTGTAGTTTATTGTAGTGTTGTCCTTAAATTGTCTAGGCTGTTAAGATTTTGATCCGGTTGGTCCCAAGTGCAAGTTAGGTACGATCTGAAGTTTGCAGTACACACTGCCAAGGGTTGCAGATCTCTTTCCCCATCGAAGCAAGGGGCATCTTTCGTAATCCCGAGAAGCTGGGGTGGTGACAGAACGATCCCGTGCGCCGCCCAAGCGCCTTGTGTTCGTAACGTGGTGTGCGAGGTGTATAACTGGTCCAATGGCGTTACTAGGAACACAAGAGAGAGACAACGACAGCGGAACAGCTGCAGGTCAATGAATCCGGATCCATGACCACAAACCTGGTTCCCGGGTTCCGTCATGTTGATCTTGCTCATTTGTCACATCCTAACCCTGCCAACTTTTCGACCCGGTGCATACGTACCTAGTAACCACCATCCCGCTGGGACACAATTAAGCTATACCGGTAAATACAAAAACGAGTCGAACGGTTATTTTCTAGCTTGGTGTTCACATATGTCATATACATAGTACTCCGGGGTAAGTTGGTTATACTTGAATCTCTACTATTTTTCTATAATAAGAGCTAATCAAGCAACAAGGTAAATTTGGTCCTGTCTATGGTTACTTACCTAAGGTAGGTAACTATTCGGAAATTCTCAGTCACAATTTAATTCCGTATCGAGTAGAACTGATGGTGTAGAATGATTACGGCGAGGAGCCTTACTTACTGTGATAACTACCTACCTAAAGACATATCTACCCACCCGGGGGTTAATGAGCGCACCTAGGCTTATATAAATGAGCTGAACCTTACTTTGTCTTGTTCGGTGGCGGGCGATAGCGGAGGTACGGGGGCGTGAAGAAAAGGGTCGGAAGAGGCAAGGACTCGGAAGTCCGGCTTGTGGCTAAGTAAGCCGGTGTAATGTATAGGTAGGTGTTCACTACCTCCTATACACAGGTATACACTGCACTATACAATACCTACCTGTATATATTATATGCAAGTATATTATGCTAGATTCCCGTGATTTATCCGCTATAAGTTACAACAAGTATAACTAATCCACCGCATCAGTCGAGATCAGCCATTTTTCATTTCCTCTCCCCCACGATTCCCCACGATTCTTTCCACACAGTAAACTCTGAATGCATCATCTTCTACAATACCTTAGGTACCTTACTTACCCACCTAGCCCAAGGTAATTTTTATGTTCAACTACTTGGATACCCGGTACGTAGAATCATCATTGTATTTGACATCCGGTCATGCGCTCATATGCTGTGATTAGAACCAATTGGACACGAAATTAGGATACGCCGAGTAGGTTGCTGGCGTTATATCCGTAAATCCGTTACTGTGTGCATAATGATGCCAATCACCTCTTCTCCCCACCAATTTGTCGCCTGCCACACAACGGCCTAATGCATTCAAGCTTCCTTCACAACCATCCGTCATACCCAAGAGCCTGCTTAGCATGTTCCTATCCTTCCGCTCGTGAACCAATAATATAGATTCCCGCCTCGCTGACATCGATCAGATACTCTTATTGATGCGGCGACTCAAATGGCCGCATAGCTCAACCACACCATCGGCCATACATATTCTTATATGTATGCAACCGGCCTCGTGTCTTCGTGTAGCACACATTCTTCATAGCACGAGTCCACTTTCTAGGTCTTTTTTTTTGTTTTAATTTTTCCTCCTTCTTTCCTATTGTCACATACAGAGAAGGGAGAGATAGTTATCCTATTATCAGTAAGCTCTTCATCAGCTCTATATGGCATCTGGCCCTAAATTCAATTCCACGGGCCAACCTCAAACCAATCTTAGCCCTGTTGTCATCGACAGTGTCTTAGTTTACTGATCCACAGCTCCGGTGGATGATAATGGGCCCTCCTATTCGCGACATTTCCTAAAACGGGCAAAGATGCGGTGGACAGAGCCGGAATGAATCCACATCCTTGGGTCTACCCTTGATACTTGTTGTACTTGACAGTCCCTGTCACTGACTTCCTTCCCTTTGCTTCTGGAACGACGTGCCTACAACCCGACCCTCTGTGCCGAGTTTCACCCGACTATTTGCGCACCCCCCTGGTGATACCTAAGGTACCGTCAATGCAAGCTGCTTACGACGACTGGATTTGGACTTATCTGGACAGCCATGCCCACGCCTTCACATACGTGTCGTGCCAATTTGCACCCACAACCAGGCAAGAATGGTACAGTATATCCACTCCCTATCTAGTCACAATATAAGCCACAAACCAAAAATCGAATTCGGATTAAGGCGTCTAGATTTATGGCTCTTGAATACAACAGCGACAGGAGCCGGGATTTCATACAAGGCATTTGATACAATTGTATCTTTCAGGAGAGGTAGTTTAGTCTCGTGAAACTCCTCACGCCGGCCAACCGCTTTCCAGCTGTGTTCCTGCCTGGAGAGCTTAACGATTTGCGAGCAGGGGACAGTCGTGGACCGTCCGCACAACATCGCCAATCTCGCAGACGGGCCATTGGAATCTATGAGGTATCACCACAACACCAAAGCCGCACAAAGGCATTCTTAGCTAAACGGAGTGTCATTGTTTAAAGCTTGACTATCCTTCATATCCATCGAGCCTTTTTCTTCTCTAGTTGGACCCAAATGATGACAAGGGGCTGCATTGGCCTAGATCTTATCGTTAGACAGCATTTCCACCGCCAGTCCGCGCTGCACAAACGGCTCTCTGCATAGTTCAGTGGGGTCCGTGGCTCAAGGAAGCACCCGTCTGCCAAAATATAAAACCGATAATCGACAAACTAGAATCAGCCTCTGACAAACTATGGTAATACGAGAACGTCAACCGTTGAGCGCTTTCTACCCTGTCATGACGAAAGTAGTCATCTGCTACAGTTCTATCTATACACGATATATACCCACCTAGGTAATTAACTCCGCGGGGGCGACCTTACCTATCCACAAGCTTAAATAGCTCCCGTTGTCAGTCCAGGTAATTAGTGGCCATCCACATTCTATTAGCACGTTTCAAGCACGTTGGCTTCTTTTCACAACAAGTCAACTTTTCGGTCTGAGCACAACGCGAGTCTCGTCTTATTAAACGGTGAGACATGTCATTTTAAAGCTGCCAGCCCAAGATCTGAGGCTGCGTATCGGAAATATGCATACAGCATGTCTCGTCACAGTATAATCTAGCTGCAGAAGGGTTACCCCTTCTGGCCGAGTACATCGCTAGATATAGCACTTCCCTCAACGTTTAACCAATTGTCACAATACAAGGCTACGGGCTAGTCTGATTATCTTCGACATACCAGTCACATATCAGTCCACCATACTATTATATCGCAACCATACTCTAACCATGTGCTATAAATCTCGTCTTCTCAGCCAGCCTCTTCTAGGACGATCACACCAAGTTCGTTTTTTCCTGTTCCGCTTATCGTGACGGCCGAGGCAATTTATTCAAAATACTTTTTTACTTAGGCTTAAAGAATCAAAAGGCTAGCCTAGTTGAAGCAACATAAAGGACCATGAGATGCATTTTCCACGTTTAGGAACCTGTGCGCACAGCATCGGGCCAGTATTATCCGGTCACGACCATAAATGTGGCTTAAAGGTAATCATACATACACTACTAATAAGGACAAATCATTAAACTGTGTACTAGCCTATTAGGTAGACGATAACTTAAGTCAATTCAGATCTGAAAACTTACTAACATTATAAAGCTTTTATAGATAACTGATACTTAACCACCAAGACTTTTCTCGAACTGAAGCCTCACCTCTAATAAAGCACGGTTCATTATGGGTTATGGTGATTGGTCATGTTAAGGAAATGTCTGTATGGAAGTATTGCTACAGGACTAGGTATCAGCCGAGGTTTGTTCTAATTATACTCTCCGAAGAAAGTGAGGCAAACTCGGTGAGTAAGACCCCGTTTATTAAAGATTGTGAACACCCGTAGCCGTCTTCGGTGAGAGCTACACCGGTGAGCGGCGCAGGTCATTCGAAATATGGCCATATGCTTGCATGGCACCCCTTCGATGTGGGCGTCATTCGGAAAATGCCACTCATCTCATTCTCCTTAACAAGCAAACCTTCAACCATAGTTTTTCAGACGTTGGATCAACTTGTTCCCGTACAGCTAGGATAATGTACCTAGCTCCCCCAGCTAGTCCAAATTTGGCTATAAGACGATTCTAAATCGGGTAGTTGACACAATCGTCAGCACATGTCAACATCTATAACTTCCCAAAAAGACCGAGATTTGTGCGGATAATCCTTCTTGACTGAGCACTAGTTCGAGTTACTGCCGCGAGGGAGAATGAAAAGCGTGGCATGGTCCCATACATAAGCCCAGAATTATAGGTAATAGCATCTTGGTGTTATCAGATCTCGAGCGGAGGGATGCCGGGATGTCATCAAGGATCTGACAGATGAAAGGGCCGGTGCTCCTATTCCGGTTCTTGGCCCGCGGATAGGCGACACATGGGAGCACATGCTTGGTAGATTTCGTACGAAACGACAGCAACGCTGGGTCAGAATCTCATCGACGATCCTCTAGGGATCCCCTAGGGGATCCAACTGAAGATAGCGATCAGCAAAGCCTTAAAAACTAGCTCGTTGGAGTGGACCGGCGTACTGTACGCCCGATAGCCCAAATTGAGAAGCAAAGCCGACATCAAAGTAGGTCAGATCGCCCAGTGCAATTATTGAAACGGCGTTATTTATTATGTTAGATATGCACGTACATGCGGACAGACATACCATTGTATGATGATACAGTACAGAACTTGTTTAGAACATCTCCTAACAGGGGTCCGAGCGTCTGTCAACTTGAAATCCTTGGAACGGGAAATGGGAATCATGGGATGGTATTTACAGGGGGACCCGGTTGTCACATCTCTGACGACCAAATCGCATCTCAGGATCTTGTTCCCTGTTAAAAGTCGCCTACGACCCCCCCTACCACCCTGTCAACTGTCAAGCCTCTGTGTCCCTTGTTCTTGTTAATTCACTTGTTATTGACTTACCCAGATTTACTTAACGCCGCCCCGGCCCCGCGCCAAAGTGAACCCCCTGTACCTTTCGACCCCCAAAAGCCAAGCCTCCGGTTGCGACCAAGATCGTTGCTACTGTACATTACAATACAGTACTAAGTAGTATTCTCCCGTCGAGTTCGCGAAGGTAGGGGTTCTTCGTCCGTGTGCAAGGTCTGAAGTCCGAGGTTCCACCAGTGAGCGTGAGGTTCAAGGAGAATAGTTGCTCTTATACCCTTGGCATTTTATTCACGGCTTGCATATTGAGCAGATATAGCCAAGTACCTAGCTCAGTATCTAACGTTAGGCTAGATATCTTAAATATTACTTGCATATGACTAGGGATATACAGATATATAATGGTACGCATTTATTTATCTACATATATATACCTAGACACTATCACACATTTTTATGTATGGGGGGGTCCCAGTCCTAACACGTGTGGATCAGAGAAAAAAACGGGCATGTCAATCCAGAATGACGGGGTGCCTGAACCAAACCGAAAACATGCCATTTCTGGGTGCGATCCCTGCCTTAAGCATTAGCGTCAGAACGATCCACCAAATCAATCATTCGCGGGCCGTTCACCCCAATCCCCTTACTCGGTAGGGGTAATAGGTTCTTTTTCAAGCTCCGGGGGGGGCAACAAGGCACAACAACTTATTTCGTTTGTTAAGATACGAGAGCACATGCCAACTAGTGACTCGCGCGGAATGAGCCGAGTACCTTACATCCCCCCATTAAGCGAATGAGGCTCACTTTAGGATCGTAAGATATTAGTATGTAATAAGTAAGGTCGGATATCCAGGGGGGTGTTTATCTTACGCACGAAGAGGAAAGAAAAAAAAAACATTAAAAAAAAGGGGGAAATACTATTATGAAATTTCTCACTTACTATGTAATCGACAGCGATAACTACCGAGATAGGTAGGTACGGCTTTAAGTGAAAGATGACCTATCAAACGCACACGCCGCGCGTCTTCCTGTAACGGCGTGGCTTCTTGACCTGTTTGGGTATGTTGCCCGTAGGGCTGTCGCGGGACCAGGGGAAGCCAGCTTGCCGTTGCTATCAATTTGAGACAAAGAGCCTCTCTCTCTCTGTGTCTCTCTCAGCGACTACCGCAGGCCGGTGAAGGGCTTACCGCAGAGCTTTTAAATGAGAACGAAAGCCGCACGGTTGCTGCTAATTTCGGGATGTCTAAGCTCAAGCGTTATGCAGTGGAGGTGTCAGAACCTACAGACACCGATGAAGAAGAATAATAAAAAGGTGATGGGAAAGCGGTCTAGGGGGGGGAAGGGCCCAACGAGCCGCGGGAGGCTCAATCCTTCATTGGATCCCCGGTGCAGCGCGGAGAGAACCCGTCAAACGCCATCTCAACCTGCCAAGGCTTCAGGTCGGAAGATTACCGCCACAGCAAAGAGGTGAGGTGTCTGTCGTATATTCTTTTTTTTTTCTTTTTTTTTTCTTTTTTTTAATTATCTAGAGGTCGAGGTTTTTGAAACGGCTCGACCTGCCAGCGTTGCAGGGTCGCGCATGCAAGATCCTGGGGTCACCAGCCACTCATTCATCGGAACCAGGGAACGCCGAGTGTGTAAAGGAGGCAAGCTATTCGCCCCGTCCGTCAAAGTTCTCAATCGGCGAGCGGGCTTGGTGGTACGGAATGGTCTGCTCAGCAAGAGTTTGCGCGCGCGGGCTACAGCAAAGTGACGAGACAAGTCGTTGTTTGGCGACCCGCCCCCGTCTTGAGTTGCTATTCCACACGCTGGCGAGCCGCCTCCGAGTGGAACTTTGTGGGTAGTAATGGGGGGAGGTCCTAGTATTTTGAACGGCTCGAGGCGATTTGGACCTTCGCCCGTTCACCAATGACGCACTGAACCGACGGTTTCTAGAATTTTGACATCTGCGGGACGGGAAGGGACATGCTTACGCCACCACTTCGTGACTAAGAGCTGATGCGTGGAGACTGGCCAGAAGTTTGGGATATAGTACGCGTAGTAGGTAGAAATATGTATGGTAGCATGCAGCATGCACATGTGGCTGACGAATACGTCTGTATTGTTTTCTAGCCTGTCGTAATCATTGGTAATGCGGAGCTTAGTTGGTGATGGAGACTGGCGGGAAAGTCGGGCTCTGCTTAGTACAGGCCTAAACCCTTAGGCCTTACGATATGCATACGTTTTTACCGGCTGTAGTTATACCTCAGCCCAAGAGAAATAACTACCTAAGTTTAGGTCACGAGTTTAGCTAACTGCTACTGTAGCAATGAGAAAGACACATGGAGAAGACCCTGAGATTGGGACTTGCATATGCACGAGGAGCGTAAGAAGACGCCAAATCATATGATGCTTATTCTTACGCTCTCATACTCCAACGTATATCCGAGAATAAGCAAGTGTTAAACAGCCCATTACTACGGCATCTGGGACTATGTAAACGTCATCGAGATATCATCAATAAATGTAGGCATACCCTCCCAGTGAAACCTCTTCGTTCTTGGGGTGTTCGTGCTTCTTGTCTATAACTTGTTTTGGTGCGATCCAAGGTCCAATGATATACTAGAATCAGCTAATAACTTTTTTTTTTTTCTCTCGGAGTAGACTGCGGCCACAATCAAGACCCGAGATTGGAGTGCAATCCCCTCCTACGACACGGTGATCATCGCCATGTCAGTAACGTCTCTCCGGGCCTATGGCAGGATAAAGCGCTTGGTTTGTAGACGATATCACGTTGACAGTTGCTTTAGTCTCCAACTGCTGCAACTTAAGGTTGTGCTCGATAAACACAGGCTTGCTAATACATGAGCTTTTTTTAGAGTGACTACCTAGGTATGTACTGAGAGGTGGCTAGCTGTACGGGAATAGCACAGCAGATTAGACTAAGAGTCATGTTGTAGATAATACTTTAGAGTTGGACGAGAACACGGAATATTGGCTAGGCACTTAGCTATACCACGGCAAGAGATCGGATAAAGTTTACGGTCTTAAGCCTTAGACAGCGATGGAGATAGCTTATGTATGATTTATCAATTATATCAAATTTGAGATTATATAGAATAAGATGATGTTTCTATGAACGCACTAGGTACAGATATCGCAAGTCTATGTAACCATAACACGACTTTTATCAACCTTTAATTTAATTAATTCGATAGTATTATTTATTTCTCGATTTATACTCAAGTCCTCTAGTGGAAGTGTCAAGCGATGGTCAAGGAGTTGTAGGTAAATTCGAGAGACACACAAGTCTTTCTTGATTCGTTTACATTTTCCAATTTTTCTGTTTAGACAATAAAAGAATTGGATGATACAGAGGTTTAACTATACTGGAAGTACTGTTTATTTAGTATCTAAAGGTTTGTATATTTCATACTAGGACAAGAGGAAGTCTGGTGCTCGTAATTGTTTTAGGGGTAGATGATTTGCAGGGCCTCCAATAATATTCTAGACAGAAAATCAAAAACAAAATTAGAGAAAAAAAATACTATGATATATATATGCTTGGACAAAAGAGATTTGCGAGGGAAGTTATTCACCAATTAATTACCTAGCCGACTAGCCCTAGTGTATCAAGTAGCCTATAAGTATCTAGACTTGGTCAACCACAACTCAGCACACAGGTCTTGTGCAACTGAAAGTCCGAAGTGATGATGGTAAATATGATGAATATGCCTTGAGCTCCCTCTACTTTCAACTTTGCGAGGCTCCTATACTTAGTGTCCCAAGCTCTCGCCCGAAGGACAGGAATATGGCCCGACACTTCGAGCTTCGTCAAGTTGGGAGGCTCTCTGTAATATCGATGGAGGTACTACAATGTCGACATTCCCTATCACGGTACAGACCCGTAAATCCCTCGGTGGGTCACTGCCGTGTATACAAAGCAGTCAGATAGGGGGCTCTTCATCATTCCCTCTTTTCTTCCTTTGCGCAATAAAAATCATCTTTACCAAATCCTGACATTCACCTTCTTCGCAACACGAAGCATCCATTCTACTACGGCGGTAGTGCAAGGATCTTATTTAGCGGTATTCAATTCATAACGAGTATATAAGGTGCTATCTTGTTTCGTGGAGGGGAGGGATATCATCCTCTCTTAGATAATAAGCACATCGAATAGGGGCAACGGGAATGCACAATTTTCGAATAGGAAAATACCATCAAGCGCTTTTAAGATCCATACATCGTAGCTATAAAGTCATCAAAGTCCACGGGCTTTAACCTATGCCCTTTTATTTAGTCAGTAGAGCCTGACAGTCTCTACTACTATACGGCTGCATTATCGAAGAGGATAGAATCACTAATAATTCTTTGGGTAGGTAGGTATGGAAGGCACATTTAAGCAATACCGAGCTAGCTTTAAGTACCTATATAGATTAGTCCTCATTAACTAAGTTGTAAGCACCTAATATATAAATGTGCATGCATCAACAGTGGACAAATAATAGTTTGGTATATCTACCGAAAAAGGGGCATGTCGAGTCTATGCAAGCAGTAGAAATTACATAAAACCAGCAATGCAGCACCCCATATGGCCGATACTAAGTGGATGCCATCCATATAAAGCATGAATGTCCCAGGGAGTATCACCTTTAAGTTAGAGACTTCGAACTGGTTTCGTAACCCGGGTGCCGGTCAGTTCGTTAACCCACAATCTGATGAACGGACAGCTGTCTGCTGCCATAGCAACAGGCGCCTACCAACAACCCCGCGAACCAAAGCAGATAATCCCCAATAACAAGAGCAAACTTCACAGTGAGATAGAAAAAAGGGCTGGTGGTGTAATGGTGCACACTCCATCCTATTCCTCGCCCCGGGATGGCCAGTTGCCTGGCCTACCCGGCGGACAGACAAACCTCATGGGGAGGAATGGGTTCGAATCCCATCCGGTCCAAAATCAGTTCTTTTTACTTTCCATTCTTTTTTTTTTAAAAAAAAAGTTTAGGGTCCAACAATATTACTGATGTTGTTGCTATGTAATTCAGATATGCGTATATGTGCAGACACATCCATCCCCCCTCTCCCCCCTTCTTGATTAAAATGAAGTGGATTATTCACCAGACAATATCTGATAACTCAACCAAATCATATCAACTACCTCACATAACACAGCGAAATAAAGACAGCGATAGGTTACTGTTAAATGAAGCATTAGAGCTAAGGTAAACGCAAACGTGCCTTGATTAGAGGTTAGTGGTATGTATGCCTTGTCATACGATGAACCCCTTGGAGTGCCCGAGTAGGTCTATAGTTGCTCATTAATCCCAGGTGCGCCAAAATCGACCAGAGCATTATCAAGAAGAATATTCCGCTTTGTAGCGACATAAGGTACATAATCCATAGCAGGTACCTAAAATATCTCAAACCTATAACAATAGGTTCGTTATTGAAATACAATACAACGTTTAGAAATTAATAAGTATCCAACGTGGTATGACATATCAGGGAATCGGCGCTGCTATAATATCCACCAACCTCCCCATCCCGTCGTCCGTCCATCATTTATCCCTTCGAATAAGCACTATTTAAAATAACACGCCGAGACACCATAGGAAGTTAAGAACGGAGTATCCTACCCGTCTAGAAAAGAGCCACCACAAGACTCCCTAACCATGGATATAATAGGTATATCTGAGCATAAATCTCAGCAATATACCACCCATAACCCAGTTGCCTCACTCCTTAACCCCATTTATTTCCACCTACCCAACCGCTTAATAAATCACCACAATTATCTCGTCAACGATATCTTTATAGTCGCGATGCATGTTCACCCCGAATATATCCCTGATGATAAACGCTATAAAAATAGTTGGTCAGCCGCCCGCAACGCAAAACTAGCCATGGTATCAGTCATAGAACTGCCAACGATTATGCCAAGTGCAATCCTATGATGGCGTATCTGGGCGAGCGCTTCGCATTATCTTATTGAAGAAACCACGCCCAGGACCTAACCCTGATCGACCCTTTTTCTCAGGAGCGGCGGCATCAGGAGTTGATTTAGGAGGGACGGATCCTGCCCCTTTTTTCGGCATTGCATCATGGCTCAGATGCTCGTCTTCGGAATCGAGAAAATCGTATTCCGACATAGAGACCTTGTCCGCGGCTCGTTTGTAATCAGCAGAGTCTGGACCAGGCTTGCCCATACCGGCACCCTTTCCGGCTTCTTGCATCTTAGCAATCCCACGTTCCAAGGGAGCTACCATAGGTCCTTTAATAGCCCAATTCCCGTCTGGTTCACGATCCGCCGCCTCTCTGTATAGTTCCGGCTCTCTCTTTTCGAATTCATGCTCAATTTCTTTCTGGTGCTTTGACGTAGCCTCGATGCGCTCACTCTTGACCGCTGGCATGAGATCAGTTGTTTGCACTCTATCTTCCCCTTCAAGAAGTTTGAGCCAATCATCGTATTTCTTATGGCTGTCCTTCTGTAATAATATTGTAAGTATAACAACCACTAGTGCGATCTGCATTTGAACTTACCCTCTTCTCGCACGAAGTTTCCTGTAGGCTAGCAAGATACTCTTTTGCGCTGCTTTTAGTATTCTTGCCTATGATGTATTTATCGAATGACTGCGAGAATTCCCGGAAGTGGCCTTTAAGGACAAAACATTGGCCGGTCCAACCTTTGCTCTTAAGTTTCTGAAGAAGCGCGTCTGCAACGGGTGTCTCCCAAGGATACTCGACTACCTTGTCATAAAATACGACGCATTTGCTCGCGTACCAATTATTAAATGAGTCGCGGCTTTTCTCGTCTGGAAGTGACCTTTCGATCATTTCCATAGTGGCTCGTGTCACGAAAGAAGCGGGTGCTCTGAAGTTGATTGCGCCATGAATGTGAGACTGGGCATATTCAGCCGGCGAGCGGAGGTCAATTATCACAATCTGATCCTCGGGGAATATCTCTAGCAATCTGTTAAGGTGGCCTGGAAGAATCATCTGAGCTCCAAGGTTAGGAGGCTCCCTGCTTTGGTCATCTATCTTTAAGTTTTGCAATCGATTCTCAACTTCTTGTTGCTCTCGCCGGTTTTCGAACCAAGTCTGAATTATGTGAGTCCAACTACTATGTTCGGTAATATTAAGGGGTAACACTTACGTCAATTTCTGCGGTCTCTACGCCCAGGGTTGACGCGAGAAATTCCCTAACGGCAATGGTCGGTAACGGGTTACCCTGGAAATATTCTTCTAGTCGCGCCTGTGCATGAGGTGGGAGTTCAGGTTGGCTGGCTACAGATGCTAGTGATGTTCTCCGCATGTTCCGGGGTTTATTGATGGCCAGGTGCTGCGCTATATTGTTATAAGACATGCTCTTATGTAGTGAGGCGCCCGGAATAGTGCGTTGCCTCGATGGCCATCCCCCACTAGACATCTGGTGGCCCTTAGAGAATGCATTCATCGCAGGGCGGTAGCCTCGGGATGTGGTATCGGGCATCGAGCCTTCAGCTCTTCTATACATCGGGTCCATCGACGTCCTCTCATTTGAAAGGGCCGACATTATTGATAACCTGCCAGACTCTAACGGTCTAGAGGTGTACGCTGTGGTCCCTGAATAGATTGACCTTAAATCTGCATCATTATCGGCACTCGTCGGTACTTCTTCCTCCAATTGCCTTGGCTCATTGTGACCACGAGCAGCTAAGTTGTTAGACCGAATGAAGGCCACGAAGTTGCAAGCATGGTTATCCGGAAGTAGGTCCCAAACCATTACAGGCATTGACAACAGCAGTAGCGTCGAGTGACTCTTGAACACCCCTTGGATCTTAACATACTTTGCTAGTGCTGGAATGCTCGAAAGCCAGTGTTCCCAGTCATGGATATTGAGACGTTGATCCTCCTCGAGAGCGAGAGAAATCATTACATGTGGTACGTCTTCATTTGGCTCCGACCCAACGATCTCTTGTGGGCCGGCTGATCGACCGTTGAGAGAAGTTGATTCGAAGCCTGGCTCCTGGGGTGGGGAAGGCGGCCGTACATCCGCCGATAGCATCTGGGCTATCTCGATACTCGGTGCTTTATGGTTGGCGGTCATCATAAAGTGTACCGGTGTAGCACGCGCCTCGAAATGCTTGCCGTTCAACATCTCGGGTCTCGGATGCTTGAGGCGCGCGAGAACCTCAGCGTGGAGCATTGCCGCGGAAAAGGTTCTTCGTTTCCAATCTTGTAGTACTTCGATTAGGGTGTTGGTAAACGAGTATCTCCCTGGATCGGGTGCAATAGCATCCCAACTAGAGGCTGATATCGTTTCTGTGATGCTATTACCATTAGGAAACGTAGCACTTGCGGCCCCTGCACAACAATCCAATAAAATAAGAACATCCGATAGAGATCGTTCCAACAAGGTTTGAATCGCGGACCATCTACACGTAGGTTAGAGTTACCACACACATGCGATCCATATAGGGCTTAGCATGATATAGGCTTACTGTAGCCATGGAGAGTCTGAATTTCGAGTTCTGGTTTGAGAATTAGCATACCAAATAAGGGGGTACAAGAGTAATAGTTTAGCAACGCACCCGCACCATGTGCTTTGCCTCGATTCATCGATCCTTGCGTGGCCGCCATAATAAATGATGAACAGCGTATCACTTGATTCATGTTCTTTTATCATGGCACCAATTTTCATCATCAGCTCGAGGTGCGCATTATCGGACGGTATCGAAAAAGTTTCGGTTTGGAACCCGTAGTCCTCCTTAAGACAGGCATCCAGGTCATCGAGCTCTTTCAGGACGAACAAGTCGTCGCACGTCCAGTGAAGAAGGAGCACTTGTACTTTCTTGTACCTCTGTGAGCCTCCCCGGTTGGGGAAAGCTCGCATAGCCGACTATCAGGGTAGGGCTGTTAGTACTACGATAGCAAACATGGAGGATTGAATAAAATAGAATAACTAGAGAAAAAGGTCATAACGCACATCCTCGAGTGTCTTGGCGAATTCGGGTAGATGCTTGACGTGGTAGTCCACCCGACTGATGTCGTGCGTGGCTGCTGGCGTCTTTTCATCCTCAATGCTAGAACCATACTGAGAAGATGCAATTAGACGAGATCGAGCTTGAGGCCTGGCTGTCTTTTTATCTCGACGTACGGCAGAATCACCACTGCTGAAACTATGTCCGTCCCCCGTAGCCGTAGGCTGCCATTCACTTATCGTAACGAATGGCCGACTATCACCCATGATCGCATACGCTTGTGCAGATCAACCAAATAGAATCGCGACGGGGAAGGAGATGAGAGGGAGGGCGGAGAGGATTATAGTTAAAACGTCAAGGAAGAACAACGAAATAATCGTAGGACAACGTTCTTTACATGACTCTGCGGCACCGCATGGCGGATGGATGAGAGTCTGAACTGGCTGTTGGCTCGGCTGGCTGGCTGGCGGGCTGGCTGAAGGTATGTTAGGTAGGTATGTATGTATGTATGTAAATGGATAAGCTTGAACGAGCTGGAACTCGGACTTGGTGGAATTCAATCAATCACACACTTGAGCAAAAAGGAAAGTAGCACATAAGAGGGGGAATATTTCCGGTGCTCACTCGAGCTATCAGGGAACCCAAGAAGGCTTTCTTCTACCGAAGAAGCAACTGGGGGTGGGGATTGGAAAGGGACGCCTTTGCGACGGGAGACGGAACAACTGGCAAACGGCAACGGGCAATGAGAACGACGGGCTGAAGATGAATCTGAAGGATGATGGTTGTCCCAAAGTGTTAAGATGAGCGCCCCTCGGTAGCGAAATGCGGTTTAGCGGCATCGCCCGCGGTGAACCAATTCGGTGCGAAACGCCTCGTCCAAATTTCCCTCTTTTCCCTTATTATTATTGGTTAAAAACATCATGCTTGTGTCGGCTTGTGCCTGGTTGTGCCTGCTTTTGCCTGCTTTAGATAACGTACTTATAGTCATCTTAGGTAGGAGTTTTATAGGCTTATGTGTGACATGATATCTGATTGCTTCTAGAAAAAAAAAAAGGACCCGGTACCTTGATCGGCTATATTAAAGGACGTTCCGGTCATCTAACAATCGCCCTACGGTTTTAGCTTTAGCTTTTTTAAAATCGAATCTAAAAAAGATCAGCTTAAGCACGCACCTAAAGGTTAGGTACCTAGGTAATGTACCTTAGGTTTCCAATAGGTACAAGCTTTACATATCTGGATTCGGTGGAGACTCATGTACAACGCCAAGATTAAGGCAAACTGACATGTATACCAGGTAGGTAGTACCTATGTACCTGATCTAAGGATCTAAGTGAAGTAGTGGGTACCTACATCTACAGATAACTTACGGGTACCTAATATACATAATCAGGTATAGGTTAGGTAGCTTAATACATATATTCGATTCTATATAGACCTCTTCCGCATTTACCGTTGCAGAATACAAACATACATGTACCGCATCCACTAAGAAACACTTGATTCTAGGGCACGGACCACGGGCGTTCACCATACGATATTTGGAAATGATTTGAGCACATCATGCTATGGGGTACTTTAGCGAAAGCCACATACTAGCTAGATGTAGTGTAGGTTATGGCAAATATAGTATAGTTGAGGCTTTGTGGTCCGTGCCCTAGAATCAAGTCTTTCTTAGTGGATGCGGTACCTAATGCACGCGATATCTACCGAAATATATATTAGGTACATCCATGCTACCATATACGCGGACACGTTGATACTACCTCCATTCCTAACTATCTGCTCCTACTACATTCCAACCCAATATCCACGTAATGTAGGAATATGGAATAGTATCTGTTCCAGAAATAGCTCAGCCTCACTTTCCTTTTTGCTACCGAAGTTGCTTACGAATGCCATGATTGATAAGTAGCCAACTAATATTGACATTGTTCTAGTCAACTATCGATACTTAGGTATCACGTATATACCCTCTTGCTTGGAAGGAGTACTGATGACCATGAGGTCAAAATACTCTAGCTCCTCCACGCTTGACGCTATTTCATAACAAGGCTTTCCAGTCTCAAGCTTATAAAATATGGATGATTACAACCAACCATTATCGCGCTCCGTCAACTCACCGACGATGCCGTAAGGAAGCTTCTCAAAACCAACAACTCCTGTGACCTAACCTGTCCAAATTTCCGGATGCAAAGCTAGAAACAGAACCTTGCCGTATGTCCGGTCCAAATGCAACCCGGCCTCGCACTGACTCGCTTCCCATGCCCCACACCCCCTATATAACGGAAGAAGGTAAATCGCCACCAACTCTGATTTGCACGTATGGGAATATTCCGTAATCACTTTGTGGTGTCGTGAATGAGATCAAACAGGAATGAGGCCGCCCTCGAAACGCCAATATGCATGCAGATTCCCTTCGCGTAGGCCCGAATGCCAAGCACATAGGCATACGATGCAGCTAGAAATTATGAAATAAGCGTAGATATAATATCTGTGTTGTGGTAACCCTAGTTTCGTTTGCAAATTCCTTCATACCTATATATTCGAAGACGGTACTATGTTTGAGGATGACTTCCAAGGATAAGCTTAACTGGTATCATTTGTGTTCGTGTTTCGACGTTCTTCTTCCAAGTCCTCTTTTATCAGGCGCTCGCTGAGACTTCTTGGTGTACCATTAAAGTAAGTCAATTCAGGCCTATAACTGCTCGTTTCGTCAACCCCGCTTCGCCCGTCGACACTGCCGACAAAAGTATAGAAGTCGCCCATCTCAGCAGCCTTCTTATATAGTTCTGGATCACGAACAACTCCAATCGAAAACGGCTTTCCCCGATATGATCCCGCCGATGAGGCTAGATGACGCGGAGATGAAGGGGCGGGTGCCGATGCCGATGCAGTAGGTTTCGCGACGGGAATTGCAGGGGACGTGGAATACAAGGTTGACTTCTCAGCTATAGGAGTCACATCAGCATCGTCGTCCTCGTCCTCGTCCTCCTCTTCTTCATCGATATATTTCGTAGCCGGTTTGGTTCCGCCGCTATTTTCAAATTCAAACATGTCTTCCGCCTCAAGTACTGGTTCTTCGACATGATTAGATGGTTCCGTTTGTTTGCCATTACGTTTTTGATTGGTCTGTCGCGAGTCGGGAACGCTAGATTCCGGTTCCGAAATCGTCTCAAGCGGCGGGGAAAAGTGTTTTTTATTCTTGAAGGAGCTCAACGGTGGCATCATAAGAACATCATCCATATCCTCAGCCTCGTCAGTAACGTCGTCTTCACCAGTTTCCTCCACTACCGGTAATGGCGCGCCTAGCTGGGTTGGGAGACGTGCGTCATTTATACGATGTGCCGTAGAGTCAGAGTTTATGTGATCAACTACACTGTGATGTGTTCCATTCTTTTTTCGTCCGTTTAGACCGGCCATGACTAATTCGTCTTCTTCGTCATCGTCAATAGCGTCTAGGCTACCAACAACTTCCCATTTCGAAGTATCCTCGGTGGAGCTCCTCGCTAGGGCCTTAAGACGCTCAGTCGAGGTGATCTTCTTTGGCATTGGCGGAGAGCTGCCTAGCAAATCGGTTTCTTCGTTAATGACAATGGCGTTGTATGAGTCATCTAGAAGATTAGTGGGGTTGCCTAATGGAGATGACGGAAAGTCGGTTGTTCGAGGTGAGATTGGAGGTGAGGAAGTGGGAAGAACCTCTTCGCCTTCTACGTCAAATCGTACTCGCCTAGGACTCTGGTTTTTGGTGGAAGAACTGGATGAGCGGCGAAGGGCGCTTCTTGGTCGCGTCGAACTATCGTCAGAAGTGCTCGAAGAAATGGTATCCGAAGTAGAGCGCCGAACGGGATCTGGCCGTAATAATACGTCATTGCTTATCGGCGAAAGGAGGGTTTTTTGGTTATCGTTAGGCTCTTTAATATCAGGTACTTCGGTACGTAAGACAGGCGGTGCTGGGGTATGTCGCTGTACAGCATCAAGCAAGGGAAGATAGCTCGGTGTAAACAGACCGTGGAACTCACGCTCCCGCTCATGCGGGCTTCGAGCGCCATCTTCTACGGGAGTTCCTGGGCTTTGAGGGGAGGCTGGGGGCGGCGATAACAATTTAGTTGTCCTTGGCTTCTCATCCAAACTGGTCGCATCGGTATCGAATTGCGATTGCAAGCCAATATGGCGATCGAGAGCAGGACTCAGAGCCGGATAGTTCTGGAATTGCTCGACAACCAGCTTTTCGACTTTGGCAGACACATGGCCTGGCACGTCTTGTAGTCGCTGATGCGAATACCGACGAAATTCTTGTGCCATATCTTGGCGATATTCGTTGACCTTGTTATCAAGCTCGGCGAGCTTTTGGAGAAGATCCGATACGAGACTCGTAGTGTCATCCATTATTCCAACTGCGCCGCACACCACAAAATGATCAATCGAAAACAATTCAAGTACAAAGAATAAGCATTGTCGGTGCTGATTAGTATATACAGCACAGCAAAAAACTTTTCGAATCCGGGAGGAGCGTAGACTGATGCGACGTGCTTCGTTATTAATTTTTTTTTCCGCCTTTTCCGTTGGTGCGGAGATATACTCTGTCCGCTATTCTCTGCAAAGACGAATTGAACTATCCACAGAGCAGTACCAGCTGTACAATTCCAAGGATTAAGTTGCTGGTAGGCATATATACAAATCCCTGATCTGTAAAGAACCTTCAGTTGATACAATGGAAGGCTGTCGTTTTTTGTTCGTTCAATTTTATGTAGATAAGCCTTGTTGTGCAAGTGGTGGCTTGGAGCCGCACTCTCTCGAGATGTGACCGTAGTAAAATGATTTGCTAGAGAGAAGTTACCGAAATGTAGAAAATGGTAAAATGGTGTGGAGAAAATGGTAGGTGTGGGAGCCAAGAGCCATGGGAGAGAATTGGTAGGATTGGTCTCCGACAACTTGGAAAGGCCTGGTCAATTGTCCTTGTTGAACTGGCGAGAACTGCCAATTTGGTTTATTGGATTTCTAGGCCTGGAAGATTCTGTGCATACCCCTTAGGTCTAGGTAGGTAGGTACCTAAAGCAATTGGACCTAGGACAAGGTAGATATAGATAATCATAACATCATAGCTTATTTAAGGTTGCCGAGACAAGGTATATGTACCTAGATGCCAAGTAGGAGGTACCTAACCTTACATAAGAGACATATGAGGTAAGCGGGCTACAACACTTGAAGACTTTCCGAAATCTTCAAGGAATCACTACTAAATAAGTAAAAAATTGAGTCAACGGAGACTTTGTGCAGTAGTGTAATTGCAAGTCCTGTGCGGCTTCCCTCATTGAGGTACACGTGCATCCCACTTCTTCGAATTATCAAAATCCCCAGTCGTCACATGCAGCTCCGACTCCCGGATTAGGTACAGAACACGGCAAGGCACCAATCAATTAAGAGCAATGACTTCAACATTCGACGTTCGACCGATCTTAAGATCGACTTTATTGATAAGATATCTCCAGACTTTTGTCGGATACGAAATCATTTCTCCATTAATACATCACAGATATTTTTGGTATACATCGATACAGTCTACTTAAATTCATCTTCTCGAAATGTAGTAACTATGGAGTGCCTAATTGTGTATAAATAACATATTAAACACTTATGAGATACAACTCACCCTACCAAATAGCGCGAAGGATTCAAGAAAGTCTGTTATAAGCGAGGACAATTCTATTATAACTGCTGGCGACGCCGTAATTCGACTATAAAGTAACATCTCTCCACGATAAACACAACATGTCCAATTAGAGACGATACCGAGAAGCCAATGAGAGGAGAAATTACAGGCCACGACTTTCTATACTCCTGCATAATACTCATCCAAGTTTTAGGCAAAGTTGATCTGCCAGCGTATCAAGCGTGCTCAAAAGCTCTCCACGATGCATACCGAAGTTGGGGAGGATCTAAAACAGCATGACCACTCATGATATATGTCCTCGGTTGATTTGATGCATTCGCCGTTTTAACCTCCAACTCATTTTCGCCCACCGCCTATGAGCAACTTACTAGTTCAGACTTAGTCTTTAGACACCTTATCCTCACCGCCAGCTCCGTCATCGTCACGCTTTAACACGTCATAAATTCTCAGCAGTTCGATTGTTAACATCGTTCATTCTAAGGAACACGCGATCAGATGTTTCGGATACCTATCCGAGATAGTCAGTGGAGACTATGCGCAAAGGGTCCTCTCACCGAATTGTAACCCCGTATTTACCGGCTTGGGATCCGGGTTCTTAGATGGGCACACTTCACGTGTAAACGGCGAACCCGAAAGTTCTTTGTGTGTGCACTCCGGTCTGTGGACACATTTCTAAATTGATACACGTGAGCTTGATGCGCATTTGAATATTACAAAGAAAAGATGAATTGAGTAAGCAATGGCTCAATGCTACATCATACGTAAACGGATTTAAACATAATTACAACGTTGATAGAATAGTATATGTGGACCGGCCCCCATAGGTTGATGAGGCTAATGCTATGTGAAACAACCCAGATTGAACGCAGTCCACGTAAAGAAATAAAGAGATCATTGCCGGATCACGCCTTTCATTTAAGCTTAAATGTTTAGCCCTTGAGACATTTCAATAATTGACAAGATCTTATTGCCCGTAAGCCAACCTCGAATAGTTCATATCTGGAATAAGTTTCTAGGTTGGTATGGTTGAAAATAAATACCGGAGCGAAAGGGTCCAGACGTCATTTTTAGGAAGGCTGCATAGATAATCTACTGTAATTGTAACGACGACCGAGTAATCATAGCTCCTACCTGCATAAGCAAATTACATGGTCAATGTCAGAACGACATCTTACGACCTAACTACGAGCCATATTTGTTATAGGATCCATTAAATTTGCAAGTTATTTGTCGTAGATTCATTTATCTAAATAAGTATCATGAACCAAACGAGACAGACGCTTATTCCCTTTTCTAGAATGGGACCTATCCCGGTAATTGGAAGCCAGATAAACCACGCGGATTGTTCAATGACTACCGTCAGTGGAAGATGTTGACTATGTTCAATATTCTAGAAGGCAAACACTTGGTCTTCCAGCTTGCTGACAGGGCGAGCCTTCTGGAAACCGAGACCCTCAGTTGCCTTCTTCAGCCCACCAACCATGGGAGGGGGGCCGCAGAGCAGTATCTTGACATCAGGAGCAGGCTTCGGTAGCCATTTCTAGTATTTTTTTATTAGCTTGGAGTCTGGGCTTTTTGAGTAAGAAGAAAACTTACAGAAACCATATCAGCAGTGACGAATCCCACGCCACCAGTCCATCCCTCAGGAGGCTTGTCGAGAACATAGTGAACTCTGAAGCCGGAATCCTCTTTCGCTAGAGCATCGAGATCTTCCTTTAGTAGGATGTCTTGTTCAGTGACGTTGGCGAAGATCAAGTCCACTTGAGTTCGGTCACCCGTGGGTCGTCCTCGGATAATGGCCCTCACAACTTGAAGCATGGGAGTGATACCGGTACCACCGGCAACCATTCCGAAATGACGGACCATGTTAGGAGTATAGACAAAAGCGCCCTTAGGTCCCCTTACACGGATCGTCTGGCCCACGGCAAGTGATGCCATATGCTTCGAGATATTACCGGTCGGGTACGACTTAATGAGGAGGTCGAAGTAGCCGGGTTGGTGATCACCGGAGATCGGTGTGTAAGATCGCACAATCTCTTTAGTAGAACCATCGGGTTGCGGGAGGACGGCACCAATTGAGATGTGCTGACCGATTGGAAGACCAAGGATAGATGTCGGAGCGGGCAAGGAAAAGCGGTAGCTATAAAGAGAAAAAGGTCAGCCGAGGGAAACTGTTACTATGGAGAATAAGACGAACATGGCAACATTGTGGGAAATAATTGTCTTTTCCTTCAATTCGAATTCCTGGAAGACATCCGGCTTCAAGACCTTCTTTGGTACTAGGTAATACAGTTAGTTTCGATGTCGATTAGAGAGAGTATTGCAAGATACACATACACGAGCGGAAATATTTAAGGAATCCTAGAGCAATTGCAACGAGAGCTGCAGCGGGAGTCCATTCCTTCTTAACAATGAACGTTCCAAGCACCAGTAAACCGGCGGGGATATATATCCCGTCGATGTATGCTTTGGAAGACAACGGAGCTGCTGCCATTGTGAATTTCAGTTGCCGCTTTTTGGTTTGGGGTATAAATTGGTAGCGGAGCTGTGCCAATTAAAAAAATAATTTCTTGCCTGCTAGCAACTGAAATAAACCTACTCCCGCAAGAGAGGGGTGGGGGGGAGAACGAAGGTGAATTCTGCTGAGCTGCAGCTTATATCGTTATGGTTGTCGGAGTTGACAGACATTGATCTGCCCTTTTTTTTATCTCCTAACTTCGGGGAAACGCTAATAAGTGGCACCACATTCAACATTTGTTGAGTTTGCTGCAGTTTACCGCCCCGGCGTACAAGCGGACTAGACCGGCCGCTCGGTGCTAGGGTTTTCTGACAATTATGCATGCCTTCTGTCAGTCACACTTGATGTTTATAAGAATAAATACCCCACATAATGCACGCAACGATGATATGCAGCTGCATGGATATCGGTAGTACAGTATACGGTCTACTGCCTACAACCCACGACCCTTGCCCCTTGCTGTTCCAGCAAGTCAACCTTTGATAATGTGGCTGTTGTATGTGGACGAAATTCTGTGGCTGTGAGTTTCGAATAGAGACAGGCATCAGGTGTGGCAGATGTAGTATGTAGTATTGCTTATTCTCAAGCTTCGTACAAGAGTAACGACACGTTTCTTAACTAGGCTATAGAACACTTAACACTCCTTTTTTTGCTGCTTTCTAATTCGATCATTTCAATAGAAGAGCTCGAGTGATCGTGACTCTCAACGACTTTCATTGGAACTAAGTGCTTTGAAATTTACAACTCATTATTGAATTACGATTCCAACATCGAGGCCCAACATGAGCGACGTCCCGATTAAAGTTGCACCTGAAGATGCGCCATTCCCTTTGACGGATGTTGATAAATGGATTTTATCTCTAACTGATGAAGAATTCCAATATCACGACTGGGAGGACATGAAAAAGATTATAGGTAGGATATTACCTGCTCCTCATTTGATGCTTCGTGGTATTTGGCTCAAGCTAGTGCTTAGAGGAGAACAATCTTTCCGTCCTTAAGCGAAAACCGTCCGATCTGAGACGATATATGAAATGGACCGCCGAGATCAAGGCTGAATACGGATCCATGACGAATTATCTCATGAAGAACCGACTACCAAAAGCTTGGGGCTCTCCTCCTTTCAAACCAGCATCACCTATTCCATTTGATGATCCGTCTGACTATAGAGTCCTAATCAATGACTGGCCCTACGGCATGATGCCAAACATGACTCATATAGTCGTCTGGTCAAGAACGACAATCCCGACGGACCCTGAGACTGGAGATATGACCCCTGAAAGCCGCGACACTGTCAAGAAATTTGTAAAAAGGTTCTTCGTGGATAAACTAGGCCCGGGAGGAGATGAGAAAGTCTTGTGGTTTAAGAACTGGGTTGCGCTGCAAAGCATAAGGGCACTGGAGCGTATGTATACCTTTGCTTACGGGATAGTTACCATTTAGCAAATAACGACCTTACGTTGAACATCGCTGACTTAGATACCGCAGATATTCATGTCATCGTCAGAGATGTTGACAAAGATACTTTGGATCAATGGACTGAAGAGCTGGATTGTCATAGGTTGTTGAACTAGATGACCAGTCACATTAATCCAAGTCTTAGAACTTGAGAAATATGAATGAATTCCTAATGATGCAATACTAGGTGATAAATGTATAATCCTAGCCTAAGCTGCACGTCTTTGCTTCCTGTTACCTGCCACTGGTGCGGCGTTACTTGGCTGTTGTCCTTGCATGCCGGCCATTCCGCGAGCTGCACCGAGCAGGCCAAAACCCTTGAAGGCCCCGTAAGCAGGTACAACAGTCCAAAGGAGCCACCCCCAGTTACCGAAAAGTATCACGAGCACGACGGATGCCCATGTCACCCAGATAACATCAAACATGTACTCTGTAAGTCCGGGCGCAGACAAGTCTTCTCCAGCTCTCTGAAGCGCCTTTGTTGAAGGATCATATCTTGGCCGTCCGGATGACTCCAAAAAGTACTCGCATATGAAACTGGGAATTGAGAGGATGACGTATAATAGGATAGATCGCTTTTTGAATATGAAGTTGAATAAGACAAAAAGCGTATTGACAATAAGAGTGCCGGTGTGAAGGGTTTTCAAAGTTGCTGCGTTGGCCTTTGCCGTGTCTTTGCGTGCTTTCTGTGCCATTGCAAGATGTCGGGGGTTTTGAAGAGAGAGCTATGTGGCTTTTCTTATCCAATGTATATGAAATGTATTGGCTATGATATCGTATCAAGTGTAAATATATACGTAGTGAATTATGTATGCGTATGTGCATGTATGTGAATTAGGTATGTGTTTGGTTGTTAGATGTCTCGAATTAAGACTCGTAAGTATAAAGTTAAAAAGGTACCTTGTCTTGTGTATGGCAACATTGAACTTAGAAAGATGATGTGGCTTTATTGAACGAGGCTGGAAATAGTATGGCGGCTGGCGGCTCCCAGCATCGGGATACCACATAATAAAGTTCAAAGAGCGGCAGGTGGGGGGGCTGGAAGTTGTAGGCTGCAGCTGTTTATACCATTTATTTAGCGCCTTGTGGTTGCTCTGGCAGGTACTGTCCGGTTGCGTACGACCAATTTAGCCAATCAAGTCCTATTAACCCCCTGACAACGGGTTTATCCACCATAACATGCCAAATCGCGAGGAAAGCTTGGACTGCGACAAGGCGGAAAACCGCTACCTGATGATTTCTTCATCCCACTACCATACTACCGGAACTAAAAAAAAGAAAATTCTAATACCATTGAATGGTATTGTCGGGGTATATTGCTGTTGGGCTAGGAGCTGGGTAGCCTACCAGGCAATATCGTCGTCTCGCCACCTTTTAACATTCGCCGTTCTCGTGAAGGCGTGTTGATGGGAGAGAGATTCTAACGAGTCTATTCACGCTCCCAGTCCCAAAATTCACCAGTGATTAGAGATGCCTGCTAAGAAAAACCAGGATCAAGTCGAAACTTACTTCCATTTCTTCACGTCTGACGGGTAGTTTCGCTTCCTTTGTAACGATTCTTACACTTCGGTTATTCTGAATTTAATCCATTATTAACAACTAATCATTGTCGAGACTATCGTCTTTAGCAGCACGAGAAGCACGCAGCCCAGCTATTCTCAAGTCGACTACTCCTTAATCTGGTCTACCGCTTCTTTCTTTGACCGCCAACCCTATATCCTTCCAAGATCGAGAATATAGCTGCAACGTCTCCTCCACGCGACCATATGGCCATTCACGAATAGACTCAGCTATCCGAAATACTATCGATCGCACCATCTTTACCCCAAGATGGCACCTACCAACTCGGCCGTAACAGGCCAGTTGAAACAAATCGTTTACTACCATCTCGACAATATGTCCTATGAAAGTGCATTATTCTTCGCCGAAAGATTAGCTGCCCATGATCCTCGCTCGAGCGAATCGCCGTATCTCCTTGCACTCTGCCATTTTCGACTTGGTGACTACCACTCAGCTTACGAAATCAGCAAAGCCGTCGGATACCGTGGAAGTAATGTCTCCTGTTCATACATATTTGCACAATGTTGCCTCGTGCTTGGGCAATATAAAGATGGGATCACAGCATTGGAGAAGTCAAGAAGTTCATGGTCTCGGAAGTCGAGTTTGGGCAAACACAACGCAACGAATAGAGCACAGTGTCCGGACTCAGCGAGTACCGCATGCTTGCTTGGTAGGCTCTACCGAGCCTATGATGATAAGAATAAGGCAATAATCCACTTTGAAGAGGCGCTCAAAATAAATCCGTTCATGTGGGATGCATTCACGGCCCTGTGCGATATGGGCGCCGACGTTAGGACAGCGAATATTTTTAAGCTGAACGACATGTTAATAGATAGCTCGAGCACGGCCCAGCTGAATGGGATTCTCTCGGAGCAGAAGGATAGTGCTGCACCCAATTTAGCAGAGTCCCAACCTAAGAGAACAGTATCCCGTTCGGCTGGTTACGATACGATGGCGGACCCCTTCGACTCACAAAGGTCGACAGCTGGAAATGAGATGCTCCTTGGCGCTAACTTCCTTTCTGGAGAGAATGACTTTGTTTCTAAAATCAACGCGGCTCGGTCTAGGATGGCTGCTACTGCCGATACTGGCTTTGACAGCGTGGAGACACCAACAACAAATCATATTGATTCAAATATACCTCGAATTAATCACCCACCAGAGCCTCCTCAAGCCCCTGCTAGAAAGACAAGGAACGCACAGCCTATCGAGCCTAACCAGATGGATATGCCCTCAAAAATAGGTTATCGAATAGGTGCCAAGAGAACTCAAAAGCTGCAAGATAGGTCTCAAGAAGACTTCCCTCCAGAGCACAATCCTACTCACCTTAGACCGACAGCCTCGAGTGCGTCCGGAGTGGAGAGAAAGAGGACTGTATCTGGTCACCTCGTGCAACCAAGGCAACGGCCGGATGAACCTGGCGCTCCTCAAAGACGAAGCGCAAGATTAAATCCGTTTGGGGGTGCTAATGCAAAGGCCAACTCTGCGTCAGCTGTTGGCCCAACGCGAGAATTGAAAAAGGCTAGACCCCCTATTTCAAGAATCGTACGTCCCAATTCGAGTGGTTCCAATGTCGGCAGAGCTATTAGTGGTAACAGGAAACCGTTGGAAGAGAATGGCATGGATGTAGACCAGGCCGAGGTGTCACGGATTAAAGAGGTCCATTATCCTCCTCCTGCTACGAAATCAGCAGAACCAGAATCTATTAAGGTCGAGGAAACGCTAAAGTTTCTACTGGAGTTATTGAGGAAATTCGGCTCTGGTTATTTAGCACTATCACGATATCGGTGCGCAGAAGCTTTAGCTTTCTATACTTCACTACCGCGGACGCATCAAGAAACTCCGTGGGTGCTTTCGCAAATCGGAAGGGCGTACTACGAGCAGGCAGCATACGCGGAGGCAGAGAAGTTTTATAGGAGATTACGGATACTGGCTCCTACTCGCCTTGAAGATATGGAAGTCTACTCAACGATTTTATGGTTCCTAAAAAGAGAGACGGATCTGTCGTTCCTTGCCCATGAACTTGTCGATATGTCATGGCATTCCCCCCAGGCTTGGTGTGCGCTTGGCAATGCTTGGTCACTTGCCCGAGACCATGAACAGGCATTAAGATGTTTCAAGCGAGCTACCCAACTAAACCCCAAGTTTGCGTATGCATTTACTCTGCAGGGCCATGAACACGTTTCAAATGAAGAATACGAAAAGGCACTCACAGCATATCGTCAAGCAATATCAGCTGACCGTCGGCATTACAATGCGTATTATGGTATTGGTAGGGTCTATGAAAAACTAGGCAACTATGATAAGGCCTATATACATTTCCACTCAGCATCTATTATCAATCCTACCAATGCTGTCTTAATATGTTGCATCGGCAATGTCCTTGAGAAACAGCGACATATTGTCAAGGCACTCCAATTTTTCACCAAGGCTACAGAACTTGCTCCGCATGCCGCACAGACTCGATACAAGAAAGCCAGAGCTCTGCTGGCTCTCAACCAACTCGATGAAGCGCATAAGGAACTTGATATTCTGAAGACACTTGCTCCTGACGAGGCTACTGTGCATTTCCTCCTCGGGAAGCTATATAAGACCTTGAATGATAAAGGTGCTGCCGTGCGGCATTTCACAATTGCTCTGAATTTAGATCCCAAGGTTTGTTTTATCCTCCTCGTTGCACGATGAAATGTTCTAACTAAAAGGTATTAGGCAAGCCAACAAATCAAAGAAGCTATCGAGAGCCTTGAAGATGACGACAGCTTTGACGATTCTATGATGGCATGACAATAGGACGCGGCAGAAGCATCTGTGTTTATTAAGCGGGGTTTTTTTTATTCTAATGCCATGATTTTAGCGGCATAGGGGGCGGTTCGGCTAGAGTCGAGTATTTCCCAGGCATTGTGTCAAACGTCTTTAGGAGGGAGGTTTTGACATTGAATGCGGCACGGCCTTATAAGTGTCGGCCTTACGGGTATTTGACATTATGAGGTCTGGAGAGGCATATGCATCGGCGTTTAGGGAATTCCAATGGTGCTTTCACGTTCACCATTGCCAGGAAACTACGGTGGTCTTGTGTATAGGTAGCAAAGGCTTGCATGGCGATAAAAAAAGGTGTATAGTAATGCGTACGGGATGAGCGACTAGATCCACTAGATACTCGTCCTACTTCCTCAATGATACGAAAAACTTTACGAACATAATAATTCAGATTCGTTCGTGTAATATAGACGATTTGTAGCTTTAACTTTCAACCAAGCTGTCTTTTTTTTTTTTTTTTCTCTCTTAAAAAACATACATACTAGAAACCCCCGTCAACGATACTAAGTCTTGAGACCTACTTATGTAGATTTAGTGTGGTTGGTATGTTATACTACACTATGAGATGTAAGTAGATTAGTATGAAGGTATGTGTACGCATTATTGATATGAAGAATGTAGAATATTGTAATCCACTTTGCGTAATGTCTTTTAAGTTCCCTTTGACGGTCTGCCTACGTGATAGAGTGAATCACGTGCATGTTGAATGTCTTAAGCTTTATGTGGTACCTATGTGTGCCCCACTTGCGGGTGCCTACTAAGTGGTTCGGAAAGAATAGCGCACGGTCCAAATGCAAGGGTCCATTAAATCAGAGAAAATCGGCCTAAAAGGGAAATTGACAACCAAGCGCCAAAGCAGCGCAGAATAACCCATTTTGAAGGACCCCAAACAAGAGAAATAATCAGACACAACAAGTCGCAATTTTTTATTTTTTAAGTTCCCCAGGCTGATGCCGCATGCCCCAAATTAGACTAGCCACTTCCTACGAATTTTGAATCAGTAACACCCCTCCTCCATCCACATAAAAGGATACCTCCTCTCCTCCGTTTCTTGCAACTCTTTTTTCTATTTCCTAATTTATCCATCAACAAACGCATCTATCTCATCGCGATTTGCCATCAATAACATCCACATTTCATACCCTTTCCATCACTAAAACATTACCAAATTACACACAAACCTCATTCAAGATGACTGGACGTAAGTGCATCGCATTTTTAATTAGTTTTTACCTTCCTGTCGCATCTCCAAGTGGGTGCATAGAGGGGTACATATGGTTGGCGGGTCTGGCGAAGCCATCACTATTTAGACGCGTCTCAACTAGACCTTAGTACCCCAACGCGACTTGATTTCAATTAATATATGCAACACTTGCACAATGACCTATCCTGACATCTTCATAAATAGGCGGCAAGGGCGGTAAGGGTCTCGGAAAGGGCGGGGCCAAGCGCCACCGTAAGATTCTTCGAGACAACATCCAGGGTATCACCAAGCCCGCTATCCGACGTCTCGCTCGTCGTGGTGGTGTCAAGCGTATCTCAGCCAGTAAGTCTGCCTCTACAAGCATCGGATGATGCGGTTATTAACAGATTATCTAGTGATCTACGAAGAGACCCGTGGTGTCCTTAAGTCCTTCCTTGAGGGTGTCATCCGTGACGCCGTCACCTACACCGAACACGCCAAGCGCAAGACCGTCACCTCTCTGGACGTCGTCTACGCCTTGAAGCGACAGGGCCGCACCCTGTACGGTTTCGGTGGTTAAACGCGTTCTATCGTTATGCTTTTTGGGCTGCTGTCGGCCTACCCATAGTTAATCTTTTCTACCAAATGCAAGTTTAGTGGGCATAGGGCCGCAGCATTAGCAAAGGGCAAATCGCGTAATGGAAGTTGGGGATTTGTGTTACACATTAAGGATTATTGGCATGATACACATTCTGACATCGGCGTTGGTGGTTTTTACGTTACGGTTTCATGGTCGCGCGATGACTTTTGAGAGAGTGGGCGTCTTAGGACAGATAGCCCACAATCGTGCTACGGCATGCTGAATATACTTGCATCGCATTCTGCTTTGCTGTAAACCAACTTGAACGTATTGATTCCCTGTGATACTCTTGAGTATTTTGTGTAATTGAAGTACCATGACTCCTAAAAATCTGCTATATGAGTCAGACCCAGAGTAATCTAGTGCCAGTCGAAACTCCCAACGCCGTGCATGATTACATTACAATTGTCTTCGTCTTTGCTGAATCATAGATATTTTCTTCCCGCCGCAGCAACTCTTTGTCTAAATACTGGACTCCGGACCTCCATATTTACTCTGTAGAAAGGACTCATGATGGCTTTAACCCAATTCTCGTACACTTCAAGCATGAAGTTCTTGATAGCCTCCTCGGTCTGGGGACTGGTTGGGTTGGCACCTATAGACGTAGAAGATCGCGTAGATGTGGTCGAGACGGGCATTGTCGGTTGGTGCAGTAAGAGGAATTTGACATTGCCACCGGTTATAAAGCAGGACACGTAATTATTGAAGAACTTGTCGACGCACTTGAGGTACCTTCATAATGGCAACGTCAACTATTAGTACTAGATAGATTTATTTATCCAACGATGACTATAACAAATGACAAGAGGTTTGCCCTATTTCGATGCGCGCAAATTAAAACACTACACTTACATCTGACCGCCTCCCCATTGGACCTCCTCGACAATATCCAGACTGCTGTGCACGATAAACTGGTTCATATGGCGGGCTTGCTCGCTGAAGTGCGGCTGGCCGTCGCCGCCCTGTTTCGACGTACCGAATTCATACTCGAACAGCGGGTTATCTTGTGTGCCAACGATGGCGAAGTAGTACGACATTGTTTGGTGATTTATCTGTCGACCATTTACGACCCGGTTGGAAGAGTTGCTTGTGTCAGAAGCGAAGCTTCAGGAGTGACGGATAGCTTCAACAGGGTACATGGTTACTTCTGTGCTTATCGGGGTTGGAATAATGTAGCCTTATCTTAGGTACGCTTATAGTGGGTATATACATGAGTACATCACTAAGATACTAGGTACTAAGGTACTCAGGTAATTATGGAGACTTCCGACGGCTGTGGCTCGTGCGTTATCCATTGAACTTTTCTAATCGCGATTTACTCCGAAGCTGTTCTGAGTCGTCGAGCAGTTATATCATACACCATGTTCGGCGCATTCAGAGTAACGAGCCCGCTATGCGGCGGTCTGTTATGGTATGTGAGAGAATAGGCAATTCAGAGCCAACTTTGTTTCCAGACAGTATGGTAGTGGTATGCTAACCCTATGGATCCTATAGGAAGACCCCATGGCGCCTCTCCCGATTTCAGAAAGCACGGCAACGAAAGAGACTCCGTGGCGTCGATTCCGTCGTAGAAATACTAGGGAATGCATTGGCGAAGAAGGGCGAAACGCTAAAGGCTCTCGAGACGTGGAAGGAGACGATGCCCACCGAGGCCGAGATGCTGCCCAAAGACAAGTACACAATGTTCGACAGGAAAGAAAAGCGATATAGAAAGGGCATTCACAGTATGCTCACACTTGCCCCTGCTTTATTAATATAAGTAAGAATGGTGGACTTGCTGACGATAGAAAACAGAGCTCCCAAAGTGGACGAGAGTGTCGCAAAGAGTGAACCCACCTGGATATTAAACATATTCGTCATATTCGAGCAATTAAGACAATTTCACGCCCTCATATCACTTTATGGGCGTATGTTTTCGGGCTATTAGCGATAGACATCTATTAGGAGGCATGGCATACCTTAATACGATGAGCCGAGGCTGCAGATCATACTCCGACGAATTGTACATTATTGTACTTAAACAAGAGATGCAGACGTGCTTCTCTATATACCTATATCTACATGCAATGAAACAATTCAGACTCGTTACACTATCACGGCGGAAGCCAATCGTGTGGCGAATCGCGGACGACCACCCATTAACCATCTATGTTCCTCTTCAGCTTTTATAATTTGGGGTATCAACAAATCAGCCAGCAAATTAGCGACTTCATCTTAGGCGTCCGTAGTCATCTTCCATGTGCTGATCTCGTTCCCTATTTCGTTGTCCCTCGCGTTCTCGCTCGCTCTGGATTGCCCTGCCTAAACCACCTCTACCCTCATCGTAGTCATCCCTGTACTCGTCTCGCACTTGGCCACCAGACTTGCCCCGGCCGTACTGGCGACCTTCTTCGAAACCGGGATCCAGATCGGTTCGGATTATACGTTCATCAAGCTTGGTACCACCTATATATTTCATGCAGTCGAGTGCATCCTGATGGGTGTAGTACTCGACAAAACAAAAGCCACAAGGAGTTTTATTGAACCGATCCAGTCCCATGACCAGACGCTTGATCTCACCGCACTTTGAGAACAGCTCGTAGACCTGCTCTTCAGTCGTGTAGAAAGAACTTGGACAATAGTGTTAATGTTGACCCACGAAGATAGAAGCGGTATTACAATGGATGAAACTTACAGGTTTCCAACGTATAGAGTTGTGGCATTCTTCAGAGGATCTTCCGGAGACTCTTCCACTGGGACGTGAACTTCGGCGTCACCATCTTTGTTATCTCGTCCATGGTCGGGGCGTCTCCGCTTGTTCTATTCCAATTGAATTATTGTCAGTCGCAATAGCTTCGCTACAGGCCAGACCATGGATGAATATTAATAAGAGAACTTACCCGACTGTTATAATATGCGCTAGGGCGATCTAGCCTATCAACCGTCGAACGAAGTGCGCCAGGCATTCTGGAATAAAGAATTGGTATTGTATCAATGATATTAGGTTAGGGTGCTAAGTAAATAGAAATCTGTAATGTGAACAGCTTAATAAATGTATAAGGGAAGGCTGAAATTGAAAGTAAACGTCAGGGACGTTGATTGAAGAAGGCTGAAAGCTTTAGTCCCACTATTTTATTGGTACACCAATTTTGATTTGCTGAACCTTTGCTGAATTATGCATGGAAACATGCTCCTATGCGCGTTTCTAGACCATACCTCCCGTGTCAGATCGCGCTTGGATTTTTAGCTGCCACGCTGCTGCTATGCTCGGTACATGCACCGTACCAGCCAGGTACCGCCTGTCTGCATGATCCTAAAGGTACTAGAAAACATGTACAACTAATTTTCCCGCCACCAAATATTTCATAGCAACCATCCTCCAGGTACTTCAATCTTAGATCTTTCCATGTACATCATTTACCCTAGCTTCTCCAGAGCTTACCGCAATCAGCTTGGCAGGACAAACAAAACATTACTACAACATCACCACATTCTAACCCAACAAGTTCACATTGAGAGGTTACATTGAGCTTTTCCTCCTTACCTATTACCGGAATTGCTCCAGTCAGCGGGCACTCATTAATATTGTCCTGCATCCCAAGTAGAAATGCGATTCTGCTAATGACAACGTCTCTTACACACCCAGCCTTGAAAAAATGCCCAAGATCAAGAGTTATACCCCAGCCTGGCTGTCGGCACCTTCGCCCGGTTACGACCTCTTTGTACCTAATGCCAACGAGACCCTAGATCCCTCAGCTTATATCTCCAAGGTCGTCTCGAAAGATGGTCCTCGACGAACAATTGCCTGTCGTGGCACTGAAGTTTTCATTGCTGTTGGAAAGGAAATTAGATGGGCGGACCTGCTTTACCTAAAAGAACGATGGGAAGAGAAACAGGCTAAGGCTCACGGTGGCCCCCGAATCAAGCGCGAGGATTCGGATAGCTTTGATGATGGTGAACTGAGGGAATCAATAGAGAGCGGATGTGCCGAAGGTTTCCGGGTAAGCGGTGCTATGTTGCATTTTGCATTTTGCATTTCACCAAGTAGCTAATCTTTTCAGACCATCACGACCTCTGTTGGTAGCGACATCCAGCAGCTCATTATCTCACCGTACGCGAACTTCATGGCAGTTGTCACTACCCATACTGTCCGTATCCTCCTCCTACCCGACTCGGCCCACCTTACAGCGCCTGGTCTTGACGCCATCAAGCCAAAGTCATGGACCTTAGGCCCAACAACACATGTTATGAACCGTTCACCAATCGCCTCGACCCTATGGCACCCGTTAGGAGTTAACGGCTCTGCGTTAGTGACGGTTACAAAAGATGCCGTTGTGAGAGTTTGGGAACTTTCCCAAAAAGACCGATGGTCTTTTGACTCTCCCTCCCTTACTATTGATTTGCAAAAACTTGCGGATGGTACTTCGCTAGATCAAAACTTTGGCGCCTCTCCTGATATTACAAATAAGGGATTTTCTCCAGATTCCTTCGAGATGGATGTAGCGGCAGCATGTTTCGCCGGTAGAGGCTCGGGTGGTTGGTCACCAATGACCCTCTGGATTGCGATGCGGGCGGGAGATGTATACGCCTTATGCCCTCTCCTACCAACCCAGTGGGCCCCGCCGCCTACACTGATCCCATCGCTCTCCATCTCGATTGTTGGTAATCTTGCTGCAATCGAGGACGATCCGAACGTGTCTGGACAAGCAAAGTTACTCGCTCAACAACAGCTAGATTGGATGTCGGATCTCGACAACCAAGAACCTAGAATTATTGAGGGCCCCCCTGGAGAACCACCCACAGAGATCTATACTCGACCTGCACGGCCTGGTGTAGTTCCTCGCTTGCAAGGGCCCTTTGATCTTGAGCTAAGTCCGGAGAGTGAAGACGATTTGGATACAGAGCTTACGGATATTTTCGTCATTGGGCAAAAGCTTGACACCGATGAGTTAATGATGGGAGAGGAAGACGAGCTGGATATGGAAGATGTCGAAGGAGAAGGCTTATCACTCTCCGTCATATGCTTACTTTCGTCTAGCGGCCAGTTACGAGTATGCCTAGACTTAGACGGTGTCCAGGCTCAGTGGCTACCTCCTCGAAATAAATCTAAGACTATGGGGCGTCTAGCCGGATCTCCGTCTCTACTAACATTCCAGAGTATGGACATATTGAATTCTCTGGAAGTCACGGAGGATGCCTGGCCAACATTCAGCCCGGACGTCACTTCAAGGTACTCTTTCTATATCACCCATCCGTCTAGCATCACGCATGTTTCTCTATCCCCATGGGTCTTCCGACTGGAAAGCGAGCTGCAAGGTGATTCGCAAGCTGGGTCCGAGTTTAGAATCGATCTGCTTGTTAATGGACAGAGCTCAACTAGAGAACGGCTCTATACAAGTGCAATCCAAGGCGACACGCAATTCCCACTAACCGCTTCAGTCGCTATTCGTGATCCTGACCTTGGCTACTTCTTATTATCCGCGACACCATTCGATCCAGTTGCCTTAATATTTGATACGCCAGAAGATGACCTTGCTCCCATTCGGTCCGCCTCGCCTTCCTTTGACAAGGATGCGGAGGTACAACCCCTGGAGTTCTACGAGCCTCGCCCCGTCTTCCAACCATCACACTCCTTCGACATGGGTTCAGCGCTACCAAAGCTACTAAACCAGCTCCGAACCGGTCGTCACAAGACTATAGTTAACCAGGAAGTCCGACTTTCACCAGCAACCTTACAAATTTTCACAGAAGCGCATCAAATACTTAGTGATGAAACCTATAAGCTTGGCGTAGCAGCTGCTGAGGTATTCCGACGATGTGTACAGCTACAGACAGAACTTAAGCAGCAAGTTATCAAGGCAAGTGAGGTGAAGGCTAGGGTTGAGGCTGTCACTGGGGAAGACCAAGATGAAGGTAATCCAGAATCAAGCAACGCTGCAATGGAGAGGCGGATACAAAATGCAAGGGAGAAAGGAGAAGCCCTCAGCCGAAGACTAGAAAAGATGCGGAAGCTAGTCAGTAAAGGAACTAGCCGGGAGTTGAGTGATAAGGAGAAGGCTTGGATTAACGAGGTCAATGTCTTGGACGCCACCTTGTTCGGGTCTACCACAGCAGCTGGGCCATCTCGGCTAAAGATGACCAAGAAGAGGTATGAAGAAGTGACGCGACTGAAAGATGAGCTTGTAGAGGAAGCAGAGAAGCTAGGCGCGTCGACCGAGGAAGGAGAGGAGAGCCTCAGCGCGTCAACGACTGATTTACGCATACCGTCGGAACTCCGAAAGGCAAAGATCAACCAAGTGAAGGGGCTCATCGAGCGTGAGACAGCATTAGTAGATGCTGTGAAATCACGGCTTGAGCGACTGTCAATTGTAGGGTAGGTAGGTGCGCGACGAGCAGGTGTGGCGCGCCGGGATGCATCCCGTCAAAGGATATACCCCATTAAGAGCTGTATTAAATGTAATACTACCTCTGTTCTATCTTAATATGTGTTAAACTAAGAAATAGGGCGATTGGACAAGTTGATTGTGGCTTGTGGCGGGTTTCACGAACTGGGATATAATCAGCATTATCGTTGTCGTGGCGGTCCCTTGGCGAATCTTACCGTTACTCACTGTGACGTCTTGAAGCAGCATCACCAGAGCCCAATTGGGGGTCAGGCAAGTTGAAGCAGGAGTATTGATGTTGATCTTTTCTCGCTCTCGCCTCATCCGTTCCACTACAGGGGACGAATCTTTTCGGCACGTTTCGTCCAATAGCAAACGCCCAAAACATCAGTCCACCTGTAGCCTTGTAATACGGAATCTAGATGAATAGTTGGTCCCAAGATAAGTCATTCGATGGCTACCTAGGAATCCAGATCTCCTTCGATCTAGCTAGCCTCGGGTTATGCCTTACGAACAACGCTGGCATGCCGATAAAAAAAAGACAGAAGCTGAATTATGAGACTGGTTTAAATTATTACACCTAGAAGCTGCACCTCTTGCTTGGTCACACGTTATATAACTAAGTGAACCCATCCACCTTAAAGGAGAATTCCTTTCTCGTCTTCCGATGTTTTCATAACACACGAGCTGAATACGTTGCAAGATAGTCACCTTAACTATCCTCCATAATAGTCCTTTGTAGAAGGTTCCTAAAAATTCCCAACAGTTCGAACCGCCCGCCCGCCAATTGTTCGCCCTGATTTTTCATTGGCCATGGATGTCTCAATAAGCTGGCCCGGTATTATTCCATATTCCGCCCATTACGACTCCGCGTCCGACCCGAAGGGGATTCCAGACGCCATATCTCTGCAGCTTTTCGCACAGATGTGTCTCAGGGCGATGATAATCGTCATCATCTTTGGGGTACATTTACAGGATAGGCGCGGACAGTTTACAGTGGCAAAAATCCTGCCCAACCCCCAGGGTCTTCCCTTAAAAGTCTTTCCTTAAAGTGATCAACACGGGGTGTTTGCGTTTAAGTCGTGCATCTCATTTCGTATGACCTGGGGGCCGGTATCCATCTCTGCCGGTAGAGAGGAGAGGTGTGCCTCGTGCAACCCTCTCTCTCAAGATGCTGCCGGGAATGCTCGCCCAGCGCCGAGACCTAGGTTTCCGTGTGCGTCCTCATTGCTACCGTTAGTCAGCCTTTGAATCCATTGACGTATCAGCGAAGCATACATTCTGCTGCCTTTTTACTGGCTCCCAAGATGTTGCGTCGGGATGTATCGTTCATTATCAAGTTACCTATGTCATACGGACCCTGCTTGGGCTGAGACTCAATTCCCTCGGGGCCAAGACAAGTCGTCGATAGATCCACTGCCACATAGTTTGCCTCACTTCATTTTGGTAAGGTGCTGCGTGAGACTGAGTTTTAGTTTAAGTATTAAGATGGGCGGTTGCACGGGGAGCTTCTCTTTTCTCGCCGCACACGTGTGTATATAAGACGGCACATCTGTAGATCGATCAAATATCTCAACTTAAAACTTGTGGTTCACAAATCCACATCAATGCTTATACGTTCCTGCGATCACACCTCCCAAGCCTCCCAAGCATCTGCTTACCGTCAGTTCAAATTCAACATGGCACCCTCGGCTGTCGTCTTCGATTATAGGGGCCAGATAGTAGGCAAGTAGCTTGCGAACTGCTATCGTCTGACCAGTCACATTATCCACTAATACGTATACGTAGATAATTGCGAGTTCTTCTTGGCCAAGCATGACGTTGTCTCCGTAGTTACTGGCAAAGATGTTTTGGGAGACTTCAAAGCGTATGCAATTCGGTCCAACCAGAGCTCCCGAGATGCTCTTCTCTCCTCCGAACCCCGTGCTACCCCCCTGCTTGCCCTCGAATCGCTTCACATGAAATCGTGTGAAGCCGTCCAGCAATTCATCACCACCAACGGGTTCTCGTTCCCTCCGGACCCGAAGAAGACCAGGTTTGAAGACGACGATGATGATGAGGACGATGAGGAAGATGAGGAAGATGGGAACGATGACGATGATATAGCGTCCATCTTCTCCAATCTCCTGTCTGATCGTCCTGCACTGCCACCGGTCGCCATGCCTTACAATAACCGCTCGGGCGGCGAGGTCAAGATGACGCCTGCCTCGTCCGCGGTCCCCATCACTCACGGTCGCGAGGTCAGGGACGAAAGGAGTAATAACATCGGCAGGCCCCGTACCAATCCACCACCACCGCCCCCGCCCCCAGGCCGCCAATCCCCAGAAGGGTTCATCTTCCAAAACGTCAAGCCTCCCTACACGCTTTCTCAGGCAGAAGAGTTGGTCATGGAGCTTATGAACGGCCCCCTACCTAATAACTTCCCTCGTACTTCGGGGCCACCACCACCACCCCCACCGCCGCCTGGGTACAGCTCGGCCGCACAGGCACAGGCCCCCCCCAAGCCCCCATCTGCCGCTCCCTCGTGGCCCCCAGTCCCTCGTGGCATGTCCGTCCCGCCGGGGAATTACTCGCCCGCCAACGCACGCAGCATACCCCGTCAAGCCAACAACTACCCGCCCATGGGGCCCTCGCCAGCGCGCAGCAACAGCAACAGCAACAGCAGCAGCAGCAGCGGCAGCGGCAGCGGCAGCGGCAGCAGTAACGGGCCTCCCATGGTCCACAACGCACGGCTGTACGACATCGCGCTGACGATCCGGTGGCTAGGCCACGGCGAAGCGCGCGTGCTCGCGAGCTGCAGGGCGAGCGTGCAGGCGCTCAAGAGCACGGCGGTGACGTACGTGACGCGGCACGCGTCGGCCTTCGACAAGGAAGGGTCGCCGCCGAACCGGAACAACCCGACGTGGATGGGCGCCGTGCGGCTCCGGCGCGCGAGCATCCGGAACCTGCGCGACGAGGAGTACGACTTGAACATGGAGCTGTACCAGGAGGACGATCTTACGCGCTTCTGTAGCGGCAGGGGGATACCCAGGTTTGAGGTCGAGGTCGAGGATCAGAAGGAGGAGGGGATTTGAGAAGAAGATGGGAGATGTGTGTGTGTGTATCATCTTGATGAGAATGATGGGGTATGTTAGTGTACAGCGAAGATTATCTGGGTTAGATAAAAAGCGTTGGAAACTTTGGTCGATACCGACCCCCCTCCCCCTTTTTTTTTTTTCTTTAAGGTTGGACCGAGACGGGAATGCGGAGTCGAGGAGCGAGACTAGGGAATAGGGATGAGAGGAGGGGGTTAGATTGTCACTTTTTTAGGTTGGTCCTTTCCTATGGGGTTCTCGGCGCCGTTGTTCATTGTCTCCTTACGCGTACCTGTTCTGCTGGCCGGTTGGTATGTTGTACGAGTAAGTTATGAATCTGCCTACCTAAGGTACCTACCTAACATGAATGTTTGACGAGAAGTTGATGGTTTGAATGCGAGGGGTTTATCCGTTCCTTTAGTTATATGGTTAGGTCTGTCAATTCTTTTTGTCTTCGTATTTCTAACATGCCAGGGAAATTAACAATTATATATATTCTGCCAGTATAGCTTGGAAGAGTATATAATCCCATCGTTAATCTATATCAAAGCCATCATTTTACATATTACTAGCTAGGTAGGCAGAAGATATTACTTCCAAAGCTCACTTTTGTCTAAGACTTAGATAGTCTATGTCAGTTAGATGTTCTGTGAATTATGAAGTTCTTGAAACTCGTTTTGAAAAGACAGGCAGAATTTTTGTAAATGACGATCTTTACGACGAGAGCTTTTAAATAAGCTTCTTACTTCGTTTATCATTTTATTTACGAAGCATTATACTTCATCAATATGTTTTGAAGTAACAAGCGAATGGAAACGTGTATAGCCATTATACTATTAACTAACACCTCCTCCTTAAACAAAAAACTAACCTTCATATTTCTTTACTGTGTTATCTGTGACATAGTACAATTTGGTGCCGCAAAGTTCAAGTCTCTTGAAGCAAAGTAAAATGTGCAGCAAGTTACTACCATATTTAATTTTTATATATAGATACCTACTTAAAATACGACGAATAAAGCTATACTTCAAGCACTACAATATACATCTTACACGTGCTCATCCTTCAAGCCTCAACAAAACGAATCATTACTATTAGATTCTCCCCTCAACCATTCAGGGCACTCTCGATTCGATCAACTAGGTATTTACTTATTTTTGTCCTCAGCCTCTCGGTATAACGCCTTTGCCAATGAGCCCGTAGCTGAATACATACCTTACTTACCTAGATATCTCCGTAGCTATGTAAACCACCCCCGGATTTAGGACTATTCGTATTTACCACTTACACCGAAGTCAGTCCTTGGCTATTCCTCCCGGCGTATTAGATACCCCGCACCGAATGAATACTTTCTTGCAAGGCGGCTACGTGCTCTTTCACCTACGCGGCGTTTGCTTGATTATCTCCGGGAGCCTTTTCTTGTACTTGAGAAGTTACCCTTTACCTACTAAGAACTATAAGCATGCCGCCGCCTCACTTTCACGTCTTACCCGAGGATCGATTATACCCGAAGTAAGGGACAACACCTCTGACTGACTTGCATCAAGCCATGTCGAGCTCGCCGTATCCAACCAAGGCACGGATTCGCGAAATCTTCGCCCACCTCGCCGTAGGCGACCCCGTAGCTTTCTACGCCCACGTTGCTGACGACGTCGACTGGACTATTATGGGATCGCATGCGTTATCAGGCCGTTATACCGACAAAGCGACTCTGACGTCCAAGGCTACCTCTCGAACCGGTGGTCTTTTTGAGGGCCCCGTGAAAATGAGGATTGTGGATGTCATTGGTGGAGAGGTTGAGGAATGGGCTGTGGTGGAAATGGCCCTCGATGGGATATGCAAGAATGGTAAGCTTTTCCTCTCTTTTTTACTAGTATACAATACTTCTCTCTCTCTCTCTTTCTCTCTCCCTAGCAATTCCGCTTGGCGTGAGATCTATGCGAGTTGACGTCTGCGGGTGTGTCGCACAACAGCTTCCCCCGAGAGAGAGGTATTTAAAGTGATATTCAAGCTATTGACGGCTTTCTCCTTAGGCTTGGTATATAACAATACTTACTCTTGGTCGACGCGGTGGCAGAACGGCAAGATTGTTCAGGTCCGGGCTTATCTAGATGGTTTGATTTTGAACCGTGCTCTCGCAGAGAACGAAGATAAATCTTAACTTAGGTTAGAGGTAGACATGTTGTTGTTGTCGGTGATGTTCGGTAAAAACCGAACAAGCATGGAAATAGGATCGAATGCGTATATACCTACCTTAGGTAGGTATCAATGGATAGTCAATTGCGACAAACCAAGCTTCGTCATATCCCCCTACTATGATTGGCGGACGGTGAAATTCGCCCTTGTAGTTAGGCCAAGAGCTTGCGGCCCTCCAATTATAAATTTGCCGGTCGGGAAGCGCAAAGGTGACCGCCCCTTGTTCACCTCTTTTCCCGCGATCCCGACTCATCTCCGATATATGTCTCCTTGTCCTCATCTGCCGTGCCCCCTGTGGAACTATGGTGTTGGAGCCGTCTTGACCATACCGGCTATATCGATTCAGGGGGAAAACCTCTCCAAGTCCCCCCCCTCCAAGATCACAAAAGCACGCCATCCTGTAGCTGAGATGGTATACGTAAGATGCCACTGTGATCCGCGCTGTTCTCCTCATCCCCTCCCAGCCGAGCTTCACGGCCTGTCTCGGAGATGGTTGCTAGGCAGTGCCGTAGATTGAGAGCCTTGGGGTATTCCCCTCGTTCCCAGCACCAAGTATCTGTTCCTATAAAGGCATCTTAATATTCGTCCTGGGTATTTGGTAGAAAAAACTGTTTGTAAGATTCATGTCGATATAAATTAGCAGCTTGTTTACCTCAGCCTCATCTTAGATTAAGAGCAATCGTAATAAGTAAAGACAAAGCAAAGCAAAGAAGCAAGGATGGTTTCTCTACACCCCCTCCTCGACAACGGCATCACCAAAGGCGACCCCAACTTCTCCGGCGGCACTCTATACTGCAAATGCACCACAGACCCCGTCGCCGTGACGCTGAGCTCCAACGTCGCGCACAACCACGCGTGCGGGTGCTCCAAGTGCTGGAAGCCGTCCGGCGCGCTCTTCAGCATCGTCGGCGTCGTGCCGCGGGATAACCTGTCCGTGACGGCGAACGAGTCGAAGCTCAGCGTCGTGGACCCGAAGGCCGCGATCCAGCGGCACGCGTGCACGAGCTGCGGTACGCACCTGTACGGCCGCATCGAGGTCGACCACGCCTTCAAGGGCCTCGACTTCGTCCACGTCGAGCTCAGCCCCCAGAAGGGCTGGCAGGAGCCCCAGTTCGCCGCCTTCGTCTCCAGCATCATCGAGCAAGGGTTCGATCCCGCGAATATCGCCCAGGTCAGGGATAAGCTCCACCAGATCGGCCTCGAGACCTACGATTGTCTCTCCCCGCCCCTCATGGACCTCATCGCTGCGTATACCGCCAAGAAGACCGGCGCTCTCAAGTGAACGTGGCGCAATTCAGATGCACCAAAAAAGAAAAAAAAGTATTAGGATTGGGTTGGGAGACGTTTGAGAGAACCTTATGGATGAAGCTATCCGCTGGGGACTTTGCTTCAATTGTACTTGTCAATTGTAACCATGTTGATATAACTACCTACTTTGTAAATGTCGGAAGGAGATCAACGAAAAAAAAAAAAAATTGTATTGTGATATAGGCAGGTGGTTGTAGATTTATATCCATAAGAGCCCCCCGATCCTTGGTGTCCATCAAGGTGTCTGTTTCGGCATTCAGTATTAGTGACCCTGCCTATTGGCTAGGAGTTTACTACGTCCCTTCGGTAATTGGCATTTGAAGAGAAGTGTTGACATTAATATTCATATATTATATTATTATGTGACACCTTTCTACTCGACGCTGTCCGTCTGTCGGGTGAACTTGATTGCTACGCCGATTTATATATAGCGAGATGTTGTAGAGTGTTGAAAGCCTGGCTCTATTTCGTATTCATGTATGAGATGGTATATAGTAAGGATCTTATAGGTACCTACCTACCTGATATTTGAGACCTCGTGTGTTGTGTTTCTAGAGGCTAACGCTATCCAATTCACCTGGGGGCAAGGAATGGATACGCTCTAAAGCGCATAGTTGCAGTCTAAAAATGCCTATTTCGTTTTCGCATTCCTCTCAAATCAATGAGTGTCACCAACAGCCGACCAGGTCATCAACGATTTATGTCTATTCACAAGGCTAGATTGGTATCGCCCACCGTTTTGATCTAGTCGTTCAGATATATATAACTGTCCTAGGCGGAGATTAGTCCAAGCCGCTGAATTTATAGCCGACAACGCCGCCTAAATGCCATGATGCTAGCAATCAACTCCAAGAAGCCTCAACGGACAGGCCTCCATGTCTAAGCGCCTAATATATCCCCTGGGTGCGGTATTGGAAAGTATCATAACTATGCATTGTTAGTACGTCTCTAGCTTCAGTTAGGAGTAGGGAAAGGAAGGGAAGGGCTAGCATTACAGTCGTGTATAGTAGCTACCGAGCGACTTCGTGATGAGATCAGTCTCCACGAAATTTTCGGCTTCATCGGCACTTAGGTGTAGTTGGAATCGTTGCTTTAACGTTGCCGTGGCTTGTGTGACTCCAGCCGAATAACATGGCATTTTCGAGTCCACGCCCATCATTCTGACTAGATCAACAATGTTGTCTGCAGAGCGGCGTAGAGCTGGAAGGCGTTAGATGGATGTCGCCTCGATATCCGTTCGGATTAGAACTTACCTTGGAAAGCTTGCTTGCATAGCGTCTTGAAATCTTCAAAATCTGGAGAATCAACCCCACCCAACACGTCCACGTATTCCCAGGTCAGTTTGAAGGGAGCTGCTTCGAATCCAACGGAACCGGGTGAGTTCGAAAGCATGAATCCAAAATCAATGTGGATAATATGCCCTTCGTTATCAATAAGGACATTGCCATTGTGTCGGTCCTTCAACTGTAATATATACGATATAATGCTATACGCTGCGAGAGAACGTTTAAACGCATCCACGGCTGCTTTGTAAGGCTCGCTTCCAGGCTTGCCGAATGTTTTAACCCAATGGTCCTTGAGTGTAGCAAGGCGACGTCGAGGATTAACCCCCGATTCGATCGATGCTAAAGTCAAACTCCGCTTGAGCGAATGAAGAGAAACGCCGTTTGTTATTGTTTCGACGAGGCCCGAAGCCTCCCCGGTAACTAAGATTCGCATAAGCTTCACCCAGACAGGGACGCCGGCATCGACCCAAATCTTATGACAGACTTGAATGAGCTGACACGCAAACGCTTCTTGCCGAAGATCGTCTCCCGTTTTTACGATAACGCTGATCAAATCCCAGTTTTTCATCCATCCGTACGGCGATGTTTTTCGTATCCGCTCCCTTTTCATATGCCACGCCTCTCCAAACACCGCGGCGCTAGGATCATCACGGTCACCTTTCCTCTGTACTCCTCCCGTCATTGCGTCGTTTTCCATTCGGGCTGCGCCAGCATTTGGATCACTTGTTGGGTCAACATCTTCGTCTAAGTCAGCGCTTTCCGAAGCCTGGGCTGCCGCGCTTGCTTTCGCCATGATTAAATCAAACGTGGGACCTTGGCCATCATCGAGGTCAAAGCTTTGCTCCTCGAGGCTTTGCATGCTTGCAATGATTTTCGACCTAATGGCCGCGACTTCCTGCCTCGGGCGTTTACCACTGGTAGCATCAAGCTGGGCTAGCATTTGCGAGGCGGTCCTCATATGTGTTGCTAGAGCCGAGAAATCGGGTTGCTCGCCAGACGTATTGCGTTGGCTCGGCATTGTTACTCTCCTCAATGGGCCCGGGCTGCTTGATCTCGACGTGGACGTTGCCGACGTACGCGGGGGAGTCAGGTCAGCTGTAGATGCGATTGACAGGCCGTTAGAAATACCCTTCCGAGAACTAGGCTGTTTCCCGTTTCTTTTACTGAAAGTCACATTATCATCGAAAGGTTTGAGCATTGGTGATGTTCCCAGATCCCCCGAAGTTGGTTCGAAGACACTATCTATAGTCTCCAACACAGGTTCGGACACCCTTTCGGTAGCAGGTGTTCCTGGTGCATCCGATAAATCGAAAATTCGCTTGCGGGTGCCTTGCTCAGCCACGAGGTTACTAAGTAGTCTTTGGTTCTCCCCGGAGCTAGGATCGAAAGTAAAGTCATCGCGAAGAATTTCAATCATGAGCAAATACGGTACCTTTTCAGCACTGTTTAGAACGGTGGCTTCGGCAGGATTGACCCTGACAATACGGTGATGACGGCTCTTTGAGGGTGAGCCATCCACCAGTGTAGGCGGACATATGATAGGTATATCCAGCTCAGCCGGCAGGTCTCTAGCAATTAGCGCAAGCTCGGCGCGCAAAGCACTAAGACGAGCCGGCTTTGGCACCATAACTAGTCGATTAGATATATCCTCCAGCGCCGTTAAAAATGCGGTTTGGCAGTGGAAGTAGTTCTGTCGGAGCAACCTGGCTTTCTGGGTTTCGGTCATCTCTGCTAAACTTGCTAGAGTTTTTACGTGGTGAGAATGCCTGCGCGAAATTGTATCCGTCGGTCGCGGAAGACCAGCAGATAGTGGAGTCATCGGTCCTGTCATTGTCCTCGGCGATCTCACTTCGGGGAGGGGAAGAGATGACGAGCTTAAACGAGCATCCAACAAGGTGCTATCGATATAGGTCGGTTTTCGCGACTCGGTCGTGGCATCTCTATTACGTTCGGGGCTCGCGGATATATGAGTTACAATATGCGGTGGCTTTCTAGGTGATGATATAGATTGTTTAGAATCAGAACCACTTCCTACTCGGGCTAAATCACGAGGTCGGCGTGATCTTGTGGTGTTTCCGGTCACAGTTTGACTCCTAGTGACCTTGGACATCTGAGTGGGTGGGCTCGGTTGACTCGGGAGGCTTGTTTCCGATATAGTGTCGGCGGATGGCTGCGATCTCCTCGCTTGCGCAACAGCTAATGGGCCTGCCCATTGTGGAAGGGTTGGAAGGCCGATGCTGGCCAAAACAAAACTCGCTAGTACTGTAACAGGTAAAATGTTCTCTTTAATCTTCTCGTGTCTTGCGCTGTCTGAGAGTCCAAATACAATATGCTGCACCTTGTTGTAAACTCTACGGCATGTCTTAAAGGCCTGAGACTGAGGCGTCGAAGCGAGATCGTGAAGATAAGTTTGGAAGAGCCAAAACGTCTATAGATAGTATTGTAATAACTCAGCAAGCTGTTCGTTCTTCTTAAAGGATGGTTTTCTTGGTATAGGTGCGTACCAGCAGAGCAGCAGTTACGGATTCTTCGCAGAGGTCTAGCAGAAACTCCTCCAATGCCATGGAGTCATTGTCGACGCTTATTATAAGGTGGCATAGCTGAGGTAGGAAGAATTCGATGTCCTCGTAAGGAAATTGGCGGAGCTTGGAGCACAAAACATAGTGGATTCCGACATGGTCTGCATATCGACTGTATAAAATGGGTCAAATGGCTGTCGTGATAAGATATAAAAGGTTGTGAGAAGGACTTCACTTACGATAGATAGGAAACAGAGAGAAAGGGGTCCTGGTTGAAGACATCACTCTGGATAAGGCGCTGGAGTAGATCCCACGACATAGCGAGCTGTCTTTTCGAATAGAAGAAATTGTGAGGCTCGATGCCTCACCTATGTTCGACATTAAATGATTGTACCGAATGAGAAGAATAAGCTGTCATGGCTGTCGGATGCAGCGAAGCATAGCATAGGGATGTGATGTGGTTGAAGGTGTCGAAGTTGCTTGGCCGAAGATTTGGAGGGTTTGGTGTCGGCGCGCTGCTTCTCATAAGTCACAAGTTCAATACGACACAAGCCGCTCGAGGAATATATGTCCCTTTCTGGCCTTCTTGGCAGGTACATGGCTGTACATGTACTTTGGGTACCCACCTCTTCCGGATTTGGAGCTTTATGATTGGTTCACGTATTCTAAGCACGTATTCTTAGCACGTATTCTTAGCGTCCCTGTTATTACATGTACTATAGCAGGTACCATACTACAGGTAGGTAGGAGGTAGGTAGGTAGCTATAGAATCCATAAAGTTCGTTGTTGGACAAAGACCTCCGTAAATACTCCAAATCTTTCTCCAAAATGTCGCTGCTTCCATTTTACTTAAGATTTCACTTAAGAACATATTGAGAAATGGCAGAATGGCAGATGACTTGCGGTCGAAAGTAATCCAGGAGAACCCTATCGGCAAAAGTCTCGAGGCTTTCCGCGTTTTGTTCGATTCCGCATGTAAGAGGGAAGGCGTTCTTCGTTCCCCAGGCGCGGTTGAGCAGCTCAGTCGCGAAAGTAAGGAAATCAGGTTCCACTTCATCCAAACTATTCGTCTAATTATGGTACAGGCCTCCGAGACCTTGTCAATCTCCTTCTTTTGACACTACAGGTTCACCCAGCTTCTGGCCTGCTCGCTGCCCGGACGGGTCGTGGCACACTTCGGGACGGCCTTCGGCAACTTCAAGTCGCACTTAACTCTGACGACCTAGACCTCGACCGTATTAAGCCTCTCCCAAAGTTAGCTCTCGCCGATGATCTAGATGACGCGCTCATCTGGGACCAGGCTTACCTCGCCGTCACCGAATCTACTCCACCTCGACCGATTCAGCAAACCCCACCGTTAAGCAATACAGGCGACTTTTCAAACTCCTTCGACGAATGCCAAGAGGTTGATCGGCTCCTTGAGTTGGAGCTTGGTCCTCTCTATGTTGGTCTTCCCAATTTCCGCAAGACGTATTTTGGAAACGTCGCCGGCCTGGAAGAAGCTTCTGAGGCCGTCTTCGAGAAGTGCAAGGAAGGCAGCAGCCCGCTCTTTAGCCAAGGGTGGTGCGGCTGGCCGAGAGATGCAAGCCAAGACATGTTGAGATGGTTTTCAGACGTGAACAAGAAGCTAATAGCATTTGCAGAAGAGTTCAGGTCGACTCCATCCCACCTTCGAAGGTCACTGGCACAGTTCAACAGCCCGATCCCGGGCTCTACTGGGGAGTGCAAGGGGGGCATTGGCTTCGTAAGTGTCCCCTCCGCCGGAAGGGATTCCCGATACCACTGGTCAGAAGTCCTTGTACTTGGAGAACTCAAGAGTAATTCCTCTTGTGACATAGCCTCGAACGCGTGGCTTGACCTCGCGAAATGCGCGAAGGAAGTGCTTGCTGCCCAAGACACGCGCCGGTTCGTCTTAGGCTTTACTATTTGTGGATCGCTCATGAGGATATGGGAGTTCGACCGGCTTGGAGGGATAGCATCCGAACAGTTCGACGTCAATGAAGATGGCCTGCAGTTTGTGTCTACGGTCCTCGGATTTCACTGGATGACCGAAGAACAGCTGGGCTTCGACCCGACGATTAGCACAGAAGAAAACGGCCGGCGGGTCGTCACGATTCATCGGAACGGTCGGCCGGAGCGGCTTGTCATTGACAGGCTGATAAAACGAGCACCTTGTATCGTCGGACGGGCAACCACGTGCTGGAAAGCCTATCGTGAAGGAAACCCACAAACGCCGCTCGTGATCAAGGACTCCTGGCAGTACACAGAACGGGATGAAGAAGGAGAGTTGTTGAAAGAGGCAACTGAGAAGGGCGTAGTCAATGTGGCCCGATACTACCACCACGAGACGGTATTTGTGGGTAATAAGCCTGACGACATTCGAGGGAATGTCCGAGGGGGCCTAGCCATCACGGAGGCGAGGAGTTATCAACCGGCACTCTCGTGCTCGGCCTCCTCAACGAAGGTTAGCAACAATGATCTGCCAAATCGGATACACCGGCGCACTATTATTCATGATTGCGGGACCCCCATCTACAAAGCAAGCTCCCGATCTGCGTTGCTTGCAGCATTGGAAGGTTGTATTAAAGGATATGAGTCATTATACGGGGCAGGCCTTCTCCATCGAGATATCTCAATTAACAACCTCATAATTAATGAGGATGGCGATAACCCCTCATGGTATTCATTTTTGATCGATCTTGACCTCGGCATCAGAACGACACGAAACTCTGCCTCGGGGGCACCGCCTCCGAGGCACAAACAAAGACTGGCACGAGGCCGTTCATGGCAATCGGGGCGCTTCTAGGCGAGCAGCACTCCTTCATGCATGATCTCGAGTCATTCTTCTGGGTGCTGTTCTGGATATGCGTTCACTACGACGGGCCAGAGAGGAGCCGAGTTATACCCGAGTTTGAGCAATGAAATTACATGAATATGGACCTTTTGGCAATTTTGAAGATGGGAACTATGGCGGATGAGGTAATCTTCATGAAAACTGTTGAAAATTTTACAGTATATTACCGACCGTTTATTCCATTGGTAAATAGATTGCGGGAGGTCATCTTCCCTGGGGGCAAGCGGTATAAACGGGAGGACAAGAAGCTCTCTTTTCAAATGAGGGAGATTATTAAGGAAGCTTGCAACGACCCAGGAATATAAGCGAACAAGTAGCATTGTTTGGATGAATAGGTACTTTTCATCTACATTCTATCTAGAAGTTAGTTAGACATGGCAGCAGCAGCAGTCGGTTATACCCGTGTCCCGTGTTCGAGGACATTTAACAGAGAAACCTGGGTTCGGATCAAACTTTGCAGTTAGGTACCTACCTAGCTAGTAGAGGTTGTTTTAGTAAATAAATTAAAACCAGCTAGGAAGCGGTAGGAGCTCGCGAAGCAGCTATTGAGAGCTTCCGTCAACTTTAATACCTAATTGGCGTATTGAATTGGACTTTGGGTTACACAGTTCACCATAGCTTTAAATAGGTACTACCTACAATAGTACGGCCTAAATCTTAAAGAAGCTATGGCCACATTATTTACTTGTCTTTGGCTCTCTTATTAGTAGATTCGTATGTACGATAATTTACCAGCATCAGCATGCCTCATGGCTACGTCTAACGGACTGGTACCTTATACACCTACGTATTTAGGGCCTCGAGAAGCAGGCTCTTTTATATCAACTCGAATTCATTGTTTACACCTTCGACCCTAATGGGTGTGTATTTCTACTACCAGGCTAAGCAGAGCGACTTACATCGAACCCCGAGAATCACTTAAGAGAACAAAGAGGCAAGAAAGAATAATCACCGAGAAGCAGTCACCTATGTTCCAATATCAGTTACAACAAAGACGTGTGTGATTATGGCCATAATCAGGCGTGTATCGACAGTTGCTCCTCGTCTAGGTATTTACTCATACAATTGATGACATTCGTATCGCAAAAGCATCCCGCAAACCCGTTCCAGATTCCATCTTCCAATCATAAATTCAGGGTAGCCCCTAAACCTCCAACGCCGGTATAATGCCCCTAGGTATAAACGCCAGTGGCCTAAATCATTCATCGTGACCTCGTCGCTGTCGTGTAGCCCGTAGAAAGAGAACCGTATGACAACATCTCACATTACTAGCCGGAATGGCTTATGCAGGTGCTTTCTTCTTTCGTCCACCTCGTCCCTTCTTCTTGACCTCTCCCGTGTCCCCTTCCTCGTCACTATCGCTCTCGGGTTTAGTTCTGCCTGAACTCTTGCCACCTTCCTTTTCCTCGCCAACTTTGGCGACGATGTCTTGCAGGAAATCCCATTCGTTAGCTGAGCCTATTGCCTGCTTGAGCATCGGCGCTGTGATTCTCTTTGAGTTTTTTTCCCTAGCCACCTCGGCGCTCTTACGAACAAGCTGTACCATAAACAGCTCCAACGCTTTTCCGACCGCGATGGGGGTTTGCTGGGCGACCTTGCCAACTTCCTCGTCGGCCTGCATTATACGCTTGATACGCGCCGTAGGGAACTTAGTCTTAACGGGAGACGGTTCTATCTCATTCTGCTTCGCTGCCGGGGCAATCTTTCGTGGTGGCATGTTGCTTTGCGGATCTGACGGGTTGAATTGACTAGGTGCAGCGGGTGGTTGCGAGGTCTGGGGTTGGGAAGGCTGCGGTTGCAGTTGTGCTTGTAGTTGATGGTAGGCAGCGGGCGATGCAGACTCGGGGTAGGACGAGTAGTACGACGTGGAATGGTTCGGTGGTGGTTGTAAAATATACGGTGATTGGTTTGTTTGTACAAATTGTGTTTGTTGTCGGGGAGAAAAGTATTGTCCTTGTTGTCCGGCGGTGCTTTGGGGCGGATAGGTGCTGAAAGCGGTGTTGTTACTATCGCTGCTACCGTATGCGGGAGCACTGGTAGGCAGTGGTACGGACGAAGGTACAGACGAAGGTACAGATGATTGATAAGTGCTGTATTGGTGGGGCTGTGGCTGGTTATATCTTAAAGGAGTTCCTGAACCAACTCCTGGACCAGCCCCAATTCCAGCTTGAAAGGAATAACCACCTGGGACGTTGTGGTCCTGAGGAATGTCAGATGTTGCGCTGGAATAAAAAGAAGAAAGGTCAGGCGACTTTGGCGCATAAGAGCTGTCTTGGGTTGACATGGCCTCAATGTTAAATGAATAAAATTTCGCAACGGACAGACCGTAGAAAAACTGGGGGTAGGAGCTTGGATTTTTGGGAATGGCGGGGCAGCTCTTTTGACTTTGTTGCAGTGCAGCCGTTTTTTTTTTTGGTGTTATTTTGGTGCTAAAATATTTGGGTAGGTGCAGTTTGTGTGGCTGGTCAAAGTCGCTAGGAGAACAAGGGTAACCTCTTTTTATCTAGTCGTGACCAATAGTTATGGAGTACCTTAAGTATACCTAGGTAGATAGTACGAAATAGGTACCTAGGTACGCGGGCAGACGGACAAGGAGGTAAAGGGTGGGGACTAATGCAGGAGGTAACACCCAATGATCATACGCACAGAATGATGCAGGTCTGAGGTGTGTTTGCGTTGTATGCCTAAAATACGTAGTGTAGTCCACGCGTGGGCAAAATCAAAATTCAATGGCTCTGGTTACTTTTTTTTTTTCCTTTTTGGTTGTTTGTACCCGAACCGTATTGTACTGAATGAATCAGTAGGGGTCCCGCACAAGAAGACCTAGTGACCGTAATGAATTGAATTGAATTGAATTGTATAGTACAGTCCAAATATCAATCCAAAACACCGTTTTCACCTTGTTGCGTGTCTGTGTGAATCGGTACGCCGAGAATGATAATCAATTGATAATAATAAGGTAAAAGCTAATAATTGATGGGACGCGGAACGTCTTAGCCTTGTAAATTGCCGGGCGGTGAAGGTGGGGTGTTAACGATAAGGGTCTGTGCGTAGGTTGCTGATTATAGGTGGGCAGGTTTAGTAGAGGTATGTTTGGCTGGCAAGGGAAGCCTCGGGTGTGTTAGAACCAACGTAGCGGGTTCAGAATTCAGCGCCAAACTTTGTCGACCACAGCACGGGCGGCGAAGGAGCACTGGTTTTATATCCGCAAAGGCCACCAAAACGGCGAGATCAAATCAGGGGGTCCCAGTAATCGCGATTGGCACCGCCACAGCATTAAAAAAAGGACAGAAAAAAAAAATTCACAACCTAACCTAGAAATCTACCACCGGTTTCAATGTAACATTGTCCCCCTCCCTGTACAATACATACATAACTCACCGAACACCCTATACGAATATGTCCGTCATCTTTTAATGACGAAGGATACCACTTAATTTCTTCCATCCTTCTTCCATCTACACAAATGTGTAGGTTTATACGAATTACATTACATTCTCCACACAGATGAATTATCGTGGTCATCTATCCATGCTATTCATGCTGATGCCGTTACAAATGAATTAAGCACGTGTGTGTCGCCATCAACACTAAAAGGATCGAGTATTTTTGTCGCGCATAAGCCGGTCTCATCAAGGCTCCCGCAGATCGTTAGGCTGCAGAGGCCAGGGGCGACTTGGTATGGTAAATGACTCTCGCTCAGCCTTATATCAACTTTTTTTTCTTTCTTTTTTTCAAAGGAATTATCCAAGATCCATGTGACATTGGCTCGGACTTTTAATCATCTCTCATTACCTTTTTTTTTTTTTCTCCCCGGTGTCCACTTAGTTAGTATACAGCCTACGTGTTGTCACTTCAAGGATTAACTGCTCCTGGGCCGAGAAACGTCTTGGCGTGTCATGAATGATGATAATTATGCAAAGAGCTTTGTCCAGAGACTTAAGTAATAACGCCAGTTTAGAAGCCGAGTGTATGTTTACGCTATGGTCTCTTTCCTGCTGTTAGGTTGATGATGGCATTACTTGATCTAATCTGACATGACGTCGGCACGCTACAGATTACAGAACTAACATGAATCTTACGCCAAGTGGCTGCGTTACTATTAGGTATAGTCTAGATCTAATGGAATATTATCTTGAATTTCCTCCACCAAAGCCTTTAGTCCCTTTTTCCTATCGCCTGGCGAGCTACTCAGAAATAGGCAGGCCACTGGCCAAGCATGAATTCCTCCTTCTTCTTCTCTCCCATGAATTTTTATATCATTTTCCTCGAGGAACTTGATGAGAGATGAAATTTCAGGAGCAAATACCTCTTCAGCACCATAGGCCACAAATATACCCTTTGAGGGTGTTGCATGCTTCCACCATGAAACATCTCTGCAATTACCTGGTGATAAAAGCGGATCGTTGACCGATACTTTCTCTCCAGCGTACTGGTGTGCATATCGATGCAGGTTTTCGGTGTTAAGGTAGTCACTAGCAGTGTTTTGATGCCTGCTAGAGACCAGCGTAACCCACGGTGAAATGAGTACTGCCATTCCAGGTTTTGCCAGTCTCCAGGCTCCTGTAGTTCTATTCATCTTCTCAAGGTGGCGGCTAATATTGGCAAGATGGAGCAACAGGCTGAGCACAATAGTAGCACCAGCTGAGTCCCCGCTGACACAAATACTGTTGGCATCCCGCACGGTCGAAAGCACATGCTCGTAGCCAGCAATGGCTTCCTCTAGTTGTGTTGGAAATTTGGCGTCGGGCACTAACGAGTAATCCAGGGCAAAGATAGCTGGGTTTCTATACCCGCTCTCTTTCAACAAGCTTACCCATGTGAGCAGAAACTCGAGGTAAAAGTATGCTGAACCCATCGAAAATCCACCCCCTGTATTGTTGTCAGTTACACCTTGGTCTCACAACCGGATTTGCATATTATCTCGTACCATGTGCGTAAAAAATACAAACATCAGGTTTAGTTGTTGGATCTTCGATGATCCATATTCCTTTAAAACGCTTCTACAGAAATGTTAGCGGATCCCCTCAAAGTCCAAAATCAAGACAATTCCTTACATCTTTATGTTCATGCCAATAGATGGGAGATCTTAAATAACCATGCCGTAGCAGTCTAAACTTCAGGAATGGTAGTGCAACTGGCTTGGAAAAGAATACCCTCCCAACCTTGGGAGGTATATTTGCGAAAGCATAGCGCACACACCGGATAACAAAATCTTCAAACGGAGACGCTTTTTGTACAAATGGCGATTGCCGCTCATATCTGATAAAGTAGCGTTCGCGGATAAACTCGACAGGTAGTCTGAATACTGTTGTTGATACATTAGTATTTTTTGTATAAGCCGCGTCAGCTGTGCTGATGTCTCCGGTTCGATCGATTTTACATCGCCAGACTTACATAAAAAAGGCAAGCATTGTAAACCCACTAACACAGTCTCGAGCAACCCGACGTGTATGATCAGCTGCGGCGCCAGAAATGCGCAGAAAACGATGCAGTCGACGTACGAGACAGGACCTGGAATCATTATGCCGGATAAAAAGCAGAAACCGACTATACGAGCTTACCCATCACTCTTAGAAAAAGAAAAAAAAAAAGAAAAAAAAAAAAAAAAAAAAAAAAAAAAAAAAAAAAAAAAAAAAAAAAAGGGGGGGTCGAGGATTTAGGAAATGGCGCTCTTGTGATAAGATCTCACACAAGAAGATGAAAGAAGCGGATAAACAAATCCAATGTGACTAAAACCACGTGCGCGTCTATCCCGAGCAAATAAATGAATGAATGAACGATAATGACACCACGGTCTGCTTGATGTTAGTCGCGTGTTCCTAGTTAACTACCTAGGTAAATATGCTAGGACTTGAGGATTCAATCTGCTTCTAATTAATTTGCCAGAAACGATGACGTCGTCGAAGATCGCGGGCTCATGTGAATAGGGGTCTAAGCCACATTTACCTCGCTCTCACATGCCTCGGATTATGAAAGGGAGTCAGTTCACCATCATGACTCCCATGTAAATGTAGTAATGTATCCATCTTTACTTGAGCTACCTTTGGAAATATGAACTATGTAGCGGGAATGTTTAATAAATGTCCTGAGTAGTAAAAAGTTGGATCTATATTAGATCATATATTGATCGCATAAGCTCACTACAAATATTAGGATATGAGAACCCAAAGTGAAGCGTCACTTACTACACCCATTCACGAGCCTGTCCAAAACCACATGGGCTGAATACACGTATCAGGTAGCTAAGGACTTCTTCCATTAGATCTATACAGGAACATGCATCTTCGCAGACTTTCCCAACCGCCTAACAGGTAACTAGCTAATTATGCGCAACTTCCAAGATCCTATTCTCCATGTCCTCAAAAGCGTGCAAGATCCTGCCGTAGCTCGCGAACTCGGCGTCGCGGAATCCGTCGTCGACCTTCTGGATAGCGTCCTCCTCCCTCCAGCGCTTGCCGATGAGGTCGTCGAAGCTCTCGTTCTCGTCGCGGCGCTCGAGCGCCCAGAGCGCTTTATACGCGCCGCCGAGCGCGCACGCGTTCCCGCCCACGTCCAGCTTGTACACGCCGTCCACGCCGCCCAGCACGTCCCCGAATACCCGCGCGATCGCCGGGTTCAGCGACCCGCCGCCTACGAGGTAGATCCGGCGGGGCTGCGCCGGGAGCTGCGGCCTGTCGGTAGGCTTCGAGACGAGCTTCTGTGAGCGCAAGCGCATCGATAGAGCTTGCGACTCGACGATTATGCGAGCGTCCGCTTCGGCGCCCCAGTCGGACGTCTCCTTCAGGTCCGAGCCGTCGGTGCTATTGCAAGTGTACCGCCAGGTGCCGGCCTTGATGTTCGGCACGATTTCCGGCAGCGGGAAGTACAAGCCCAGCTTCGCCCTATCGCCTTCTTTCTTTACGTCTAGCGGTGGCGTCTCCAACACCTTCTTGTTGAAGTTCTCCCAGGGATCTGATCCTGACGGCTTGGGGAGCTTGTCGCGGACCTTCTCGCGGGCCAGGCCGCCATTCTTGTAGCACAGCATGAACATGTAGTGGCCCTTCGTGGTGGGGTGATTCATGAAGTGGTACGAGGGGTCTGGTTTATAGCTAGGCGTGTTCATGAGGAACGTGCTAGATGTGCCCAGCGAGACGATCGCATCGTGCGGTCGCAGAGGTAAGGATAAGATCGTCGCGGGGTTATCACCCGTAAAAGGTGCGATTTGGCAGTCGGGGCTGAATCCGTATCGTTTTACGAAGTATGAGGAAATTCCACCCAGACTGCCACCGCCGTCTAGTGGCACATCGCCAAGTTTCTTCCGCAGCTCAGGTACGCCCTCCTTAGTCGCTGTCAACTCCAAAAGCGACTCGTTCCACTTCTCACCAGCGATATCCCATAAGTTCATACCGGTGACGTCGCTTATATCTATCGGCGCAATTGCTCCGAGAAATAGAGAAGCCAAGAATGAAGAGGCTAACGAGATGCGAGCGGTTTTGTTATAGACTTCGGGGCGTCGTCTTCGCATTCTTAGGATTTGTGTACCCGTGAAGCGCTTACTCTTGTGTTAGTTACGCTTAACTCCGATATATTACAGAATAACTTACATGATGAGCAGCGCTCCCTGTAGCATCGGCCAGCTTCTGTTTGGAACCGAGGTGAGCATCAAAGTGGTCGCATTCAGTCTGGGTACTGTGGTCCTGCCAGTTCGGTGCGAATTCGTAGGCGAAGGCATTGTGCAGCTGGTCGATTAAAGACTTTTCGCTATCAAGTGTCTTTAAAGTAGACTCAGCATGCTCGCTCCAATAAACGCTTGAGTGCTGTTGACCAGAGCCGCTAATGCCTTTGATATGTTCAACAGGACATCCCTTCTCCTTCAGTCGAGTCAGGACGAGGTCAACAGCCTCAACCCACATGGCCACGGGCGCATACACTTCGCCCTCATCCTCGTTTGTTTGTACGCCCTTCTTGATCTTATACTTGGCAGCAAAATCGGCGTCGAAGTCGACTTTAGCTTCGGTGATGACCTTGAGATCTGAAGCAATTACAATTGCTAAATACTAAGTTAGTATAGTATAACCAATTATCATTTATATGTATAAACGTTCTGGCGCATAATTGATACTGTCATTGGCTTGCTTACCCTTTAACTGCTGGGTTGAAAGATCAAACCCGAGGTATAATGGCCCCGCGCTCATATTGCTTTTGCTAGTATAAATCAAACGCAAACGTATATCAGAAATGAAAAAAAGTAGGGATTCATGAAATTCTAAACTCTATGCGTAGACATAACGCTCTAAGACAGAAGAGTAATCCTATGTAGAGAATTTAGATCTCCAAGAAAAGTCCCTCAAAAATTACTTATTAAGTCCATGAGAGCTGTTGATGCAAGATTTACGGGATCGTACGTCCTACAAGGTACTATGACACCAGTGACCCAGATCTCGGTATCGCGGGGCAATGTAGCCCCTTATCAATTTAGGCTAAAACGTCATTAGTCGCTATCTTGGAAGCCAACAGAGCTCTAGAAGCGAAAGGCTTAGGGATGTCTTGCATGTACCTAGGTAGCTTGTCACTGTACAATACATGCAGAGCTTGGAGAATGCCATCGGAGTACCATGTAGATGGTTTAGTGGGTACCTTAGCTAAGAATCACGTCCTTGGCGCCGAGATCATAATAACGTGCAAATACCTCAGAACTCGTATTTGTTGTCCTGGAAGTCTTTCTATATTGCTATTGTTAATGCTACGATATCTGCCATATCTAGCAAACGCGTAGCCAACTTAGGTTCTTATATCTCCTAGTTAAGCTTTGCGAATATTCTCTCTCTTGCTTTTGCTATGCTCATCAACTTGCAAAATGCTATTGTTAGCAACATCAAGTGCTAAGTTTTTCCATATACCATCCATCCGATGGTACGGGTCGAAGATATAGTACATCGAAGCTCTGCTATGAGAGCCTCACTTTTTATAACTCTCCGTGATGTTTTGGTATCATCAAATGTCGACCGTCCGAAATGCCTAGAATGTAGCCAACGCCCAACGCCAAAAACGATTATATCCTCTCTATGGTAGAGTTACTTCGACTTGTGATCTCCATTACCATTGTGGTTGTGGGTGTGGTTATGATTGTGCTCGTCCTCGGGCTCCGGGCTCGATCGAGGGCTTACATTACCAGGGATGAACTCATCAAACTTGGGAGCAACGACGTCTTTAGGCAAGAAACGAACACGTACTCTGCGAACGCCTCGTACCTTGCTTCCGACCAGAGTTCTAATTTGGCCTTCAGTTTCGCTGAGAGCTTCTACCGTCCAACTTCCCGGCACAGCTACCTCCAAATCCACCAGGTAATTCTGACCAGACTTGACGCCTGTGACACCGCGGAGCTCTATCTCATGCCCCTCGGGAATATCCGAGAAAGCCCTCTGGGCGTGTTTTCGAACCGAAGCCTTAACTTCGTCATCAATAGTCTTGTCGGCCAATTCAAGGAATGCTGCCATAGTGTTCTCCACTCCAGCCTTTACAACCATCAAAGATATTAGGAGACCTCCAACAGGGTCTAACCATGCTGCGTTTTCCACGAAGTTTGCACCTAGAACCACTGCCAATGTAACAATACCCGTGAGACTATCAACTCGGTGATGGACAGCATTCGAGGCGAGGACCGATGACTTTCGTTCGCGAGCAACTTTCATAGCTGGGAAGGGTAATTGGTTAGCAGCTATATTTTTCATGGGGTATCGGCGAAATGGTTGGAAGACTTACTTGCATGATACAACCACTCCTTAACGGCAACTGTGCCCGCAGCTAACCATGCAGCATGCAGACTGGGTACTACATCGGCACCATGCTCATGACCATGGCTGTGACTGTGTGTATGCGCATGTGCTAATAATTCTGCTGCAGCAGCAGGGTCGAGGAAGAAATGGCCGTAGAGTGTTAAGAGACTACCGTAACCCATATAAAGACCCCCGAAAAGAAGCATGCTCGAGACACCTAATGATCCCAGGCTTTCGACTTTACCGAAACCAGCAGGATACTTATCCGTTGGGGGCTTCAAACTCCAAGATATAGTGGCCAAAGTCAAAATATCAGATGCGAGATCTGTTAAACTATGAATTGCATCGGCGATCATAGCTTTTGAATTAAATAAGTAACCACCAGCTCCTTTTGCAACTGCCATTCCAAGATTCGAATATAGACCAATTCGGGTAATGCGAACGCCAGCGTCATTTTTATTTTGTGAGGTAAGGTAGACATTATCATGGTGATGATGTCCATGGCTATGCTTGTGGCCGCTATGGCTACGCGTCTGAGAGAGCGTTGCCATGATGGGAAAAATACGGGTGTATTGTCGGTGAATAAAAGGTGAAGAATGAGTGACAGAAAAAGATTGTAAAGATTGAACTTGTGAAGAAGTATAACAAGAAGTTTGAAAGACTCGACGTGGTTGTGTTTGGATTGGTTTATGTGTCCAATTAATACAACGGTGATTAAAAGGCTGATGCTGACGGATAAAACTTGTGCTTAATCCGGTAGTCAATGTTGTAAGCGTTCTAAGCTCAGACCCGGCTGTGACAGCCTGGCGGATGCTCAGGCCGCCTAGGCACGGCCAACCTAGTTGGCCTTGGGGAAACATCTGAAGAGGGAAAGTACGCCGACTGTGTAATAGTGTGTGATAACGTGTAATAGAAGGGGTATGGGGGGGTACGACGGGGAGACTAGATCTGATGATCGGATAGAGTGACGCGCGTTAATGTCATGGACTGACAAGTGAAAAAAAAAAGATTAACTAAGTATGTATATCTAAAAAGAGAATCGCCGTTGTACTATGTAGAGAAAAAAAAATTAATACTTGCGATGCGTGCGCGTTCCTTGAACTGCGACGACATCGGATGGGTCGGCCGTGGGTGAATGGTGCCAATTAGAAGCCAATTGGAACTTATCTGATTTGAAGTTTCCAGGTTAGTTGACGAAAAAAAATACCCTAGACTAGAGCTGCGTCAGCTGCTGCCGTAGCTTGGAATAATGGAAACTGGGAAAGCCCCTAACTGACCCCACGCTTCAGGGGAGTCTTGGAACCAGAGTTTATCGTTATAGCGGTATCACGCCTGCTATGTTCACAATCGGACTCACAGGTATGTATATCTGTATGGGCGTAATGCACCATCTAATAGGGAGAGGGTAAATGCAGCTTACCTGCCTACGGGTCGACCCGCCGTTACCTCATAGCTAAACCTTACATTCGTAGTAGCTTACCTCATCCTCGCTTTTTCGTGGCTTGACTTACCAAATAGGTTATGACTTCACTTCACTTGATATTCCTAACACAACATCTTAATAGAATTAATGGCTATATTTCCTTTATATAACCAATTATGAATTAGACTTTATTGAAAATTTAATGCTTTAGTATAAGTATATCTCCTTATACACCATTCCAAATGCGCAAACCATATATGCGTATTCCGTATACGGATATCTTAGCATCGCCTACCATCATCCCACAAACCGCTACTACCATATCAGGAGCCATTGCGGCCTTGCAGGAGTTCTTTGGTGCAACATCGGCAAAGAGCTCTCCTTCTACTGTTGTTCTTACTGGGGCTGGTATATCTGTAGCTAGTGGACTTGCGGATTATCGAGGGCCGAATGGGACATATCGAGTGAACAAGACATATCGACCCATATACTACAGCGAATTCCTCCAGAACCATGAAGCTAGGAAACGGTACTGGGCAAGGAGCTTTCTCGGTTGGACTACTCTACTGAAAGGAAAACCTAATGCTGGTCACTACGCTGTGAAACACTTGGGCGACTTGGGACTAGTTCGGAGTGTGATTACGCAAAATGTGGATTCGTTTCATCCTAAAGCTCACCCTCAACTCCCCACGATCGAGCTACATGGCTACCTAAGATCATGCGTATGTACGTCTTGCCACGAAGAGCTGCCGCGAGACACATTTCAACATGAGCTAGCTAGGTTAAACCCTGCCTGGGCCGTCTTCCTACAAGAGATCCTAGCCTCCGGTGCTTTAGATACAGAAAATCCAGACGAAAGGCGCGCCAGGGGTCTAAAGACGAATCCCGACGGTGACGTTGATCTACCAGATGCCCCATATACGACATTCCGTTATCCAGCCTGTCCAAGATGTCTTACGTCCCCACCTGCCATCGTAGATGGGAGTCCGGCGAAGGTCGAAGTTGATACGGATGGTGCATGGATGCCAACCAGTACAGCTGGAATTTTAAAACCAGCTGTAACTATGTTTGGAGAGAACATCCGTGTACCTATCAAAGCTGCGGCAGAGCAAGCCATCGAAAATGCCGGTAGCTTGTTAGTCCTAGGCACATCATTGGCAACTTATTCTGCATGGCGACTAGCTAAGAGAGCTAAGGATCGGGGTATCCCCATTGCGATCGTTAACCTTGGAGGAGTCAGAGGGGAGGAGACTTTTTTTGCTGACCTCGATCCGTCTCAAAAGGGGAGTCAAGGAGCCAGGATAGAATTATCCACTGATGAACTGTTACCTGCTCTTGTAGAGCAATTGCGACAGTCTTCCAGCATAAAGGTTACTGCAGAGGGGCATGACCACAGCCCTGAACAACATGGTGCCTCAGTCTTCAAAGACATGATGTCGTAGTAGAGTAGCAGCCTTATTGTATATATGTAACCTGCAATAACTTGGGTACTAGAAAAAATTTGAATAGCTTCCAGTCTTCGCCTTCGGATGTTCGCTAATTTCCGTAACAGCGGGACTACTAGATTCTGCCTTTATGGAATTGGTTGCAGGTTGTTTCGTCTTTTCGGGTTTCTTCGTATTCCTGAGGATATCATTTTGCTCAATCTCTCTTAGGACCTCCTCCCATTCTTTCTCCTTTTCAGCATCGCCAGTACCTAATGCCTTCTGGACGTCAACTTCTTCGCCCTTTTGTAACTTCTCTACCACCTCACGTAGTAACCCGATGCGAACCTCGGACCGTCTCATGAACGTGTCGAAATCTTTTCTCAAGGCAATCATCTGGATAGCCATAGATCCAATGAAGAGAAATATGATGATGTAAAATGTTGCTGGATTCCACTCCCTTGACATCCAAGCTTTCTTGGAGGTTCTCCAGTCCACACGTTGCTCTGAGCGTCTGAATGGTTTCGGTATTATGCTCTTCCAAAACGATGCCTGCGTTATTGATGGGATCGTGCTAGCATACCGGACAAACTGAGGCTGGTTGAGAAATATTAGCTGTGAGGCTACTGGCCGGAAGGATGCCGTAGCTTTTGTAGCTGTGCGACATATCAATTTGTCCATGTTGAGAGACGTATTGCCGTGCGAATTAGAGAGAAAAAAGGTTTCGGTGTTAGTGAAGTAAAATCGTTGGAGTATTACTTAAGGTGAGGTATCTATGTATATTAAAGCTTTGTAAAGGTATCTCAGTACCTATCAGCCTATCTACCTGCAGGTGGGGATGCAGCCCAAAAATCTTGACGCACGAGCCTTTTAGATATAGTAATCGTCCATTCTTACTGGTACATGAATACTTTCTGTTAGCGTTGTCTGGCCAACGGTCTTAGTCTGTTTTTACTCTAAGTTTAGCTAAACAGCCTCCGCTCTAGCATGGGTTCAACATGGATTCACGCAATACACATCCACTTTCCTTGTATTCACAAGTCTTTGCCGTGAATTACATATATCATCAAAGTCTACGAGCTTCGGCTTACGACATAGAAGTATTATACACCTTTTTTCTAAGCCTAAACGGCGTTTTAATCAGAATTTCTTTGCTCCTTTTTAGTTGACATAAGATACGACTTTTCGTACTTTAACTAATCGCTTTCACAAGTCCTTCATTCTTTTCGGCTTTATGACGATATGAGTAAAAGTTGGCAAATATAGCAATTCACCCCTCATGGAATCCATACAAGCCCGTGTTGACTCCGTGCGAACCGCTGTCACTTCGGTTTCGACATGCACTGCTACAATCTCAGCTACCGTAAAAGAACTTCTCCAAGAAAATGACGCGAACAATGACGCCTCAAAACCAGCTCCGAAAGCGCGGTCGACAAAGTTAACAAGAGCACCAAGCCGATCAAATACTATTTCAGGAGGATCGCGTACACAAGGAAATGGAGGAGGCCTATCTGCTAAAGAAAAGGCCGTCCTGGCCACTCAGATCGTCACCGCCAGTCTTAAGGCTTTGGGAGAGGCAGCGAAATCTACATCAAATGCAAATCCGGATGCGCGCGAACCGACCAAGAACGATCCCTCGAAATCCGAAAGCCGAAATCGTCTTCGAAGATCGATTTCGGCACCCACAAAGCCATTATCGTCTCGGTCTCTGAACAGAGTTGTTACATCGCCCGTCGTTTCAAAAGCATCCCGATCACCATTACCTACGTCCTCTTCCATGGGATGTCTATCTCTAATAGAATGCGCACGTGCAGCTTTCTCAGCATTGATGCATCTAGAGTCATCAAAGGCTGTTAATCTTCCTGAACTACAACTAGAGGCGGGAATGTCATCATTTATTAGCAAACTCATTGGGTTGAATCAATTTGATATAGCATTAAAAGAGCTTAGGGTATTAAAGCGACGCTTAGGACGTAAAAATCATGAAGAGGTTAAAAATGTGGCGGCCAGATCGAAACCGGAACCCAATATGACATCGAAAACCCTTGCCGAATTACTAGATTTCACTTCGATCTCTGCGTCCGGCCAGTTACTTGGTTTAATTATCACCACTCAACTTCAGACTCTTCGGATTATACATGGCCTTAAAAAGTCATCACATCTTGAGAGCGTTTTGCCTTTATTAAGAGAAACTTGCCCTTCTTCGCCGATAAATTTACTCCTATCATCCCTTAAGGATGCCAACCCGGATCAGACCAAATGCGCAAGACAACTTGAGAGTTTATCTCAAACACTACTTTCTTTGACTCCCAGTGTAGCAGCGAAGGATGACGACTTTGCGGTGGAACCAAAACTATCTCCAAGCCCTGAAGTGGCATTGGAAGTGCAAGCTCTCGGCTTGGTTACCCGTCTGCAGTCATGGAGTGTATCTGGACACAGGGGCGATGTTGATAAGGACATCTTATCCCCTCTCTCCAAATGCCTAACTGCTTTCATTAGAAGAGCATCTCCCAGTCGCTTTTCAGTGGCGGTCACTGCTTTCTCCCAGGTCTGGAAACGTGTTGAAAAGTTAGGGCTTAGGCCAACCGAATCATCTCGATCTCCTTCAGCCACGATATATCAAGTACTTGCTACTGCATCTCAAGAATCGGGAAATATCAACGAGGCGAAGAAGTGGCTAACTAAGGTGAAATCTTTGACTAACCCGAGCGAAGATTCTGCTGCAAGATGTTGTGCTGTTACCGCTAGGTTATTAGCACTCTCTCTCAAGCAGTCCTCTCAGGTCGACGAGAGAGTATTAGCGGAAGTCTTAGATGGGTTACGAGGATCGCTTGGCGGCACAAGCGCAGAAATGGATGATCTGCTAGATAGTGTGTGCCTCCTACGAAAATCTGTGGTAAATATAATCATGGAAAAGAAAGATGGCTCTACCTCAGTTCCACAGGGTCTCGGCGAGCTCCTTGGAACTTTTATTTTTCAATTACCACGATTTTGTTTGAGATGGTTGGGTAAGCCACCGAGTTCGACCAACTCTGCCAAGGATTTGATTCGATTTGACCAACGTCGAGGGTTACTGTCAACATATTTACCACATATCCTCGACTCAGCTTTGATGCTTGCAAAGTTATTGTTGGACAATAATCGAATCACCTGGGACGTTCTGGATTCCACTCTCCAGGATACCTTGGCCCTTCTGGAAAATACTGAAGATTTAACTCGATTAGAAACCAAGAGCAACCCATCTCCCTCGTATCATATCAAAATATCTCATCTATACTACCAGCAGCACCTTGCCCTACGAAAAACCCCCTCAAAGGCAACAGAAATTATATCCCTCAAAGCTCTTCGAAAGTCAATTGAGAGTGTGAAGAATCGGTCTAGAGCAGAGCAGACCCGAGCTCAGCTACTAGTCAAATGGGAGAGATTCGCCGAGTTATGCAGGGCTTCGGGTAGACTAGATGATGCTACTGATGCTCTCCGCTCCATCAGAGACCATCTCGTTCGGCAAGAAATTGTGACAAGCATAACCGCCAGCCTCGCAACTGACCCATGGTGGATAGCGTGGAAACAGAACTCAGATGTCGAATTACTCTCGAGGACGGTCTGCAATCTTGCCAAGCTTGATCGGAAACACAATGATTGGACTTGGTTGCTTATCGGATCGGATAAAGCTACAGCTCTTGAACACGATCTCTACGCCATCGTTTGTAAAGACCAAAAGTTCCGCTACGAATCGGACTTATCAAGCCCCATGATAAAGAATTTATTAGAGTTTTACTCTATTGAGAAACATCCGATCCGTAGGTTAAGGACCTTACTACAGCTTCTCACTATCCACATGGGGTCCCAAGATGGACTTGCCGGCTTGCGGGCTGAGGTGGAAGAGACCCTCAAAACGCTCGGTGAAGAGACCGCAGCGGATGATTCTGGTTTAATTCGCTACATCCCACACCTTCGAGCTTCTGCAACGTGTCTACTAGGCTTACTCGACTCGAATATAGATTCGCCACAAGTCAAAGAGGCCTTGCTTAGGTGGAGACAAATAGTCTTCCAATGCCAGTCGACTGAGCAGCTATTAGCTCATGTTGACAATCCATCCCAGTTACTAACGAACCTGCAGTCTCTTGTCGATTTCGCCAGAATTAAGGGTCTGGAAACCCTTCAAACGGAGATTCTAGAGCTGTCGATGAGCCTCTCTAAACTTTCAGGAGATTGCAGTCTTGAAGCATCGATAAGCCAAGGCATCACACTCTGTCTGCAACATTTGAGTCATGGCTGGTCATCTAAAGCTGAGAAGTTCTTGGTGGACAACCAAGAAGTAATTTCTCGGCCAGACGTCGCTAGAGAGCTCATTGTGAGATTTCACTTGTCTGCTGCCGAGTATCACCTGTCTTTGGGAGCACTTGACAAGGCTGAGCAGCATTTGAGTAATGCTCGAAATGCTGAGATGGGCCTATCGTCCGAGCCAGAACCAAGGAAAGGGAAGAGTTCCAGCCGAAGAATAACAACTGCCTATGCGTATTTCCTATACTCAAACCTCGAGCTCGAACGTGGTGACTGCTTTCACGCACTTCGCTTTGCCAAAACCGCCGTCAGGAAGCTATTTCATGATTGGTCTCGACTAGATGAGATGAGAACGGCCGCCCACGATGTCTCCATAGACGAGACTTCACAATCGGATGCTTCAGATAAGGATACGAGCCTCAATAATTCTTATATGGAGTGTTCAGACGTGTCTCGTACCAGTGCCGGCCCAGAGTTTTGGACGTTGGCTCACCAGCTGTTCCGGTTTCTCCTACAATTATCTTCCACCTATTCACATGTCGGTCTGTATCAGGAAACACTGTACTATGCCGAACAAGCGCAAAAAGTAGCGAAGAGCATGGAATCAGCTGTGTATATCTCTCAATCTCTTGCCTGGCTGGCACGAGTGTGGCTTATGGCTGGCAAACTAGAGAAGGCAGTAGAGCTGGCAGCTGAAATCAAGCCTATAACCCTAGGCTTGGAGCCCACCTACCAGAACGCGAAAGTTCTGTGTCGTCTGAGTTCAGTATATGGAGAAATCAACGATGAAGAGGCCCAAGAAGAAGTAATAGGCAGGGCAGAAGCCATGCTTAAAACTTTAAATAGCGCTCAAGATGCTAACAATTTGGTTGTGGAGGTACTCGAATCAGACATGGCAGGGCTAAGAATTGAAGAAAAACCTGTTGTTAAAGCTGCGGTACGCCGCATTGCAGTAGCAAAAAGGCCAAGGGCTCCAACCAAGAGCATCTCGAAAAAGCCACCAGTGAAAAAGGCGCTTCCACCACCTGAAGCTCCTGTACAAGATAAGCCCGAGGAAACACAGCTATCCTTCTTACGCGCTTCTATCCTTCAAATTCAATCGACACGCCTTCTTGATGCCTATGATTGGGCAGCAGCAGTGACCACTCTCCGAACGGCGTATGAGCTTTCCAAGTTGCCCACGGATGTGTCACAAGCCAGCTTCTTAATGGGTGTGGCCTTGATTGGGCAGAGTCTGGAACAAATAAGCCACGATGCTGTGTTTTCCGTCATCCAGGATTCAACTCTCTCTTTCCCTTCAGTAGCGGGATCTTTTAAGGACAGGATCGCATCTGATCGGTTATCCCCAACAAAACCAGTGGCTCCTCGCAAAGGCCGCGGGCCGGCGAAGAATGCGCAGAACACGCGGTCTTTTGTTGAGAAATTACGCGAAGCACAGGGACACTTACTGGCAGCACATTCTATTGCAAGTCTTAACGGCGATGGAGATTTAGTCCATCGTATTGCTACAGTGCTACAAAATGTGGTTATCCTCTTATCGAATACAAACTCGTCTAAACCGGCAGCAAGCCATCCTGCTCATGCCACCTGCACAGTTGAACTGGCACGCAATCTTACCTGGCGCCGCGAGCGCAAGACGCTTCATTTGGAATCCTTCAAAGAGCCCAAATTAGATTGGCCTGTGCTGACCGACATTAGCCAAGGTAGACGTACCAGCCTTGGCCTTTCTCTGGATATGGATTGTTTCCAGAGGGACTATGTCGATATCATCCCCAAATCCTGGAATGTTGTGTCAGTGTCGCTAAGCGATAACGAACACGATCTCTGCGTCACTAAGCTCCAGCCAGGCCATAATCCCTTCGGAATCCGGCTTCCGCTTGAAAGAGCTAGCTCCAGGGATGCGGACGTAGATGTGTTCAGCTTCCGCCAGGGACGAGCGGAGTTACTCGAGATTATACAGATGGCTAACCGCACCTGTCATGATGCCCGAGACATGAGTCAAAAAGGCGCAAAGTCAGCGTGGTGGACTGAACGAGAACAACTCGATGAGCGCTTGAAGAATCTTATGGACTGCATAGAACAGTCATGGCTAGGGGGGTTCAAAGGTATATTTTCGCACCACCGACGACGGGAAGATGCACTTGCCCAATTCCAGAACAGCTTTGAAAGCATTCTTGACAAAAACCTCCCCTCGAGGCGCAAGGTCCGCGGCAAAAAGACGAAAGCAGCTCCCGCGGCGCAGATCAATCTCGATCCTAGAATATACGAGCTATTTGTCGGTTTGGGGGATCCAACAGATCGCGAGGGTGATCTGGACGAAGCTTTAACAGACTTATTATATTTTGTCGTCGATATTCTACAGTTCCACGGTGAGAGGAACGCGTACGACGAGGTCAACTTTGACGACATGGTGGTGGAGACTTACGACGCTTTACACGCGTATCACGTTGCTGCTAAGAGTGCTAAGGACGCGGACGAAGCCGTGCATACGATTCTGATCCTCGACAAGTCTTTACATGCGTTCCCCTGGGAGTCTCTGCCTTGTCTGCAGGGCTTGGCGGTATCTCGCGTTCCGTCTCTCGACTGCTTGCGAAGGCTGATTTTGGAGGCCAAACCATGCGGCACAGGTGCCTATGATGAAGACAGCAGCAGTTCTAGTCAACGACAGGGTCACCACGCGTCAATCAACTCGGGCACATATATCCTAAACCCTGGCTCCGACCTCAAGAACACCCAAGCTACCTTCGGCAACGCGTTATCCTCCCTCCCCCCGGCGTGGAACAGCATCGAAATGCAGGAGCCGACGGAGGCCGAGTTCGAGTCTGCTCTGGCGAACAAGGACCTGCTGCTGTACTTTGGCCACGGCAGCGGCGCGCAGTACATCCGGGGCCGGACGATCCGTAAGATGGACAAGTGCCGCGCGGTAGCGCTGCTGATGGGCTGCAGCTCGGCGTCGCTCGCGGACGTGGGGCGGTTCGAGTGCCACGGCCCCGTGTGGAACTACATGCTGGCAGGGTGCCCGGCGGTCGTGGGCACGCTCTGGGACGTGACGGACCGCGACATCGACCGCTTCGCCGGGCGGGTGTTTGAGGAGTGGGGGCTGATGCCCCGAGGCACGTTCGCCGAGGACGCGGGCGGGAAGGGCAAGAAGGTCGCGAGGAAGGATAAAGGGGCAGGAGCGGAGAAGAAAAAGACGACGACGACGATGATGGCGCCCGCGGGAGAAGGAGGAAGGGGTAAGGCGAGCCTTGTTGAGGCGGTGGCTAAGGCGAGAGATGCGTGTCGCTTCAGATACCTGACGGCGGCGGCGGTGTGCGTCTACGGTATTCCGGTATATATCGACGACCGTTGAACCCGATCAAATGCTATTCGGTCGTCTAAACCTAGGTAGTAATGAACATAAGGGAAAGGGCAGGGTGAACTAGAGCAATTTTTTTTTTCGCTTGCGGGGGGGCATCGGAGTCGAGACAGGCGGCATAATGTGGCGTTTGGAAAGGTTTCTGATAGATTAGAGAGCTTCTAGATACCTTTGTTGTTCTTGTTGTTGATGTCGTTGTTGCGGCGTTGGACTGACTATTAGGCGTTTGTAGGCTAGTCAGGATAGGATAAGATAGGATAGGGCCCTATATTCTACCTGCTTCTTCCGGAGTACATGTAGTTAATTGCCAAGTTAATGACTCTTAAAACAATAACCTGGGTTCCATAGTGTGCTAGCGGTGATTTTGTGGTATGCTGCCATGTCTATGAATCATTATTTCGGAGGGCGCTCCTGAGGAGCGGTAGGGGGGGCTAGATTGCCTGGTTTTCTTCAATGGCACTTGTAGATGAATCTGTATTACTAGATAGCACTTCTCGTAGAGTAGCCTCTTGCATATTCGAATAGCGATTAACAGAAGTAAATTTTGAATGTCCACTACGAAGTCGAGTCTTCTCATGGCTATAGGTACCTACCTAATCTAACTCGCCTGGTTGTGCATTGGGAGTGGCTAGACTTTCTATCTAGGTAGGTAATCTAGGGAAATAAAACATGTATAGAGAGTAGTAGTAGCACCAAGCCTAGGAGCCAATAGACCGACATCGTCTCTCTTCCTTTGAACTGACATGTCAGCGAGAACAACGAGTCTAAAACGAGTCAAGGAGTTCGTGGTAAAACTGGCCGGTCTCCTTTTCCTCGTGTCCACAGAAGTACCATCTCGATTCCCAATTCTCACCTGCTACTTGGGAGTTGTTTGCAGGTTTTCCTTAGGGGTTTTTGGTACGCGTTTTTTCCAAGCGATAAATCTCGGTAAATCCCGTCGTTGCTATAGGCTCGAGATCACTACGAGAGTTCCTTTACTTTACCTGAGTATGTATGTACCTAGCTAAGCTGTAATATTGAACCATTACGCGTTCTCCCTACTTATCTACGACACGTATCCTGCAGTATAAGAGCACTGCGATCCGTGTAATCCCATTGCTCGAGCCTAGGCCCCGTCCGTCCTTGTGGATGCAGGAGGTTATCGTGATACACGTGGCGAATAACTGTCTGTTAATGGGCCGATAGTGGGAGGGGGGAACGATGAGCAGGGACAATCTTACTACAACTCTCGTTTATGTAGAGATGGAATGAGATACCTACTGAGGGGCAGAGGTTGAGGGTTCGTAATATAGTCGTCATAATGTGTTTGCGGTGCGAGCGTACGCTGCTGTGTAAGAATTAAATATTGCTTGTTCAGCCATTTATGTTGCGTATCCCTCTTCGAGTACTGCGAGATCTAGTTCGGGCACCAAAAGGGGGGAAACACGAGATTGCTCTCCAATGTCTAGTATTCTACGTCTTTCCATCTTTGCACATTTCAAGTGCGATATCCTCTGGAGTTCTAGCCTTGATCGATCTGGATGCATCATCTCTGTTGATAGACAGTGGATGATTCGGCCGGTGGGGAGTAGTGACACCCTCCTCGAACTCCTGTCAGTTGGTGGATGTGGACGGTTGTGCTCTGTTGCACAATTACTATGTCACAACATAGCCGTCGAGTAACTCCTACATACAGCAGTTAGTACTATGTATATCTATTCACCCTAGGTTCTCTTTAAATTACTGGAGGAAGGCTGAGATGAGTGAGCATTAAATCGTACGTGGACATCCTTCAATTTCTGCACGGCAAGGGGTTGGGCCAAAAGCCGCCGGGGTACCTCTTAGTGAGAAATATTTCTTCTCTACAGCAAGGCACAGTCGGCCGACAAAAGCGCGGGCTCGGGGACGGTGGATGATCGTGCCACAGAGATCGCCTCGTAGCCTGGTGCAGATCTCGAGGGTCCACGTAGCATCAGGTTAATCGCGACCATATGAGAATGAAATAAGGTAGTAGAAAATTAAGATACAACATAAGCATTTTTTTTTCTTGTGGAGATGTGTTGCATACTTTACCGTCTGACTCTTCTCTTCCTCTATATGAAGGATTTTGGTAGTCTGGGGAAAGCAAGGGCTTGCGTGATTTGATCGACCCCTTCGACGTAGAATAGATTATACGACTACTACTATAGATAAATAGCTACTATAGTTGTTATGGGACTGCACCTACATCGCGTGGTACTATGCGGCATGAGGGTTGATGCATGAGATTCAACATGTAATAAGGTAATATAAACCGCATGTTCTTTATCAGAGTAACCAGCTGTTATGCTGCTTCCGAAGCTGACCAGTTCAGCACATATAAAAGGCAAATAGTTCTCCGTCTCTGGGTTGGTGGAAGTAGGAGGAGCTCCGATACGGAGTAATATATCCCCATGGGGAAGTATCGCATACTACCCCAGGGAGAGATATATAGGTAGGGTACCTTAACGGTGTATCACTTAAGGTGGATGGCATAAGTCCTGCAAGTCACGCAAATGACTTAAGTAATGTCCTCCTGCTGAATTGGGGGCCTTCGCGGTTGTTCATCCGCCTTTCAACAGCAAGGCTGGGGCGCCTGAAAATGCAGGTCGCGCAACGGAACCAAAATAGTAGACCGCTAGCATCGCCAAGCATACTGGGGCTTTCATTCACCCATCTTATCCAATTCGCTACCGAAGTTCGCACCCGCAATATGTTGAGATGTCAGGAATTTCGAAGTATTCCATGACCATTCTGCGCAGCTGGATGGGGGGGAACGGCGGCAAAATACGTATTGCCCACATTAAGCGGAACGTACAGGGGTCCCCTCCCCTTTTCGGTGTTTTCAAGCCATAGCTGGAGTCGCTTCCTCTCGAAAGGACCGAGTTCAATGTATGTATGATGATGTCTCGGCCGCATCCTTTCTTTCCTTTTTCTATTTTACTCTACTTTCTTCGCATTACTTTCGGCCGCGTTCATTACTGTAGATAGCTGTGCCACGAGACCATCTGTAACGTCGGTTCGTGGATAAGTCTCGGCGTCAAGACAAGAGATACATGATGCAGTGAGACCTTACCACAAGGCGCATCTCGCCTCGCTCGAGGACACGTCAGGAAGCTTAATCATCGAGTCTCTAAGCTTCATACGCGTCCTTATACAAGAAGGCAAGGTAGGATACTTGTCGAAATATACGGTAACTACCTAATATGTAGCTTCATTAGCGCGGGGGTGGATCGCTAGGTATGTAACGAGCTTGGGCAAGTGGATCTATTGGAGTTAAACGATTGAATATCCAACGAGATATTTTGTTGGCTTCCGGATCCGGAGTTCCATACGACATGTGCCAGGAGGCTTCAAAGCAACATAGTTATAGCTTGTTATTCTGTTTTGTAATACCAGGGGGGGATTCTGGCTGTCTGGTAGGACAGAGCTGGTAGGGATGGATGATTTTGAGTGTATGATATGTCAATGACAGACAAGAAGGAGAGGCCGATTTCGCCACCCCTGAATTGGATATAGATTTCCAGCGGGCCTGGGAGTGGCCAAGCCAAGGTAAGAAGATGTATGGTAACATTCCGAGATATACATGGTGTCGCCCCCATACTGAAAGGGACCCATTGATACAACTGATCGACATGCAAGTAAAGTTGGCGCACGAGTACTCGATGGTGAGAGGAATAAAGTCTCTCGGGACTTGCTCGCTCTTGCGGATGCAACACTATTTTTGCTGGGGTTAATATGAGAGAGCGACTATCTCGTCCTGCGGTTTTGCGTAACCTTTGGTGCAGATAAGCCATGATGCAGATTTTTGTCCGGAAATTACTCTAGATGAGCGAAACGAGAATTAACATATGGGTAGGACTAAGTATCGGAAGGTAGCTCTCCAAAGTAGGAAATGATACAAGTTTCGGTTTCGTTAAAGAGAAAAATTTTGTTCTAGGGGTAATAAAAACACTCACTTATATCAGTCTCATGAACTTGTTTTGCTCCATTTCCGTCTGTCGTATGGGATGAGTTCATAGCTAAGCGGGTTTCACGTATGTACATACATACGTAGGTAGGTAAGTATAGGTAGGTATACACATAAAGCCCCTAGAGTGTAGGTAGTTGGCTATTCATTACAAATAGTTAGCTCCTTTGAATGATTGATCTTCTATTACGCCGGATAGCTACCTGTTTCACCCATGAAGTACCTACATAAGAATAAGCTTTTGTAATCTCTTAATCAGTTCATTACATACCTCATAGTATGTTTGTTAGCCGTTATGATCTACGTCGGGATATTTGATCATCGACGTATCTAAGTCTTTGAGAGATAATGAATAATGAAGACTTGGATGATCCTGAGAAGGGTATGTGGTTTTCCGATGACTGAGTAGCAACACTTTCTAAGGTTTCTCTATGGCTATGACCTATTGATCTGTATGTAAGACGACATGATTGTTAGATGTGGGTGATTGGAAAGATGCTGCATTAGGGGATCTTCGGGGACTTCCCACGACCCGATCTGGGGGTGGAGAGTGTGGAAATGTGATTTTATTGACGTTTCAACAACTTGGAAGATATCTACCTAGGTACATAGTTAATTGTTAACGCAAAAACTAAAATTTGATTTTATTCGTTAAAACGTAAAGATCGCGTTTATAGGGGATGCAATTAAAGAAGAAGAAAAAAAGATACATGAATAGAACCTCCCGGCCGAAAAATGCACGGCGCTGCACGCAAGCGCAGGTAGGGACGTTGACTCGTGGGCAACTGCAATTGACGGCCGGCCATTTTTTGAACGTTTTATGGCCGAAAGGCAAGTAGTAGATATAGCATGTAACCAATTAGAATTGACAGAATTCCAAGGTCTTTGGTCCACTTATTTTTCTTGATCCCTGAATCTTCCATGTTCCTAAGCTCCACTGCAGACAAGCTTAGCCAAGTATAGCAATATTCTAACCGAATCCTGACTGATCAATGTCATGGATTAAAAATGTCCGATTGACTTCATAGCGGGTATCGGTATCACTAAAGTGAAACCCCAAATTTAATAAAGTGAAACCCTATCCACTTTTCTGTATCGATAACACTTAGACAGCTACTCATATTAATTTCTATGGATATTTATCCACTTTTCAACAAGAAAAGAATTCTAAACGGTTGCATCTTGATTTTTGTTCTCCTTTCGAATTGACGTTTGTTAGAATAGCTTCATTTTTAAAAGGTTACGCGTAATTGATTTAGCCACTGATTTTAAAGCTTTATAAAAGCCTGTTTCAGTTGAATAATATGCTATAACCATAGTTGAGACCTTTAAAGGCCTTGTAAATTATAACAGGCTATATAAATACTAGTAGTATTTGTATGTAACCTAGGTAAGTAAGAATGAAGCTATTCTAACAAACGTCAATTCGAAAAGAGAAAAAAAATCAAAACGCGACTTAGAATTTTTTTCTTGTTGAAAAGTGGACAAATATCCATAGAAATTAATATGAATAGCTATCCAAATATTATCGATACAGAAAAGTAGATAGGGTTTCACTTTATTAAATTTGGGGTTTTACTTTAGTGATACTGAGCGGGTATGAGACCCTATTACGTCTGTCACGATGTGGATAATATACCTAAACAAGATGTCAAGAATAGCGCTTGATTTCTCCAAATTGATAATCTACCCCTCGGTAACACATCCATCATGCATCCAGCGATAAATAACGCGTTCTTACCCCGAGGATGCAGAAGCAACTAAAAGAGCTCGCGCCGACAATCCTGCAAGTCGTGCGTGCTTGCTGACCTGGCTTAGCAATCCTGGTAAGCCAACAGGGGACTTCGATGGTGCCAAGAATATATTCTATCTCCACACGCTAATGATACCCCGGAGGCTCCAATGCTGTAGGTACATGGCGGGGAGTAGGTTAGGACCCATATTTATTTATCAATCGAATAGCTCAATTTACACTATTTCAGAGTTATGAACCATACCTACGTTCTGACCAATCTCGTTTGTGAGGAGTATTATGGTAAACTACCTTAGAAGCAGCTCATCAGTATCTTTTCTCAAATATGGACTCGAATGAAAAAAAAAAACCCCGAATTTACTATACAGGAAGAATTGTTAAATAAGTACTAATGCGGCATGACGACATAAACATGGATTGGGATCCAGTTATTAACTGTAACTATTCGTAACGACTTTGAGGGCCGTCAGGCTCGAGAATTAATGGCCGGGTCTTGGCATTTCACTTTAAAATATTTGACACTTACAACAAGCGCGAAATAAAATTGCAAAAAATAAGCAAAATCGATAATAATATACAGAATCTACTAAAGAGTATTATAATATGTGTCTTGGTCATTTTACTATTTCTTGTTGTTTGGATAATCTTCAATTATCTTTGAGAATCAGTAAACTGAGCATGCCAAGACCCGGCCATTAATTTTCGAGCCTGACGGGAGGGGTGCTGCCCTTCGGTCACATTGGAATCGCCGGACAAGTATTGTGATTGTGGTCGTGTTGCTCATACATAACACCTATTCGCCAAGAAGTTGTTTGGTAACTGATGTGGCACGAGACCGTTGGAAGCTATAGGTAAGGAAAGACTAAGCAGGACTGATCTAACTAGTGTAAAGTCGAATAAGTTTGAGGAATAGCCTTGAATAGCTTGATACTGCTGCGTTGGACTGTAGTTGAAGACGCTATACTACTATAGTTTCGTATGTGGATATGGCGTATGTTAGCATGCACTATGTATAGACTTGAAAATAGTTGAATCTGCAGACTTTAGTACCTACCTGTTTCTCGTGCACATGTAGCTGAGACACGAGGCATTGATGAACGAATTATACAGCTAAGAGTACCTAACCTCCCTTGGTACCAGGTAGTTAACTAAAGTGCATAGTTACTATAGTTATATGTAAGTAGTTAGGTGATATAATCACAACTAGAGCGCCGCGCGAGTTGCATAGGGAGCCGGCCCGCGGACCCCACATGTATATAGACCCTAGATATTCGAGAAGATGAATAAGCCAACACCAATTATGTATCAGGCGTATCAGTGCTAATAGTCGATTATAGCGAACGGGGGAAACTCGGCATCGTAAGCTAATAGACGTAACTATATGTACGATTAAACGCTTGTTCAATTTGAAATAGGCAAAGCCTTTAGTAGGTCACGCACGCATGACGAATACGAAGTTATTCAATTGCTGCAATCCTTCTCCTCAATGCACACTTATCACTACTTAAGAGGTAGTAGAATATGTATAGACATTAGTTCCAAGGTTACCTATAGTTAACAAGTAACTATAGTTACTATGTACCTTGTATGTGTGTTACATGAGTTATCTTTACCAAGACCCACTTTAAGTTTGTCGCGTTCAACAGATCCTCAGCAAGGCTTAGTAGCTGGCTGGACAGGTAAGACAGGTACTCTGCTGTTGGCATTGGCCAGAAGAGTCTAGTTTATCATTGCTGGATGGAGGCTAGGGTCCTCAGGATAAACTGACCGCTGTTCGCCAATAGGAGGGTCCGTAATGACTTTCTATCAACCACCACAATGTTGGTATTAATGTATTTACGACGTCAAGTGATAAGTCAGTATAGTATCTAACATACCTACCTACCTACCTACATAACGTAAACTACCTAAAATTATTTGCTGAAGTCCTGCTTTCCAACCAATCTTGACCCAACTTTCCTTCTGTTTTCTGCAGCACTGTGCGGAACATCCACCCATTTCTCAAAATAGATGCGTGTGTTAACCGTATGTGATTATTTCCATCTACTGTGGATACACTTTTTTTTCTTTTTAAACGGGTTTGGAGGTACAGGGCTGCTGTACCACGTACGCTCCATTCAATTGCATATATTTCAGGTACCTATGTACCTAGACTGGGTACGTACACAGACCCATGATCCACATCCCGAAGGTCCCACCCACATAAATGCCCCATCAGCTTAAGCCGTACTGGTTAGCTTCATTACCCCACAATGCTAGCCCGAACACGCATGGAGACCCACATATGAAGACCCACCGAAGGTTTGCAAGGAGAGCGGTTTCCAATCTTTCAATCTCTCTCAATCGAGTGAATCTGCAGTTCTTCTTTTTTTTCTGATGACAAGACGTTTATCTAACCGGTTGCGCACCCCGTTACACTGCCTAACTTAACCTACCATCTTCCCAGCGCTACTCTCTACTCGCTGTCGTATGTAGACAAACTAACCTCCCCTTTCAATCTACTCGGAGGCTTCCTCCTTCGCATTGCCTTTCCTGTCTATCTGTCAGTCTGTCATGATACTTTCTCTCGCACGGCGCTGGTGTTCCTATTTTCTGATACCAGGGCCCGCTGAGGGCGACGTGAAAATAACCGGTCGCGCGGGGCTGTGAGAGCCTCTCGTTGCTCGCATTGAGCCTTCGTAGGAAAATAGAAAAAAAACAAGAAAAAGAAAGAAATATTACCAACAAATTCATCGACTTGTTAAGAGTAACGTTGGGCGTCGTTGATCTTTCCCTCTTTCCGCGCTCGTGAAGGGCCATCCAGCCCCCGAAATGTCACCCAGTCAATCTCACCTTGACGCCCAGTCCTTCCCATCCGGGAATATTGATGGCTCCCAGCCCGTTGTTAAATCGGAACCTCAACTCAGCTCGATTGAACCGGCCGACCTCAATGGCTTTTCCTTAGATAACCACCACGATGGCCTTTCGAATGACACAAATTCGCACGGTATGATCGACACTTCTCAATTTTCAGACTTCCATTTCCCCTTTCAAGACATCCCCGAAGCCGGCCAGATGATCGCCTTGGAAGATCATCCGAACGACCTATTCGCTACGCCCGGGCACGGCTCAATTTCATCGATTGGCGAGCGAAAGGATTCGACCGCCTCAGGTCCTCACAGCACTACTTATACTATGGTTGACCCTTCGCAGCAGAACAGGCGGCGTAGCATGGACGCGTCGGATGACGGGAGCCAGGAAAGCGTCCACGTCGGTACTAATTCTTTGGAAGACAACATGTCGGATGAGTTCGGATTAGCGACAGGTGGGCCTGGCGATGGTACTGATTTGGGAGGAAAGCTGAAGGAAAATAAATCCGATCCTGCACCGGCGTGGAGTGAGCTGAAGACCAAGGCAGGAAAGGAGAGGAAACGATTACCCCTTGCATGCATCGCTTGCCGGAGGAAAAAGATACGTTGTTCGGGAGAGAAACCGGCTTGTAAGCATTGTCTTCGGTCCCGGATCCCTTGCGTCTATAAAGTTACTACGCGAAAGGCAGCCCCAAGGACAGATTATATGGCTATGCTAGACAAGCGTTTAAAGAGGATGGAGGACCGGATTATCAAGCTTGTACCCAAATCAGAGCAGGATACATCGGTTAGTAACGTTGTTCGGGGCGTGGTAAAACCTGCCATTCCCGGAACCCTCCCTACAGGGAAGCAAACAGCAAAGAAACGAGGAGCGGAGGAGGCATTCGGCGCCGAATTAGATCACTGGGCTAGGAATGGTCCTAAAGCCAGGCTGGAGACTTCTGGCAAGCCCACTTCATTGCAAGTGCAGGAAGCGGAGGAAAGCAAATTGCTATATGAAGGCGCCGAGGCCTTACCACCAAAAGATCTTCAGGAGCATCTAGCAGATGTCTACTTTGAAAATATCTATGGCCAAGCCTACCATTTACTTCACAAACCGAGTTTCATGAGGAAGCTTAAGTACGTCTTTTATTACCCCTGAATCATAGCTAACACTGACCATTATCATAGAGCTGGTACCTTACCACCAGTTCTAGTGCTTTCCGTTTGCGCAATTTCCGCCCGCTTTTCCACCCATCCGAAGTTCGCAATGACGAACAATTTTCTTCGGGGAGAAGAATGGGCAGCCCCGGCTCGGGATATCGTGACGAGACGTTATGAGTGGCCTAACATCACAATTCTTACATGCCTGCTACTTCTCGGCTTGCACGAATTCGGTACTTGTCATGGAGGGAGAAGTTGGGCGCTAGGTGGCCAGGCTACCCGAATGGCATTTGCATTGCAACTGCATAAGGACTTAGAGTACGACCCGATGCGCATTAATCCGGCGAAGCAGCTTAGCTTTATCGATCGCGAGATTCGAAGGCGAACGATGTGGGCCTGTTTCCTGATGGACCGCTTCAATTCTTCTGGAACAGATCGCCCTATGTTTATAAAGGAAGAGACGGTTAAGATCCAGCTACCGATCAAGGAGAAGCTGTTTCAGCTTGATATGCCAGGCCCTACTGAGGATCTTCAAGGGCAGGTTCCTCATCCAGTCCCGACGGACGAGGGCCAGCTCTCCGATGCGAAGGATAACATGGGCGTAGCAGCGTACATGGTTCGCGCCATTGCCCTGTGGGGGAGAATAATAAACTTCTTGAACCAAGGAGGAATGGAATCGGACGAGCGTTCTATGTGGGAGAATGATTCCGAGTATGCCGTGCTACTTAAACAGGCAGAAGACTTTGCCGACAAGCTACCGGATGGGTTGAAATATAGCGCCGAGAACCTTCATCTACACCAAACAGAAGGGATGGCCAACCAATTTTTATTTTTACATATCTCGATTCAGCAAAATGTCTTATTCATGAACCGATTCGCCGTATCTTCACCGGCCGGTTTATCGAAAGCAGACGTCCCCAATACGTTTATTACACAAGCAGGATCAAAAGCATTTGCTGCTGCTAATAGAATATCTGAGTTACTGAAGGATGCCGAGCACTACATGATCGCAGCGCCTTTCGTGGGTTACTGTGCATTCCTATCGAGCACTGTTCATATATTCGGTATTTTCTCTGGCAACTCTACTGTCGAGACAGCTGCAAAGAAGAACCTGGCGATCAATGTGAAGTTCCTCTCGAAGATGAAACGTTATTGGGGGATGTTCCATTTTATGGCGGAAAACCTTCGCGAGCAATACAAGACATGCGCTGATGCTGCACGCCAAGGCACTCCAGCAGGCGATAACTCGGCAGCGTCGCCTATATTTCAGTATGGAGATTGGTTTGATCGATACCCACACGGCGTATCTCAGCCTGAATTTGTTGAACCGGCTTCTTTCAAAAAGAAAGAGACGGGTGAGGATGCCGTGCTCGAGCAGAAACCAGAACTTCATACCGTTGAGGAATTCTTCACCCAGCTCTCACCGCCGCAGAGCACAGGTGAGGGGCGCGAGAACACCGGAGCCAGTAGACCACCCTTAATGAAACGAAAGTCGATCGCAAAGAAAGGCAGCATCTCTTCACGTAGCGAACAGCAACAACTCGAACCTCTTCTTACCGATCTCAACGGCGCTAGTATACCTGAACAGATCCAGCGCATCCAACACGCGCAACAACAGAGGGCCCAGGCACAACGCAACTATTCTCGTCTAGGCGGGCAAACCAGTGGGCCGACCTCCTTCAACCCCAACTTCGCACACGCACGCTTACAGAATGCAGCAGCGAACTACCATGCCCTATCGCCCATTAGCCCCGTTACTGTCGGCGGATTCCAGCATGGTCATGGACACCAACACCCCGCTTTCTATAACCAGGATCTACTTTCGCTATCCCTTTCAAGCAATGCTGCAGGTATACTTCCGCAGCTGGACCGCCAGCTTGTATTCAATGCATATGGACAGTTAGACCCTTCAACAATCAGCGGACCTGAAGCTATTATGGACTGGGACGCGTTGGCTGGTAACGGAAGTAGCTCAAATAGAGGGCATAACGCAAACGGATCCAATGGCTCTGGTGATGGTCCAAGTAATCATCATGAAGGTTTGCCCGGCGGATTCGTTGCTGAACCATCTTCTGCATGGTTCATGCCATTCAACATGGAGCCACCAGAGCTGAGTCAAGATCTGGGTGGCATGGGCGGTGTTGATGGATTTGGACTTTTCAGCCCTGGGGTACACACTCCTGGTGCTGGATTAGGCCTCCGCAGAGGAGGTCGATAAGGTGGCTGGGTTGCCTCGATATCGTCATGGCACTGCGTCGTACCTGGATAACCTGCCTTCGTAAGATTCGACACATATGTTGTGATGTGTCACAATACTAAACATCTGTTTCTGGTATTTGGTTGATATATACCTACCTACCATTTACCTACATTATTGTAGTATATACTCTTACGTTTGGAGGGGGGAGAAGTGATAGGGTGTCGGTGGCTTCACGTCCCTCCAACGGATGACGCATACGTATCTTTTTTTTGTAAATTTTTGGGAGGCATCTAGAGGACCAAGGCTATGTCCTTATGTGCGAATGGTATCTTGTAAAGGGTTGATCGGAACGGTGTAACGGAGTTGAAAGGTAATATATCTTTCTTGGGAGGATGGTTTGCAAACGAGTTTCCAAACCCAAAGAAGCGCCGGCCTACCTCGTTCTCGTGGCTTTGCTGGCTTCGCGCTCGCTGTTGTCTATATGTTCTTATACCTTTGTTACGAGAAGGGATTTTCGGGAGGGTTATTAGGGCGGCCGGGAATTTCGAAATGCCCAACATGGAAGGGAACTTTTCCAATTTGTTGATTACATCTGTATGTCATATATGTAGCCAGAGCCCCAAGAGCCAGCCAGAATGTTGGACATGTGCTATTATCGTTCGAGAGGGATACGATACCACCTGATATGAGCATGACGGAAGATATACCTTGAGGCACGGCATGACACGGAAGAAGGGAGAAAGGGAAGATAGAAGAGAAATCGAAAATCAAGAAGAATTAAGAACAAAAACTTCGTTTCCAGAACAACTAATAAATCTTCTCCCCACGTTTAGAAAAAAACGTGAGAGATCCTCGTAGCTTTATATATACCTCTAACACAAATCTACCTATCCTTGCCGGGTCGGGGCCCTGCGCCATGCAAGTGGTACGATGTCTGGAACCCCATCGGGCCACATTGGACACGGCAACTAAGCCCAGCGGAGCAAAAGCGCCAGCAGATCCCGCTTAGCTCGGAATGCGGGAACGGGACTTGCATAAGGGCCCTTTTTTTTTGACCCCTAGTAATAGTTTAGGTATCATATGCGAGATCGAGATGAGCTGTTTGCTATGCTAATACTTTTTTTTTTTGTTCTTTCCTTGCTTCGCGCGACGAATTAGATCTAGGGTATCAATCTATCTACCGAGATGCTCTGCCGAAGAGAAGAAAACCAACCCATTAAAAATTCTTTTTTCTTTTTAACTGATAAGAGGTTCGGTACAATCATTGCCTTTACGCCTCAGCCACTGCTTCTTCTTGCTTTGCGCTCTTTTTAGCCCTGGACCGCTTGCGCTTCTTCTTGGAGCCACCCTCGATTATATTACTAGATCCGTTCTCTGCCTCAAATTTCGGCTTCTCCTCGCCGTCCACGAACCCCCCGGGGTTAAATGCAGGCGGCTCCCTCTCGAATTCGGGACCGAAGGTTTCCTTACGCCATTGCCTTAGACGAGCCTTCTTGCCGAGTCGCTTGCGGTCTTTGGCCTGCTTGTCTTCCGGTCGAAAGTGCGCTAGTTTCTTCAGACCCGCATATTCGTTGAGATCGGCGTCGGATGCCATGAGGATATCGCGCGTAGTAAGCCCGAAGGATTCGGGTCGTGTTTCACGGTAGGAGAAACGCGGCAGTCCTGTATTCTTCGACGAGCTACCGGCTAGAATTTCCGGGTCATCGATGTCCATCTTCGCATCGACAAACGCCTCGAGCTTGGCTCGTTCTTGTCGTACTGCTTTTTGACTCTCAAGCTTTTCTCGCTTGCGCTGCTTTGTAGTTTTCTGTCGCTTAGCTGATGGCGCATCTTCGTCTTCGTCTTCGTCTTCCTCGTTGTGCTCATCATCGGTAAGAGTAATGTTAGGGCGCTCTTCATCCTCAAAATCGGGAACGAGATCCTTGATATCGATATCATCGTCCCACTTAGGCTTTTTAATTTTCTTTGATTTCTTCCCTTCGACATTGTCTTCGTCATCAGATGCATCCTCCTCGGCTGCAGCGTAATACTGATCGTCGAACATTTTCTTCAGTTGCTCTTCCCACTTGTCATCTTCCCAGGCATCCTCAAGTAGCTTCTGCCACTCCTCATCCTTTAACGTTTTGCCGGATAAACCCGCAGCTTTCTTGATCATTTTTAGCTTTTCCTCAGCTTCGTCAAGTTTGAGGCGACGTAATCGCGCTCTTTCTTCTTTTCTCTTTTGCTTCTCTTCTTCCTTCTTCTCGCGCTCTATTTCTCGTTGACGTTTACGCGTGCTCTTCTCCTCTCGTCGGACCGAGCGCGCTGCAACTACGTCACGGGCATATGACTTCAAGACCTCATTACTCTTGTTGGGATCTTCAAAGCGCAAATTATAGGCCGCCTCCCATTCATCTGCCTTATCATCTTCGCCTCCATCAGACTCGAATGCCTGCCAATTAGTTCCATCTTCTTCAACCCAAGCACGAGAGGCCATGAAATTTGACAGAAAAAGCTCCGGGTTCTTGTCGGCCTCTGAAAGGTCGGGTTTCGGGGCCTTGATTTTGCTAGCCCTGGATGGGTGAATGCCTTGTTCGGGAGCAGATTCGGTCCTTTCTTTAGCCTTGATGAAATCCTCATCACTGTCGCTATCTTCTGCGTCGTCTTCTGCGCCTAATTGCACTCTGATCTCATCTTTAATAGATTGCTTCAAGTCGTCCTGCTCTTGCGCATAGGTTCGCGGAGGCTTTTGCTCTTCGTCGAAATCTGCTCCGGTATCTCCGCGCAAGATTTTCTCTCGGTGATAATCTTGTAGGAAAATAGGTTTTTCTTTCTTCTCCTTTACCGTGTCGTTTGCCGCAGGAGCACTTTCGTCGATTGGCCTGTAGAACCTAGTCTTGCCATCGTATACCCGAGGGTCTCTATTCTTGATTGCCTGAAGCGTGGCAGAGATCTCGGCATCAAGGTCTTCTGTTGCTAAGAACCCGTTTTCATCTTCTTCTTCATCTGATGAAGAATCGGATTCATCATCATCATCTTTTGATTTGTTTCCATTGGCCTGTTTAGACTTATACTTTTCCTCCACTGAAGTTTTTTTTTTTTTTTTTTAGTTAGGCTTGTTCATAGGCTAGAATAAAAGATTGGAGGAGGCATAACTCACGTCTTTGTAGCTCCTCTCGTTTTTTGTTATGCTCGAATCTCCTAGCATATTCGGAATTGATTTGTAGCTTAACACCTCCATCAGATTCGTCGTCGCTGTCATCGAACAAGGTTTTCTTTTGGCTGTCCGCAGTGGCCATCTTGAAATCGTAGCTTGGAGCAGGTCTTTGAGATCTATCTTTGTCTTTTGACTAGTTAGATGCGATGTATTTAAGGTGGGTTGTTGATTCGCACTTTGCGACGCAACGTGATTCCACTGCAGGAAAAAAAACACTAAGAGCTCCAGACAAGCTGCAAAACAGAATAGAAGCAACTAACTTTTTTTTTCTGCCAGTTCTAAAAAGAGTAGGAGGGGTCTCAACTTTTTGGCGGTGTCGGTCCGCTGATGTTCCGTGTACGGTGTTAAACTAACCAACTTTGTCTTAGCGTCGCTTTCTCACTAACACCTACGGGTTGACGGGGAACTCCTCTAGTGCGTCGTCATTCCTGATTCGATACTTTAAGTCCATCTGCCTACTTCACTTACTTTACTTACCTTAAACAACTAACCCACCTACAACCGTCTCATTTCGAATGCGATCGTTCCCCTTCTAGCTGTGAATTAATTTGTACTCGGTCTTTCTTTCGTCATCTATAGAATTTTTAGAACAGAAGAACGACCTTGACGCAACTTATTCAATTCTGCACAGACGTTCCAACAAAATGGCCGACTCGAACGCTCCGAAGCCGAGCAGTAGTGTCAAGCTGGTGTTGCTTGGCGAGGCCGCCGTAGGAAAGGTATTTGATATTCAAGAAGCTTTATAATATAGAATCCGTATAATAACTAAATGATTTACAGTCTTCCCTTGTCCTACGGTTTGTCAACAACGATTTCCAAGAGAACAAAGAGCCCACTATTGGTGGTAAGTAACCCAGTAGTCATCCGAGCCTCCACTCCTAGAAGTTCCAAGCTAATATTATATAGCCGCCTTCCTGACGCAAAAATGCAATCTACCTACGAGAACGATCAAGTTCGAGATCTGGGATACAGCGGGCCAAGAGCGCTTTGCCTCGTTGGCACCTATGTACTACCGAAATGCTCAAGCTGCGCTCGTCGTCTACGATCTTACGAAGCCAACGTCGCTCATCAAAGCCAAGCACTGGGTAGCGGAATTACAAAGACAAGCATCGCCAGGGATCGTAATTGCTCTTGTTGGTAACAAGCTGGATCTTACCAATGACAGCGAATCCGGACAGGCCGAGAGCGAAGGAGCTGACGGAGAGGGATCCGGGGACGCCCGAAAGATCTCCACAGAAGAAGCTAAGACGTATGCTGAGGAAGAGGGCTTGTTATTCTTCGAAACAAGTGCGAAGACGGGTCACAACGTTTCGGAAGTCTTCACTGCGATCGCTAACGCCATCCCCGAAACGTCACTGAAGAGCACACGGGGTCCGGGAGCTTCTAGCGCAGTTAACCGAGGTGGTGACGAGCAGAGGGTAAACCTAAATGGACCCCGAGAAGCGGCAAAGGAAGGATGCGCATGTTGATTTGGCAGAGAAGTTGGGTGGGAAGGATTGGTGAATGTTTCCTTACTATCATGATTACATTTCACCTTGTAATATGGAGCGATGGTTCATTGGGACTTGGTATCTGGACTCTTTGCGATGAGTATTTTTTCCCCTTTTCCTTGTCATTTGCAAGCAACATGCAGCACGGGACCTATATAGCGGAGGCCCTGAAGCAGACAGACTCCTTAACAAATAGTAAGTCCAGCCTTTAGAGTAGCTTGCGAGTCGGGTGCGATCCCTTTCCCTTGCGCATTCTCGTAGCATTCAGACTATGTAACTATGTTTTCTTCCATATATGCATTGGTAGAATTTACTGTCGCGTGTAATACAGCATATGATTATACGGTTATGTCTTGGGTATATTTACCTACATGTAGGCAGGTTACAAAATTGCCTACGCAATGCTTACCTACCTAGGTTAGGTGGTAGGTAAAGTGTCAGGTACATGCAATGGACCCTGTAAGGAAACACCTATTGATGGTGTAATTACATGTAATCCTCACCAAAGAAAAAGAAAACCATGTACGTTACCGTTTATCTACGGAACAAGGCAGTTGTTAAGCAGACTTAATATTTGAATACGAAATTTTTATAATATAAAGCTGATGAAAAGTGTTGATATGGAATTTTTGTACATTTATTTCTTCGTATCAATTCCTAATAGTTATAGGTTTCCTACAAGTTTAAGCTGCTTGGCCTAGCTTGCAGTCACCCTTTCTTATCGTATACCTGTTTGTTGTAATTATCCCCTACATGCATAGATCATATTAGCGTAAAAGATAAGCCCCATAATAGACCCGAATAAGAGCAATAAGAGCATAAGTCTCTTAGACCCACTCATCTAAACTCTAAAGTACCAGGTTCCATATCAGGCGTTTGCGCGTAGGTGTGCAATTTTGCTGAGGACTAAACATTTACAACCTCCAACCCATTTCGTCGCCAGTATCTACTCGATTTGTATTAACACCGGTTGCCATTTGAACTGTTGTGGAGCGCGACGCCAGACGGGTTTTATTCCCAAGTGGTTTCCACGTCCCGGCAAAGCTAACTGGTTTCTAACCTTTCCGTACTGTTTACCTAGCGCTCTTTGCATCTTCTCATATCACTACCATATGTACACGAAACTGCGCACCTGCAACGCCTTCTGTGTTCAAGATGGCGGCGCTGACATCGGCTCAGATTGAGCTAGCCAAGTACGTGACATTCTAATGACATTCCAGATAAGCCCGTTGAGATTCATAAAACTAACTATTTCAGCTCTCTCACTCCGGCCGAGTTGCCTACTAAGCTACGATGCGCCGTCTGCAGTAAATTGGCTGTCAACGCTTTCAGACTGCCATGCTGCGAGACCGCCATATGCGAGAAGTGTAAGTTTTATTCGTCCTCTGTCCTCTTTGTTTTAATTCTTGGGTACGGTTTCTAATGACAACCAGGTCAATCCACTCTGCCCTCGGTCTGCCCGGTCTGCGAGCACTCTCCCGTTTCCGCCTCCGACTGTACCATCTACAAGTCCCTTAGAACGACCATTAGAGTCTTCTTGAAGACAGAGGAAAAGAAGCGAGAAGCTGCCCGACCAAAAACCAACGGATCTACTCCGACCACGCCTGCGCAGGATACGCCGACCCCAACTCAGACGCGCACCCCCATCGAACAACTTCCCACGAATAATGTCACCGATGGGCAAGTTGGTGCAGAACCTAAATCTGCAGATTCCGTGCCAGCTCCTGGTCCAATTGAAACCGAGGGGCCCTCGGTCACCGAGCCGAAACCGGACATTGATGCTCAACCCAAAGAGGTAGGTCCTAGGAACTTTTCTGTCACGAGAAACTGCAACTAACAAAACTCTAGGATGGGCCTGCAAATGAGCCAACCCGAGAACAACCTACAGGAGAGGATGAGTCCGAAGCCGTCGTCCCTCACGACCAGGAAGGCCAGGATGGAGCAGCTGTAGAAGAAGTCCAAGAAGCAGAAGAGGATGGCGATGGCAAGGACCAGTTAGTACAGCCCGGTATGGGTTCTAGCTTCGACTCTATAAATGGCAGTTTTAATATGAGCTTCGGCAATGGAGATTTAAACCAAATGCAGATGATGATGGCCATGCAAAATGGAATGAATCCAGCCGCCTTTGGCTCTTTTCCCATGATGGGTAAGAACTGTCCTCCCAAGCATCGCGATTTGATAGCTAACTTTATAAAACAAGGGATGATGGATCCCATAGCGATGCAGAATATGATGATGAATGGTGGTTTTGGTGCGCAGGGCATGGGCATGAACGGCATGAACATGAACATGGGCATGAATGGGTTCAATGGAGGCGGCAATGACTGGAACGGACAACAATCATGGAACATCGGCCAAGATAATTTCAATCCAAATGCTCCTGGAATGGGAAATGGTGATTTTGGCAACTTTAATGCTGGCTTCCGTACAGGCTTCAATTCAGGTAATTATGGCCACCACAACCAGTTCAATGATTACCGCCGAGGGAATTACGGATATCGAGGTCGCGGCCGTGGCCGTGGCTTCTACGGAGGCTACGGTCGTGGTTATCACCATGGATTTAATAACGGAAACCAGGGCTGGGCCGGACAGGCTCCTCAATTTCCTGGCGATAAAGATGATCCTACTGTGCAAGACGTTTCTCAGGTAGCGGAGCAGACTCCCGGCAATGTGGATGAGTTTGGCCGAGTGCTACGAGTAGAGCCAAACCAAGACACACAGGCAGCCGGTGAGAATGGGGACGCCGAAACAGGGAATAGCCATAATAGTGTCGCTGCTAATGGAACCGACAAGCTAACGCTGGGGAACTCTGAAGTGCCTAAGGAGGACGGGTCGCAATCGACTCAGGGTAACGCCGCAAATAATAAGGGTGATGTATCTGTATCCTCTAGAGATCAGCATTCAGCACCTCAAGGTCCTCGTGGAAATGCTGGCCCATTGCGTCTTCAAACATCGGTTCCGGATGTGCCGTTGAATGCACCCACTGGGCCAAAAGCCATGCGGCAGGGCCTCCCTAACACTAGTCTTCTCAACCTAAGAGCTCGTGGTCTCATCACTGATGAGAAGAGTCCCAGCTCACGTACTAATCATCCTCCTATCGTGGCAAGTCCAGTGGAAGATAAACATAAATCACGGAGTAGTTCTCCACAGTCCTCCAAGGACAAGGAGCGCCGACATCGTGAACGTGATCGAGAATATGATGAAGAGGAAAAGAGTAGGGGGCACCGTCGTGATAAAGACCGTGACCGTTCTAGAACGTATACAGGGTCCAGGAGTCGAAGTCGGAGCCGCAGCAGGGATCGTAAGGAGTCTCGTAAGCATAGGCGACATCGTTCTCCGTCAATTTCTGAGGATGGTCGTGATGGTGGTCATCGCCGCCGCAGGCATAAGAGCAGAAAGCAATCTACCAGAGACGATGATGATTATAGAGGTCGGTCGAGAGAGAAAAAGTACGATGAACGATCCAGATCTGCGTCCCCGGCGGATCGGGAGCATAGGCGTTCAAACCACCGGAGTCGTCGCGATAGAGATGATAAACGTCGAGATCACGACGTCGATAAAGATAGCGATTACGATCGGCATCGAAAATCTGGCCATAGATCTCACCGGGATCGAGACCAGGATCGCGAACGGGACAGAGAACGAGAGAAGGAGCGAGAAAAAGACCGTGGTAAGGACCGCGCTCGCGATTATGAAGAAGATCGTAGTCATCGCAGCAGTAAGAATTCAACTGCCTTGCCGACACCGATAGAACCGTCCGACAAATCATTTAACCCCCCGACAGGACCTCGAGGCAGCTTCTCGATCAAGGGGGCCAGTAGCAAACAGGCTTCGGTGTCTGATAACAAGGGTACTAGCAGCAAGCCTTCCAACTCAAGCAGACGCGAAGGCGAATTATCTCGTCGTACCTCCCAGTCCTCGGTTGCAGTCCAGAAGCCTACATCCAGCGCGACATCAAAAGACCCTCATACCCTAGAGCGTGAAGCCAGAGACCGCGAGCGTCTTCTCAAAGAGGCGCAGCGAATGGCGACTATCGGTCGTACTACTGGCGTTAAGCGTACTCGCGACGGCGGTGACGATCGTGGTAGTCGCCGAAAAAGCCGTCGTAGCGAGATAGTAAATACGGAGGATGAGGAAGGCCGTATGAGACGTCTAGAAGCAGAGCGCGAAGGGCGCCGCTGGGACTAGCATGCAGCAGGCGCTACATCAAGCAGAAAGCAGAGAAAATCCAAGAAAAAACCGGTAGCACAGAAACGGTCAGATGCCACGGTATAAGAGATGATGATACTTTTGAGGAGCCCAGTCCCCCTCAGGTCTCTTTTGGGTCCGGATTTCGCTGCTGGGGAGGCTTAGCCCGAACCTTCCTCTATTACGAACTATTTTCTTGGAGAGCAGGAAATAAAAGAAGAAAATTCGGGACTGTGTTTTCTTGATCTCATTCCAGGCTGTACCATATTGCACTCAAGAGCGCGGGGAGGTTGACTACATACATGCATTCTTGTACTCGGACAAAATAGCAGCATACCATTCACAGGGGCTAGATATACTAAGGGGTTCGAAAGCATTAGGCCTAAAAGAGACGAGCGTTGTCGTTGAGAGCAAGCAGAGAGTCTAACTAATAAAGAATAACTAAGTACAGTCTTAACTAACACCCGTACTTACCTGGTAGTTAATCCAAAACGCGTTTGTGACGATGACTTGAACAGCAATACTAAGTGATATGGTGAGACTAATAACACTCAAGAGCAGGATCTAACATTTATTTCACGCGCCTGTCCGGGTACCCAGTAACCATTCTTCTTTATTGCCATTTAGCATGAGCGAAGCTGGTGGCTAGATGCGTTATCCTAGCCTCAAAGTCGTATATTCGTCGCTCATAGATTTGGATCTCGCTGAGATACTCTGTACAATATTGAAGTTTCGCTCCAGGTATAACTAGGTCTTATTAGAACCTTAACTACTTCTACAAAGCAGCAATAAAATAGTGCCAGTATTAGTCAATACCAGTTGATGTTCAATCGACTCTCAAGGTAGTCTAGTAATCGTCTTCTCTGACTGCCTATTGTTTCTCCCGTTAGTATACATCGAGCGGTCCCTAGTCGCCCTGCCAATATCCCCTAACTCCGACATGTCCGCCTAGATGCATCCGTCTATACCAAGCCCATCTATGTAGTATGCCCAAGCTCAAGTCTCCGATGTTATTCATGCTCCTTATACAATTATTTCTGTTATCGCAGCATTAAATCAGTCATGCTCTCTTTATTCTTTCCGCCATTAAATTTTTGCCGTGTGTCGTGTTCCTGCTCTAAGCTGTACTCCTTCGTGGTAAGGCTGGTCAATAACGCCACGCCACTAACCACTGTCATCAACAGCCAAATAACATGTAAACTGTCTGAATATGCTTGTTTCAGGTCCGTTTTCGAAGTTCCATCAGGCAACGCTTTGATGATACCAACTAAGGCAGTGGCATCTCTGCTGTATTGCACCGCGACAGGGGCAAACTCTTCATAATTCTGCAGCTCGCTCTGGAGCTGATTTTGGAATGCGACACCGCTGACAGCGACACCGATAGCCTGACCAAAGACACGAAGGAAAGAAAAGAAACCCGCGGTATGACCAGAATCCTGGGGACGAGAAGCCGCTTGAGTGCCCAGACTCATGGCGGGGAACAGAATACCAGTTCCAATCGAGACTAGAAAGTTAAGAAATATCCATCCGGGAACGGACGTAGTAGGTGAAAGTATGAAAAGAAGCCCAGAACCAGCCGTCGTACAGACCCAACCCGACCAGAGAGCCCATCGATATTTCCCAAATCTTGTACAAAGAACGGCCGCAATCACGGATACCGGAGCGACCAATCCTGTCTCTGGAAGTATGGCAACACCGGAAATAATCGGCGAGTATTCTTTCACAGCTTCGTAATACAGCGGTAAGAAGTATAGGAGAGACCATACGACCACTCCATGTAGAACAGTCGAAATAAATGTAATTATCATCGTGTAGTTGTTGAAAATGCTGAAACGAACGATAGGTTCGATGTGTTCACCTGGTAGGGCGTTCCCCTCGGCGTCGAACGCCCTTCTCGAAAGCCACCATTCGTAGATAGCGAAGGCGATGATACCGTCGAACCCGAGTAAGAGCGGGACTACTGTTCTCCAGTGGTCCCAGGGGTACATAACGCCACCTATATACAATATTAGATGGCATTCACAAATAAGGTAAACTAGAGGACCTTACCCCATGTGACGGGGATTAAAAACCCGACGGTACCAGCCACGAATATAATAGATCCAATCCAATCGAATGTGCGGATCTTAGTAGAGAGCTTTCCGGGTGTGGATTCAAGCTTCAGAAATGGGACGAGTAAAATCATTCCCACACCAACAATCGGAAGGTTTATCCAGAAAACTGTAATGTACATTGTCAACGGTTGCTCGTAGGATTAAATTCAAATAGTCACTTACTCCACTGCCATGTCACACTTTCAGCGAAAACTGCTCCCAGCAAAGGTCCAGCTACGGAACCCAAAGCCCATGTCGAACCAAGGTACCCGAACCAGGCTGGATTGCATTAGCACAATGTAAACAGACACAAGGGGGCTAAGACATACTGCCTCGAGCAGCCAGTGGAACAAGATCCGTAACAATGATTTCACCTAGCGCCAGTATACCACCTCCGCCAATACCTTGGACGGATCTTCCCGCAAGCCTTGGAGACGTTATGTTAGTTACCTAGGTATTTATAATTAGGAGGATATCACGATGCCATAAGCCCGACTTACATTACGGTGAAGTTTCTAGCAACAGCGCAAATAATAGCTCCCACGACAAATAAAATAGACGATATGATAAGGAGATTCTTTCTCCCGAAAACATGGCTTAGGCCGGCGATAACGGGTTGGAAGACGGCAGAAGTAAGTAAAAACGACGTTCCCGTCCAGAACGCCTCGATGGCCGATCCCTTAAGGTCTTCGGTAATAATAGGAAGGCCGATACTGAGCGACGTCGCATCGAGGGCAGCTGCCAAAGTAATAATACAGATAGAAAGGAAAGCGAGGACGAAGTTCCTGTCCGGCTTGAAAGGCGGATTGTCCTTGAGTATTTCCACCTCTTGTCTCTCCGGGGCCCGAGGCGCTATCGTAATCATCGAGTCTTCGTCGGTCGATATGTATCCGCTATAGTCCATTGAAAACGGGACGGGGCCCGCCGCCATGGCGGGATATGAAGCCATCGTGGAACTAGAACCCTGTGACTATCCCTTGTACATACAGAGAAAAAGAAACAAACGAAAGAAAAAAAAAAGTTTACCTAGAGAAAAGTTGTTAGGTTACACGATGAAGGGAATAATAAGAGAAAGTGTAGAGGCTCGGTGTCCGATATATTAAAAGTCGAATTCCCGTTTAGCTTTCAAGAGCATCCATCTAGTACCTAAAGTGAACTAACTAATTTACCTAGACGAAGGCGGATTAACAAAACCCATGCGCAAATCAGCGTGGCTGGATCGGGTTCCTAGTAAGCTGACATGCAGCGCGTGGTTTCAAGTGGTCGGGGGGGACGCTACACTGGTACCAGGCACAGAGCATCGCCCGCACATGGCACCGGAAGGTTATCGTTAAGCTGAAGGATAGGTAAGGCTAGCTATGTAGCGAATAAAAATAGGCAAATAGCATATATGGACTCCAGAGTTTCTTAAGCCGGTTCAGCTCGGATGAATATTCTAACCGACGAGGACACGCCTTCTAGGCGTGGCATCTCTTCCTTTGCTGGACTTTTGTATCCGGCCTCCCGATGTAGCTTTTGATGATCCAATGACTGCACGTCTTTCCGCGTATTAGTAGAAATCTACCAGAAAAGAAAAAGGAATTCCAGGAAAGGTATTGTGGGATCCGTTGTAAGGATAGCGATTATGATCGCTAAAGTGATGGTCGTGATAGTTAATCGCGGCTCAAACGGATCGTAGGTAGAAGCATCCAGTAGGGATGAGTACCGCATCATCATTGATGATCTTTCCAGTATTGATACTGTAGATACTTACTATCACTGCGCAACCGATCATCAAGAATACCATTTAGAACCCATCTTGGAAGCTAGTCGGTTAGAGGGACCCAAGTGAGTTTTCGACCGACGCACCTTAGTTTACTTTTCCATGGACAGGATCACGCTTAAAATAGCAACTCGAGATTTACTCTACCGAATAAGAAGAGCTGTTAATAAACCATTAATGCAAGCTTACGTATATGGAAGCTAAAATGCTCATCGAGTATGGGGCTAGACCCAGACTCAGTATTTACTAAGCAAAAGCCTCAACGCCATTCTAGAGGGAGTATTTATTTTGACAGAACACCCACTACCGGGAATGACTAAATATGGCGAAATTGTATGAGTATCTCTGGAATTAAGCTCATAAGCTTCCTTCAAACTACCGAGGGTTTCAATATGAGGAACTACCGGGGGAGGTAGGCCAGTGGCGCATGGTACGGGTTAAGAGTTGCCATGGCTTATAAGTACCCTATACCCTTCGATTATCTGGTAAATCATTGGATCCACGACATAAACACGTCAAGGGCTACATACCTCCGGATTAAGGCCAGTATTCCATATCCCGCATCCTGAAGGTGTTCGCCCGGTTCGTCTACTTGCGGCCTACCCGAGTCTACTGTAAGGTCTATATCTTAAATACCTATAGACTACTTACCTAACTATAGAATCCGTCGGCTCGTACCCACGTTTAGCAATACCACGGATGCTTGCTAATCCCTGCTAGAAAAAAAAGCAAAGTCGTACCATCCAGTCGCAGAATTACACGCAGGATCTACCACAATTCTCCTAGATCTGCGTCTATTCTCTACGGTGTAAGCATCTTGTGTTACGAATTAGCGCTAAGATATGGGAATAAAGCAAGATATTATTTGGACCTCGTCTCGCTTAATAGATTCTTATGTCGTAATCGATATTTACTTCCTTGCCCTAGACAGCACCTTAAGAAATTTCCGGGGCTGTTCCTCTATGGACGTAAGAACAGCCTAATGGAGACCCAACGGATCCAATTTTCCACTAACACAGCCGGCGGATGTGTTGGCCGAAGGAAGGTTGGAGTCTAAGTTGTGTCAACTGGTATTACTGGTACATCTTGGTATTCATCAACGTCCTTAGCGGAACAATTTCACGTGTAAGGATACCTACCCTAATCGTAACTAAGCTAGGTACCTAGGTACCCATAAGGGCGTCCTAGAATTAATACAAAATCTTCATATGAATTCATACTAACTCCTTATATTTGTTTATGAATCATGAATGAGCCTTTTAATAGAAAAAGAGTACGTTCCAGAAGTTCCGTATTGGACCGGGCGTCAAAGCCGAGGACCCACTAAAGTTCGGTCGGAGCTTGTGCTGTCAATTGGTTGAGTAAGCGGATCCCAGGCATATGCGCATGGCAACAATCAGCGGCCTAGAAGTAGGTAACCCTCCTCTGGGAATTTAAATTGACGACACAAGGAAGATCAGAACCGAACTCATCTGTACCTTATCCATGTGATCTACTCATAATTCTTTTGATACAAATTGTCACCGCGATTGGCAATGATCTTGTCCTGTTATAAGAAGATTTTGAAGAGCCGCAGCCATTTACAAGGGATGAAATAATAAGAGAAATGGGTAATAAATAGTTGGGGCTGATCTGGGGTCTACGCCGTAACCTTATTTTTTGAGCCCTACCATATGCGCGTATGCACTCGGCCGACGCAGCTTAGCGGGACAGTCTCATGGCTCCCATTTTAGATCCTTCAGACAGGGATATGGTCTGCATAGACTTAACAGTTAACAGGGACCTCCTTACTTCAGGCCGTCTTCCAAAATCCTTCTCCAAGGCGAATTGAACTCTACTGGATGACGTTTGCAGCTTGTTAGCTGAGTACCCACCTAACACAATAGAAAGATAGCGAGATGGCAGGCCATTCTCAACTACTGTCCCTCTTCTCGAACAATACGATGCATTGATTCTTGGTGCAATGATTTAAATGAAACGTGAACGAGATGAACTTGTACCACCCCCCGCGATCTTATTAGGAGTCTTCGCATATTTAAATTATCAATTTCGTATAATCCAATGCCCTTTACACTATATACGTGGATGTAAATAATGAACTATCGACGCGATGAATTTCGTGTCTTTTTCGTAGCGCATCAAGTTCCGGGAGTAAAGTTCATTTCTTCATAATCCGCTCGACAACGTCTAACCCGACCGTCTTCTTAATTACACCATCGAACAACCCAGATGGCAAGATACTCTGAACGCGCACTAGACACGCCGATTCACCCCTCCAGATCACCGTAGGCGGGTTGCTTTTTTGCAAGTCCCGCACCGTTAACTCCGCCCACTGATGCGCCGGCATACCCTTGCCCTCAAACCCTTCTTGGCGCAACGCTTTCTCTACCACTTCCTTAGCAGGCTCATATATCGAGCCTTCCGGGAGCTTCGGGTTGCTATTATCCCGTACGTTTTTGATCAGATTGGTTTTAACAACCCCGGTCCTCAGGTCGACGACCCTGATCCCGAAGGGCTGGAGCTCGAGTCGGAGAGAATCCGTAAGCAATGCCAAAGCTGCTTTAGAAGAATTGTAGACGGCCTGGAACGGCATCGCGAGATTCGCGCCGATAGACGTCTGGTTAACGATGGTCGCATTGGGGGACTTGAGCAATAGCGGTAGGAAAGCCTGGATCATGGCGATTTGACTCCACACATTCAAGTCGTACAGGTTCTTCGCTTCAGCAATGTTGATGTCGACTATCGGCATCAGGAACTGGTGTCCGGCGTTATTGACGAGGATATCGAGCGAAGGTATTCTTTTGACACAATCGGTTATCGAGGATTCCGATTGTACATCCAACTGGAGAGTTTCAATCCCCAAAGACGTAAGTTCCTCCATTTTGGATAGATTCCGTGCTGTAGCGTAAACGTGGAACCCAGCTTTGTGAAAAGCAATCGCGAGGGCGCTACCCATGCCGCCATCCGAGCAGCCGGTGATGAGGACTGATCGCTTTGGATTGGACATGTTTACCGCTTATACGAAAAAAAGAGAAATATTATACGAAGTTCTTTACAGAGTTAGAAATAGGAAAACATAACGAACATGATACTACAAGTGACATTTAAATATAATTTAATGCCCTGGTATACAGGAAGAGAGCGCATGTAAAGAGTGTCTTCCATCCCGAATCCTAAACCAGGGGTACGTACCCCAGCAATTACCGTAAGCGGTAAGGAGGCTAATCCTTATTGGATGTTCACAGTAAGTCAAGCTCCGGCTCCGGCTTAATTTTCCCTCCTGTCAATCCGGCTACCCCAGCTCGGCCCATATTGTCCCCGCACACGGGCTCAGGAGTTATAATTTGGCTCCCCATAATGGACCAGCACAAAGGTATACCTACTGACTTCAACTACCAATGCAAAATACTCTATTTGCATATTGCTATTACGATAGGAGCTCCTCAATTAGGATGATTTTTTTTTTTTAAAAAAAAAGAAAAAAAAAGTGTTACTCAATTTTCCTTAAGAGAAGAAAGGGGTAAGTCCCTGTTACGCATAATCTCCTAGTATATGGTGCTGTGTTCTTAGTAAATCGTAGCCTATCTAATAGCTTGCAGTCAGACAACGCACGGATGCCCTAATAGAATATCATCGGAAAACCGAGACAACTACCCATAAGGTTTCGAAAATCATCTGCCCGCTCCAGGGCACACTCACAGCATTAGAACGTACCGCTTATAGGTGTTATGTCCAGTTTCTCATCCGCTTTAGTGGTAAATTAGGCTGTATAAAAGGGGTTGTTTAGGGTTTGTAACCAAACACGTGGAAATACCAAATATCATCACGCCGAAGCCGACCAGGGCTCTAAAGTGATATCGATATGTCCAGCTGTGTTGGAAGTGTATGGAGTTTCCTCCTTTGGTAGAGTACGGCCCGTCCTTTATAACAAGACCTTGGTTCTTGGTATGTGTAGTTAGTGCTACAATCACATTCGTTATTCATACCACCATTCAGGCTTCGAATGGTTTCGTTGTAAGCTGACCCTTATCTTTAGGAATTTAATCAAGCTCTAATGGTGGCGTTTTCATTAGCACTTCGCGATAGTCTAGAGCCCCGTGCGGCTCTTTTACCGCTCTCCTTAATTTTGCTGTAGGTATTACCTGGCATTCATTGATCGCGATCTATATACGCTTGGGTAATGTGCTGAAACGTCCCGCGAAACCTCTGAACTGTCAAAGAGGTGGCCAGGTTCCGGTTACAATTCCTCGCAAGGTGTCACTTGAAGAGAAATATACCTAAGAATCAAAATAGGCCATGGGCCGTGATTGGTTATAGTGGGAAGCAGGTTCCTTTCGAATCACCTCACATATTATCAACGGAAGTCCTGATTGGCCAGTTTAATAGCCTTTCTCAAGCAGTGTCAAGGCGACGCTGATGTTACATTTTGCACTTCAATATTTTAGATTATGACATGTTATCGGCAATCCCACCGTTTCTGCTGCAAAGAGAAATAGCCATTGTAGGTCCCATGATCATATAGGAGATATGTGCCTACCCAGGTACCTACATGGCCTACGCAAAGCAACTTATCACTCTACGTCCAAGTCACACTGACGTATTAGATTAAAAGTTATATATCTTGGTTCGGTGAAAGTTGCATTTTAATACGCTGCTCGAGTTTTAATTTCACGACGTAAAATCAAAAGCTGGAGAATTAATCAATCACAAAAATTCTTACCACCTTCTCTTCGTTATACCTCTTAACCGAACGAGTAGAACTAATTTTAAAGCTTGAGGCATTGATTCATAATATCTCAAGAAAGTAACTGTAACCCCATTTCTCACTCCTCACCTACGTACAATGTCCAACTAGCTATTTTGGAGTAACTCTCTTGACGGTTTTCCGAAATGCGATATATCTTCTGATTCCTCTGGTTTCCCCACTCCTTTCATATCAAGATAGGCGACTTGCTTCCTTTTCCACCAGTAGCATAATACGTGGAATAAGTAATGGTATCAGCGTGGCTAGGATAGCTTAGCTTTCAGCAAGACGCCATACCCGTTAAGACCAACCCGGTCTTTTCTGGAGACTCACCTACGTTGAAGACTATTGCACTTTGTCTGTCTACCTTCCTCAAGGGCTCGGGAATTTCTACCTGGGTGAGCATGACGGGTCAGCAATCCAACCGTCTTACTAGTCCTGGGATGGAAAAGCTTAATTAGAGCTATCACCCTGTATGAAACTCTCCTGGTCTGCTATGAGCCTTGTAGGCAAGTTTCTTCCCCATTTGAGAGATGAGGCAACAGTAATGTATTTCCCAACTTGGCATCCCTTGTCCACACGGGACACTATAGCCAATCAGTGTTTCGTCGATTGGAGATTGAAGAAGTCATTGTTGGTGCATATATCGAATGCGTTGTTGCCTTGACCCTCGTCATTATCAATTAGGCTTTTAAGAGATGCCTAGGGAAAATAGGTATACGACTGGTTAGAAGACCTTTCAGAGATGATATCTGAAAGCTCGTTTAGAGTAGCTTAAGCCATAACACGAAGCGTATATTATATGCAAGAAAGGTAGTATAATAAAGTGAATATCAACGTGTCTCATCTACTAGTACGACGTTGAATAGTACGCATCATAGGTCATTATTCCGCAGAGTCCCGTAATAATTATAAAGTCCAAATGGAGGGTAGCATATCTAACGGGGAGAGGAATCAATAATCGACGTGCAATCAGGTTCATTGGCTTTGAAGAGTTCCCGTGTGTGATAGGTACCGTCTGCACGATTATACCGGCAATGGACAAGTAAAGGGTGCTATAATAAGATGGCACTTTTAAATTAAAACTTGCATCTTCAGAGCCTAGGTGCATAGAGCTTCAAATAGTAATAGTTGATCGTGAATTTTACCAAACATATCAGAGACATGTTGCATGCCTTAGCTTAGGTAGGCAGGTATAGCAAACTTTACTGAATGTGCCTAAGCCTAATCTGAGCATTGTTTACTCTCATGCGCTTTGGCTTCTGATAACAGGAGTATGTATATTCGACCTAAAACAAAATAAAACTTATATTGATAGTATATATTGAGTTGTGATACATGTGTTCCTCTCGGTACCAGAGTTAACTGCGGGTGGCTGAGTGAGCTGACCACGTACTGTCGATAGTTTATAGCATTGCATCGACGAGTTACATATGAACGTAACATAGAAAAACCTGATAGCAACACGTATGATAATTGATATCTTTTATATATAGGTAGAAAATAGGAGGAGGTAAATAATGGTTGAGAAATGTTTATATAATAGCTCGGGTCGACTACACATACCATCCAGCTCTAGATTCTTCAAGTACTGCATAGCAACAGTAGCCTATTCATATCTATCGCTTGGTTTGAGGCTTTACGCCCCGTTCCCTTCAATAACTATTTAATATTTGACTCAAGATGACTCTTAAGCATACGAACCCAACCCCTCAACAGCAGCTGAATAACGGCGTTGGGCCAAAAATCGACAAAGCAGTAAATGGCACAAAAAATGCCATCCGCCCAATTGCTATCTGTGGAATGGCAATGCGCCTTCCTGGTGGCGTACGAGATGCCGAGTCATTCTGGGATGTTCTTGTGAACAAGAGAGATACTAGAGGTCCTATCCCATCCGATCGGTACAATGCAGCCGCATTCACTGACACGTATGGCAAGAGAGGAGCCATAAAGACTCAGTATGGGTACTTCCTAGACGAAGACTTCAGTAAACTAGACACGTCATTCTTTACTATGAGTAAGAATGAGCTAGAGCGAGCTGATCCGCAACAACGCCAACTACTTGAAGTGGCTCGGGAGGCCCTCGAAAATGCTGGCGAAGCTAACTATAGGGGCCAGTTGATTGGTTGTTACGTCGGTACATTTGGAGAAGACTGGCTTCAGATGAGTGCTAAGGAAATACAGCATTTGGGCGGATATATCTGTAAGTAATTCCTGGAGTTAATATTCCTTTGCGTGGCCTTTACACGAATGGGCCTGTTTGTATCTTTTAATATTAGGTATCCCAATGAACATAGTCTCGCGCCCTGCGGAATAGCTAATCACTAACTCTGCATTCTCTCCGTAGTGACTGGTCATGGCGACCTTATGCTTGCCAACCGATTATCGTTTGAATACGACCTCAAGGGTCCTAGGTTAGCAACTCTCTTATACCCTTTTTAATTTTTCATACCCATACAGTTACTAATGTTTCGAACTTATAATAGTATGGTGGTCAAGACCGGTTGCTCAGCTTCGTTCGTAGCACTTCATGAAGCTTGTCGAGCACTACAGCATGGAGACTGCACAGGCGCAATTGTTGCAGGTGCCAACATGATCATGGGCCCAACAACAACAGCTGCAATGACAGAGGAGGGCCTTTTATCTCCCGAGGGCTCTTGCAAAACATTCGATGCTGCTGCTGACGGATTTGCAAGAGCTGAGGCCGTTAACGTTGTCTATATTAAACTACTCGAGGACGCTATCCGCGACGGAAATCCGATCAGGGCCATAATTAGAAACACGGGAAGTAACAGCGACGGCAAAAGTCAGGGTCTAATGACGCCTAACGGAGCCGCTCAAGAGAGTTTGATGCGCAAAGTTTACGCAGATGCTGGACTTGCACCACATGACACACCGTTCGTGGAGGTGAGTTTCTATTCGTGCAATGGTCTATCTATCTAGAGATATCTTGCTAATACAATAAACATCAGTGCCATGGGACGGGAACACAGACGGGTGACCGCTTAGAGACAACTGCCATAGGAAATATTTTTGGTTCTCAAGGTGTCTATATCGGATCCGTAAGTGCTCCTAACCCTATCTAGGTCATCCTCAAGGGCCACCAACTGACCATATCGTCTAGGTAAAACCAAATTTTGGCCACTCGGAGGGTGCGTCAGGGCTAACCAGTCTTATTAAAAGTGTCTTGGCACTAGAGCACGATACGATTCCACCCAATATCAAATTCAACAAGCCTAATCCCAAGAGTAAGTCGAAATCTGTTTGCAAGGTCGCGATTGGTAACGATATTGACTATAATAAAGTCCCGTTCTCAAGCAAAAAGCTCCAGGTCCCGGTTGAGCCGACGAGTTGGCCAAAAGACAGAGCAAAGCGAATTAGTATTAATTCGTTCGGAATAGGGGGTTCGAATGTTCATGTAAGTAGATTCAGATTGTTTATGATATTGAAAAAAGGCAACCACGTTACGATCTCGGGGCGATCGTTTATGCAAATGCTAATCTGGTACAGGTTGTATTAGACGCGAGCCCACACACCGTATCAAACGGTCAATCGCGCAAGGAAATCATAGGGTCAAAGCGTGCCCAGCTAGCTGTCCTCTCGGCAAACACGCACGAGTCTTTGAAAACGTACATCGAACATCTAGAAGAATATGTCAACAAGCATCCCGAGAAGGCTGAAGACGTCGCCTACACGCTCGGCCGACGTAGGGAGACTTTACCCTACCGAGCGTTTATGGTAATCGACGATAATGGCGCCGTGGCCGAAAAATCAGCCCCCGCAAAGGCGCCAGTCGGTGAACCAGATATTGTGATGGTATTCAGCGGACAAGGAGCGCAATGGCCTGGAATGGGAAAGCAACTATTCCTCGCAGATGAAGGGTTTAGAGCCGATATCAGAGAGATGGACCGTCTTCTCGAGTCACTTGCTCATCCGCCGTCATGGTCAATTGAAGGTAAGGTAGCCTATTATCCGATGTCTTACCTGTGCTAATTGGTTACAGCCGAGTTATTCGCGTCGCCGGAGAAGAGTAGGATACACCGCGCCGAACTAGCCCAACCCCTTTCCACTGCAGTCCAAATCGCGCTTGTAAGGAGCCTTCGCCGGGTTGGTATCAAGCCCGCGGCCGTAGTTGGCCACTCGAGTGGAGAGATAGCGGCAGCTTATGCATCTGGGGCAATCTCCCTTGAGGAGGCCCTCGCGTCGGCATACTATCGAGGCCATGTTACAAGAGACCAGACCTTAATCGGTGGGATGGCGGCAGTAGGCTTGGGGGTCGCCGAGGTGTCTAAATATGTCACAGAAGGTGTCGTGATTGCTTGTGATAACAGTCCCAGCAGCGTCACACTTTCTGGCGATGTAGAAGCGTTGGCAGATGTCCTTGACGTGATCAGAGCGGACAAACTTGATGTCCTCGCGAGAAAGCTCAAGGTGGATATGGCCTACCACTCGAGTAAGTAATTCACATGAGGTCTATCATATAGAATACTGTATGCTAATTCGCTTGCGTAGGTCATATGAAGAGCCTAGGTTCTAAGTACCGCGAGCTTATGGACCAAGAAATCAAGCGTCAAGGTCTTACTCGCCAGAAAGCTAGCGTACCATTCTTTTCATCGGTATACGAAAGGATTATTGAGACTGGCGACGAGCTTGGACCGGACTACTGGATTGCCAACCTGACAATGCGGGTGCGTTTCAACTCTGCCGTGCAGTGCATACTAGAGCAACGTCCAGGACGACTCTTCGTCGAGATTGGTCCTCACTCAACGCTATCCGGACCACTACGACAGATCCTATCAAACAGGGGGACTCAGTTCCAATATGTTCCCACAATGATCAGGGGTACCAATAGTGCCCACAACCTAGCCTCAGCACTTGGTCAACTATACCAAAATGGAGTTTCGATCAACTGGTCTGCTGTATTCCCGTCAGGAAAGGTGCTAACAGACCTCCCCCGATATGCTTGGGATCACAGCAGTGGTTCTTTCTGGTACGAAGCCCGCGTCTCCAAGGAATGGCGTCACCGCCAATTCGGACACCATCGCCTCCTCGGCTTACGAATCCCCGAGAGCTCGTCTCACGAACCTTCGTGGCGGAATCGCTTGAGTCTTGAGGATGAGCCTTGGTTAGCGGACCATAAAATCCGTACAGACATCGTTTTTCCATTCGCGGGGTATATCGCTATGGCGGGAGAAGCAATAAGACAAATAACAGGCATCGACGAAGGTTACCAAGTGAAGCGTGCAACGGCTCGGTCGGCCATGGTACTATCGGACCATCCGATAGAGCTGTTGACAAATTTAAGGCCTGTCAAGTTGACGGACATGACCGACTCTACCTGGTTTGAGTTTACTATAACATCCTATAGTGGCTCGGCTTGGATCAAGCATTGTGAAGGCCAAGTCAGAGCAAGCACGAGCCCACCATCATCATCGCCGTCTCCGACACCGGATAAGCGTGAACTCATAAGGAACATCACCGAATCAAAATGGTATGAGACCATGAACAATATCGGCGTCGTGTATGGACCCGAATTTCGGGGGCTCCAAAGTATTGTCTCGTCCACAACTAAGAACCTGGCTGCTGCCCAGATTAACTTCCCCCATCACCACGAAGATCCAGCTTTCATATTCCACCCAGCCGGTATTGATAACTGCCTACAACTTGCCCTAGTAGCGTTAGCGAAGGGTATCGGGCGAAACTTTGGCAACCTTCAAATGCCCACTACGATTGAGGACTTGTATATCTCTAGGAGTGCTGCGACGATGGATGCTATAGCATCCAGTGATGGCCACGAATCAGTCGCTATTGACTGTATAGCGGATGGAAAGGTCGCTCTAAAGCTACGTGGGCTCGAATTCAAGTCAGTGGAGAACGACACAATTCAACAGACCGAGCCGCATGCGGCAGCGCGGTTAGAGTGGCTTCCAGACTTCGACATGGTAGACCACGCGACGCTGTTCAACCCGCCCCGATCGGTACCCGAAGAAACCAGGGTACAGGAAGAAATGACGCTCTTATGCATTCTGGAAACTGCTGATCGAGTCCGTGGTCTAGAGCCGTGCTCTTGGCACTTTGAGAAGTTCCGCAACTGGCTGGAGCTCGAGATCGATCGCGCGAGGAAGGGCACATACCCCTTATTAGAGTACTGCAAGGAGTATGTCGCGCTCTCCTCTGCAGAAAGGAAGCCGATGATTGAAGAAAGATATCAAAAGCTTCTGTCCCTTCCAAATAAGAGCCCCCTGACCATCGGTGTCAAGAGGATGTACGATAATTACGAGGATATCTTCACAGGCAAAACAGACACTCTAGACACATTGATGCAAGACGACATCCTTACGAGAATCTATGATACCGTCAGCTTCGGGAAAGGCGATTTCTTCAAGTTACTATCTCACTCGCGACCCAACCTGCGCATCCTCGAGGTTGGCGCAGGCACCGGCGGCACCACGGAAATGATCCTCCGGAACATCGTGCGAGAGGGCTGCCACCCGCCCTACTCCATCTACACCTTCAGCGACGTCTCCGCAGGCTTCTTCCCGCAGGCCAAGCAGCGGTTCTCGTACGCGCCCAACATGGACTACAAGGTTTTCGATATCTCCAAATCCCCGTTCGAGCAGGGCTTCGCAGCTAGCACTTATGACGTCGTGCTCGCGTGCAATGTAGTCCACGCCACTCCATCCTTGCGCGAGACGCTTCTTAATCTACAGCCGCTCCTACGACCTGGCGGGCTCCTTGTCCTAACTGAACTGTGTGCCGCCATGCGGACACCAAACTACGTGTTCGGTAATTTCTCCGGCTGGTGGCTTGGGGAAGCAGACGGCCGGCCGTATGAACCTTACGTCTCTATCGAACGGTGGGACGGCGAGCTCAAGGCAACTGGTTTCTCCGGGATTGATACCGCTGTTCGCGATGCCGTTGAACCCTACCACTATTGCGCCGCCATCGTATCTACCAAAGTAGAAGAGAATATCTCTTCCAAAAAGCCGCCCTCGCCCGTATCTATACTATGCGACAATCCCGAGGGAGAATTAACAGAACTCCTTGTTGAAGAATTCGCCAGCTCTGGTATCGCAGCAAAGGTATTTCAATTGGGTCAGAGTCTGCCTCTCAACCAAGACATCGTGTCCCTTCTCGATCTAGAAAGCTATTTCTTCCAAGACATCTCACCAGAAAGACTCATTCTATTCCAGCAGATATTACTCAACTACAAGTCAGGCTCTATAGTCTGGCTTACCCGACCGGCCCAAGTAAATTGCAAAGACCCGCGATCCGCGCAATCCATTGGTGTCGCGCGCTCCATACGAGCTGAGTCCTCGGTACCTTTCTACACCTTAGAGATCTCCTCCACAGAGCCCCTATTCTCGACCTTAGTTCAGGAGGTACTTAGCAAGATACGACGTACCGAAGACACGGACTTGCTTGCGCCTGATAAGGAATACGTCGTGGATTCGGGCGTGGTCAAAATCGGGCGATACCAGCCATTTTCAGTCGGCAAAGAGCTGCAACAAAACACCATCAACACCGGGACCGAGGAAATTAAGACGTTAGAAGCCAAACCTGGGTCTTTGGAGAATGTTGGCTGGGTTAGCCAATCTGGCCCGAGCGATCTTGGTGACGATGAAGTTCTGATTGAAACAAGAGCTGTAGGCATTAATTTCAGGGTGAGTACGGGATAATTCATACGTATTGGTCGATTTTGACAATGAAATAGGATGTCCTCTTCGCGATGGGTATTCTCAAACTTGGCACAGGAAACGTTTCATTAGGTCTCGAACTGGCGGGTATCGTTCGCCAGACTGGCGCAGAGGTAAACGGTCTATCTGTCGGAGACCGTGTAATGGCAATGCCACCGGATCCATGCGGCAAGACTCTTGTTACTGCTCCAGCGTCTCTTGTCGCAAAGATTCCAGATGATCTCACATTTGAAGACGCAGCTTCTATGCCTGTATGCTATACAACGGTGATAGAATCGCTTTTAAACATTGGACGATTAGAAAAGGGACAGGTGAGTATCTTCAGTCTAGTCTCTTTGCTACTGAGTCACCAGGTTTAACGTGTTGCAGTCCGTTCTCATTCACTCAGCGGCCGGGGGTGTCGGGCATGCGGCAATTCAAATCTGCCAAATGGTTGGCGCGGAGGTATGTCTCAATCGTGCAGACTTACTTCCAGGAGCATAACTAACCAAGAGGTATTCAAAAAGATATTTGCAACCGTTGGAAGCAAAGAAAAAATAGAACACCTCGTGAAGAAGTTCGGTATTCCAGCCAATCGTATATTCCACTCACGAGACGATTCTTTCGTTAACGACTTACTGCGTGAGACTAATGGACGCGGAGCCGATCTGGTGCTTAACTCCCTTTCCGGAGAGCTATTACATGCCTCATGGGACTGTGTTGCCGAATTCGGTACTCTTGTTGAAATTGGGAAGAGAGACGCTCTCGAGGGTGGTAAGCTACGGATGAGGAACTTCTTAGAGAACCGGTCATATGCCTGCGTTGATATGGTGCACCTGGCGCAGAAAAAGCCACAGAGAGCTGGAGAGTACGTATTATCATGCCCTGTCTCGTATACGAACACATGTTTAGATGCTTACAACTTACCCTATCTAGCGACTTAAAAAAATGCGTCGAGTTCTACCGAGCTGGTGGCATAAAGCCAATCGAACCTATTTCTGTATTTAATGCGGGCGACGTCCAGGACGCATTCCGTGTAGTGCAGGACGGGAACCACATTGGCAAAGTGGTAGTCCGCATGCCCGAGGATTCTTCGACCCTCATAAGCACGCCTCAGCACTCCGAGGTGCGCTTGAACAGTACCGCTTCATACCTGCTAACAGGCGGTCTGGGTGGTCTTGGAAAGGCTATTTCTACCTGGCTCGTGGAAAGGGGCGCTAGATCGCTGGTGTTCCTATCTAGAAGCGCCGGTAAGACACAACAGGACCAAGAATTCTTTCAGGAATTGCGAAGCATGGGATGCGATGTGCGCGCTGTACCGGGCCGAGCTGAATCAATTGAGGACGTCAAGAGCGCAGTTTCCCAGGCACAATACCCCATTAAAGGCGTTATCCATCTGGCAATGGTTCTCCGAGTAAGTTGATTTCCACCGCATCTCTGACAGTGCCTTACTTATTTTTCGTTAGGATTCACCGATTGCATGCATGAAACACGAAGATTGGGTAGCTGCAAACACCCCCAAGGTGACTGGTGCTTGGAATCTCCATGAACAGCTCAAGGAACATGCTCTTGATTTCTTCGTCATGACTAGCTCCGTAATGACTGTCGTTGAGCAACCGGGGCAAGGGAATTACATTGCTTCGAATACGTTTCTCGAGGCTTTCACTCAATACCGCCGTTCCTTGTCTCTCCCTGCGACTGTGCTTAACGTCAGCCCAATAGACGGTGTAGGCTTCGTCGCCGAAAATCCCTTTGCAAGGAAGAATATGAAAGCACAAGGACTGTACTTCCTGCACGAGGCGGAGCTTCTGGACTTCCTCGAACTGGCCATCGTCCAATCACAGCCTCACGGGAAACTCAGCTCCACAAGCAACTCCACGCTGACTCCTTGGATTAGTACCGGCCAATTAGTTATGGGCTTGCACTCGGAGGGTGACCTTAATGACCCTAACACACGAACTAACTGGCGCCGTGATCGACGAATGGGCTTTTACCACAACAATAATGAGAAGGAAACCAATACGAAGGGTAGCTCCAGCGAGCTAATCGCGTTTCTAACACGAGTGGCTGACGACGCCGAAGTATTGGACGATCCTCAAAGCGTTTCATACTTGGGCCACGAAATAGGCAAGAAGGTTTTCAGCTTGATGCTCAAGTCAGAGGATGACCTAGATATCTCCCTGACACTGGCGCAAATCGGATTGGATTCGCTTATGGCAATTGAGCTGCGCCGCTGGTGGAAACAGGTGTTGGGTCTACAAATCAGCGTCCTCGAAATCATGGCTAGCGGAACGTTAGAAGCTATGGGGGGCGTCGCAGCTAAAGGCCTGAAAGATAAGTTCGCTGAGAGCGGTGCACATGAGAAAGCCGGATGAATTTTAAGAACGCCAAGCAAAAGCTGGGTCCTACATTAACTATAATCAACATTATAATATACCGCCCATTCGAGCACCTATATGTCTCTCCCTAGTAAGGAGACTGTAAATATTCACTTACAAGCGATTTAGGGGGGGGAACTATCCGGGCACCATTCATGTAGTATGGTTGTTGGCATCTCTCAGTAATAGTTCCGTATCGCTGTTATCCTTATTTTCTTTTGCTTCTTTCGACTTAATTATACCTCTAGGTGATTGGATTTTATTGCGATTTTCACATCCTTTATCTTTCATGACGGCGTAAATCTCGGATTTAGCCGAGACAACGGCAAGAAGCCTATCAGTAATCGGAGAGGAGCTACGGGATCCTGCGGAGCTCCATGCTCTCCCGTTAATACGGATTTTTTTCTAAGGGGTCGAGAGAAAGTCGGTGTATAAGGTAGTCAAGGTTCCTGTAATTCCTCGATCGGTGAGACTCTCGGCGCGTGACGCATTATGGACGTTTCTTGCGGACTGCAATCAAGTTTAGATCAATTCGAGACGCGTCGCGACTTCAAGATCCCCCCACAGGATCGTTTAACCGGATTGATCTCCTGAAGCGATTTCTTCGGACACAAAGGCTATTGAAGATGCGCCCATTGTAAAGTGGGCGGCGTTTCTCCCTAGTTTTGCAGTTGATATTGAGGGGATAATGAGACTGATTCTAGCCTTCTCCATAAACACTTCGTCAGACTGGTAGCGGCTATAGGTGTTGAACTGATTATAGGTACCTCGGCATCGCATGTGGATTCGACGGACCATAGACCGGGATCATGGATGTTACCGTTGCGGAGGCTGGGGCGGTAATTCTAGCGACGTTGAATCTGGACGGCAATCGTTCAAATTTACCAACCTCCGGATCACCCTCGTGGTGGCCGGAAATAGCAGCTCAAACGTTCCGTGTCTATTTGCGTATTTCTGTATTCACGTGAAGTAAGATGAATTATCCAATCAATGATCTCGGGTGGTCACATAATGCGGTGTATGAAAAGGTGTGAAAAACAATTGAAACATTGGGTTTCACCTGAAGAGACCTAAAAACAATTACTTGACTTTTTCTATCACGATCTCCGGTACTTCAGATTCTGTAAGGAACAAAGGTTAGACTGTCTGCTCCGGGGTGGATATGCTTCTCGGCGCATTAGGAGGCTATTCTTAGATGTTAGGGATAGGTACTTGACTTCGGAATAAATAAAGACGTAGTCAAAATCGCTAAACAATAATAATAGTTGATTGATAGGCGACAGAGGACAGATCGGCTAGAGATCAAAAAGTAAAAAGTATTGTAGCGCCACATCTCGACTATCCGGCCTCGAACAATTTTATCTGAAGAGCAAGTCGCGCGTCTAAGTACTTTCGGCGTCTGTACCAAGGCGGCATCGGGCCAAAGTTTGCTCGGGAATTTGCGACTCGACATGTAACCGGAGGCAAGTAGGCCGCTAGTTCAAGTACAGGGTTGATTCAGTATGCGCTGTGTGATTTGAATCCTGCATCAAGCTCGGCGCCAAACCAATAAATCCTTGCTTTCATCAGCGTCAGCTCCCTCACTTCACATGGTGGGAAAAAGAAAAAGTTGTTCTAAAAAATGCTATCACAAGTCAAAAGCTGGGGAACCTTGATAGAAAAATAAGTGCTACTCCCCCGCGAGCTTTATTTGATTTACTTTTTCAAATCGATTAGTTTCCGGGGTTATCCGTTTATTACTCCATGTGTTTAAAGCTTCTGATCTGGTGGGTTCGAATTGCTGGGTTTCTTGCCAGGTTTCTATTGGGTTTAATGCAGGGCCACAGCCAAACGTCATGTAGTCTTGCAGTAGTGTTAGTGTTTCGTTCATGGGCTTAACCATGGAAAAGGTAGGTAGGGCGGCTAGTAATAACCCAATACGTGAGGTGGTTCGCCTCGTTTAGGCTAGAGTTGTAAGATACGTGTTAAATGGTGCGATGCAGGTGCATAACAGCTGGATTAAATCTATTGGAACGTCTAACGAGGGTGAAAATTCTTTCCTGCCCAAGGAATATGCAAAGCCCGCAGCCCGATCGACGTATCGACGTTATTACGTGGCTGGGCGGTCCATTGATGTCCATTCTAGTCTATCTGGTACGATCACGGGTCGGAGGATGTAAAATGGTAAAAAGTAGAAAAACCACAGACCTTTCCCTCGCGCGAGTTCCAACTGAATTTTGTTGCTTGATTGCCCCATCTGCCCCTCCTTATCTTATCAGGGCCTACATTCCTTATCTCTCTTTGCTTATCTAAAGTTTAAAGAGGTTGGGGCCAAACCTGGAGACACTTTTTGAAACTAACTGGGCATTTCCCGTTGTTTCCCGTTGAATCATGGAGACAGCGTGTACTTCGTATCCCTGTGAACAGTCTCCCAGAACATTTGATGTCGACGAATATTATAGATTGCATCAACTTATACCCTACAGAATGCGACAAAGAATCACTTTCTTTCATAAAAACGAGAACGGAGTAGAGCCCGCTGCTCTAAGGCTTTTAGGCCGCTATATTTCGGGTCCGGATATCACCGCCGAACGGGAGGACCGGATTACGCTAGCTTTGGAGGAGCTTCCGATCGAACTTCAACACCTACTTCGAGAATCCCGCGAGTTATTCATTCGATGGCAAAAACCAGTCGCCTACAAAGCAATAGGTCCTTGGACTTCGAGGTTACCTCCCGGTCTGCATATCTTTTATACGCCTGGAAATAGCGAGAGGCCCGATGGCGGTCGCTTGTGCCGCTTATTTCGGACAGCTTTCGGACCATTAGATTGCTCATCCACATCTGTAAGTTACTCATTCTCAAATGAATAAAATCAATCTTTATTCATCTCTCTAATAACTTTGTAGGGGTCGTTTACGAAACTGCCGAATGACCGATTCACTCATTCTACAGCATATCAATACTACCAAATCCTAAAGGACCTATCGCACTTCACATCATACCTCGAACAATATGCTTGTAATCCCGGTAACTCCGAATGCAAGTCCAGAGTTCAACGACTTCTTGACGCCGTTTCTGTCGATTTCTCGTACGATGCACTTTCTCACGTCGTAAAGCTCACAGCTGTATGGCCTCACGAACGGCAGCCGTTATTTATCAACTCCCAACACGATCACAGAGCCGAAGTTGGAATAATGACACCAGACTCTCCTCCGCATCTAGAATCGCACGAGCTTGGTGTCACGGGGTTACTGGCAGTTTTGGGCGAAGATTCCAGACCTACACCAACTCTCTTCTCATTCCCATCGCGCCACAAGAATGCAGACGACGCAGGTTTCGAGGCCACTTTTCTTCGTCCGATGGGCTTGCATCCAACAATGCAATTACGCCTCAGCTCAAGCAAGCCGCCGATGGACAATGCATACTGTGCGTTGCACGCATATCTTACTCTTCCTCGAACCGTATTTGTCGACAAGTATCAACTTGGGGATGAACTATTCATGTCGTCGAAAAATCTGTCAGCGCTGCGCTACATCAGCCAAGCGGTGGACCTGGAAGCGCCAGACTATGCTATGAGACTTTGGGGTTCCAGTGCTCTCCTGGAACTGAAGCCGCCTAGTACCGAAAGTCACCAACCTTGGACAGCCGAGATTCCACTTCATCTTAGGTATTTGGCACCTGCGGATCACGGCTATAGAAATGTCAGTATCCCTTGGCCCGTGGTTTTCTGGGCATGTGCGTCCGAAGAAGGCACCAAGTTCGCAAACAGTCCGTTCGACAGGACAAATCTAGGATACGACGGTCTATTCGGCCCTCGTACACTATTTTGGCATGTTGAACCAAAGCCAAGCAAAGGCGAAGATCTCTATCACGAAATCCGGGTTCCCGTTCTCGACTTGGGACAGTCGAACCGGGTCAGCTCCGGCACAGTCACCGTGGTTCTCATGGGACTTGTGTTCGTGATATGGAAACTCGTATCGGTCTGCCTGGGGATAAACCAAGACAAGTATAAACCAGAAAAGGGGAGGAGAAAGAGGAAGAGTCTATGATAATGATTTTCAAAATTGATGAAGCATCAGCAGTTGCAATTGTGCATTCTAAAATTTTATTGGGTCCGGGTGGAAATTAACGACGGCGTTGAGGTCATGTGATTACCTAACGTATTATTTGCATTACTTTTGATGCTGTTACTTATAACGGGGCGAGGGCAACGGGCACGGAACCTGGGTGTTAGGGGCATCCGTATACATATACACACACCTTTTAAGACATATCATAGGATGTAGTGAACATAACACATATACCTACCTTTATATTATCTCTCACTTCTCCGTAACCCTACTTGGTTAAATATCAAGTTCGCTTGAGAGTCAATTTCAATTTAATAATTTCGTTATGTTTTCGTATATTGTAGCGGGCATTGCCATTTTATTGTTCACATTTAACCCAATTCTCCAATACTTTTCTCCCGAACCGTCTCGTCTTCCACGGACCCCTCGGCCTCGTATAAATGAATCTCTCCTTGCCATCGATGCAGCAAACCAGACTGCACCGGATTGTCCTCCGGATTCCTATTCAATTCACATTCTTTCAAAAGCACCAATCGTAATTTACATTGAGAATTTCCTCTCCAAAGATGAGCGGTCCCATTTGTTAGAGATTAGGTTGCGTGGGATTCTACTCATTACATGTACGAGAGATACCTGCTAACAAAACAAACCCGTAGTGAGCCATTATTTGAGCCGTCTACTATCACTCATGATGGCGACTCCACGCATCGCGATACTACCATACGTGACTCGGAGGTTGCATTGGTACCTCGCACCAATGTCGTGCGATGCATTGAAACGCGTGCACGAGCATTCCAAGGCTGGCGCGACGACTTATGGATAGAGCGCTTACGTACACAGCGATACAGCACTAACCAGCACTACACACACCACTTTGACTGGGGTTCCGGTGCTCGGGGATGGGGCCGTGTTAGTAGTATGATGGCTTGGGTACAAGCCGACGATGTTGAAGGAGGAGGGACCGAGTTTCCCCTGCTCCAGCGTGAAGCACCGGACACGCCATGGTGTCAATGGGTTGAGTGTCCTAAGCTACCTGGATCTGAGGAAGAAATCCCCACTGCGGACGGAGAATTGAGCGCGGGCGTTACTTTCAAACCTGTCGCTGGTAATGCCGTATACTGGGAAAACTTCCGTCCAGATGGAACGGGGACAGGTTGGGATGAGACTTGGCACGCAGGTTTGCCAGGTACGTAACTCTTGAAATTATATCCTACTCAGCTTCCTCCAAGACCGCCATTTAACCTCGCTATGAGCTTTACACTCTTGGCAGAGATCCTAATTTCTCCCTTTAATAATATTGTTCTTATTTAAGGCAGCTATTGACTATTCTTATCATAGTAAAAAAAGGGACGAAAGTCGGTCTGAATATTTGGAGCTGGGGTAGGCTTAATTAGGAGGGTTTTCGGTAGCTCATCTCAAGAGCGAATCCAGCATACCTCTAAAGAAAAGTCAATAGTCTATAAGATCGCAATGCTTTCAAATTCAAATAGTTGGGATTCCGGGCTTCTTATACATGTCTTATAAGTCGTTAGGGACAACATACCGCCTAAATTAGACACTACAAAGTTAAGCCTTAACCGCGTCATCAGAAACAGATATAGATGTACAAAGTTTCGGTCAGATATAAACCTTACTGACTTCAAGTTCGGAATAACCTTACCTCTTTCTACTATGTATAGCTATCGGCGAGGCCCGGACACTTGGAAAGGTCCTCCACAGCTACGGAAAATTCTGTAAATCATGAACCAATTAGAAGCTTAATGGACCCCCACACATTCCGCAACAGGGTCCCGATGTCGCCATTCTAAGACAGGATCGCAACATAGACTTCAACAGCAAATCTAGATCACAATTCATCAACCTATTAATAATGAGTTCCCTGTAGTTCGATCAATTCTAAGAGTAGTTATCAACTTTAGTTAGACAACCATCCAGAACCCTACTTAATGTAATGAACCTCCCACGCCGGTAGAAACATTTACGGCCTTTACTCACCAACGTGACCTATATACCAACCAAGGAGCGGTCTCGAACTGATGTCATCTCCTACCTTATGTATAGACGTACATACTCTTACATAAGGTACCTAGGATACATGTTACTATCGAACTTGTTTGACACCCACGCCGCCACTTCCAAGACCGCAAGTATACATCGTCAAGATAATTTCGCCCTACTACGCCGTCAGCCGCTATACCACTTTCTCATTGCACCGGGCCGCACATACGAGCCCCTCGGTCTAAAGAACGGCGGCACTTAATCCAATTACCAATGCATGACGTAAATCGAGATCAGGGTTCAAAACGAATCTAGAACGCATCCGCACCGGATCGGCCCTACCTCTCGGTGACTAGCCCATAGAGGACGGACGTCCTGGGTATTAAGTTCAGTAGGTTTTACAAGTGCAATCCATACCTACCTAAGCTTCAATACCTAAAGCAGGTACATGTACCTTATCTACTTGCGAGAGCCCACGATACGTGGGTGTCGCCCTACGCCGTACTAGACGCTATGAAAGTATGGCTTGGTAAGATCGGAAGTACCATTATGTAGACGTGGACCGGCTCCATTACCTTATGTAGATAGAAGGTACTTCCCGCCATGCTCCATACTTCCTTGTATCAAGTCTCTTACTCGGATGTTCTTACATACATGTACATGTATTACATCTTCCCTGTTTGGTAACTTTCCTGGCAAGTGGCTTTAATAAGTTGCCTCAGGTACTTAGGTCTACAAACTTCGTTCCCATCAAGTTTGCTCTCTCTCAAGTTTTCTCTCTTCTCGATTTTGTTTCTTCACGACACACCTATCTTTCATATAACACAAGTCGCAAGTTCGGTAAATAAATGCACTTGACCTGCTTCTCGATACTTTCAGCCACCAATTACTTCATGCGTGGTGCGCCATACAAGTGAAAAGACGCAAAAATTATAACTTATTGTCTCATTTAAAACTCGGATTGCAACATCGAGGCTTAGCATTCACCATGTCTGACAAGCCCGTATTTCTAGCCACGCACCCACGAGCGTGCTCTACTGCTTTTGAGAGGGTTGGTTTCATCAAACTTAATTATATTACCTATACCACGCATACTAAAACGCACTAGGTGTTTATGACTCGTCGGGACGTGCTTACATGTGCCCATGAACCATTTGGTGATAGCTATTACTATGGACCTGAGAGACTTGGTGAGCGATATGCCAACGATGAGGCCGCTAGAGAAAGCAGCGGCTTCTCCAAAACTACATATCGTGATGTCCTAGACAGGCTGGAAAAAGATGGCAGCGAGGTTCGAAATCTCTTGAAACTCTAAATGCCCCACGTCCCCTTAGTACGCTTATAATCATCGTTATCATCATCCCCTTATGTTAGTTTCACTTCCAATCGCAAGTGCGAGGAAGGATTAGTCACATATGCGAAAATCAAATTTAGGAGGAGCATTCAAGTGTCGGCGTCGTAGTGTAGCGCCACCAAGGGGAAATACGTACCGGATCCAGATGTTCACCGGCGTGTCCCGAGAGCCATGATATATAAGGGGAAAGTTCACTGGATAACCCCAGTATCTCAGCCTCTGGGATGCATACCCTGTTTGGACCATACCAACACCAACTTTCTAATTCCACTAGTTCCAAGCCTCGTTATGTATCGAATACTTACTCTATCCTGCAGGGTAAGCGTGTCTTCATCAAGGACATGGCGTATTACTTGATGCCGCCCAACTCGCAACCCGCGGTAATCCCCAAGTCCCTACGCAAGGGTGATAAATACTCCGAAGAGGGAAACCCAACCGTGTTACCCCTCGAGGTTCTGAAGAAGTTCCACTGGACGTTCCTGATTCGTCACCCACGACGAGCCATACCTTCGTATTACCGCTGCTGCGTGCCTCCACTAGACGAGGTCACCGGTTTCAAGGAATTCCTGCCGAGCGAGGCAGGCTACGTGGAGCTCCGCCGACTATTCGACTACCTGCGGGAGCAGCACATCGTTGGCCCGGCGCTAGCTGGCGAGGCAAATGGGAATAAAGCCGATAGCGGCGTCAGCATCACGGTTATCGATGCCGACGATCTCCTTGATCACCCGGGCGAGGTCGTCAAGGCGTTCTGTAGGGAGACCGGTATCGAGTTCACCCCGGATATGCTTACCTGGGACGACGCCGAAAACCAGGACTACGTCTCGGAAGCTTTTGCCAAGTGGAACGGTTTCCACAACGACGCCATCCATAGCAAGAGCCTCACGGCGAGGACTCAAGCCCACGTAAGTTTTTCAATTACGAGCATGCTTCTTTTCCTAAGTAACTACCATATACTAATTTCACTTTGAACTAGAAAACTGTCACCGAGGAATCTGAGAACGAGGAATGGCGACAGAAATTCGGCAAAGAGGCTCAGGAGAAAATCAGAGCTTGTGTGGATGAGAATGTTCCACACTATGATTATCTCAAGTCCTTCGCCATGAAATTCTAGGTTTTGTTTTTGTAGGCGAGTCTATATACAAGGTAGATAGTACAATTGAATACAGTATATCTAGATTTTTTGTAAAAGTGTTGGGTGAAGGTAAAGGCTTCGTTGATTTTACACTTGGATACCCTAGTTTTTATACAGCTCTTTATACAGAGTCCTTTTGATCTGCCTCCTTTTTATGTGTCTTTCTTTTGGCTTGTTTCTTGTTGGCTTGCTGGCTTCTCACCTGCCGCCTCGCTGTCCGTCGCCTTCTTTTCTACCCCTTCCTGATCCTGACCTTCTTTCACCTCCTCCCCTTCTGGTTTGATGTTCTCTTCATTTTTTGAAGTCATCTCCTCTATGGCAGCTTCGTCGAAGCGGTAATGTGTAACGTTGGGAGGCCAGCTCGAGGCATAGTTCCGATCCTTATCGTCCACCCACCACACCTGAACCTTAACCCGAGCCTTCATAATACCATCATCTCCCGTCTCGAGGTTCTTCTTGTCGGCCGCATCCAGATTGGCCAAGATTCTGTAGTTCTTGGACATAGGCATCCAGATCTTATTACCCTTGCCCAGACCCCCGAGCACGGCGGCTACGTCAGCAATGGTGCTGGTCTTGAGGTCGTTGATCTTCGCGCCCCGCTCGTGCTTCGTCAGGGGCTTTCCATCTTTGTCGTAGAACTTGTCGTTGCTCCACCACAGCTCGTGTAGCTTTTTGCACTCCGCCAAGCGCTGGTACACGCTCCGTCCTACTTCGCCGAAACCCTCGGGGAATTGTATCATGGCAAACGGTCGCCAATAATCCTTTCGGAACTTGCTGGGCTTGAGCTTCTTGCCGGTGAAAGAGATCTGTCTTAGCGCCTTGTTCGCCTTTTGTGGTTTATAGCGTCAGTACCTCGGTGTAGTGGACAATGCCAGACAGACGAAACGAATTCAAGATGCTTAGGCAGGTAATGTCATTCATACCTTAAGCACGGGCCTATGCGAGTATACGGTCATGCCATCCAATATATGACTGAACATCCATATTTTCTCGCCATGATGCTCTGGAAACTGGGCGGCGGCTAACTCCTTTGCTCTTTTCTCTTTAGTCGGAGCTGTGGACTTGAAGCGTACGCCAATCCATGATGCGCCAAGGGGGCCGAGGGGCAGCCTGCTGCTGAATTGCGCTGTTATGGAATTGACCCTCAGAGCCATGATGGGCGGTTGTAATTTGTCGAGGGGTGGCTCCGGTCAACTGAGGCTGATATCCAATACCACGGATATTCGCTGTCGGGGGTTGCTTCGTTCGAAATTTCCGTCGCGATAAGGATGGAATTGGTGGGATTGGATCGATAGTAGGGACTTATCTTAGCGTCTAAAGGTACATAGATACAAGTCTGAACCAGAACATTATTGAAAAGAATTGAACCAAGTAGTACCTTGGCATTGTATGTACCTAGGTACCTACACATAAACCACGAATTCAATATTGTTTCCCACATGACAATTATGTACCTAGGTACCTAGGCATGTACTTATGTAAGAACCCAATTAAAATGAAACACAAATCAGATATCAGGCGTTTTCGTAGTTAAGACCATACAATTCTAACCGAATATAGATGTACTAGACGCAATAGACTTCTAAATCTACCCAGGTATGCTATAGCTTATCTTATCGTACGAGTCGAGTAGAATCGGAAGTAGCAAGATCGATTAACCGACATTACCCCGCGATTGGCTAAAGCTAAACGTTGTCGTCAGGCAAGCTTGGCAGCAAGCTTTTAGGTCATTTAGGTCATTTAGGTCATTTAGGTCATTTAGGTTAGGCTAGTGTTGTACCTATGTACCTCTAAAGGTAGGCCGGGTAGGCTCGATATGATTAGCCGCCCCACTACTGGAAGCTTCGCAGACGTTCTATAACCAACACGAAGCTTCTCATTTCTACTAGAAATCTAGAGGAGCCTGATGTGAATCCTAGAAGTAACTAGATAGACCCGGATAGACGTATGAGCTGACTGAGCGCCCCAACTTTCTAGTTGTCTCGTCATCATCGCCTGTTTCCTTCGTTTCCTTCTGTTTCCTCAGTTTCTTCTCTCCACTTCTAACAAACAGATAAATACAAAGTTTCACTTCTTTGTCTCACAATTCCTTCTTCACTTTAATTCACCAGGAATAAAGATAATCTTGAAGATAATCTTATTAAAAGTGATACCCTACTTCTACTATAGTGTAAAGCCAACACACTAAGGCTTCACTTATACAACACGCACACACATAACAAACACAACCTTTACGTTCTACCGTACATATTCTTTTCTTTTTTTATTCGATATTGAGACACACATCGAATCGATACACCAAAACACACAACCTTCACAATGACTTCTAGAATGGAGTTTACAGACCGGGGCAAAAAGGCCCTGGAAGATGCCATGGCGCTGGCCGAACAATACGCCCACTCACAACTATTACCAGTCCACCTAGCAGTCTCTCTGCTAGACCCTCCGCCAGATCAATCCAAGGACCAGCAAAACGCTCAACCAGGCACAACTAACAGCCTCTTCCGACAAGTAATTGAGAGAGCACATGGTGACCCTCAACTATTCGATAGAGCACTCAAGAAGACGTTAGTCCGTCTGCCGAGCCAAGATCCCCCGCCAGAGAACGTGTCCATGTCACCTTCCTTCAGCACTGTTCTCAGGAAGGCTCAAGAGTTGCAGAAGACGCAGAAGGATACCTATATCGCAGTTGATCATCTCATAACTGCGCTTGCCGAAGATGCAGCAATCGCCAGTGCTCTCAAGGAGGCTAATGTCCCTAAACCTAAGCTGATCCAGGAGGCCGTCCAAACTATTCGCGGGACGAAGAGGGTGGACTCCAAGACAGCCGATACCGAGGAAGAGCATGAGAACCTTTCTAAATTCACCATCGATATGACCAGTATGGCAAGAGAGGGCAAGATTGACCCTGTCATCGGCCGAGAAGAGGAAATCAGACGAGTTATCCGGATTCTGTCACGAAGAACAAAGAACAATCCGGTACTAATCGGTGAGCCCGGTGTCGGTAAAACTACCGTCGTCGAAGGCTTGGCTCAGCGAATCGTCAACGCCGATGTACCCGACAATCTTGCCGCTTGCAAGTTGCTCTCCCTTGATGTCGGTGCTTTGGTCGCCGGCAGCAAGTACCGTGGTGAATTCGAAGAGAGAATGAAGGGTGTTCTGAAGGAGATCCAGGAATCTAAGGAGATGATAATTCTCTTCGTCGATGAGATCCACTTACTTATGGGTGCCGGTTCTTCGGGTGAGGGTGGCATGGACGCTGCCAACTTACTTAAGCCCATGCTTGCCCGTGGACAATTACACTGCATTGGTGCAACCACCCTGGCAGAATACCGAAAGTACATTGAAAAAGATGCCGCTTTCGAACGACGATTCCAGCAGGTCATCGTCAAGGAACCCAGCATTCCTGAGACCATCTCTATCCTCCGAGGTCTCAAGGAGAAGTACGAAGTCCACCATGGTGTCAGCATAGCTGATGCTGCCATTGTCGCTGCTGCAAACCTAGCTGGAAGATACCTAACCTCTCGTCGTCTGCCTGACTCTGCTGTTGACTTAGTCGATGAAGCCGCGGCAGCTGTCAGAGTCGCTCGAGAATCTCAACCTGAAATCATCGACTCTCTGGAGCGCAAGTTACGACAACTCAGGATTGAAATCCACGCGCTGTCACGAGAGAAGGATGATGCCTCGAAGGCTCGACTCCAGATTGCCAAGCAAGATGCCGAAAACGTCGAGGAGGAGTTGAGACCTCTCCGAGAAAAGTATGAGCGTGAACGAAAGCGCGGCAAAGACATCCAGGAGGCCAAGATGAAGCTTGACCGTCTAAAGGTCAAGATGGAGGATGCGGCCAGAATGGGTGACCACGCTACCGCTGCAGATCTCCAGTACTACGCCATTCCCGAACAAGAGAACGCGATCAAGGAACTCGAGCGCCAGAAGGCGGCCGCCGATGCAGCTTTGAGTCAGAACGATGTTGGCGGCTCTATGATTACAGACGTAGTCGGACCCGATCAAATCAACGAAATCGTCTCACGCTGGACCGGTATTCCTGTTACAAGACTTAAGACTTCCGAAAAGGAGAAGCTTATCCACATGGAGAGGGCCCTCGGAAAGATTGTCGTTGGACAGAAAGAAGCCGTACAGGCTGTCTCCAACGCCATTCGGCTGCAACGATCTGGGCTTAGCAATCCCAACCAGCCACCGAGCTTCCTCTTCTGTGGTCCGTCCGGAACCGGTAAGACTCTACTGACAAAGGCTCTGGCTGAGTTCTTGTTCGATGACCCGAAGGCCATGATCCGGTTCGATATGTCTGAATACCAAGAACGTCACTCGCTAAGCCGAATGATTGGTGCACCGCCGGGATATGTCGGACACGATGCTGGTGGTCAACTCACTGAGGCCCTCCGCAGGAAGCCCTTCTCCATCTTACTGTTTGATGAAGTTGAGAAGGCTGCTAAGGAAATCCTTACTGTCCTTCTGCAGCTCATGGATGACGGTCGTATCACCGATGGACAAGGTCGTGTCGTCGATGCCAAGAACTGTATCGTTGTCATGACTTCCAACTTGGGTGCAGAGTACTTATCTCGCCCAGCTGGGCGTGATGGCAAGATCGACGCCACGACAAGGGACCTGGTCATGAACGCCCTACGCAACTACTTCTTACCAGAGTTCCTCAACCGTATCAACTCAACCGTCATCTTCAACAGGCTCACCAAGCGTGAGATCCGTAAGATCGTCGATCTACGGCTTGATGAGATCCAGAAGAGGCTTAACGACAATGACCGTAACGTTCGTATCGAAGTTACGGAGGAGGCCAAGGACTACTTGGGCAACGCCGGCTACTCACCTGCCTACGGTGCCAGGCCACTTGCCAGACTCATCGAGAAGGAAGTCCTTAACCGCCTGGCTGTCCTCATCCTACGCGGTGGCATCAGGGATGGTGAAGTCGCAAGGGTCGTTATGGTTGGCAACAAGATCCAGGTCCTGGCCAACCACACCGACAGCGAACTTGGTGACGGCGATGACGAAGATATGCTCATCGACGAAGAGGATGCTGTGGAGGACGTCGTGCCTGATGGCATGGATGAGGATATCTATGATTAAAAGAGGAGGTGATGAGTTTTACTAGTCCAAGATTGATGATTAATGATGAGTAACGAGTTATTAAGGAAAGGAGGATAGGTTAATGTTTTCTTAAGGGTTATGGAATACATACATACCTACATAAGGGAAAGGATGTGAGCAAGTTATGGTATTGGCTGTAAGCAATGGAATTCAGCACATTGGGCGTTGGCATGGCGTCTGGCAAGGAAGTTTGAAGCTTAGCTGATTAGCTAGCATAGTTGCGAAGGAAAAGTCTTAGCAGAGACTTAATATAAATAATTCATAAATTAATCTGTCTTTGAGTGTGTGATAAGTGCATGTGATAATTTGTTTTTAAAGGTAAGCTTCTTGCGGTGTTGGTGGTATGTGTGTCATTTTCTATGACTACCTACATTTTCCTACCTATGTTCTAAAGTGTTAGCACATTTTATAGCAAGCTACTATGTTTAATAAATACGATTTGCTAACTGACTTGATAGCTCTACTCTCCCCCAATCACTGACTTAGTAATGATTAAGTCTAGAGCACGTTGGCACTTGGGGATCTGGCCGAAGTTTCGGGACGAGTTAATGCCCTTGATTAAAAGGTCATGTACAGATTGGTGATCTAGTAACTCCTTGCCTTCTACCCTTTGGCGAGGTACAGAAGGTGTTCTATGTAGGGAGCCAGTATGTCCCTGTATCCCCACATATCCCCTGACATGAGTGTAGGTTAGGTGTTCTAGCAGCTCCTTCAACTGCCTAGGCGTCGGGTTAAGAGTGTAAAATAAGTACGCGAACTACGTTCTCAAGTACACTTCCCACTTATGTCTACAAACTAAAGCTTCACAAAGCCTCGAAACATACAACCTGAGAGAAGGTTGAAACAGTTTGACCCATCAAATTTGAATATGGTCAAGGTATGTACTGTAGCAAGTTAGCATTTGATGACATAAAGGGGCACCATTACCATACACTTATTGCAAAGTAGAATCAGAATAAAAGAACCGCGAGGTTGTTGCGAAGGGAACTCTAAACCTACTAAGGTACCTACATACTATGAAAGTTTGAAATGTGTACGTATCGGAGCTACCCATCTTCTGCCCCTTGTGTTTTCTCTAGTTGGCGCTTAGATTTTAGTCTTATATGGCTGAGATCCCCCCAAAACAGTGCATCTCGTAGAAAAAAAAGAAAAAAAAAAAAAAAAAACCAGATGAACCATGAAGAAACTGATGTCTATAATCGTGTTCCTATACAAAATTTCTCGAGACGTCAACAGGCCGAAGGCTACGATTCGCTTTCAACGAATCTCGCATTCCGTTATAACGCTTTGGTCATCGAGCATACTCCACGCGTTCGTATATCTCTCGGCTGTGTCGAAATAATTCCATAGATCCGTATACTTAGCTGTGTATTCCACAACCCCCCCCCTAGAAAAGATGTCCTTACCCTCTTCTTCACGGCGAAGTATTAGGTAGTGGCGGGTCATGTGCTCCACATCAATTCCTTTAAAATCGGCAAGCATCCAAAGGAGGTATACCTTCTGTCGTCGGGGGATGCATTGGTATCCATCTCCATCATGGTCCATGTAAATCTTTTCAGAGTAGTTTTCATGTTTACTGTTGCCCGATGAATTCATGACGCTCGCCCAATTCCCAAAATGTGGGATAGAAATGAAGCAATTCGTATTGCCACACCACTGAAGCATGGCTGGTATTAGTCTGCCTCGCAATTTCATAACGCTTCGCGCTAGGATACCTAGGAAGCTATGCCCGTCGTAATAGCATGAGGCTTCGGATATTTTTACAGGGAATACACTTTTGAAAAAAAAAAAACGTCTGTATTTGCGGAAGTCGACAGTACTCTGTAAAGATGCCCACGACCAAGTTGGAAAAGCGTAAGGTCTCTTTATAGCATCTTTCCGGTATTGCCTATTCTCCTTTGAAGGTAGATCAGAACACCTCCAGAGCAAATCCTCAATCAACGACCCTGACCATAGACCCGCAAGGTAGGTTTCGCTAGGACGGAGCTTCTGGAATTGCTTCGTCATGGCGCTAAGAGCCACCAGTCTGTCCTCCGATTTAGACAGTAGTAAACCACTATAAGCACCGACGATCGTGTCTCTCCACGTCGCTGCAACCCATTGCCGTGCATCCTCGTTCTCTTCAATTGACCTTAGGGTTTCCTGGTCATCGGATTCGAGCATGTCAGTATCTCCCCAATGTATAACCATAGGTTTGGGGATTAGTAAAGGATCATGTCTCAATACACCACACTCGCAAGTGCTGTGGGTAAAGCACTGGAAAATGATCTCGCTTTTCGTGAAGTAAAGCACCCTTGGGCTAATCATACGCTCTTGGTATGCCCAGGCTCGCGACAGTAGGGGCGACAGTTTTTGGATGTTCTCGTCTGAGTCGGGCTCGAGACTGTTTTGTAGATAATGGGGAGCTCGTGCGTAAATGGGCCAACGATGATTGTCCGTTGACAACTCCGTTACCTTAACTGATTCATCTTCCATCGAAGTTGAACGAAGTCCAGATTTGCTTGAGCTGCCGTATAAGGCAGCCAATGTAACGTAAGAGTATTTGTATATATCCCACATCAATTCCGCTTGTTGGTGCCAATCCCTCTTATCGTGTTGGATTATACAAATGCTGTCAATCCATAAGTATTTAATGCCGAGGCTGCGTGTAAATCCAACCGCGTCCTTGAACGTAGACGGCAGTTTCGACCATGGGATTCTTCTCATGTTGTCTTTCAAGCTGTCAGCCGTAGTCATGCAGTATGGGTCGCATCCACCCCAGCAGTAACTCAGCGCAACATACGCCGATCCTGGGGGAATAGAGGTATTACTCTCGAGCACGACATCCTCCCCTAGTTCCCTAATACCAACGTTGATTAGGCGCGCGGGTGTAAATGAGACATCTTTGCGGAGCCGGCGACATTCCACATGTGAATTCAAACAATCCGAAATTTGGCTTCGGGCCCATTTAGATGAGGCTCCAAAGAGTTGGTCTATGTCAGTCCACGAAAGCAGAAACAGATCTTCAGAATTGATATATCTTGCGGATAGTTGCTCGTCGATATTTACAGTTGTAAAGTAGGCCGGCTTTTTGTCCGGTTTGGTTTGGGAAGCTCCCGTAAGTGAAAGATCTAATATGAACTTTCCAGTGGAGTGAACGCGATTAAGTTGACAGAAAGGACATGTCTCATCCTCTATAAGTTTTTTAGGATAAAAAAAATCCCTACTCTTTCCACTGTGCCACCGGCAATAAAATGGCTGAAACGGATACTTGGGTAGATAGATACTGTATAAAAGGTATGGATGGAGGACTGGGGTTATTGGAACCGGGTGGACTCTAAGTCTGTCTTCTTCGGTAATTGCATTTTTTTGAAAACTGGTGAGGTCCATCGTACTGGACCAGGGCCGGCGTAGGCTAGAGTCCGTAATACTGCTCTTCTACCTGGTAAGTTCTTGTCTGAAAGAGGACCATATCGTAAGTAGCGCTTAAATATTTCCCGCGTAGTGAGGACAATTGGGAAACTGTTTCCCAGTAGACCAGGTAACGGTAGAAGGTGCCATGAAGCACCTCGTTTGGACTTGACCATAATCATTGGCACCTACCAGATCTACCTATATATATATACCTAGGTACCTAACCTAGGTGCATGTAGCTTCTAGGGTTGCACAGTATCCCAAATGAGATATGAAAGCATATGTAAGATAGGTGCATACATACCTTAGGTATATACCTTAAGGTATGTATCTACATGTAAGTCTGCGGTCTCAGCCGCGATCAATGTAGATGGTGCCAGGCCACATATGCGACCGCTAAGTACAGCCTCATACGTGGCAGGCTTCGTCGCGTTATGCACTCCGCATCTCATACACCTGGCTATGCCCCCCTTGAAGGCATTCCTAGATCAGTCCAGATCCGCGAGGTCATTTCGATAGATGTGGCGAAGTCGTGAGGCCGACTGATTGCTCGAGGGATCTTCAAGAAGCATGAGCCTACATTCATTATCTACACTCTACCTGAGGTAGCATTGATTCGATGCTCTAAAAGCTCTGTCGACTCTCGAGTGAGGAGCATGCCTGGTTCTGCCTCATGCGTCTCCGCAAAGTCTAGCTATATAGAATATTAGCAATGCCTCTGCATACTCTCATTATAGAGGTGAGGATAGGCAGGTTTTCTTACCTCGCCTCAATCTGCACTGCAGTTTTGGGGCCATGTTACATCGAAGTAACCTCTTGATAGCATCAATAATAAACATGGCCCTTCATCAGGACCCTAGCTGTGCGAAGTAAATCCGCCGAGACAATCCGACCGTTCTCCGTTGTTGCCCCAATCTCGACCGTCCCACTGGGATGTCCTATAACGACCGGTCCATTCTCACTATTTCCTCTTCTCTCACCACGGACCAGCGCCGGCAATGTCCCTGGCATATTCGCGGCCGCGCCTAAGCACAAAGCTAGAGTAAGGGGTACAGCCTTATGCGCCTGTCCCATCGATAACGCTAGACATCTAATGTCGACATCCGTAGAACCCGAGTCCGAGAATAGCAGTACGATTTTCGGTACGCTCTCCGTCTTTGGATCTAATCCCATTTTCGCCGCTCCAGCCTGTCTGATAGCTTCTAACCTGGCTTTAAGTACCGGGTCCGACTCAACAACCTGGGGAGTAAAAGTAGTCAGACTAGCATCTTTGATCCCCAAATCATCTATCCGGACAAACACCCCCGGATTCGAAACATCCACCAACGAAGCCTGAACAGTACTACCATCCGGCAATGCCAACGCATCAACCGCATTCCCAGTCGGCAACGCCTTTCCAGTCTTCGCCCCGCCAGGATCTAGAAAACTCAACGTGATTCTCGACTGCCGTCCCGGAACCCCGTCCATCTCGTAATCGCCGTCGGGGCAATACACCGGCGGATCGCCCGCGATTCTGAACCGCGAGTGTATGATCTTGGACGTATTCGTATTGAACACCCTAACAAGCGCTTCCCTATACCCATCCTTATCCCTAACCCTCTCTTCTTTCTCCTTCTCCTTCTCCCCACCAACTAACCCCTCGTCCCAAGCCACCGGCCCAACCGCCGACGACATATTCCCGCAATTCCCCGCGAGATCCAGCGCCCCGTCCCGGATCCCGACCTGCACGAACGCGAACTCGACGTCCGCGTCGGGCCGCGAAGACGGCGCCAACACGCATATCTTGGACGTCGACGAGATCCCCCCGCCCATCCCGTTCAACTGCCTGCCGTACGGGTCCGGCGCCCCCATCGCCGCCGGGAGCACCCGTTGCCACTCGTCCTGCGGAGGCAGGTCTTCCCGCCGTATCACCAGGCCGTTGGACGTCCCGCCCCGGACGAACAGGGCCGGGAAGCTCCGGCTGGTGCTCGCCGTGGACATCGATTTTATCCCGTTGATGCCCCTAGGAGGAACCGAGTGGATCGTGCGGCGAAGCGCCTGGTATGTACATGTTAAACTCCTCATTTGAATTAGTACCTGAATGTGCGTGTCTGGTCCGGAATATTGTGAACTTGAGTAAACTTCACCACAATCCCGGATGTTAACTTCGGCATATGGAAATCGTAGTATGGAGGTACTTAATGTCGCTAGTAGCATAAATTCAGTTATGTCTACATATCTCAATATCGAGGATACTTCCCCTTTGTTTGTTAATTATTTCATTACCATCCTATATTGTAGGAATAATCTCAACTGCCTTTAGCTAGGTACCTACGCAACCAAGGTCTACTAGAAAACCCTGCAGTAATAAATACGCCCTTTTTTATAGTATACAAATAGACTGCCTTACTCCTCCTCATCCTCGTCTGCTACGTCTGCCATGCTAGTATCTGCAGCGCCTGCCGTTGGTTCAGCATCGGAGTCTCCGTTAGCCCCAGCATTCGTAGCACCAGCACCTTCGCCTTCGTCTTCGTCGTCGCTATCATCAAGGACCCTACCACGCCGAGCCCGCTTCGCTGTTGCGCGGCTGGTTGCCGCTTCTTCCTCCTCATCTTCATCATCATTCCGTCCAGCTGTGTTATCTACTTCCATCCGATCTCCGTCGTCACCGGCTCTTGACGCGTCATCGGCGTCCGTGGGAGCTGAGGTATGTCTCTCAAGGGCCCGTTCGGCACGCTCAAGAGCATCGTCATCGTCTGAACTGTCGACCACAATTTCGGCAGACTTGTATTTGGTGGACTCTTTCTTGGATGCAAGCTTGCGCTTCTTCTTTGGTTGCCGTTCTTCCTCAGATTCATTATCCTCCCCATCGCTGTTAACCTTCTTCTTCCGCGACCGACCTTTCGACTTAGGCTCGCCGCTTGACTTAGGTCTGGTCTTCCGCTTTCGCTTAACTTTCTGGCCCGTTTCACTATCCGTAGTCATTTCAGCTTGCTGGGCAGCCATTTCTTCCTCGGCTCGTTGCTCAGCTATCGCTCTGTCGCGGGCTATAATCTCCTCACGTTCCTTGCGAATCTTCTCGCGTCGTTCTTCCTCTAGCGCAAGTGCCTTCTGGCGTTCTTCTTCTCGCCGCCTTAATTCAGCCTGTCGTTGTTCTAGAGCCGCCGCAAGTTTCTCTTTATTCTTCTCTTCGTACTCCTTCTGGCTTTCGATTTGACGAGCAAGCTGCTTGCGCTGTGTGTTGCGAGCCATGTTTGCTCGCTGCTCGAGATCGGCCTTAGGATACGGCGGCTGTGGGTGAGTAGCAATTTCATCTAAGGCGACAATAGCCGCTTCGAGGCCTTCGGAGGCTTCCTCGAGTTCAGCAAGCGTACGCTGTGTCTCAGGCACATTCATAATGTGTTGGACTTGCTGGATTTGGACGAATGCAACGTTGAACTTGAAGTGAACCTGATCGGGAGAGACTTCGAGAGCCTAGAATTTGTCAGCCTTGGATAGCATGAGCTTTGGTTAGTTGATCTTACCTTCTTCGCGTATTGTAGAGCAGACTTATATGCATCTAGACTTCGTTCATGTCTGCCCCTATTCAACCAAGTCCGGCCGAGGCAAGCTAAGATACCTGGATCGTTCGCCTTGCTCTCTTTTGAGAGCGCTGTCTCGTAGCTCTCGATTGCTTTCGAAAACTGTCGTAATTCCGCGTATATATGCCCAATGTTGATATAAACATTTGGATCTTTAATAGTTTCGCGAACCTTGAGGAATATTGGAAGCGCATTCTTGTAGTCTTTCTTATCTTCTACAAGCGCGATAGCGATACCTTGGGCAGCATAAGCGTTCTTTGGGTCCAACTGTAGTGCCTTGTCAAAAAATTCAACGGCACGGGTGTAGGTGGCAGATCGCTTTTGCTTCTCCTGTTCAGTGTCTCGACGCATCTCGCGAGCGGCCATCATATACAGATTGCCCATACCGACCAAGGCGTAACGGTCATGCTTGTCATGGTACTGAAGGGTATGCTTGTAATGTCGTAACTCTGGGTCCTCATTAACGTTACCCGACTTCTTCCGAGAACTTACGCGACCGAGGTACCAGCCGTACAGAGCACGAACTTCCAAGTCGGAAGAATTGTCCTGCTGTAGTTGTGCGACAGCATCAGGGCCTTCCTTATTGGGGTTCTTCCGTAATTTGATATAAGCCAGTCGAGCCTTGGCATCTATATAGTCGTCGTGACGTGCTACTAGTTTCTCGTAGACCTCAACAGCCTGATCTACAAGACCTTGGGACTCGTAACTCCTACCCAAGTTGAAACTGATAGTAGTAACCAGTGCATCCGTATCCATGTCTTCACCCTTCTCACCAATTCGCATGCAGGAGCTTAAAGCAGCCTCGAACATCTGGCTGGCTAGATCATGCTTCTCAGCCTGGGAATAGAAACAGCCGATGTTATTAAGTAATTGCGGAGGAAGGTTCTTGCGCAATGCATTGCGTAGAGCAGACTCATCTTCGATGTCGGTGGGATGCTCCGAGGCAGGAATTTGATCTAATTCGAGCTGCTCAACCTGTAAAAGGCATTCGAGGGCCTTGTCTGGGTGGTCACTCTCGTAGAGGCGCGCAAGATTCAGTAGAATAGCTGAATCTGGTGACAGGTTTTTCTTGGGATCTTTCCAAGCAGTGCGGACATGCTCCAGGTATTCTATAGCCTTTCGCATCTCTGCAGACTTATCTTCTTTAGTCGCAGCATACTGGTTGGCGAACACCTCTTCAGCATAAAGAGTGCCCAAAAGGATCATAGCTTCGTAATTTCGCTCATTTTTGTTTGCTGATTGTATGATCTTCTCTAGTCGAAGCTTAGCCTCTCCCAAATCATTGTTCAGGACCGAAAGTTGGGCGACACCAAATTTCGCAGGTAGGTAACCCCTTTCGAGGCCACCTCTGGCTTCGTCCGCACGGCGGTAATAATCAGCAGCAGTTTCAACATTTCCGCTGAAATGCTCTTTCCGAGCAAGGAGATACCAGCCATCGCTGGCAATCGCGTTCACATCAGTGTACTGAATGGCCTTATTGGCTAGAGAATCGACATGAGCAAGATTTCTGCTAGACAAGAAATAGCTGGCGAAGGTCGCGCAGGTTAGGGGTTGGTTTTTGTCAATCTTGAAGGACTTTTGCGTGTATTCCGTCATAGCCTTCTTGTAAAGTCGAATAAACTCAGGGCTATTCGTAGGAACTCGACTGCTAGCGTCAAGATAGTACAGACCTAGGAGGATATTGGCCGTCTTCGATTCTGGATTGATCTCAAGGGCTCTCTCCCAGGCCTGTTTCGCATCTTCCTTATGTCTCAGTTGCCAGAAGCAACATCCTATTCCAATTCGAGGATCCGGGTCCACCAACTCAGGCATTTTTCTCAGAACGTTCTGGTACGTCTCTAGCGACTCCTTGTAGTTCCCAAGACCGAATAATGCCCTCGCTCTCCCAAGTAGTGCCAACATATTCTTCCCTTGCGAAACTTTGCTCGCTTGATCGAAAGCCTTGAGGGCGCCCTTCAGCAAATCGGCCTTGTCTTGTTCGATGTGACCAGCTCCAGGTGCCTTGGAAGGCGCCTGTAGCGATGCCTTCAAAAGTTGAAGCACGCCACGGGCAAGGAAGAGTGGTGGGAATGCTGGATTTATGCGCGACGCATCGTTAAGGGAGGAAGTAGCTAGTTGAAGGTAGTAGTCTTTAGTCTTGGCTTCGGATAGGAGCGCGCCCTCGGGTGGAACACGTGGTGCTTCGCGACTCTTCCAGAGATACATCCAACATAAGCAAGTAATAATGCTAAGCTTCTCTTTAGGGTTGTTATCTTGCATAGCATTTCCGCCGCGATTAAGCATTTCGATAGCATGGTCAATCTTCTTTTGCTTCGCGTATGCGAGGGAAACAGTCATCCAATACGTTCGTGCAGCGCGCTCGTTCTCGAATAATGTACAAAGTTCGGTTGGATCATCGACGAGGTCCTCGAGGTCAATCTCGACAGCTTCATCCTCTTGATCGCCCTGAACGGGAATATCGATCGCGCTAGGAATGTCGGAGAATCGCTTACTGACGGGTATGGGAACTACGTCTCCATTTGAGCCACCATTGGTGTGGCCATTTCGCGTGGCCGACATGATGGATGAGATATTAGATATGCGGATAGATATGCGATTGCGACGATGTTGATGAAAGATGGGAGGGTGAAAGGTACCTAGACAAAAGTAAATGGTAGGTTCTAAGGTTACAAGTAAGGTGGCTGGAGAGTTTATAAAATCATCCCCAACTCAAGGCATCATATTCGGAAATCGTATTGCAAGCAGAAAAAACGGTTGAAGCGTCCTGCCTGCAATCCGAAGGCCGTGCCAAGTAGGATTGAATTTATTCAAAAAGATGATGCTTCTGGGAAGATGTAAGGCTTGTTTGATGAGGCTGAGAAAGAGCAGATACAGGTATGTACCTGCTGTGATCTCCCCTGCAATCATCGCCTCAAATTGATTAGCGTGATACGTTTAACGTTCTTCATTGGTCCGTGTTAGCACATCCTTAAGCCACTTGTGGCATGGCTACAGGGGATGTAAAGACTCTGTGGCGCTAAACCCAAGATAAGTCTCCGATAAACTTGATTGGGAAAGATTTAAAGATGTACAAGGTACCGAGAGCACCCTTGTTTTCTTTGTGTTACAGGGATCTGAAAGACGGTTCGCGTACCGCACCTTGCAGGACGCGTTAACCGGGTCATGCAGCTATCAATGTTACTCTAGCATACATAAGTACTAGGTAGGTATCCTTGGGTGAGTGACAAACCTTGGTAGGTAGCTTGCTACAAACGGTTTTCAACTTATCATACAGAAGCTATCTATATAGTTCCACGGGCAGAATTTCGTATATTAGGCAAATAGTCAATTATTCCCTAGCTGTGTTTGGCTATGAAAGAATAAGCTTCAATACTTCCACAATCATATTGTGTAAGATTTATAACTAGCCAAACAGGCGACTATATTAACTAATAGGACCCCATTCTTCACGCAATCTCTGAACTAAACCATCAAGATGCCAACCTGCTGCCTTGACACGTCCCAGATATGCAATTATATCATTCTGTTGCGCTGGATGCGTCATTCGCCGTGCCGCAACTGAGAACGCCGCTATCATACACGGGTCCCAGCAACGGGTATGTTCTGGTTCGCTGTTAAGCGCAATGCCACATACACGGCGCGCGTGCCAGAGAGGTGACGTCTGTGCTGCATCAAGCTTTGAATTCCTGGATAATTCAGAGAGCAATATTGACTGTGGCCTGTGGCTAAGTAGTAGAAGCATAGCAGTGTGGTAGAGAATATTTGATGAGACGCCAGCACCCCCAGCAAAGATGACGATGGGGAATGTAGCTTCGCGGCCCTCAACTTCCAACAGCTGCCGGAGCTCATGGGGACGCTGCATCTGCCATTCCCGTAGTCCGTTTAGAAGGTCCTTCCATTTTGCGACACAAGATGCCCCTATCAAAGGCAAAATCACAGCTTGAGATGATGCCACATAATCCTCACCTTCTGAAATTGGGAGGCAAAGATTCATCACGTCAGTCAGGAGCCCAAGACACTGAAAAGAGGCTTGTAAGATCTTCTCCAATTGGCTGTCGGTATCAACGTACTCCTTTGCCAAAGCCAGGAACCGGTGTATAGGTTCGGTAATCAGAGCAGGTGATGTTTGATTCATAAGGTAATATGCGATTTCTTTACTTATTGACATATTGATTAGCTTATGGAAATTAGAACAATTTAGGAGAACGAGTCCACTATGGGAGAAAGGGGGAGATGTCATACGCCAGCAAACCTCAATAAGGCATAACGTACCTAATCTTGAAAGCTGCCCCAGGCAGCTGGACCATAGTCGCTTTTGACTTGTATCGGTACCGGTCCAGTCAAGTCTGTCGGGGCGAAAAGTGCTTCCGCCCTTATAGAATGTGGGCTGCCAAGTCTCAGGAACATCCTGAATGAAAAGACGTGTCCTCAGCAGCACAAAACTAATCATGAGTCGAATGTCTAAGAGTCCAATCACCGTCCCAGGGGGGTTTGAAATGGCTCGAAGGTGAAGAATGGCAACGCCACGCCGTTTTATCATCTCTACCGAGCGACCTGAAAATATTGCTGCAGTGTGTAGTATTCCATCTAGCACACATGGTGAATCCATTGCTAGCCGTGTAAAGACTTGGCCAAATGTTTGAGCTTGATCATAAACATCTAGCTACACCATGGCATAAGTTCGTAATCCGAACAGTTAGCCTAGGTTAGAGTATACCGAAAGGAGAGACTTACCCAAGGAGCAATATGGTGACCATAGTATTTCAGAAGATCAATCTCATCATCTGATAGCGGGGACCGTCCAGCTAGGGGCCACCTATCCTTCCCCTGACCGACCTCACTACGTGATGATTCGGTTGATGAGCCTTCGTGGTCCAAGCACGGAACATTGTCGGCGGTTTTGGAGTTCTGAACTTTCCGTCCGAGATGATTACTCTCATTCTGCTGGGCTTGAGGTTTGGCCATTAAGGATACAGGCCGTGATTCCGTGATTTTCTCAACACCAACGCCCTCTCGGTGCTTCTCAGTAGAATTTGTCGCCATCGAAGTTGAAGGTGAACCAGAGGCACCCTTTCCGGTAGAAGCATCTGCGTTGACGACAAACTAGAAATCGAAACTTTGTGTTAGTTCTTCTAATAAAAATGCTATGATATCAACCAATATATTACCGACATACTTCCAAGGCGGGATATTCGCGCTTCGCTGAAGTCAATGAGGACATAGAAGAAGCAGGGCCCAATACTGTCCTAGAGTTCTTCTCTAGAAACGACACGCGCGCAGTATACTTGCATGCAACTCCAGAATCAGTGCACCGCCGACACTGCGGCTTTTCTTCATCGCCTATAACATATTCAGCGTTATTTCGTCCTACGTATTCCGATATTTGTTGTCTTATCATTGTTGATTAACTTACACTTGCGGTGTTGTGCGCGACATCGTTCGCAGCCAGTTCGAGTGCGCTTATACCGACGTCTTGGATGTCCACAAAGCCCATCGTCTTCGGTAGAAATAATAGGCGCCGACATTATGAAAGCCAATAAAAGGACTTACATGTATCCTTCTGCTTGTAAATACATTTGACCACGTCTTCGGGGCCGACCCGATCGAGGTTATATTGTCGCCGTCAGGTATGGTGCGTTCCAAATTAGGCATCTGGATCCGCATATTCATAAGCTAGATGCGGATTCGACTACCTTTTTGAGCGAGCGGATTATAAGCGGTTCCAATTAGCCGCACTCAGCCGCACCAGACAGGAAATCATAACACCCCGTCGGGACTGTTATATCATAACCTGTTCAAGTGTTGACTAATACTATACAGGGCGGTTGTTCTAGTATGTCATTCAAGACCAGTCTGAGTTACCGATATAAATTGCCGAGTAGAAGCCATACTCTTATTTCCAGAATCATGCATACTAAATTCCATATCTACTTGCCCATTTCAAGCCTCATAGTAGGTCATACACAATGGTTGACATACCGAAAACCATGAAGGCATGGGTCGTCACCCGAGCCGGAAAACCCCAGGACGTTCTCGAGTTGAAGAATAATTGGCCGACTCCTCCGCCGCCCACTACTGGAGAAATCATGGTTAAGGTTTCATACGCAGCACTCAACCCCGGTGAGGTCAAAATTATGGGAATGGCACTTCCATTCAAAGTAAATACCGTTGCCGGAATGGATTTCGTCGGGGAAATCGTTCAAGTTGGGCCATCCACCCCTAAATCACCTTCGGGTGTGCGTGTTGGCATGATTGTTGGCGGCACGATCCCACTGATGAGCATGTGGCGTGGCGCCGGCGCACTGTCTGAGTATCTGGTAGTTCCGGTAGATTCTGTCGTCGAGAAGCCTAAAGGCCTCGAAGAATCCGTTGCAGCTGGTCTCTTGGGGATTGCTGGGCAGACGAATGCTGTGATCATTCGCGCCGCTAATTTGCGCGAAGGCAATAAGGTCTTAGTGAATGGTGCCAGCGGTGGCGTAGGCTCTATTTCCGTCCAACTGCTTCGCGGAATGGGTATGCACGTCACAGCTGTCTGTTCTGCTAAGAATGAAGCATTCGTCCGAAGACTGGGCGCCGAAGAGGTGTGTTCACTCCAACTATACATATTAATTCTAACAGCCATGGATTACACCGAATTCAGCATGGTTCTTACAAGCCTCTCCATAGGTTATTGACTATACCGCTCATAAGTCTCTCCCAGACTATCTCACCTCTACATGTGCAAAACCAGGAAACAGATCCTTTGACGCCATCATCGACTGTATGGGAAATGAAGCATTATATACACGTTCTCCCCAATATCTGAAACCCGAAGGAAAGTATTTGGATATCGAAGCAGGCCCTTTCGGATATTTCAAGCTCGGCAACTGGTGGCCTGTCGCGCTCGGAGGAACACCACGCACACGAGTAACTATTATGAGCAAGCCATGCGGTACTTCAGCTAAATATATTGCGGAGTGGTTTGAGAAGGGGTGGATAAGTGAGGTTCCTGTTGATTCAACATACGAAATGGATGATGCTTTACAGGTAAAGATCCTCGGACATAAGATTTCGTGGCCCTTGCTAACTGTTTAAAGGCCTACGAAAAGTTGGCAACAAATAGAGCTACAGGGAAAATATTTGTAAAGGTAAAGTAAAGAGCTGTAGACTATCTGACTTGCTCTGGTGATTTCAAATTGAGCTGGAATGGGCATTGCATGGTCAGGATAATGAAGAATCTGCAATCGGGGACCCTATGAAGACGGAAGTAATCATTTAGACTCAACCTTCAGAATGAGGTGAAAATATTTCTTACACTGATTCGGCAAGAATGGCTATATGGATACGTGCCTAGGTGCTAATTTACTAAGATCATATCCCCTATTGTAAACTCTCACAAGTTGCGCGTGTTGAGATAGCATGACTATGAAGCCTGATTATTAAAAAGAAATAAGGCTCTTCCCCCTCTACCTACTTTGATCAGTTCACAAATTCACAAAGGCTTAATGCTTTACTCATTGATTAATTGAATTAAGCACTGTATAAAATATGTACCTATGTTACCTAGGTAGATACATGTATGTATCGTCAGACAACTGGACACGTGCTTGTAGTACCATGCATGAAGGAGGTACCTTCTAAAAAACATGGATGTCTATTCTTGTATATCCAAAATACTTTGTACAGCCAGTTCATTGAAAACTGCAAGGAGTTGGAAGTACAGAAGGGTACGTCACTACATGGTGATTTGTATATCTGCCACTCGGGGCAGTCGCGGAGGGCCGGCAGGCGGACCCGGGGCGGGACCCGGGAGCAAACACGGCGCCTGCCCCGTCACGTACCGCTTGACGTACCTTCCAGGAAAGACCAGAAAGGATTCATAACACTTTTCCTTCAGTTAAGTGAGTCTTTATCTAGAATAAAGCTTCTTATTCCGAGTCTATTTAAACGGTGGTAGTATCGGGGTCCTCATCAAGACCATACCCCTAATACCCCTTTTTCACCATAAATACCTACCCACTTCCTACATACATAGTAACAACTTCTTCAATACGATTGCAAGTCCAGTCTTACTCTTTCTTGATAGTTCTATCCGTAAGTGTAAGAAAACCAACAGCCAAGATGGTGCGAGAACTTCTCTTCCCTACCTTGATGACGATCATGTTTCTGGGCCTTACGGGTCTCTACGGCTTCGTCAAGTTTTCTCACGAGAATGACCTCGCCGTACGTATTAGATCATATAAACCAATCCCGTTAACGAAGAAGACTAATAATAATAATAATAATCATAGACCGAAGTTAACTTGAAGAAATCTGACCAGCATCTCTCCGGCGGCGACACTGCTCGTACACTCATCACCTATGCATACACCGAGTCCCAGATCACCCGTGAGAACCTAGCCTTTTTCATCGACAATGGCCTGCGTAAGTAACCCCCTGAAGGAGCAGTGAGATGAAACTTTATCAATCTATACACCGGAAAATCGGACCAGGAAGGGTTTTACTTCCTCGAATAGTGAACTAGTCCCAGCCACATCACACTAACTCTACCTCTTACCATAGACCGCAACGCCGACTTCGTCTTCATCCTCAACGGGCCCACCCATGCCTCCAGCATGATCCCCAAGGATCCCAACATCCGCGTCGTCTCGCGCCACGACGAATGCTTCGACCTAGGCTCCCACGGCGAAGTGCTCCGCGAGGACAACTTGTGGAAGAAGTACGAGCGCTTCGTCATGCTTAACGCCAACGCCCGCGGCCCCTTCGTGCCGTACTGGAGCGACGCCTGCTGGAGCGACGCTTTTCTGAGCCGAGTCACTGAGGACGTGAAGGTAAGCAATCCCAAACTACATAACTAGACACAAGATATAAAGCCAGATCTGATAGCTAGATTATGTACTAACGATACTGCTTGTTTGCCATCCAGCTCGTAGGAGCAACCGCAACTTGCCACCCCAAATTCCACATCGATCCGCTCCTCTGGGCCACCGACTCAACCGGCATCAAACTTCTCCTCGATCCGCCCCAGGACTCAACAGCACCCCACCACTCCTCCTCCTCCTCCTCCAATAAGCAGACACTCGTCGCGCTAGGAGGGTGTTACAAGGACAAGCAGCAAGCCTCCCACGGCGAAATCGAAGCCACCTCCATGATTAAGAAGGCAGGGTACAACGTCGACGTCCTGATGGCCGCGTTCCACAACGCCGGGAGCCACGAGGAAGCCTGCCTCAGGGGCCCGACGCAGGAAGCCGTCGCGGATGACCCCCATCCGTACGAGACGTTGTTCGTCAAGGCGGGCAACGACGTCGATCCGGCCGCTATCGCTCGACTTACGGAGCGGTACAAGCCGCGTGGCATGAAAGGCAGCCGGGACGTCTGTAGTCGAGGTAGTTGAAGTAATTTGTTGGCATGAGGAACACTGGAGCACTTCTCTCACGCGTTGATTGCGCTACAAGCATGTAGGTATCCATAAGCTATTACCTAGGAAGTCACTATTTTAGATTACAAGTCCTAAATCTATGATCCAGGCCTCAGTGGTCTCGAACGTACGATACTATCACATAGGTAGGTAGTCAGTCATTGCTAATACGGCTCTTTCGTCTATTTGATAGCTTAGCTAGATAGGTTAGGTAGGCAACACAGACTATTTTACTACCATGTCCTTGTTCTTCACAATGCGTTGAACATTCATAACAGGTGGTTTTCCACTTTTGCTCGACAAATAATCGGTTCCAAAGCATGCCAGACAGTAAATGATACACGATGGCCGCCACTGCTGCTCAGTAAAGTAGCTAAGGTAGAAATTATGCTGGTATGATCGTATTTCTTTTTCTATGTGCATCCGCTCATGGTACCTCAAGCTTGCCATATACACAAAGTGCTATCTATACCTAGCCTGCTCTCCCTAAACGCCGCTGCTAACCCAACACTTATGTCACGCGCTCGTACCCATAGTTAACCCCAAGGCATTCCAATGGATACCTCACATGAACATATTAAATCCTTCTCCTTTCCTCTTCGACTCCCCGGGCGCCGTATAATCTACGCCTCCCAAGTTCGTCAGGTCCTTCTCGAATGTATCCTGGATTTTAGTAACCTGCTTCAACTGCGCAAAATCGACCTTGACCCCGTCGAAAGCAGCAAGGCTCTCAGCGGCTTTGATCACATTCTTGATCTGCCGACCGTTGAGATCGTGTTCCGAGAGTTCTTTCAACTCGGCCTCGTTGACATCGACGCCACCAGGTACGCGGCTACATAGGTTACGCCAGATTTGCAGGCGCGACTCCGAGTTGAGATCCGTGTACCGTATAGGTACGTGAATTCGGCTCTTGAATCCCTCGTCGAATGTATTGACACGGTTCGTGGTGAGGAATAGAATACCACCATAGTATTCGAGCGCCCGCAGGAACACGCTCACCATCGCATTCCGCTGCACGTCGTGGAGCGATCTTTGTTCGAGGAATACGTCCGCTTCATCGATCAGAAGCACGGCTTTCCACGTTGAGGCGAGGTCCATGATTCGCGTCAGACTAATATCGAGATATCCACTGGTTACACCCAAATCGCCCGAAGAGACCATATATAGGGGTCGCTTGACGTACTCCGCCACGCACTCGGCAGTTAATGTCTTGCCAACTCCAGGCGGGCCACTATACAGACACTATGGTTAGTTGTAATTTCTTCTAAAGCCATGATAAGAGTCTTAAATGTAATATAGACCGTGGCTATATGTTACTGCAAGTATTTTGGAGGCAAATTCTGGGAGGTAACAACGAAAGGGAGGCTTGGGAATACGTACTGTAATACACACACGAGGCCTTGTCCCTTTCCCTTCACGATGTCGTCGAATCCGTCTCTGCTACTCGAATGCGTAGAAACCACAGCCTGGACGGTTTTCTTGGTTGCTGGGTCAAGTACAAGATCGTCAAAGCAGTGAGTGTTCCACTCAATAGGCGACACTTTCTCGACAAAGAACTCAAGAAACTGCTTGACTGCAAAGGCGTATCCCCGAACCGTGGCGTTGGTAATCGAGGCGTCATCATCGGATAGCTTATCAAAGGTCTTCGCCTCGCGTACGAAGTCCATGTCATTCACTACCGTCCTCTGACTGGATCCCTTGGACATCGTCGAGTTTCCCAAGTCAACCACGCCGAATGTGTCGTCGGCCTCGAGCCTGTGGTATGTCTCGCAGTCAATCATAATGCGTCCTTTGACGTTGAATCTAGCGTAGCCCTTCTCAGTCTTCTTTAGTCCAACGCCGTTGTACTGTACGAAATGCTGCCCTATGTAACTCTCAAATTTCCTGCCACGCTTGACTAGCTCTTCGCGAACCTCCTCGTTGTCGTCAAGTAAGTCGAGCGGGATGGTAGGGAGTTCTTTCAACTGGCGCGTTCCCGCATACTTCTGGATGCACAACTCCGCCCTCCTCGTACCAAGCTCGTTGCCGTCAAAGTCGATGAAGTCTGCTAAAATCTTCAAATAGGGTTCCTGTGGGTCTTCTACATAATAGCAGGTATAGACTCGGAACGCACGGTGCTGGTTGAGTACTTTGGCGTGTATGATCTTGTTCGGCGGGAATAAGGTCCATAGACTTTCGTAGGGAATGGCTTTGAGACCGGAAATACACTTCTCGTAAGCAGAGATGTCATTCTCGAAGTGAGTTTTTACCCAGTTCAGCAGCAGTTCTAGTTGGGCTTTAGACTCCTCGTCGTTCTTAAACCGGTCCATACCCTCCGACTCTAGTTGCTTTCGGTAGTGAAACAGTGAGTAATATGGGGTCTCGATCTGGACATCGTCAACATCAATGGGATCGTCCGGGTAGTTCCCAATGACATCCGCGAGTAGCTTCCGAAGTGGTACGGGGTTCACGTATAAGCTAGTTGTGTCAAGCTCGTCATCATCGTAGTAATGCTTGACAATACAAAAAGCAAATAGGCGCCACCAATCCTTTTGTTCAGGCTTCTCGGATTCCTCTTTCCGCTCGGAGTAATACTGTTCGTCCTTCTCGTTCCAGCGCTGGTCCAGATGCTTGATTTCACACTTCATAGTTTCATCTGCGGCTGAAGTGGATGAAGATGAGCTCTCTTTCTCCTTCTCCTTTTCCTTCTCCTTGCCCTTTTCAGGTTCGGCACTGGGTTCCATTTTCGAACCTTTTTTTAGGCCCTTAGCGATTTGCGACCATACAGGTTTCGCATTTGTCGCGATTACCTTTGCGCAGTTCATAGTTGCGTAGGTACCTGTATGTGATGCTATAGAGAGTAAAGTCGAAAAGCCAATACTATATGGATGGTTCCAAGTTTAAGTATTCGAGGCGTCCAGTGGGAATTATACCGTATAAAATAATTCGAGGTGTTGATAATTCTTTTTAAAAAAGAAAGGGAGAACTCGACGTATTAATAGGTGACAATTCAGTAATGTTTGAAAAGTTAAAGGTTTAAGAGGTCAAAGGTTGAGGTCGAGGGCGAGGGAAATACGGCGAACTTATGACTGTGCTCTAAGTCACACCGTGGATATAAAAGAAGTAGATACCTTAGCAGGCAGCACACATATGGAATGTACGCTATATGTACGTGCCGTTGATTCGCACAGGGAAGGTACGGTAGGTAGGATACATCGGGTATGTACGAAGGCTGCAGTCCAAGCAGGAAGCGACGAACTAGGGCTTCCCCGAGGGGCAGTACCTTCAATGTTTGTTAGCTGTGAGTAATTTGGATAAGGCAACCCAGTCAGCCAAGTGAGGCAACCTGACTACCTTCCTTGCATAGGACGGCACAAAATACTGGAGACCTGGGCTACGGACAACGGACGAAGTGCAAACCGTACTGCGCCGAGAGATAGTTGGACGCACAAGCTGAATACAATCGATAATATATCACGATTAGTCTTACATAGTATAGGTACCTACTAAAGTAACATTTTAATTTTAATATACAGATATCCTATCATATATGAATTTTAATTGGTAAGAACGAGCAGATGTGTCCATGCAAGAAAAAGAAAAAAGAAAAAATTCACATAAGTTGATTGGTGTTGGAAAAGCGAATAGACGTGGGATGTTAGTTTTACTGTTAAAAGTACCTCCTACCTAGGTAAAGTCCAAAAGAATAAAGGCCAGGAACAAACCGGATGACACATACTTTAGTTGCCTACTTAATACTGTACTACCATCGTACTACCGTTGAGTACTACCGGATCTGCTTGTGCCTGCCTGCGTACCTAACTAGGTAGGTACCTTGAGGTCTTTCATCTTCTCCAAGTGCTTTCCTTACGCACCCTGCGGCCTGCGGCTAGCGTAGCACGGACCCATTCTCTAACCAGCTTCGAGACTTCCCTATCAGCCCTATTACATTAGCATCTGAATGGCCCTTGTGTGAATACAACCTGGAACTTACCTAACCTAGCCTTACCTATCCTATGTACCTAGGTAACATGCCTCATCTCATATACCTACATACCTCTACGGATCCGTACATACCCACAAGGTCCGGGTTCACGTCAAGCATTTGAACTATAAAGACAACACAGCAACAATATCCCATAACCAACTTATAGAAGTAGTTATAAAAAAAAAGGGCCACGTATGTTCTTGGTAACGAATATTAGCTGCAGAATACCACGTAAGAAGAGAAAACAACCAATTATATCATCCGGCTTAAAAATCATTTTGGCCCCCAACGGTAAGCGGGTATAATCCGTACGAGACTTCAAATTGCTAAGTGGATACTGAGTTAAATAAACATGGCTAACAATCTTCAGCTCTTACTACATACTATGCAGTATATAGTATATGTAATATCGGAACAAGTAGATGACACCAAATATATAACAACAGCCATGCAAGACAGGAATTATTCAGCGAATAAGATTACAGAACGCTTGTCTGGATTGATTTTTGCATGTCTATATTATCGGTTGTAGCATTGCCTTTACCGCACGCCGACGCCTGCAAAATAGAGCCTCAAAATACACACACGCGTGCCACAACCATAAGCACACGCCCCTCCAAAAAGGTAAAGGCTTCCAAACTCTCCGTGGTATTGATCGTGTCTCCGCAAGTTTCCTCTATGCAACCAGCCATTTGCTATGAACCTAGGGTGCTATTCGCGTCTAGTGCAGGGACCCGGTAACGCCACACGTGTTACCGTCGTCCCCAGCATGCAGCCTCAATCGATAAATATATCGCATATCCATGACAATCATGCAAGTGCCTCATCTATATGTTCCAAATCGTGACCGCGTCTCATGCAAACCTTTTATGAATCAGATGAACCGCTATCCGCCAACGCCCGCTACCTGCAAGGGTATATGGGAATCGACAAGCAGCTCTTAGACCCTGACACTAACAAACACGAGCTGATCTTTACTTCGGAGGGGAGAAATTAATGGGGGATAAAATATCGTTATTAACCATGCCCGTTTATTTGGCATGCTTTCGGAAGGCGAGCAACTCCGAGAGGCTCGGAAGCGGGCACCCGTGTTTCAGGAAATCATGCTGCAAGAGTTCATCCGCTGAAGCACGGCTCTTAACGTCCACACATAAGCAGACAGACAGGAAAGCTTTCAGTTCCTTGCTGAGCTTCTCTGGCTTCTTCAGGCGTGGTGTACCGTTGGTTGCAATGAGGTAGAGCGCCTTTAGAGGCTCTTCGTTGAGATATGGCGGTTCCGACTCGATCATTTCAATTGCCATAATACCCAATGACCAGATATCGACCTTCGGGCCGTACTCCTTCTGCTTGACGACTTCAGGAGCCATCCAGTAAGGAGTTCCGACCATGGTTGCTCGTTTAGACTTGGTCTCAGTGAGCTTGGCGCAGAAACCGAAATCAGCTGGCACTTTGTTAGTATTTTCTCGATTAAAAATTATCCGGCAAACTTACTGATCTTCACGTTTCCGCGAGCGTCTAGAAGGACATTGTCACTCTTGATATCACGATGGATAATGTTCTGGGAATGCAAATGTTGTAATCCACGGCAAGTCTTCATATCTTGTTAGCAAAGTCCAAGAAAACCAGGAAGAAAAAAAAATAACACTCACCTCGAGGCAAATCGTCGAGATCTGTTCCTCGGTAATGACCGGGTTGTTGTCAATAACATCCGTTAGAGCACCACCCTCCATGTACTCCATAACAACCCATAATTCGGCGTTGTTGTTGCGCAAGAAAGCGTCGAGGAAGTTGACAATGTTTCGGTGCTTGCTGTCCTTCATGACCATAATTTCGTTGACGATGAGCTCTTTGCGTGGCTGGTGTGCCAAATCCATCTGCTTAATGGCAACTTGCGCTCTGGCTCCCTGAGAACGGAGAACCTCTCGAGCAACAGCAGAAACGGCGCCCTCTTTGACCTTTGCCACGTAGACTGAGCCCGAAGCGCCCTGACCAATTTTCTTTTGCTTCGCGTAGGACAAGTTAGGATCATCCTTCGACACAACCTCAACCAGCTTTTGCATGACCTCCTTTTCGGACATGGTAGACATGCGAACATCCTGTTTCCTCTCTGACGCCGGTGGCTTAGCTGTTAACGCAGCCTCTGCAGCCTTGACGCCATCATTTTGCTGGGTTTGGCTCGGCTTGGCTGGAACATTTAGAGGTTTAACAGTAGCAGGCAAACGTGCTGGTGCCTGGTTTTGAGCTTGGCCATTCGCTCGTTGCTGTTGAGTACCATTAGCATTGTTCGGATATCGAGAGGCTGCCGACTGCTGGTCATTTCGTGGCTGAGCACGTTGTGCTTGGCTGGATTGCGAGGTTTGGATGGAACTCGAGCTTGTTTGAGAAGTTAATGCAGGCCTGTTAGCAGTCGAGGAGGCCGAGGTGCTAGGTGCTGGCGGAGCAGGTCGTTGAGCACGGAGGCTACTGGCTTGCTGGTTGGCAGTTTTGGGGGCAGGAGGTGCTGCTCGAGTAGGGTTGTAACGGTCTGTCGAGCCAGAAGAACCACCACCATATCCACCAAGCTCTTGCTGGGCCATAGGGACCTTCTTCTGCGGGATAGATGCATTATAAGCCTCCAGATCTCGTCGGTTCTGTTCCTCGATCTCACGCTGCCTCTGGAGCTCAAGCTGTTTCTTTCGCTGCTCTTCGCGTGCCGCATCCTGCGACTGACCATAACCGCCTGCACTTTGTGTTGGCTGTTGTTGTTGGGACATATTCGGAGGATTTGGCCGTATGGGAAGCGATGTAGGTTGCTGTAATGACGCATTGCTATTGCTGTAGCTGCGCTGCGTAGGTGGCATTGGTCGCGGAGGCGCAACAGAAGTACCGCCGCCGCCATATCCCAACTGCTTATTCTGCTGACTGCCCGGGGGAGGTGTTGGAGTAAGGCTTGGGAACTGCTGGGGATTCTCTGCTCTCTTGGTAAGATCCGAGTAGAAATCCAAAACCTCGAAGACAGCTTGAGGATTTCGCTCGTAGTCTTCTTTAGTAATTGCGGAAGAATTCAGTAATTTCGACCACTCCGGCGGCAATCCTACGAATTGCCCTGTCTGCGGATCGAAGCCAACGTGAACCGCATGAGAGAAGTTTGTCGGATTGCTCACCCCACCCATCGTCGGGCATCGGCCATATAAGAGGTCAATCCAATCATAGAGATCATCGTCACTTTTGACCCTAATATGCAACGTTCTAATGGTGCCGTCATCATCTCCAGGGCTGTTAGAAGTGCCTTGCGTGTGCCTCTTGATCTCAAATATGGTACCGGCAGCCTCAACTCGGCCAACATTAACAACATCCTTCAGAAAAAGGGTGTAAGAAACTTTGCCGCCCTCGGTCTTGTGGAAATCGAGAGCTTCTTTGCGCAGAATAAGGTATTTTTGCTTCCAGGGCTGGATGAAGTTCCTACTCTCTTTGACCTGTGCCCAGCCCTCTTTTATAACGGCAACCCCTCCCATGCCATCTGTCTGGTTCGATCGCTCACGAGCCAATGGTAAAGAGATAGTGGAGCCCGTATATGTCGAGGTAGCGGTGCGCGTAATAGGCGAAGAAACCACGTTCGTCATACTGCCCGGATAATTAGTACTAGGAGTGAGGTTAAGGCGCGGTTGACTGGTTGGTGGTTTAGGAGCGGGGCCGGGGTTCATAAACTGCTGGTTGTAAAGTCCACTATAGATCTCTATGATCAGCTATTATAATCTTTGGTATGACCACATATAGGGTTATATTGAATTCAAGCTCGCGAGAAGGGAAGCCCATTGTTTATCACCAAGAGTAGGATCAGACTAGGACTGGTTCGCGAGTCTGAAAACCCCCTTCTGACGGTGAACATGCGCCCACGAAATAAGCCGTTGGCTTAATCGCGTATAAATTGAGAGGAGACACGTACCCGTTCGGCGCCGCCATTGTGAGCAAATCTAAAGGGATTCAGTTATGGTAAGGGTTTTCTACGATGTAGAAAAACCAACGCCCTCGCCTTCAGGGTTTATGAGAAAAGAGCCTAGTTCAGGCGGCTTTGTTCGATCCAAGGCTAGGGCGCCACATCCGTTAGTTCTGGATTCAATCCCGGAGAAGATCCAAGTCAAATTAAAATGACAGCTGAGGGGTTCGGCCAACTCACACCGACAGAAATCGCAAGATATGTATTAGTAGAAGCGAGCAGTCAGAAATCGATTTGAGCATAGATGGTGTTTCTTGACTCTTCTCTAGATAAATAGAACAGGTAAGCTGATGAGCAGGTGAGCAATGGATAGAAATTGAGTAGTATTCGAGCAGCACCTAACCACCCGAGGAAAAGGTAAAAGGTCTACAAGAAAGATGGTGACTGAAAGGCCGATCTGTCTATGCGTCGATTCGAAGCGAAATTTCGGTCGGCTTGGGAAAAAAATAATAGACGAGCGGATCGACTTCACATCCGAAACCCAAGCATTAATGCCGTAAAGAGTCGTCGGAGTCCATCAGTTGATACCTCATGTACGGGCGAGGGTTTTGCTTATTCGTCGAGAGGGACTAAACAAATAACGTAGTAAAACGGTATAAGTTAGTCGACCTTACTCGACCGCTCAAATGTCCTAATATAAGGAATTTTGTCTAGGTTGTGTGGGTGGTGGAAAAGTAACGTTTTTGGCCCGGGGAAGGTGAAAAGTAAGACATGGGATGTCTAGTCAGCAAAGGAGAAAGGGGTTCATGTTGGAGGGGGGGCTTTCAACTTTAGGTACCGCTATATGAAGGAATGATTGATTGATTGGCGTTGGAAGGGTCTCCCCTAAAACCACAGGGGATTTAAAAGTATAGTGTACATCTGATATGTCTTATTTCATAAGGAGCGGACCGCTTTCATTTCGGTAAAGCGGATACCTACAACATGTACTCAGATACATGGGGGGGATATAAGGTGGTCACGGCCTTAGTGGTTTCAATGATATTGAAGACGCCAATAAACGCTAGTTAAACGAATGACGATCCTCTGAGAAATTCCTTAAGGTAGCCTTCCTAGGTAAGTAGGTAGGTAGCCTTAAGTGCATGTAGCCTTACCTCACCTTTTCAATGCGGTTCATATGATTTCTTTTTTAACCCAGCTTATCATCCCAACTTTCCTTTTGCACATACCTATCCAAACCAACCATAATGCCCTTACCTTACCTATATGCGCACAAAAAAATAGTATCTGGGTACGGGCAAATATATAAACGTATTTGCCACATTGGTTCTATAGAAGATCAATTCAATTTCAATTAAGTAATTCTGGGTAACATTTCTTGGCGATAATCCAAGATTCCTCGAAGCTACGTACATACCTACATATAATTTGAATTATTCATGTCGTTGTTCCCATCCAGGGTCACAATATGAGTTTATCCCATCTCGACAACAAAATACTACCCTTAAAAAACAAACAACCAATAAACTCATACCTCCTGCGGCTCATCGTGCATCCCAAGAGCAAAGAGACCCTATCGCCTACCGGAATCTGACGAACTATATCGATATTTCAATTATAGCAATTTTTAGCTGTCAGCATACTCTCGATATAGAACCAACAAACAAAAACGGCTGAGCAATAGATAAAAGGAGGCTTATTCCTATTTAACTACTAGGCCATTCTTGCTCATTTGAGCTTATTAAACGACACACACAGACTCTCTCATCCGAATAATGCGGTGTAATGAATTTCGATCCACTAATACTACACGTATTAGTCTTATAGCCCGCCTAGACTATAGAATGAGGGAGATATTGGTCAGCTGAACAGGAAATAAATGGAAGAGGCGACCAAAGCTTACCGGATTTTATATCTATTCCCGTCGTAGCCTTATTACTTAGTTCGTCATGAGTGTTACCCGTAGGAGGTGACAGGTAAAGCTCTACGAGTTGAGCAGAACAGGCTTAGATCCGCCTTTCGTCTATGCAAGCATGAGGGAGGAGTTGCACACTTGAGCACGCAAGGGTTTCCGAAAACATCCAACGGACCTGGGGAGCTCTCAAATTAGAACAACTTCTTTTTTTTCTCTTCTTTCTTCCTTTCCGACATGACAGTATTAATTCCTCATCCATTATACGACCCCCCCAAAAGGTAAACTCCACGAAGCACCTCCTTTAACCTGTCTTACCCAACCCAGTTTTCTCAACGGCTGGGTGTACGACGGTTTCACCCACAACCTAGCCGCGATCTTTCTGCAGAAGCGTGCCCGCCAAAGCGGCGAACCTCAGCTGATTCTCGGCGATCGTAACCGCGCTTGGGGGTCCACTGCAGCGAATCAGCGCTCTCGCTTTCGGATATCTCGCCGGAGTACAGAGGTATTGAGAAACAGAAACACTACCCTTCTTGCATTGGTTTCGCTAATATGCGGATCTGTCGCAGAAAGTGTTAGTGCTTGGCAATGCCGTCGAACCACCCCTTGCTTTAGCCTGCTGCGCGTAATTGGTTACGAACTACGTGGTTTGCTAAGTTGAAATAACTATCACAAACCTTTTTCTTATCCGGCAGGAGGTTTGTCTTCTTAATGTCGCCGATAATTCATTATAATTACTGACCTGCAATTTATTCTCATTCCATCATAGTTGAAGCTATCACGGTAAGATATGATTGTAGATTTCTAATGCGATACGTATGATACGTATGATACGTACGATTATAGCGGTTCGCAAAATTAGTTCCAGACAGAAACTCGTTTTTGTTTAGCCCCTGTTAGTCGGCGGGAACCCGCACGTGGCCAAGATCTACAGTTGAAACTACATCTGAGAACGAGAATCGGTAACAAGCATTTTTTGAGATCCATAATCTATTATCTGGCTTTCTATCTGCCCCTGCTTGTAACTGAGGCCTCCTACATGTTTTACTTCTTTGACGATTAATATTTTTGGAGTGTCTAATACGTAGGAGTCACTTTAACGAGTGGCTACTTCGATCTCCTGTCCTTCAAAGATGGGTAATTCAGCCTCGACATCTTTCCACTCTTTACTGCCGTCAACTACGGACTGAATCGCAGCAATGATTTTGTCCTCATCTGCACGGACTTGCTTAGTTGTGTCTCGATCCCGAAGAGTGATTGTACTATCTTGAACAGTCTGGAAATCAACAGTGATACCAAGGGGCGTGCCGAGCTCGTCGTTACGGCTGTATCTCTTTCCGATCGTCGCGGAGGAATCGTCGATGCGGCTAGAAATTCCAAGTTTCCTAAGCCGCTGCGACAGCTTGTAGCAGATTGGTCTGAACTGCTCGTTCGATGATAATGGAACGATGAGTACCTTTGTGGGAGCCACCGTTGGTGGGAACGAGAGGACCTAGATAGAATTAGCATTATCATAACTTGCTAGGAAAGGAAGTGAACGTACGCCGCGTGCTTCATCACCACCCTCGCTGGCACGAGTCCAGAAGTTGTGTTCCATAAGAGCGTAAAGTATTCTGCCAATACCAAAAGAAGGTTCAATGACGTTAGGGGTATATTCCCTAACGTGCTCAGTTCTTGTGCGTCGCTCAATGGTAATAAGATCTTTCGGGATCGCAACCTTTCCATCCCCGACACCAGCAACTTCCACAGTAATGCTCCCCTTTTCGTTAAGGTCTTTTGCCAATGCTTCTCGCTGCTCTTGCGTAGTCGCCAAAACAGCAGCCTCCACCGTCTTGCCATCCTTCTTGAAATGAGGGCCGAACTTCTTCTTGTTCAGCTCAACCTCCCATTCCTCGACAACTAGCGGCTCGGCTCGTTGCTCGCGAACGATAAGGGGAGCTCCGGTCCTCTTAGCGTGGACACTCAGATCGTAGGCGCTACGGTCCGCACATCCAACGCATTCAACCCACCCGTAAGAAGTGAGTAGTTCGGCATCCCAGCAATCAGCAGCGTAGTGGGCCATCTCGTTCGCCATGTGCTGTCTAAAGCGAATCTTGGATTGATCAACACCAATCTTCTTAAGGAATAGGTGAATTCGGGCCATGAAGTAGCCAAGAGTCTCATTGTCAACAATGCCATCAGCCACTGCCTTACCAATGGATATCTTTTCAACGTGCGTTTTACCGGAGAGCTGAGTTGTGCGGTTCAGAAGTACTAATTCAATATCCTTAACTTCATGGAAGCGTGGGTGCTTCTTTCCGCCTTCAGGATCGACGAAGTGCTCAATCTCTGCCATTAAAAACTCTCGCACACGTAGTAAACCAGCTCGAGGCGAGATTTCGTTTCGATAAGAACGGCCGATAGATGCTGACGCAAATGGTACCTGTCCCTGGTTAAATTCTAGCAACTTAGAGAAGTTTAGGAACTGCCCCTGTGCTGTTTCTGGCCTTAGGTAACCGGGGAGATTGCTGCTAGGGCCGATAGCTGTCTGGAACATCAAGTTGAACGCAACTGGTGGCGAGGGCTGTACTCCAGAAGCTGGGTTCTTGAGATCATATTTCTTGATCAACTCGCCAAGTTCTTCGCCGTTGTAGTTATCGATCTTGGCCAATACTTCCTCGTACTCCTGAACTATAGCATCGTCGAGCTTGACGGCTTCTTGCACACCCTTCGCCTTCCGCTTCTTCTTCTTGGGGTCTTCTTCTTTTTCCTCGACCTTCTGGCCGCGAGCTTCTTTATCTCCTTTTAGTCGGCTTTCGAGTATTTCTTCAACAAAGTGGTCGGCTCGAATGATCTCGCCGTTCTTCGGGTCTTTACACATCCAATCTGCAAACTTATCCACGTGGCCACTTGTTTTTAGAACCTCATGCGGAGTCAGCACTGAGCAGTCAACTTCCAGCATATCTTCCTCAAGCACAAAGTGCTTCCTCCACACGTCAATGATGTTTGCCTGAAGACTGCAACCGGGTGGACCATAATCGTAGAGACCAGCAACACCTCCATAGATCTCAAACGCGGGGGTATAGAACATTCGTCGTCGAAGCATTGAGTCCAGGGCGGGACGATCCAAGGGTTGCCCCTTGAGGGTAGTAGCAGTCGTCGTCATTTTGGCGTCTTTACTAGTTGTTTGTACGTTGCGAAGATACGAAGGCACCCGCGAGGTAAAGAAGCCTTTCAAGTTATAGTTTGCGACTGAACGTCTACAAACGTTACTGATAGATGCAGTACCTAGCAATGGTCTTGCGACAATTCCAATTGCCTTGGAAGACCACCGAGGAACGAATCGAAAAGGAATTGCGGGGACCGAGCTCGACGCAGATGTTCCAGTAGCGCAAACTGCCCGGATCATGAATTTGACAGGAGTAAAAATAAAAATAAAAATAAAAATATGTGACTCCAAATTTTGTAAGCGGGCGCTTTACGGCAGGTCCTAGTTAAAGTGACTTACAAGCTTGAAATTGAGTCACAATGTGGCCGATAATTTTCATTTGCTAGTATCAAAAAACCTACAATTCTACCCCTCCATCGGCCCCTCCATCAAAACCACCCCCGGTTAAAGCCTAAACCTCAATCTGAACTTGAACCTGAACAGGCTTGCAGATAAGAGGTTCCACTTTAATTTAAGATCCACTAAAATTTTTAGATTCTAAGTCTTCATCAACTTTCAATTCCCATCCAATAAACTTCCCGATTGTAAATATCAACATCCAGGAACCTAGGTAACGATCATATTTTAACTCAACACTTCCTCAACTGGCCTCGTCCAGACCGACAGCAAAATGGGTGCGCAACGATCTACTTCGCTGTCCAAAAAGACGGGAAATAAGCTCTACCGCCAATCGCTATATGTCAAACAGAAACGAGAGCGTGAAAAGGAAAAGCGCGAGGCTCGATTTCGAAGAAAAAAGGAAGAAGATAGAGAGCCTGAACTAAGGGCTCAAAGAGTTGCGCGAAACCAGCCAGCGACCATTGACCGAAAACGAGTTTGGGACGATGTAGACGACGATGGACTAGGCGCAAGCGTCGACATGGAGCAGTTGCTCAAGAAGCGCCGTTTACAACAAGAAGAGGCTGAGGAAAGACTAGCTGCGGGTGTAGACGAAGAGTCTGGTCCTGAAAAGGACGACGATGAAGACAGTATGTTGGGTTCAGATGATGAAGAAGAATCCGACGAGGAAGCGGCAGCGAAGGCTCGCGCGAAGCAAGTCATTCGAGATGACAGTCTTGCCCCCTCAACCACTTCAACGAATCTTGACCTTACGCCGGAATCATTGGTATCTAAATTCCCGTCTCTCTTCTCTGACGACGGGCCTGCGGAACCTAAAGTCTTAGTTACCACTACTCTCAATTCCACTCTACACGACCAAGCGAGACTACTTTGCACCCTATTTCCTCATAGCACGTATATACCGCGGTCGGCGCATAAATACGGTCATAAATATAGCGTGAGGGAGATCTGTAAATTTGCAGGGAATAGGGGCTTTAGCTCTGTTATGATTCTCAGAGAGGACTTGAAAAAGCCAATAGGCTTGGACATTGTTCACCTACCGTCGGGACCGACATTTCACTTCAGTATCTCAAATTGGGTCGAAGGGAAGAAGCTGCCCGGCCATGGTAACCCGACAAATCACTATCCAGAACTTCTACTCAACAATTTCAAGACACCATTAGGTGTCCTCACTGCGCGGCTCTTCCAGTCGCTTTGGCCCAAGACCCCCGAACTGCAAGGACGTCAAGTAGTTACTTTACATAATCAACGTGATTATATCTTCTTGCGCAGGCATAGGTACATCTTTCGAGACAAGAGGGCGACAGAGAAAAGTGTGGTTGGCGCAGACGGGAAGGAGTTGAAGGGAGTAGAAAATATCCGAACTGGTAAGTCGACTAACTATTGCTTACTGCGTCTTTTACGAGTGGCTGCTAATTTCTTACCTTTATAGGTCTTCAAGAGCTAGGTCCGAGAGCAACGCTTAAGCTTAGGCGCATTGACAAGGGGATTGGTCGGGCTGGAAGCGAAGGAGATGACGCTATACAATGGGAATGGAAGGCGAAGATGGAAAAGCAACGAACTAGATTTAATCTCTAAGTCCTTGAGGCTTACTTTGTTTGTCATATGCAAGCATAAGCCATGAGAGTAATTTTATATACCCATGCATCAGCTCATATTTAAGCCTTGTTAGCATTACGTGCAGCCAGCTTGTTCAAATGTTGCTCTTACATGTAACCATTGATGCATTGGAAGGACATGGCCTAAAGTTAACGTTCAACGGTCTTACAGGGTTAGTGATAGGTGTGATACGTTAGGTAACTACTTTGCTGTCGGTATCCGGCATTCAGCATCTGGCATAAGAGATAAGATTATCTACCTACATGTACATGTAGGTATGTACTTAGGTTAGGTACACAAGACGGGCCCAATTACGGAGGTACCTGGTGGTGTTAGGCAGCGCGGGGGAGCCACTTGGCGATCATTTTACATTGAATTGTGGCTTGTAAGGGTCATACAGCTGACAGGGTCCTTATGTATTAACTTACCTCCCTGCTTCCCCCGTGACATCTTGCGGATGACCTATTCAACCATTTCACCTCCAATCCATTTATTGCGCCTTATCGCTAGGTCATCATTGCTACGTATTCGACAGCAATGTAAACTGTAAATACGATCTTTTTGAGGTAGCACCTTTACTACCTACGTCTGCTCCGTCTTGGCCGTGTTTGTTTGCTTTAGAAGTTTCTTAGGTGTAATCATAGTCGTATCGGGCGTACTACAACGACATCACGTCTAACTCGCCATGGACCGGCTTCGTACATTATTCCGGAAGAGAGAGGATGAACAAGAGTACCAACCTTTGAACGAGGAATCGCAAACGTTCGAGGAGCCTCCCGAGCGCACCGAGAGCGATGGTATCCCTTTCTCATGGGTGGAGTATAGCATCTTTGGATTGCTGGGTGTCGCGATGCTATGGGCTTGGTATGCAATACTTTCTACACGGATTTGTTCTCAGTAACGAAGATGACATAGCTAATATAGAACTTGGAAAAGGAATATGTTTCTTGCCGCAGCACCCTACTTCCAACTCCGCTTTCAAGATGACGACTGGATTCTCGACAACTTCCAGTCAGCGATCATATCCGTCTCGACATTAGGAAACCTGGGGTCGATGCTCGTATTAACCAACATACAATCCACGGCATCATATCCATTCCGAATAAACTTAGCCCTATATATAAACGTCGTCATATTTAGTTTACTGACGGCCTCGACTGCGACATTCCTCGATTCCTCACCGTCAACGTATCTTGTATTTCTATTGGTAATGGTAGCACTTACGGCATGGGCAGCAGGACTAATACAGAATGGCGCATTCGCGTTCGCTGCAAGCTTTGGGAGACCTGAATACATGCAAGCGATCATGGCCGGGCAGGGCGTAGCAGGTGTACTCCCGTCGCTTGTTCAAGTCATTTCGGTCCTCGTTGCACCACCAGCCAACACATCTTCCAGTGTCAGAGAAGAGGCTTCTCCGGGTAATGGAAAAGCAGCATTTATCTACTTCCTTACCGCGGTAATAGTATCTATCGTAGCGCTTGTGGCTTTTATACCGCTAGTTAACCGTCATAACCGTATTATCGAGAATCGGATAATGGAGCAAATGGCCACGTCGGTGACGAGCATCGAGTCGGCCGAACGTGCAGCGCGGAAAGTCGTCAGCATGCCGAAGTTGTTCAAAAAGCTCCACTGGCTCGCAGGCGGAGTATTCATGTGCTTCGCCATCGCTATGTTCTTCCCCGTGTTCACACCTAAGATTTTATCTGTGACACCGCCGGATGAAGCGAGCCTAATACTACAGCCTGCCGCATTCATCCCACTGGGTTTCTTCTTCTGGAACCTTGGCGACCTTGGAGGGAGAACGAGTTCGCTTTTCCTGCCACTCCGAGATCGGCCAGCATTGTTATTCGTAGTGAGCATTGCGCGGTTGATATTCCTTCCACTTTATGCTCTATGCAACCTGCACGGTAAAGGGGCTGTTATTAATAGTGACGTATTTTACCTCCTGTTGGTGCAATTCCCCTATGGTTTCACGACTGGTTGGCTTGGATCAAATTGCATGATGGCGGCCGGTGAGTGGGTTGAGGAAGGAGAAAGAGAGGCTTCTGGAGGGTTCATGGGATTGTCTCTTGTGGCTGGTTTAGCATTTGGCAGTCTGCTGAGCTTCACTGCCGCTGGGATATGAGGAGGGGTGGTGGTGGTGGCCAAACAGCATGAAAAATAACACCTCAAAGGATATAAGAGAAAGGATCATGATCATTATCAGGCGTTTTATACATTAATTACGCATACATACATGTAAGTAGTATTCAGGCATGAGTGTATGGTTACCAATAGATCTTACACAATCGATCTTACCTCAGTTATTAGTATCATTAGCATTGTTTAACATCGTTAGCATCGTTACTTATCATAAAAGTCCTTCTTATTTGCTTACGGTAGCAGCCCCGACTATGAGACTTGTCATGTACCTAAGGAACGCCTTTCCAGGTTGGTTATAGGCAGATACCCGAGTGGGTGGATATTAGATCGCCGTGCATGTGCAAACCGACGAATAAACGAGGCCGGCATAATCCCTAGCGATGATCCGTTTGTCATTAGTTTGGTACTGGGTACTTTGAACCTTGTTTTAGCTGGGCCGGGCTGGCAGGAACTGGCAGGACTGGCTTAACCTTGCTACCTTGCTACTATGGCTGTATGGTAAACCTTGCTAAACTATTTACAGGCTTTAATTTAATCTCGATCATGTCGGTCACACGGAACATACCTTACCTGCACCTATTTCTGCAGCTATCTCTGCGCTCATCTGCAACTTCTCTACATTACATACCTACGCACCTACTTACATACCTATTGTACATGTAGCATTCCTAGCATATGAAAGATTATAGGTAGGCCCATAGATGGTCCACTACCACCCTCACCCCCCATAGCCATAGCCCATACCATCTAATGTAGCTCGTAACCCATACAAATAATATTAGCTTTCTTATTCGACCGGCTTTTCGAACCGCCGGCCTTTCTCCTTACTATATACCTAACTACTTAATGTACTAAATTTAGTTATTTCTCTTTTTTTCTTAGTAGCTTTTTTAGTTCAAGGAGGGCTTCGTCTTCTTCATAACTGCGCCACTTATGGCTCCAGCTCGGCTGCCCGCAGCCGCACCTGGACAACCAAAGGCGGCCCTATTTTTTTTTAAGTCCCCAAAGTCTTAAGTCTTTTCCCCCCCAGCTGTTCCCCAGCGGCAGTTTAAGGCTCAACGTCATAAAATGGAGTCTAGTTCCAGATCTAGTTCTCCATTCCCCTTTTCGAGTTCGTCTCGAATACCGTTCGACTTTTAGGGAGGGTCTTTAGGTCGGTTTCTTCTTCCTCTTCTCTCTTCACCTACTTGGAAAGGCCTAATCGTATAAGTTTCTTATAATTCTACCTGTCCCCGGTTTCTCTGATCTACCTTATAGGTAGTCACTAATATAATATTTCCTTGTCACTCATGAGTCCTTCGTTTAAACCCGTTTAATCATTCAACTGCATAACTCAGCTACCTAATAAGGGAGTGGTCAGGTGTTATCAACTGGGGGGGTCGTTTTCATCTCATCTATGAGAGTTTAATATTTAAGTTTCCGCCATAGAAGACAAAGAGAAGCAGTCTGGCCATTGTTACAGTCTCTTACTATCACTACAACTTTTTCCTATATGCGCTTCTTCTCAGACTCGATCTCTTCCAACTCTTCTCGTGGTTCTACATCAACAGCTTAAGATCGAAAAGTGTTCATCATGAGGCCTCTAAAAGACGTTTGGACTGAGCTCTCCAAGCCTCTCCCCGCAGGATTAGGCGCCAAACACATCGGCCTCACATCCAAAGAGTTATTAGAGCTGAGCTATATTCTTCACCGGTCTGAATTCACTCATCTCGCCGAGGGTCGTGCCAATGCCGTCTTCAGCATCAGAGAGCCAAAGGATCCAACGGTTCCCTCGGGGTTCTTCCGAGGAACCCTATTGCGTGTGCCCAAAGCCACCCCCGATGTCACGCCGTGCGACTACGAAACCCTTCAGGACTTTCAAGAGAAATTCGTCGACGTTCACGTCGGACGGCAGCATATCGTTCCCCAGATTCTCATTCAAATCCCCCAAGCTGTAGCAGATGCTCTTAACTTTAAGCGTGATAACGCACTCCGAGCTAAGGGGGTCAGGGGTGACCAGAGCACTATCCAAGCTGGATATGCCATGCTGGTGGAAGATATGGGCTCATCTCCAGATTATATAGCTCTGGAGTTCAAGCCAAAGTGGCTGGCCCAAGCCCCAATGGCCCCCAAAGACGCGACTCGCTGTCGAACTTGTGCGAGGGAGGCCCTACGCAATGGGAAGTTGAAAAAACGAGGATATAAGATATCTACACCCGTGTGCCCCCTTGGGTTACTACACCAGGATGACGCCGTAGTAATGAGTACTATCGACCGACTTGCACCTGACTGGAGTGAGCGAGACCGGGTACGGCTGGCCGAGGCCCTTAGAGAGAGTGGCGTCTTAGAGCGGCTGAGAGACCTTCAAGAGGAGGGAGATTCTGGAGATGCGCTATTCACTAGACCTTCAGATGCTAATTTTGGCCTGTCGATGACGTTACGAGACTGTTCTTGCTTCGTCCGGATGCCTATCAAGGAGGGCGAGCCCGTTATCATCAAGCTCGCCGACGTAGACAAGAAGAACTGGCTTCAGAAGCAGTCATACTGGCAAAAACGCCACGACGACCTCGTCATGGGTGGGTGGTACGACGGAAGCGAGAGCCCGCCGATTGAAACTGCCTGCGTCCTACGACTTGAATACTGTCTCAAACGAGGTCTCGAAATTCCGCCGGCATTTCGGGCGAGGCTGAAGCGTTGAAGAGCTTTTGCTTAGAAATCAGGTGTGGTTACGCTGCATTTGGAGGGTTTCCCTATATGTCACGGGTTTCTGCTTTTGATTTTGATTTTTCTTCTTTCTTCTCTTCTATGCAATGTTTTACGGTTATGAGAAGATGATAATCAAATACTACGAGTAATCATACAGGGGGCCAAAAAAAGGGGGGGTTGGGGGAGCATCTGGTTGGATGGGTGGCACGCCGTTGTTACACATGATTATTATAGATAGGGTTTTTGGTCGCAAGGCCTTGAGTTGGTGGAAGTGTTTCTTTTTTTTCTTCGTCTTCCCCTTTTTGTCGATGCATAGTTTCTTCTCTATGCTCGAATATAGCCGTACATAAAATATAATAAGGGGGTTTAAGTAAACGGGGAAAAGTAATATATACTATAATACACGACATAATATAACGTTCATCCTGCATGTAATCACGGCTTAACTGATGACTTATATGATTTGTCGACTTGTCGCATAGTTATATCAAAATGAATAGTGTTTTAATGTTTTAGATTATTACTGGACAATGTCTTACTATACTCCTTACATACGTAGGTACCCTTGCGGTTTCGGACGCCCGAAGGCGGCAAGACATATAGAAACAATATGTAAGCGGTATCCCGACCGTTGTGGCTGAAGATATCATGTAACTAAGGTAGAGAATACATCTTATATCAATTCTCAAGTTACACGCACATTCTACATTAAGACGAATTAAGTCAGAAATATTGTCTCTCAGCATTGAAGTCTCGTACAACGTGGAACATGGAAACCACATATCATATTTTCCTCGGTGAGAATGGGTGAAGAAGAAACGCAAACACGGATTGGACGGATTATACAAAATTACCTACACGATAGTTGGATCTAATATAGTCCGGGTAGATGGAGAACGGGGACGAGACGATAGGTTTAAGCCGGTTAGGATCTAATTAACCCGTCAAACAGCAGCCGGCGTCAACTCTAGACCCGAACTTTAGACCCGAGGGAGAGGTTGGCAGATAGGGCAGTAGGGACAAGTAGGGGCAAGTTTCCCTTTAGGTCCCTTGCCCTAAGTGGTAAAGTTCTAGTGCATGTCGCTGCTCGCGTGCTCATCCCCTCTTGACATGGCAAGCGCTGGTAGGAACAAGGGCTAGGTTAGTTAACATTATAGGGAATAGCTAGTAATGCACTTACGTACCTGACGCACCTATGTGGTGGCGTTACGGGCTGTACGAGCTGTACGTTTTGGTTAATGCAACCGGCCATGTCAATCATATGTAACCACTTCTGCCACTTGAATAGTCAGTTGGAAGGCACACGGACCACCTGAACATGTGCACATGCCCCATGTCCCCCATGTCCCCCCAGGCCCAGATGCATTACAACAAATGCATTACAGCAGCAAGCGCATTACAACATAGCATTTTCCTCATCTGCCCAAGTGGCCAAGCAAAAATACCCAGACTGGAAAGCCAGTGAATGGTTGGCCGAGCTTGGGCTAGTGCGGACGAGCATAAACCGCTCCCAGATAGCGCGTTTTCTCCGCAGGACCCGTATTATTCTCTTCGGGAACCAACCAGGACCTGGGTCCAGGTCCGTCAGGCACGAATAATTGGAGTGGGAAGGGGGAAAAAAAAGAGGGAAAAAATTATTCGCGCTATCTCATTTTACTCCATTCATCGTTCATCGTTCATAAAGCTTGCATCGGGTCGCAGCGCATAGCGTCATATTCCTGCACAAATCCCTTGGAAAAAAAAAAAATCCCCTACGACTATGAATCTTCCAATTATTTCCAATCCATCTTTCTATGTAAATTAAATCCGGCCATACAAATCCCCATACCAACCCGTAAATCCGTATAGACCTAAAAGCTCCAAGCCTCTAACGAACCTTTTTACAAGAAAAGAATAAAAAAAACCCACTTCATCCATTCTAATCCACATAGCATCGTCCTATCATACGATATCCTAACCCTGCCGCCTACAACCGCCTACTGCCGTCAAAACTTTGACCGCACAACGATCAGCCATTGTCTCGTTGTTTTATTTTTGTGGTCCGATCAACTCTTCCCCCCCGGCCGGCCGCCACCACGACCGACACACCGACTTACATTGTATTTTAGTCCCATCCTAATCCAACACCGCTCGTTTTCCTCCCCTGTACCCTATCAACCACCCGACCGCTCCTCTGCATTTACATGCTACGATGCGAATCTACTAAATGCTTCACTCGCCATGGCCTTCAACTTCAACTGGTCGCCGCTCACCGCCGACGCCGAGTTCTATAAGCGAGCCCAGGAGCTCCTCACGGACGCACTCAATAAATCTCCGAAGCCTCCCATAATCGTCGATGATATCCTCGTCACCGAGTTCAACCTCGGCTCCGTACCGCCGGATCTGGAGATCCTGGAGATTGGGGATTTGGCTGAGGATAGGTTTCGCGGCATCTTCAAGATGTGCTACTCGGGTGACGCATTTTTGACGTTGCGGACAAGAGTTCAAGTAGGTGCTATAAAGCTTTTCTTCTTCTTTTTTATAGCTATTTTATTTTATTTTATTGCTGTTGATATCGCGGAGAAAGAGGGGTTGGGCAAACGAAAGTCGTTAATAGGGTCCCACTCATTCTCTTGGAGATTTTTTTTTATACTACAATTTTATATCAAAGCTTCGTCAAGGCGTTGCGAAGCTCTTCCTATAACCTTGTTACGTCGATGGCTTCGTCCCATAAAGCAAAGTTGCTTCCGAAGTCGCACAAACATTTTCACACAAACACTTTTTTTTTTTTCCCCTTCCAACTCACAAAAGCTTTCCTACTTCTTCCAAAAACCCCTTTCCATTGTTTGAAAATACGCGGAACCATGAGACCCCTTCCGCATTTTTTTTTTTCGCGTCTGTGGAGCTCGTACAGGTTATTGCATGAAATCTTTGTAATTAAGGGTACCAGGGTTCGCGTCGTTTTCTTTCGGAGATTTTTTTTTCTTGAGCTTCCCCAATTACCAAGCCTTAGGGCTCGTGCGTCATAAGCATATGATAGCTAATATCACAAACAGGCAAATCCCTTGAATACGTATCTATCAGCCAAGCCGACCTTCACGTCGCCCCAACCCTTAGCGGCTGCGTCAAGTCTGACAATACCTTTATCTATTACCTTGTCTGAGATTAAGCTATCCGCTTTCATTATTTTGGTTTTTTCAAAGCAAAAAGGTCTCACTTTGGTCTTTCGAAATGATCCCCTTGAATCACTTAAGGTCTCTTCGACCTTTGACTCAATCCAATTCGTTCGAGACTACCTTCAGAGAACCATTGAAGGAAAGTTGAGGACTTTGATGATGGATGAGTTACCAGCTATTATCCATAAGCTCTCTCTACGGCTTTGGTGTCCTGACCAATTACCGAGAGAAGAGGTCGTGCCGAAGGAAGAGGCCGAAGACGAAGCTGTCATTGACCCCTTTACCAATTTACCTGCAGAAGCAGTTGACTCAAATGGACACGTGCTTGATCCTAGTGAGATTGCGTCGATATCTATGGATGGTGGTCCGGAAATGCAGTCGCTCTTCTCTCAGAAGAACTTATTGAGATTAGCGGCCCTTACCGACTCTCATCGGACATTGTCGCTTTTCACACCTGGAATTCGTGATGCGCTGTTCAGAGCTTGGGCTGGGTCAATGGACCGAAGTGAGACTGGTTACTCAACGCCGAACCCCACGATGCCTAGTTTAATGCGAACACAATCAGTGCAAGGAAGTAGTACAACTTACACGTTTACTGATTCGAGCAGCGTGGATCAAGGCGGTATACCCTCCCGGCCGTCATTAACAAGCCTTCACTCGGCCACCACCGGGCTGGCTCTTGGCGCTGGGCGGCATTCAAGAAGCTCACGCAAGAAGAAGACTCGTGTGGTTAACTTGCGCCGTAGTAGAGCAGGGGATGAAACAAGTACCGAAACCAGTGGGTCACTTTCGGATACTACGTCCGTTGCTGGTCCATTCTCGGAGCCTATCCTACCGACTTCAATACCAGAAGATCCCGAGGAAGAGCCAGCAGATGAGGAACCATTTTCAGGTAATGTTCGATTCAGGTCCGAGAAGGAAGTACCATCTCGTCCGCCTTTGAATATGGATATGTTCAAGGATCCAGCCGTCACTGAGGACGTTTCCGTAGAATCGGCAGAGAACGAGTCAGTAGCAAACAATGCGAGTACTACTCCAGTTCGACGCCAGGAGAAGATTTTAGAAGCACTCGCTTCGTCTTCCAGGATCCCGTTTAACATTGACCGTCGTCGGCCAATGAGCGCCGACTCCTCATCAGTGATCCTCGAGCAGGCTTGGATCATGAAAATGGCAGGCGAGATCGCGCGTCGCGTATACGACGAGAAGCAGCGAAACGAGAACTTTTGGGCGGAGCGAGAAGACACTCCGCCTCCCGCATATCAAGCGACGCAATAAAGCTGTCGCATAGAAAACCCAGCATTGCAATCATTTTTGAGAAAAATTTTCGTTTGTCTATACACAAGCACAGTAGACTGTAAATACGGCATATGGCGTTATGACAAGGCATTACGGCAGGGAAGGCCCTGGCGGTGGAGATATCCGAATGTCCTAATGTTTATTGAGCAGCGGTTTTTGCAGCAGAGGCGTTTTTAGGCGAACAGGTCTACAAAAAAGAAGATGGGATATTGATTAAACTAAGACTTGTTTTTTGAAGGAAAGATTGTCTTGGTCTAACTGTCGAGCCACGAGATTGGTCGCTCGGATGAGAAAGAGTAGCATCAGCTACCTACACATAACAATTTTCGATACAGCAAGCAAGCAAGCAAAGCTACTTTTTGAACAACAAAATTCTCTTATGTCAGCATTAGGATTGCGCCCCCTAGAGGCCGCGCGGAATGGAAAGGGACAGACAGGGCTTGTCTTTGAGGAAAAGGGAGGGGTTTTAAGGGATCAGGGAAACCCTAGGGAAGGAATATCTAGGGCTTAAAGGTTTTAAAGTTAGAGCGTGCTGGTACATAAGGGGTCTCCCGGGTACGGGCTCTGGCTTAGCTGCTAGCTGCTAGCTGCTAGCTAGATGATGTATCATGGAGACTCGCTCGAGGCTGGAGTCCTCTTGAGAGAAATACTCCAATCTGATATAAAGTAAAAAGATCATATTATGAGCAAGTTCGTGGTTCTTCGTACCTATGTATAACGTGAATGTGGATGTTACTTGTTGTAGTAAAGAAGTAAATAAGTGGTATAACTAATAGGATAAATCTATGGCGAGTTCCACGGGCGACTTATAAGATTTACCGTCAGTAACTACGGTAGAAGACGATAGGAATGGCTCTAAGTTTTTATTATTTTGTTTTCATAATAGGTAATATGAATGCTACCTAAGTGTGTGTTTTATATACCTAGGTAGTTATATGGATTAATGCTGAGGAGTGCACATGTACCCTCTATAAGTTCGCATCTGGCTTGGTTCAGAAAACAGCATGTCCTCTTCTATACATTTGAATACTCTCTGCTACCCCATTCCTGCCACCCGCCCCCAATCTATTGAAATAGTAATGGTAGGTGGTTATGTTGGTATAGGCTTTCGTATTTGCTCGTAATGTCGTACGTGCGGCGTGCTGTACTTGAATACGCAGACGTGTAGCTGAAAGCCAGATAACTATAAACCTAGCGTCGGAGTGTCGTTTCCCCCTTTCCCCTTCCCCTTCCCCTTCCCCTTCCCCTCCTTCTCCCATCTATGACGTTGACTCCGAAAACTGGGTATTCATAGAGCCCCAAGTCATTACTCTCGAGGGGTATATATTCAGTGTATTCCCAAGCCGTTCACGATGTTCTCTTACGCGGCACCACGCGGTGACCACACGTGAGCTTTTTGGGGTCCCTCTGGGGAGCCTTCAAGCCATGAACGTGTGTCTCGGTGCCAGTCCGCTTATTCTTATTCTTATCCTTCTCGTCCTTATCCGTGTTGCATCTTCTTTTTCTTCCTCGTAGTCTTCATCCATCTACGGATCTGTGATTCTCGTATTCTTTTTGTGGTTTCGCCTGCCGCTAGCCCGGGCACCTCTCCTAGGCGCACCCTACGCGCCGGAGGCGGCCGCTGCTGCTGATGCCTTCTTCAGGGCCGCGAGCTCGGCCTCCTTAGCCTTGACCGACTTGGTCATCTCCAGCACCATCTGGTGCACCTTCTCCTCGGCCTCCTTGAGCCGCTTGATCTCCAGCTGCTCTGTCTCGCGGCTAAACGGCTGGCCCGGACGGTTGGTAAGCGGAATCATGGCGCTGCGTTCTTTGACCTCGCTGCCGCCGTTGCTGTTATCCCCAGATTGCTGCTGCGCTGTGTTCTTGCCCTTTCCCTTGCCGCCCTTGCCGCCTGCGGGAGCGTTCTTATCGCGCGCGCCGGTCGTCAGGATCTTGTAGAAGTCCTCGAACGGCTCGTTGAACAGCTGCTCCTCGTACACCCAAGCGACGACCTCGCCGCCATTACGCATAGCCTCCTTCTCGGCCTCGGTGCGGCCGTACGGGTGCAGTCTCAAATGGTGGTACAGCGTCTGGGGCTTCTCGCTGCTTCGGCTATCGTAATACAGCCTGATCGTGATCTCGAACTCGCCCCAGCCCGTCTCGTTGACGACGAAGGCCTTCTGCCGCTGAGCCGGGGGCTTCCCCTCGTTCTCCTTCATGATGGTCTCGGCGTCGATGGTCCGCAGGTGGTTCGGGATGGACTCGTGCAGCTTGAACTGCACGCGCCGCAGCCAGTAGAATATGTCGGTGTCGTCGACGCCCTTGACGAAGACCTGCCACGAGTGCGTGTGGTCCGCGGGCACGCCGGCGGGGCGCGGGTTGTCGGTGTCGTTGAAGGGACGCGCCGTGGTGCCGTAGATGAAGGGTCGGTAGATCTGCACGCCTTTGACGCGCTTGCCGGCGGGTGGTGCCATGGCTTGGCCGTGGTGGCGATTCGTAGATGTACGATAATGAATGTTGACCCGTATTCTAGGGATTATATGGTTTAGGTATGGTTTAAATATTATATTACAATTAGTCGCAGTAGTAAAGTTAGGTAAGGTAGGTACAGATCCTGCGAGAAATAACCAGTGGTAACGACACCAATTGATTACTTTTACGTATGCAACTCCCTTTTGCAACTGCTACTTGTAGGTTCATATAACGATAACGATAAGAGATGGCAAAGGCAAGATCGATTTCTCCTGCAGCTCTCAAAGCTAAGAACCGTGTACTTCAAAGTTCATAGCGCTATCTTATCGATAATGCAACCTACCCGCATCCACTAAGAAATAATTGACTCTAGGGCACGGACCACAATGACTCAACTAGGTACACTATATCTGCCATAACCTACCTACACTACATCCGTACCATCGAAGCTCAAGCTTGTATTGCTCTAGGGGAAACCTTATAAGAGTACAGCTAAACAAAAGTCAATTATATCGTAACACTAAATCAATGACATTGGAAATATAGTTTTAACGACCAATTAACTCTACTCATGAAATATTTCCTTACAATCTTTAAATAGGTAAACCTATGGTCCAAGTTGCGAAACAGACGTCATTGTCGAGCTTAGTTCACTCATTATGTCTGCTAAGAGGCTCATAGTCTGTGGTGGCAACGGGTTCCTCGGCTCCAGAATATGCAAATACGCAGTGAGTAGGGGGTGGGATGTAACATCTATCAGGTACGCCCACGTTACACATATTTCTAAATATATTTCTCAATATCAGTTTCATTATTCATATGTGAAATACCTCGCTAACTAGCTTCAAGTCGTTCGGGTGAACCCAAATGGAACACAGTTACGGCATCAGATAAACCGCCCCAATGGGCCAGTAAAGTAACCTGGGAACGAGCCGACATCCTGCGTCCAGTAACATATGCTCCGCTTCTCAAGGGCGCCGACTATGTCGTCCACAGCCTCGGCATTCTACTAGAAGCCGACTACAAGGGCGTGCTGCGCGGCCAGGAATCGCCTATTCAGGGTTTACGCAAGGCTTTCTCGGCCACCCCGCGGCCCGGGAACCCGCTGGAGCGTAAGGTGCCGGACGGCAGTGACCAGGACATCCGGCCGCCCGAGACGAAGGACCAGCTCACGTACGAGAACATGAACCGCGACAGTGCCATCATGTTGGCTAAAGAAGCTGCGCGCGAGAATATCGCCGCTTTCTCGTACATATCGGCGGCTGGCGGTGCCCCTGTGCTGCCTCAAAGGTACATACAGACCAAGCGGGAGGCTGAAAGTACGATAGCCAAAGAGTTCCCGCGCATGCGGTCCGTTTTCATTCGCGCGCCCTTCTTATACGACAGCTCGCGACCCATCACAGTCGCAATGGCCGGTATGACAGGAGTGGGTGCTGCATTCAACACCATCACAGGCGGGGTCCTAGGCGGGCTTATGGGTGCCGCCGGTGTCAAGCCCTTGAAGGTAGACATCGTGGCCGAGGCTGTCGTCGAAGCATTGGGAGATGACTCGATCAAGGGCCCCGTGGAAGTCCCGAAAATCGAGGAGCTAGCTAACAAGTCGTGGAGAAAGACGATGCTCTGAAAACGTCGAATGAGCTTTGTGTGTTGTATTAATGCACGCCTATAAACTGTATTATAGTTGTCCAACGCCCTCACCACCCAACCGAAATATGCTACCAGCGTAATCTAATCGCGTACCGGTATGGCCAGTTTGGTCATGCTTGTGTAAACGCCGCCAATATAGTAAAAATAACCATCCTCTCCTCAAATCATAGTTCCACGCTCGAAGCTGTCCCTGATCTCCGCCGTGTACTTGTTGTAGAATCTTGCTAGCTTCTGGTTGAACTGCTTGTTCTTCTCGTTGATGTACGTCACGTCGCCATCGTCGCCGTTCTGCGCCATCCTCTCGCGTCTCTTGCGCATTCTAACGTCCTCGGCCTTCTGTAAATCGCCCACTAATCTATCGACGGCCGCCTTGTCGGGTTTATTCTCCGCGAAGGAGGTCGAATCGGCAGTCGAGTAGAAGCTTCCGTCCTTGTCGACGGCGATTAATTCGCCATCTTCGGTCTCGATGATTTCAAGGCCACCGGACGCGGCAGCCTTCTCGATAGCAGCCATCTTATCCTTCTCGTAGCGCTCAAGATCGGGAGCCAGGTCGCGTACTTGGCGTTTGTAGACCTTGTTGCTTTCCTGACGGTAGTCCTGGAAGGCGTTGTTGTCGCGATGAGCGGCCTTCTTCTTCATGCGCTTATCCCAACGCTCGCTCTCCTCCGCAGTCCAGTCCCAAGCTCGCTTCCGCTCGAAGTCCTCTCCCGCCTCCTCCGTCTCGGCCTTTAGTAGTTTGTGCGTAGCAATGTCGCGGCGACGATTCAGTGCTACAAGCGCTGAGGGATCGGTAGCAAGACGCTGAGATTCCTTAGTGGTTTCGGCGAGGTTCTGGTCTGAAGACACCTTTGCGCGAGCCTGTAGAGCGCGAAAACGTGCCATCCGCTCCTTTGCTTTCTCGGCAGCATCCACGGCTGAACTGGCTTCCGCTGTTGTTGTAGTCGATGATGTTGTGGTAGTAGTGGTAGTTGTTGTTGCACTCTCCTCTAGTGGTGTCGAATCGGTCGGCTTTTCTGGTTGTTCCTCTTGGGGCTTCTCCTCGTTGGTTGACGAAGTCTGTTCGACAACTTCTGCCGCCGGGGGGGTTTCAACTTTAGCAGCCGCCTTAGCAGCCCTAGCAGCCGCGGCAGTCTTCCTCTTCTTCGCAGGAGGCATAGTTGATGGAAGTGGTGGGGGACCCAAGTCGCGGAGGTATAATTTCAAAAATAATAGGGTAGCTTATTGATGATGTTTGAATCGCCTGGGCAGTTGATGGGAAGCGTATTAAATTGGCAAGACTGTATGATGCAGCTGGCAACGGAGCCCTTGTTGCGTAAGAAAAACCGGGCAGCTGCGCAGTTATTTTATTGTGGACACGGCAATACGGATTATCTAAGGGCCGTTTTTCGACCTTTGAAGATATTGTACCCAAGTACGTACCTACCAAGGAATTCACCTAACGCCAGGGACCGTGCTAATTTGCTTGCTAGTTTGCCTTAGACTTTTACCCCAGAATCCGGGGTATCTCACTAATTGCTCTTGTCAAATTTAATGTGGAGAATACTTGGAGTTCGAACAAGGACAAGGTTTGTATTTTCCTCCCTCTCTTCAAAATGCGTCCGCGATATTGCGACCCCGCTACAACGAGGTTTTACACTCGACGTTTATATAACATTTTATTTGACATGGAACAGCATCTGTAGATGCTATAATACTGGTTTCATCTGAAAATGTTACTATCCTATAATTATATACTGCCACCCTCCTCGAAATGCCACGAGTCCGCGTGCGTCGGTTACCAGGTGTCTCGAAGGTATTCTCTCTTTGGCCTAAGGAGGAGTCTCTTCTAAAACGACAGCAAAATAAAAATATTATACCAGCCGAGGTGTCTGACTTAGTACTCGATCTCGATTCTGAGAATAGCCCTTATGTCCGCCCCTATGATCCAGATGTTGATGGCACACCGGTATCTCCCAAACAACAGAGGTGGAATGAGCTCAAATCCGTCCGGAAACTGGTCGCTGGGCAAGATGCACTCTCCAAGAAGTATCAGGAACAAGCCACGAATACTGCGTCAAGAAAGTTCAATATCTGGCGAATAACTAATTACGATATACTTTTCTTCGCACTCCGCGGCCCACTCGCAAAAAAACAAAGTCATTATGAGAAATACGTTATGAATAAAACAAGTATTCTCTTCGATCAAAACGGGATACCATACAACGTACTCAATAGCACGTCCAAGACTATTGCATACATGCTTCACCGGCAAAAAGTTTCCAATCGTTGGGAACCAACTCGAGACGATCTGGATCAGTTCCAGAGAGCAGTCAAGGCACACGATAGTCTCTTTGCAATAGACAGGCTTATTACGGGCGTTATCGGAACCCCTACAGGCCGCTGGCTCATTGCGAATAGCGCTCATGTCATTGGAAGAGCATGCGGGAGCATACTCTGGAAAGTATCGCCGAAAGAAATGCTTTCGTTTCTTAATAATTTGATAATTCTCCTGCAGGAAGAGGAGGCAGACATTCCGCCCATCTTGCTCCTGTGCGCTATTTCCGTTTCGATACAAAGCGGCGTCTTCGAGACGGCTCAGAAGTATATAGGAATGACTCGACACAGAAGCGTCACCCCAAACAGCACTCAGGTGAACTCCATTCTCGGGAGCTTGGAGAAATTAATAACTTCATATGCTGCGGATATTAAGTCTCATACCCGGGGAGATCCTACGTATCCTCTGTTAGCGATCTACAGCTTTCTAACAGGCCGGGTAATGGGAGAAAAGGAATGGCAGCCGTCGCTATGGGACTTTATAAGCGATGGAACCATGTGGAAAGCCTGTCACGAACGATACCTCTCTTGTCTTGCCCGCCTAGGAGCGTTCCGAGCAATGTGGCACGTCTGGCGAATGCATCCTAAAAGGCTAATGGAAGACGCGTCTAAAGCCGAAGCCTTCGCCAAAGCTATCAATGGAGCGATGTCAGCCAACCCTCATCTTACCAAACTATCACTAGCTCCCAGCTTTACGCGTGTTGGCCCAACATACTCCGCCCATTTCCAACGCGAGATAATAGCCATTATAGAGTCGGCGAAAATCATTTTAACACCGCAACCCGAGAGTACAGATGTGCAAGAAGAAAGAGAGGGAGTTTCCCCAATCAGCAGCAAAGACATCGAAGTATGCTTTGAGAAGGGAGTGGGCGCTTCAATGGTATTTCTACAAAGTTTACTATCTAGTCGAATTCCCGCCGACGTCAATGATGCGGGTAATGATGCAGGCTCTTAACCTAGTTAGACCTGGTGAAGAATATCGGTAGAAGTTAGCTCCAACGCCAATAGAACTTAAAATAGAGGCCCATAAATTGTTCGTGGATCGTTGCAATACTACTAGAATAGTTATCCATCGAGACATTTTCAAATGTAACAATTGGAAAAGCTCATGTCGTTACAGATAGGCAGTATTCTATATAAATACATATCAGGCCTGGCAAACCGGTCCTTCATAGCGTGCCTTGGAGCTTAAATAGGAGTCTACGAGATGAAGCTAGTTGAATACAACTTCCTAGCACATGAGTATGATGAGAGTATATATTCGGACTAGTTTTACTTATCAACTTACACGAGGCAACTTTCTCATAGCTACGGAAGAAGCGATATAGCTCCAGTAAATGAACAACGTGGACCGGGGATCTTTGACTATAATCCTCTTCCATATAGATAGCCTACTACGCAGGTAGCTAAGAGCTGTAGCGTGAACCAGCAATACGGAACCAACGACATCTCTTGTCAGTATCAATGGGTAAAATATCACTGGTCAGCACGAACACGTCGTGTCTAATCATAGTATTCCGATATAACAACAACATATTGGCTAGCGAGTCCGAACTGGATATCAGTCGCTCCTCCTCCCGTACACGTACGAGTCGAGTCATCACTTGTGGATGTATGAGATACTCCGAATAAGACGCCCCGGAGTATTAATTTGTACGAGTGCATTAGTAAAGCGGCTCACTCCACGAGTAAGATAGCTAGCTCTTGGGAAGCCAATATCTGTCATATCTATCTATCTATCTATCTATCCTCAAAACACCATCATCATTCTATCTAACCTCCGGGCTACCCTATCTCCTATATCGTCCGTGACACTGCGCATATATCGCCTCACCTATATCATAATTATCCACCCGCCTGAAGCAACCTCCACCGGTCAAGCCCGCTCACCCCGCCCCATGTGCGATAATGCAGGATTCATCCTTCCCTTCTTAGCATCAGACGTAAGAGGAAGAAGTCTAGAGTGTTCCTTCTCGAACGCCACGAAACGGTGCCGAGACGGCCGGCGGATGACAACAAGAAATCCTCGGCCCGCACGTCCCTGAGAGCACACAGCCGAGAGGGAGGAGGCTAGGCCTCTCCTATTATCCTCTGCAATACGTGTTTCTTAGGATTTCGTACGACGATATTATTATTATTTTTTTTTTTTTCTAAAGGTATTCGCCTAACGTAGTGTACTTACGCCATGACCTATGGTACATCCCTCGGGACCTCCTTATTAACCATCAAGGTATACCGTGTGCTCTTCTCTTGCTTCGACTTCATTCCGCGAACGTCGAAAGAGCCAACTAATCCCACTAACTAGGGTTCTGCTATTCCACTTAACCACCCCCGGCCTGTGCGTTCTTGGGGCCAAAGTAGTTGTATGTAAATAGGGGTTTGAGGGCGGTGAAGAATGAGAAGATAATAACTACCTACCTACCCTACACACAACTCCAACTTGGTACAGTACGGTAACAGTACACACATGTTCCCAACTTTTAGTCCATCTGACTACGCAGAAAAGGTCGATCTATCTCGCCAGATCACCACGTTATATCGACCCAACAGGCAACTTGTCCACGCCGCGCCGCGAAACGGAGCTGTCGCCGTCCCCGCGCCGTACGTTCTTCTCCCCCCTTCTATCTACGTACAGTTCCCAGTAGGTTGTATGTAACGCCCTAGGTATGTATGTACGTATACGAACGGGATGCCACCCGACGAAGGAATCCCATTTGGCTTACCCGAGCCCACCCGTGCGGGATGCCGACGGCTATCGGACTAGGGGGATTTGAAATCCGGGGGAGCGTTGAAGGGGGGGAAGGGGGGGGGGCTTGTTGAAGCTACGACTAAACTAGTGTGTGCACTTAAGCAAGGAATATTGACAAACCCCTGTCTTCGATAGTTTCGATAGTTGGAAAAGCCGAAGAGGGGTCACGGAATTTCCCCATGTTTTTATTTCTGACCTGAGGTAGCTAAGTTAGTTATGCAGTATGTACGAACGTCATACTATACTCAGATAGGGACAGTTTGAAGACCCTTAGAGTCTTGCTCAATGTTGGTCTGCGGCGAGATCTAAGATAATGTACTAGTTGAGGTTGCGCCATGCCATGCTCGTAGCACGAGGTCGAACATGGTGCCCCGCAAATGTTTTGTCTCCGTGGTCCAGGGGGTGGATATCGTCGTCTCTAGTCGCTTCTGTATATACTTGCTAAGTCGCTTTGGGTACAGACTAGTAGTGGTACCATTGTGAAAACTGATATCGACTCTATTACCTAATTTGAAATATTCACGATATCTGATTTCATTTCCCTTGTGGCGGTGAGAAGGAAATAAGTATCTAAAGGTACCTACTCCCCTCAACGATCCATTCTTACGTGGACTACACATATTCGAGTTTCAAATACGAAAGAGAAAATATGACTTGTACGTAATAAGTATGCTTACACTATGCCCTTTTCCTGCCCTTTTCCGAGTCTGGGTCGTAGTAAGTATTGGCGAGATCTCGTACAATAGCTGGGTATGATGTCGAGATTATTCAATTGCAGTCCGACCCGATCTTTGAAACTCGCGTGACGCTTTTCCGCAATCGAGGGCCACGATGGCTGGATGGATACAACATCTTATACGCAAGGGGAAGATCGCCATTGTGCATATCGGCTCAAATGGTTAGTGATTAAGCTATTTTGCACAATATTCGACAATATTCGCCACTATCCTTGCGTAATTTGCCATGTCCGACTTGCCCAATTCGTCAGTTGCACCTCTTATGGCGTGTAAGACTTACACAATCGCTGTAAGCACCCGGCCGGTTTGTATTACACGCGCGCGCTTGCGAGCGGTGCATTCGTCAAATAAGTCTTAGATGAGGTCATTGCGACATCCTGGGCCCCGGGAACATATGTAGCTCGTTGGGGATGCCTTGAACATACATGCTATACATAGCGATCTTGTTACCTAAGCGATTGATTCTATTCCCGTGGTGGCCATCGATTCTGGGGAACGCGAATGAATTCTCCGATTGGAATGTAGATTAAAAGTCCGCTCTCCCCACCAGCGAATCATGTTAAAGAGATGAGGCTCAAGTTGGCGAGACTGTTAATTATCCTTCACGAAGAGACAAGTGATAACGAAAGATTGAAAGCATGATCAGGATAATGCGCCACTTGACCTACCCTCTCCTGCTTTATCATTTCCAATCCCCGGGCAGCTTTTCAAGGAGCTCGCCGGTTTTTGCATGCTTACACAAATAAGTGGCGTTAACCAGCCGTGCAAAAGGCGAGGAAAAGAAAACAAAAAAAAAAGTATCACTCAAAACCGGTCAAGTATTAGCTCGCTTGCGAATGCCTAGAGCTTATGTTGTATCGTAGCATGACGTCCACGAGGCAAATTCCTGCGGTGCGAGACTACTAATCAATCCAGTCAATGCAACAACCAGTAGGGACATATCAACAGTAATCGGCTCCGATCACGCTGATATGGACCTCGTCTTCTGCATCGCTGCTTATTGTGTCCGCTAGATGGATCTAGTTGATCTAGTTTCGGTCTAATATCTGACAGCTGAAAGATAGCTTTCCGAGAGATAACCTACGGCGCTAACAGATTCCCGGTTAACTCCTAGAGTAGATCATTTGTGGATGAGTCCATCGCAGCCTAGCCATGCTTGTAAATTTGGCTACCCGAGTTGATTGGTTTGCAAGCGCAATGGGAGATGGGACGCTTCGGCCTGTAGTGGTGTATGGATGTCCACGTCTAGGGTACCTGCAGAAATCTGGAAGAATCATGAGAGGCGACATGGGGCAAGCCCAATATGAAGGTGCATGCTATTGCAGAAGAAACAGTCTTATCGCGGTGTTCTTCCTGGTAGGTGTTTGGGATGAGGGTGCGTGTGAAAGGCTGTGCCGCGGCGGCGACGGCGATAGGTCAACGGGTTGGTTATCTCGCATGGGTAGAAAATTTTCTGGGTTACTATTATCGGATTCAAATTGCTTGCTTGACTCCACTATGAGCCTTGGATGGCCGAAGCTGACCGAACAACTGATAAGTCGTAGCCCTTTCACAAGAGATATAATCCATGTTTCTGCCTCTTTAGGACCACTAAGTGCCATCGTCATTGTGGCACTATTCAGGGAAGAGACGCCGTTGCTCGTAACCATACACATTGGGATATTATCCCGTCCAAGACCGTCGGTTAGACTCAGCCCTGGCGATCATTTCTGTTGTACAACACACTCCACAAACAGAACTGACACGTCTGTAATTGAGGCGTTTTTGGAGGGAATAAAGCCGGCCATTAAGTCCAAATAACCCAATAAGAAGTTGACGTCGCCGTAGCTTCCAAGCAGTTTAGATGTTCCGCATCAACCGCAATTTTGACGAGGCCTAGGACGGGACTTGCTAGAGCAATAAGTTCCTGAACACAGGAACCTATCGGTTGTGACACTCCACGTGGGGGATATTGATCCTCACCAGAATTGAGATCCTGTAAGTTCCGAAACGGGTAATCCGGGTGACGACCTACTGGGAGGTCAATATAAAACAGATGAATTCGTGGTGAGGAGACGAGACGCAGGAGTCGCAGGAATCGAAGCAGTCCTCGGCAACTCTAGCCAGACTATCTCCAGGCTATACCCAGGTTACCAGACCAGTCGCAAACCAGAAGTCGGGACTATCTGTTCTGTAGCTCCCTTGCGAGTTGTCGTGCCGGATGATGTAACGATGGATTGTTAGGTAGTATGTATGTACACATTGTATATGCAAGTCGCGGCGCCATGTCCGTCGGTAGAGTAGTAGTGAGAAGAGGCAAGCAACAATACCTACCTACATTACGATAAATGCCCTCTCTGTTTTGTCACCTGTAGATGAAGCACACATCACGCAGCCTACAAGGCTACACAACGTCTTTTGCCTTTCAGATAAACTGTAAATACGACGTGCAACCCTCTCCCCCGCGAGTTACACAAATTAAAATGGCAACCTGCAATTGCGGACGAAACGGGCAATGAGCCACTGTCGCATGTAGCACAACACAATGTCTTTAGTTTTGACGAGACACAGAAGAAGAGAAAAGAGGGTGCCAAGCAAGACAAGCACACAGGGCGCCAGGGGGCTCGAGAGCTTCCTCAAAGAGGGGTAACGAGATTTATCAGCTATCATTATAGATAGCCGAAGTTGAAACTAATCAATTAAACACGACGGAACGCTGTCGGAGGCTTGAAGATCTTCAGCGCTGGATCGGCAGTCATGTGCATTGGGACACTGGGGAGCGCATAGGAGCACATTGGGGATATGCCGGGGAAGGCATAAAGGCGAGAAAAAGGCGACGTCGGACAGCCTCAGACATAATTACTTGCCATACGGACTGTAACCCAAGTATATCACTGCAACAATGAAATATGAGAAATATGAGGAATAATAGATGACGATTTGTCCGAAGTGGCGTGTTAATGGGAATCACGCATCGAAAAGGTCAGAATCTCAAATCTTCGATATAACTTGTCTGTGTAGGAGTCTGGGTAGTAACTGGCAGAGTAGTAGAGCAGTAGAGTAGGTAGTTAATGTAAAATGGTAGAACAGCTGAACAGGTAGATGGGTTTGAAAGGCGGAGAAGGGGGAGGAGAAGGGATGTAGAATGTAAGGTAGAATGTAGGGTTGAATGTAGGGTAGAGTCCCGGATAACTGGAGACGTCAATTGCGGGCGGCAACACGGGAATCCGACATTAGGTAAGTTTGCCATGTATGGTTTCCCATGTATGATCCCATACAAGTTATGATTGGAAAGCTCAAGGCTACTCCAAGGACCGGAATGGAAGCTATTACCAACTATCCAGGTAGGTACATATCATATTCGTTGTACAACTGTGTATGTAGGTCGGGTACCATACTATGTACTATGTATGCTACATCAAAGTGTGAACTAATAGACTAATTATGTACCTACTAGTTAGCAGAACTAGTAAACTGCAACTAGTCTGCAACCCCTTACCTCCCCTTACCTCGGGGACGGTAGGATGCTATCGTACTCAACACTTACCTCCTACGGGGAAAAGCCGTAGCGGCGGGACTAACCTGATACAATGCATGTACAGCACCTAACAACCCACACCTAAGTACCCTTCCGGATGTTAGCCTAAGGGCTGCCAGGGCGAAGTTTAACTGGGCTCAGGGCCTAAAGGAAGAAAAAATTTAAGAGTAAGTTTCATGGGGTCCGGAACAATTTGCGCCTCTCGAAATCGACGAACTGGTACACGTGCGAATCCACCTCTTCAATTCTGAATAAAGAATTTGAAAAAAAACGTGCTTAAGATGATGGATGAGGTGAGCTGGTTTTGAAACAAGGTCGTCATTTTCTCGTACTAGATCCAGATCTTCTTTTCTTAGTGTAATCGTTAAATCCAAACACTCGGCTTAAGGTATTGGTGGTAATCTTATTCTTATTTTTTTTACTTTTCCTTTTTTTAGCCTCCGTGTGTTCGACTTCGTCATGGTCAATCCAAAAAATTCGGTTTAATATGTTACATGCAGCATAAACATACTAAAATAAACACCGACCTAGATTTTTTATAGGCTGCAAGTTGTATGTCTAGTATTGGACATGAGGTTAGGTATTGTAAGCACAGTGCCTGATGGAATATACCGACCAATCCTTTATCTGATCCGTAACCTGTTGTTTGGGTAGAAGACCCAGATAATGCGTACCTTGGATTTGTAACCTATGGCGTAGACCATAGACTGCCCGCTGCCCACTACCCCCCCTACCCATACCCTACGTAGCACCTAATCGCGACATATGATGGACAAATTTCGCCGAATCCATATAAAGTTTTTTTTTGTCCTTCTTTCTCCCTGGATCCTTTTGTTTCTCTTCACCGCATTGTACAAGCATTGTATAATTCGTATGAGTAATTGTGTGACAAATTGGGCCGAGATATGGAGAGATGAAGAGATGATGCTTCAATAAATCATCAACCTGGATGGGCAGACATATATCTACGGAGACACCTGGATGGCGTAACGAATGTTTGTAGCAATAGAAAAAGCTGCAGTGTACGGATGTACCTAGTGGATTATATTGTACATGGTAGCGAAGCAAAAAAAGAAAAAAAAGGAGTTGGTGGTTTAGGTAGATACCTAACCTACCTAAGTACCTTTGAACAATAAAATATTTAGCGAATATCGCAAACATGCCGTCGGGGAGACTTCGCGATATGCATAACGATTGTGTAAGTGGTCAAGTCTCGCATGTACGGGTGCCTTATGTAGGTGGTATCCTCATCCCGCGAACCGCAGCGGAGCTTATGTTGCTTGCATTATTTATACAACGGGAGTGCATGTTGAAATCCCGAGCCATCTCAACCCCTGCCGTGAACTCCTTCCAAATGATTCTGGTCAATCTAAATCGTCAATATAGGCCTGCATATCGTAACTCTGAAGGTTTATCAATATGTTTATACTGTAAAAGACCTACGTATATACCTACGTATAACCCTTACAACGCCAAGTAATTCATGCTGCTACATCATCATCCCTGTTATGGCTGTTATGGGTGTTTCATTGCATATCCAGTATCTTGTTTGATATTGCTGGCCGTTTCGCCATAGTGTTGAGACTTACTAAAAAAAAAAAAAAATTGAATATGTAATTGACTTATTGAACGGTCACTGATCACAGTGTTTGTCTATTTTATGTAGGTACCTAACGTACTTGACCTAACGCACCTGCGCTGCTGCGTACATGTAGAGGCATGCATGTACACCTATACATCTCTTATATATGCAGACTTGGGCCACTCGGGTAACTAAGAGCGTTACTTAAAGAGAATTAGCCTGTAAAACGCATTAATACTAACGAATGTCCAGTGTTGGTAGTGCGTTTCGGTAAGGCAGAGTTAATTGTGAATAGTCAACTCAACTTACAAGGGGAGAATAGAAAGAAAAAATTTTCTCGTTTCCTCCTGTCCCCATATTCGATGATGAGTCTTCGTTCACTTGTCCCAACTTAACAGTCCAAAAGGGCTAGGCGCTAATAGAAGCTCTGTCGTGATAGACAAGACAATGTAGTAGTCACACGCAATTGGCTCAAGCCCCCCAGTTTTGGGTCGCATCTCCGCTTTCGGCATTCTGAGCACTTGTTAGCCAATCAAAGCACGCACGCAACCACTTGCAAAGTTAAAAGGGGAAGAGCAAGTAGAGAGAAAGAGTCATCGTTGGTTGATTACATAGGTTGGTATGTATTGTGCTAGTTATTGTGCACACACATTCTGTACCCTCTGTACTTATCTGTACCCAGGTCAACGCCCACGCAAGGCCCAGGTCTCAAGGTACCTTCCTACATAAAAAGGTCATCCAGACAAGAGCATAACCCTAGCAGATACATGCGGTACCTTACCTTACTTACCAAAATTATGTTGCAACCATGTACAGTGTCAGCCAGGCCAAGGAGTTCGAAAAAAAAAAAAAAGGTATGGTACGAAACAAATTCAAGGGTGCTAGAATATATCATCCACTACATCCCGCCTCTTGTCTCCTTCTCAATCCTCAAAACTTCCAAACTTGAAGATCTATTCATTGTCGACCAAGTTAGTTGTGTCTTCTTTAACATAGTATCTTCAAAATCTTATATTGCATGATATCTCTTTGAAATCTTCATTATAGATATTCGTTTTATAGATCCGCTTGAGCATCCTGAGCATTCAATTGTTACCTGCGTTACTAGCAATTGTTCTTTTTTTACCTCTACCCAAGACATATCCGAAAAGTCCGACTTACACAACTAAACGCCGCCAGCAACTTAACTATCCCGGTACATGTTACACCACCAAGACTCTTACTGTCTCCAACGTACTACTATTACGAGCTTTCTTCGTTCACACGTCACAAGGCGAATCTATCATCATCACTTTTTTTTTTCTGGTTAAAGAACACAGAGGAGCAATTGGAAAGACGGTCTAGACATTACCAGACTACAATTCGCTTGCCAGAATTGTCATTTCGTGTTCTCTTACATATGAACCTGAGCACGCAATATATCATTTATAACCCTGCTTTGTCTGCTGCCCCCCGGTTTTTTTCCTGCCAAACTTGGTATCCCGGTCTTAGAAGATAGTACCTTATCTATCAATCCAGCTCCAAAAACGGTGGGAAGCAAGAGAACATTAATTTGCTTCTCTTTCCGTGGTCTGCTCTACTTATTGGCGAAGTTATAACCCGGAATTTGCAAGACAGCTTTTATACAACTTAAAAACCGGCCAACATTGTCGCGAGATCTCCCCGCCTTCGACCCCTCTCTGCAATAGATTGGAAAGGGACCCCCTACTAAGCTAGCTATTTAGCAAGCTCTCACCTCCTACTCATTTTTAGAATAGTAGGGTTTTGGCCTAGGCTTACCGCCAGGGCCAATTACATAGTTCCAAATGCATCACAGTCGTCGCAGATCTGGTCACGCCTCGACCAATAGCTCGACAACTGATGTTCGCAAGGTCGGCACAACTTCTGATGTCTCAAAGCCCAGGCGGCCACAGACACTAACCAGGAAATCAACCCCACAAACAGTCCTGAAGCTGGGCAAGAATCCCAGGGACCGCGAAAGGGAATGGGAAGAGGAGCGCTGGGTTGAGGACGAGCGAGAGAGCTTCCCTCAATTTTGGTACGTATTTTCTGTTCTGTATACACAGCTTAACCTCTGCGAAACCCCTTTTGATCTCGATGCTGCGGCGAGGTTTGCCGTCGAGGTTGTATCCTTGATGTTCTACCTAACGTCATTCTGCGCCTGGGAAGGGTGAGATCGGGTTTCCCTTTTTCTCCCTCCTTCTGCGCAACACTCATGCCACTTCAGGTAATCTGCGTGGGCTGCGTCACCACTCGATCAAGCCATGCGGGTGATCAACACCGGGGGTGTCTTGTGTAACCAACCCGATTGTTCCTGCATCCCACGAAGCTATTGTGAAGACAACTTACTGACTGGCTACGAATTTATAGTATGACCTGCGAAAAGCAATTCACCCCACAAGATGAGAAGTTTTTATATTGCTCAGAGGCGTAAGCCACTTTTCACCCTGACCAATAGATGATTCTCATTTACTGACATCTAGACCAGATGCCGCGAGCGTGACCAAAATGCGAGTGTAAGAGCAGCGTCATCGCACCATCCATCTAAGGGACATGATGGTTTCGGTGCCAATTTCCCGTATTATTCGGTTGGGGACTCGGAGCCCCGAGATATCATCCCACGCGCCTCACCATCTCGTTGGTCACCTCCCACAACACCAACAACCAGTCAATACACCAATGCCGTCTCAGCCCTGAGGTCATTGAGCATACGACCGGTGAGCCCGACCTCGCCGATTCCGGGCAATGCTGTATGGCCGTTTACACGCAGCGCTGTTACCAGCCCTAGCACGTCGTATACAAAATCGGCCAACAATTTCTACTCATCAACCTACGACAACGGCTATGCGGTTACAGGTTACGGATATGCTCAAGGTGGAATGACGGACCGACCATTACCCTCCAGGAAACCAGGCGCCTACTCGAGACCCAAGAGCATCGAGTTAGTTACACCGATAGTCGGCCGCTGAGCGAGTGGTCTAAAAATGAGTTCTGGCCCGCTATAGCGCTGACGTGAGCTTCGGAGAGTTTTTTTATACGCATCGCCCGATTTTGTCACGCTCATCAGGTCAGCTCAATGTATTGGCGTGGGGAGCCAGTTACAGTTACGTTGAGACCTTAGGCCTGGTTACATTAACTGAATGCGGGGGCGGTTCCCAGATACATGACTCTGGACAAGGAGATAACAGTACTATAGTACATATTAGAGCCCCCCACGGCCTCGATATTACACCTTCTCATTACACTTACAACCAACCACGCAATGGTCACATCAGTACGGCCGAATCTCCCGATTAGGTTTTACTCTCCTCTCTCTCATAGTCACCCGTCACGAAGGGGAAAAGCGGCAAAGGACGTCTTCGATTATTAGGGCATTGCGAAATATTCTCCTCTAGATGATGCCAAGAAAACTGGCATCTCGAGGCTTGCGGGGAGATCCGTGCCCGTTTGCAATATCCCCAGGTTCCCGAACTTCCCGGGCATGCCGGCTTCTGTGGGGCCCCACGCCCTCGGATATACATAGAAGTCCACGTCGGCGATTCCTCTTTTTTAATTCCTTTTTCATATGTTCATAGTAATCATTGGAGTACCAGATAGACTTGCCCTACTGGTACAAGTTTTGTACACAGAGTAGGAACGGATCTTGCATAAAAAAAAAGTTTGGCGGCATAGGGGACAGGTATGGCGTATTTGTCAAAGGCGTCCCCATCTTTTTTTTTTTTTTTTTTACCCCTGGCGTGCCTGGTTTTGCTTTTTGTACTTGGAACGATAGCTTAGCCTAGGCGCAGTCAAGGTGTGTAATATTTTGTTTTGGATATGACTGGCATTTATTGGCATGATGGCATTTTCCGGATCCGGTATATACCAGTTTATTTCTTGCGAGTTCAGGGATTGGATAATGAGTAGAATGAGGACCTGTGATGTACAACGAAGGTGAAGAAGGGGGATGCCGGGTCATACTAGTCGTTGAACCGCTAAACTAGTCTCAAGATAGGGTTGTAATTGCGCAATCAATTATTAAAAACATCTACCTTGAAGTACATCATCTTATAAGCTTTGTTATGATCCCAACGCTACCTAGTGAAGCTTACAGTACATGATACCATGTAGTCGACAAGCCAAAGTTCCCCGAGAGCCGATATTCTAGGACTATCAGATGTACGTAGTCGTGTTATATGGCATTATACTTAGGTAGGTAATGCTTAATAATACATACACTATTACATACATTATTATGTACATACAGTGATTAGAAAAAAAAAACGTCCAATTGGAATTCAGTTTTACCAACCATTTTAAATATTAATATAACCACGTAATTTTAAAAAATTGTAATAAATTGAATTTTTAATATTTTTTTATATAAAAAATTTAATAAATAAATTAAAAAAAAAAGTTTTTTATTAATATTAAATTTAATTAATTTAATATTTTATATATTATTCATTTATTTTAATAATTATAATTAATTTTTTTTTTATATTTATTATTAAATAATTTAATATATTTTTTTAAAATTTATTTTATATTTTTTTAATTATAAAAATTAATAATTTTAATAATATAACGTTTTTAAATATATTTAATAATTTAAATTTTTTTTTATAAATTTTTTTTTTAAATAATTTTTATAAATTTTTAATAAAGTTAAAATTAAATAAATATAAAAATTAATTTACGAACGTAATTTTATTATTTATAATTTAATTAATTAATTAATTTATGATTAAATGGATTTTATACGTAAAAATGTTATTTATAATAAATATAAAATTTTATATGTAAATTTAAAATAATATTTTTTATAAAATTTTTAAAATAACGATTAAAATAATTTTTTAATATTTAATGTTAAGGTTATTATATAAATTAATGAAAAAAATGCGTTTTTTTTTATTTAAATACGTTTTAAAATATTTAAAAATAATGTATTAATTTAATTTTTAATTATATATATTATTTTAATAATTTTTTATTTTAAAATTAAATAATGATTAAAATATATATAAATGAAATTAAAAATTAAAAATAAAATGTGATTTTATTTATTTATAAAAAATTTATATTTTATGTTTATTTTTATTATATGTTATTATTAATTCGTTTAAAAAAATTTAATATTTTTAATATTTAATAAATTTATTTCGATATTATAAAATAAAATTTAAACGTTTTTTAATGTATTATAATATTAATTTTAATTATTAAAAATTTTTTTAATATATAATATTTTAAAATTTAAATTAAATGTTAATAATTTTTATATATATTTATAATTTTATTTTAATAATTAAATTATTAATTGAAATAAAAAGATTTTATATTATAAATTTTATTATATATTTTTTATTCCGATTTAATAGTTTGGAGCGGCGTTTACGGCCGGGGCGTAAAACTTTTGATTTTTAAACTTTATAACAAACATTAATTTTATATACATTTTGCTACGGGACCCTTTCAATTTCCTCGATTAGTTTAGCTAATAAGCCCGTTATAAACATGGATGAAATCCTCGTCCTCGTATGAGGAGAATAGTGTTTTTTAGGAGTCCTAGGACTCTGTAATGGCGTAGGAGCCATTTTTTACAATATAAGGTGTTGTTGTTGAAGGTGGAAAATTAGGGTTGTGGGGCCTAATTGGACGTTTTTTTTTTTTCCCCACTGTACTTTTGCATAAACACACGTAGACACGTAATGCAAGAGGCTCGGCTTTCTCCACGTGGTCGACGCCGATGGCTTGGATTTGTCCCTTTGCTTTTCCTGTGGTTGGTCTAATTTTTGACTACGACATTCATATGCAACCTCACAGTATGTATGTAGTGATCAATCGACGATTCTCCGATCCTCTCTTCGGCCTTTTTTATTCCTTTAGTTCTCTTTACGCTTATTACATATATTATTATACAGGTGTAGGTATGTAGGTAGGTATAGACCTAGGCACACAAATTAGGAAAGGAGGGATCGATGCTAGCTTAGATTTCGGTCCATGACGAAGGTGGACCGAGAAGAGCCCGCCCGTAATACCCGCTTAGTTGCGTAACATATTAGTTAAACCCCGAATATGCCGAGTGTGCTGAGAGTGTGGGCAGTGCGGCTTTTGCTAAGGAGCGGACGCCGAGGTTGCGGATAGATCTCTCTCTCTCTCCATGGTGACTTTGTTCCGGATCGTCGCGTTTGATGTAGAAGTGACGGATTCTTAATATGATTTTCACGTAGGATACGAATAAGTTCACGATGGGAGCATTTGCTCCCCGTTTTACTAAAGGAATTGTTTAGTGTTGGATGATTGGCTGGAGCTTGCTCAGTCCCTGAAGCCTTGGCCGGATATACTATGGACCTAGGCCTAGATGAGTAAGTCAAGATATCATCAACTCTATACATACACTTTTACCTACCTGCAACGTGCGTTCGAGATTACCTAGCCAGTCGAGGCACCACGCCCATAACGCACATAAAGTATTGGACAACCAAGACACGAGCTAATCGAACGAATGAACCTTAGTGTATGACTTTTACGATACAATGAGTCAGGGGATAGGGAGTTGATTTTATAGCGGTCACACTTCTGGTCTTGTTTCGTACCAATGCGTTAGGAGGGTATTACTCTACTTCACGAGAAACTATTCCTCTTCGCGACCATATTTGCGAGGCATGTAGCTCAGTTATTTTACAAACCTTAAGTTAGGTAAAAATAGAAAGGTATTATAAGCTTATTTCACTCGCACGAATCACCGTATAGGGATGGCTTTATTTAGTGTATTGTTGAAGTATAGTTAAGAGGCAAATACGTCATAGTTGAACCATAAGACAAACGCGCAAGTAACGCATTGAAAAAGACCCTTAACTTTGGACATCGTGAGTAGGTAGTCAATGGAACTGGTAGACGATAGCTTCGACGTCCAGTGTTACACCACCAACGGCTATAGAGCAATTTTCGCTACAACAAGCATATTCTTAAGCATTGTCGCCTACGTCATACGTCTAAGTTTCGGATTCTGATACTCTTTGAAGCTCTCTAATAATGTCTCCGTTATTACCAACCCCTTTACTTTTTTTTTCTTACCCAATTAGATGCGTGTTGGGTTCGTGATTGCGTCCATGTCCTGAACTCTCGATGTTTTGCGTGCAAGGCCCATGTGAGTGTGAATTTATCTATGCCATTTAAGATCTAATTAGTCCCCCGAGGGTCCATGCATACGATCAAGGAAACTGAATACTGAGGCAAAAATTGTCTGTTTCCACCTATTCAGTGTTTCAGGGCTAAGCTATGGGAGTCTCTTCAACGGGACTGTCGACGGATTCGAAGGCGAATGACGAGTACGAGCAGGAATATACTACTAACCTAGGCAGCACTGACCTTCCAAGATGAGTTACTTGTGTGGGCGAGCGTAATTCGAGAGTGGTTGGGAAAACAAATATATTTGAACCTCTTCGCATGGCTACCTAGGTGTAATAATCGTAAAATACCTGCACCCTGAACTCAACCGAAAGGAAACGCAATATAAACAACGAAGTGGTATAGGTCTACCGGTCTCCCAGTCTTATCAACTGCTGACCTGGTAAACCTATTATTCACCGCGTACCCGTTTGCGAACATTCTAATCTATCCTATCACACAGCCTACCCATAGAAGAGACTTACCTGAATTCATATCCAAGGATACTCCTCTCTGCATTAAAAGATACTGAAATAACTATTATAAGTTTTCGTGTTTAGACAAGGCTACATCATGGAGTACCCAGTGCAATTTCCGCAACCACGTCCGGATGATCAGGACTTCTCTGACGATGATACATCTTATAACGAGGAAGATCTGGTCACACTTGAATCCATCAAACAGAGAATGACCATAAACCTCCCGATCGTCTCTAACTATGCTTCGCACTGGAGCCCTATGAGCGCATTCAGAGAACTTGTACAAAATTGGTGAGCTGCTATCTTATTTATGTCTCTAGCTTCACTATACCGAGCTAATTGCCGCATAGGAGAGACGGAATGATCAAGTCTTTCGATATACCCGAAGACAATTTTCATGTTGTACGGGCAGAGTACGAAGACGAGATCATATTCAGAGCGATAGGGCCCGGACGGGATGCCTCGGGGAAGATGGAGGCGCCGGTATGCATGGGATATATCCGATGGTTTAAGAAGAACGGAGTCGGCACTGTGGAGATCACTAACCGACAAGCTACGCTCCAGCCCTGGCACCTTGACATGGGGGGAACCACCAAGAGAGATGAGACAAATCAGGCGGGAGCCCACGGAGAAGGTCTCAAAGTTGCTCTTCTGGTCCTCATGCGAGGACCACAAAACCATGCGATCCGGTGTCGCTCTGGTGGGTTTACGTGGAATTTCGATTTCACTAACCAACGAAGACTAGTCGCCGGTCTTACTAGGATGACGCCTGCCGCAATCGAAAAGGTTCGCGTCCGGGCGATAAACGACGTGAACAGCGGTCGAGTCCCAATTGCAGCTTCGCCAAGCGACGACGTGCAGTTCTTGATCAGTGGTGATAGTATGGGCCGGGATGAGAACGGGGGACGAACGATGAGGAACCAAGTTACTAAGAAAGAGTTCACGGAGTGGACTCGATCTGCGCTTTTCCTACAAAAAATCCATAATAACGAGATCGTGAGAACGGGGATGGGTGACTTGATATTAGATGCTCGATTCAGAGGAAGTATCTACCTGAAGGGTCTGTTGCTGAAAGAGTCACAGGATGAACAATCCGCTAGCATCACGGGGAAACCGTTGATGTACGGATATAACTTCGCAGCAGGCGTTGCAAACCGCGAAAGAGAGTTCCTAACCCACGCCGCCGAGGAATTGAACGCTATCCTACGCATTTGGGACCAGGCCCTTCGCTTTAGACGCAGCTTGGCTGCGGAGTTCCATGAACTCCTTGACTCGGAGGAGCCCGAGTTTGCAGATGTCTCACAGGCAGAATATTGTCTCTCTCCTGATATGAGAGAGCGCATTAAGGCATACGTCCTGAGGGAGTTCGAGGACAAATGGCTCTATGCGATTAAGGAAAAGTGTCAAGTATGTATCGATATTCATCGATCTACAAAGACTACTTCGCTCACATGAACTAGAACATACGTTTTGATCAGATCGTCCAAGGGTTGGGCCGCGAGCCATTAGAGATCAAAGACTCGTACTGGACTATACTCCGTAGCTGTGGATTTAGAACGGCAGGAGAGGAGGAAAATAGACGGTTTCTAGCAGCTGAGCCTGTTCGTATTCTAGAGACGGACTTCGCATATGCAGTTAGTCGGTTTGCCCAAGCCAGCCTTGACTCGTGCCCTTACCTGGCCGACTCAAAGGTGGAATTTGTCAAAGCCGGCAGCGTAGGACTAGACTCGTTCTATTCGCCCCAACAAGGCCTATTCAAGGTGCATGAGAAGTGGTTAACAGCCGAGGGGGCTAGGGATGAGCTGGGAATTTCCGCCGATATTCACCAGTCTTCCCTCGTCTTCAATACTGCCACACGCCTCTTATCCGATGCAGTTGCTCAAGTGCCGGTACATAAGTTCTACGATGGCATTCACTCCCCGCATTGGTATCAAAAGCGGGCGATCAGCCAAGGTAGCCAGAGAATCTTAGAGTGCCTCCAAATCCAGCAGGATTTACAGTACATGGTGGAGCGTGGTGAGAGATCGGACATGCTTATGGTCAGGTGGAATCCCTCTACCGGCTGGCTTCCGGATACGTCAGTCGATGTTCATTTTCACTTGGAGTCAACTTGTTCGTATATGAAACACTGTTATATGTCTGGAAACGGTACGGCTTACCATAAGAACCTATCCACAGAGGAAACATTAGCTAACATGTTTCGATAGTCAACCCTTATATGGAGCGTGTCTGCTCATCTCACTCACAACCAGGCCCTTGCGCGGTACAAACGGTGCAATTCGGATCTGGATTTTGCAATTTACAAGTACCGAAAGGAGAGCGGTATTTTATAATGCTGGTAAACCGTTCGGATCTTAGTTCATTTGTTATATTTTCTGACCAGCGGACTCCCGTACCGGAAGTGAGCAGTCCATCTTTGGCTGCTATGGTGTCAGTGGATCCCTATATCTTCACGTTATATGAGACATGTCGCTGATGCTCTCTTAGAAACCCTATGGTCTCTCAGAACGACCCTACGAGTGACGGAAGGCAGACGTTTTGTATGTTATTACACCTTAAGTTAGACAAAGGCCAAATGCTGATTATACATATACCTATAGTGCTCAGAGATCGCATCGACTCTTTGGATATTATGGCCCCTCGAGCTTGGTTCTCCGGAATCAACTCCATGGGCACTCAGGCTGTCATCGGTATCGCTTCGTGCGATACGTTTCGAACCCTGCCGGACCCGAGCCCCGTCATACCACCAACATGCAACTGGGTACATGGTGAGGGCTCCAGTAATGGCTCTCCTAGACATGTTCGGAGAAGAATTTATTGATCGCGACTGCGACCACCGCCACTGCTGATTTCAGAAGGTATTATCGAGGATTGTTACTGCTGCGTTATAAGCTGGATTTTTGTTAAACGTACCACTGTTTTAGGTTTTTATTTTTATTTTTGTTTCTATTTTTTTTTATTTTTTTTTTTTTTTTTGGAGAGGGAGTAATTGGGAATAAAAGTTGATATGGTTCGGTGAAGTCTTGGTAGCTTGTTTCTGAGTATTGTTATCCAATATTTGGAATAGATACAATACTCGACTAATGCATAATTACTAATATTATATAACACAAAAGACTAATGACGTCCTAATGGTGAGAGCGGGATCCCTGTAAAAAAAGTAACGACGCGAACTGCGTTTTAACTGCATTTTTAATACTGAGCACTGATTTGACTTGACGCATTATTCCACGGCAATTACCGAGATATCCTCACGGCGAACTGTGGTGAAGCCGATCGCAGGATGTATAAGAATACCAGCTATGATAAAAATCTGATCCGCCCCTAAATTCCAGGACTATTAATTGTTAAGCGTATTCGACATGGCAAACGAGGAGGATGAGCAACGTGCGCAAACAAGCGACAACGATTTAGACCTCGACAAAACGGACTCGAATAGCGAAGATGGAGGTTCCGCCGACGAAGACGAGCCCCCGCAAGTGGAATGGCTCGCGACAGGCCGAGAGAAGCGATCTACCGCTGGAAACCGCATGAAATCTATGATCGCCGCTGAAGAACCCGACGACGAGCTCGAGCTTCTCTTCGCTGAAGATGAAGATGATGCAGGTTTCACTGATGTTGAAGATGATGGTTCTGACGTACAAATGGACTCGTCATCGGATGACGAAGATGCGCAAGAGAACGGTGACGAACTGGAGGGGGAGAAGGAGTTAGAAAAGCGGGCGCGAGAGAGTAGACAAGCGGCACGAAAGCGAAAAGCTCAAGAAGCTATTCCCATCAAGTTTCGCAAGAAAGTCAAGATTGCGCCCACGCCTTCGGGAAGTTCGACAGCGCCAGAACCGAAGCCGAGACCGAAGAAGAAATCCGAAAGGACAAGCTGGCTGCCATCGCCTGCCGACATGCCGACGCGAGCTTCCAAGCGGGAAACTACGATGCTCAGCAAGGAACAGTTACATCAGCAAATGATCGAACGAGAAGTTAAGCGTCTTAAACAAGTCGAAGCCATGGAGAAGAAAGCGAAAAAGATGGAAGCCCTGAAGAAGCCACCCATGACGCAGGCTCAGAGGCTCGCCGAAGCGGCTATCGTGGAGAAGAAGAATTCAAAAAGCTTGAATCGCTGGGAGGAAGCTGAGAAGCAGCGAGAAGAAGAAAGGAGAGCTAAGTTGGCAGCTCTGAATAACAGAACCCTGGATGGCCCTGTGGTTACCTTTTGGAGTGGGGTTGGTGAATGGGTTGATGGCAAATTGAAACACGTCGGCAAGATCGTTACCATTGAGGAGAAGCCGGCCAAAAAGAAACGAGCCTCTGTTGCTGGCCACGAAATGCCTACGGATCCGTCAAATAAGGAGGAAGCTGATAAGCCTCAAGAGTCTGGACAGGCTAATGCGAACAAAGTTGAAAGTAAAGAATCGGACCCAACGTCAACCGAAGTCGCGAAAATAAAAGAGAATGGGGCCCAGGATGGAACTACACCAAGTGCTACTGTCTCTAAAGAGCCTGACGCAGAGGGTGAAAAATCTTTATCTGAGTCAGGCCCTACCATTACGCCAGCTCAGGCAACACCAGTCGAAGTTCTTAGTGCGCCTACAGTTGCCCCGGACTTATCACCAAAGGATACAATACCTCCACCCCCGGCAACAAGCTTAAGTGAACCGTTATCCCGGCCTCAAGAGCCGAAACCTCCGGAAGCGAAAGCTCCAGAGATGAAAGCCCCGGACATGCGACCTCCAGTGACAGGCATATATACCACTAGCATATTTGCGCCTCCCCAGCCGTCTCAACTAATGAAGCCACCAGAGATGAAACCGCCTTCGAACAGTTTCTTAGCTCCTCCAGCGGGAGTTACTCAAGGTGGTCTTTCTATGCCAATGTTGAGTTATCACTCTTCGCCTAATACTACCAACCCTTCAGCCGTCCTGGCTCCTCCTAATACGGCTCAAAGACAGTCACCTCTCTCCATGCCTCAGGCTGGAGTTTGTCCTCCTCCCATCTCAGCCCCATCTCACTCTCTCCAACCTCTATCACAACCTGGACAAACGTCCGCGCCTGTGTCCACACCTAAACCTAAACCTACACCTCCGCCTATTTCTACGCCTACATCAACACTACCTCCTACACCTGCACAAATATCTACGCCAACGCCCCTACAAAAGTCTACCCCTGCGTCTCGAAATACTTCCAAAACTCCTCTTAGCACCGTCAAATCTTCCAAGGCGAACTCCCAAAGACATCAACCCAAAGAAGCCCCTCCGCCACCTCCACCATCCCCACCCGCCAATGGCAAAGCTACACGAAACTGCATTATTCTACAGAACTTTAACGAGAACGCCATAAAGGAAAAAGCCGTCCAAAATCAGATTTTGTTTGGTAGGGACATGGCTAAACTTAGCAGTAAGTTGTCCCCCCTGTTGCAATATCTCTCAAATTCAGACACTAAGTATCTATAGAACCAACACCAGCTCCCCGCTGCGTCATAACTAATCACCCAGCACGCTATAAAGATCCTAAGACCGGATTGCCATATTATAATGCCTACGCGTTCCGGGAGATACAGAAACTTTGGCGTGGCGAGTATAGATGGAGTCGCTTAGCAGGAGCGTGGATGGGCAGCGGATCTTATGCGGCGACTGGGGTGCCGGCTCGATTCTTAGACCCAGACGCTCCTGGTCCGCAAAAGAAAACGGATACTACTGAGGGTCCCGAGGAAGAAGCATCGGAGCCCGATAAGAATACTGATTCGGCTGTGCCGGCTACACCAACTATATCCAATGAGACCAAGGAACCTATCACAATCACCAATACAACATCTCTAGTAAATACTACGCCAAATACGCCTACAACGGGGACTCAAGCTTCAATCCCTCCAGCTGTAACGCCAACACCAGCACCAACAACAGCTCCAACTCCAGCTCCAATCGCAACGCCAACGCCAACCTCAGCTAGCGCATTGGCTGCACCTTCGAACTTCACTCCTGCTACCATAGCGCCCCCGGTGATTCCGGATGCGAGTGCAGAAACAGTTCCTTTAGCTCCTCCAACTACTCAAGTTGCTCCAGCTCCGATACCGGCTGCAAATGCAACGCCTGTGACGATAGGGGATCACATGAACAGCGAATCGTGATATCTCCGGGAAGGGTATCATTGTGGGAACCAAGTATAGACCTAGATATACCTACGTACTACCAAACAAAACCGAACGCCTAACAATGCAATTCACCTCACCCAATCCTTCTGTACATCGGGCATCTAGCGTCTCTTCGTCTTCTTCTTGTCACCGTACTTAGGGAATACGATCTTACTAGTCCTCCTTCGCTTCTCAATGCGCTTCTTGTCGCTGCGTTTGCTCGTGGGTTTGGCGCTGTCAACGTCCATAGCTATAACGTTATTGTTAATGACTTTGGAACATGCTATATGGTTTAAGTTCGGTGCTTACTATTATCGGTATCTGGTGCCGTAGTAGGGTCTTCCACCTTAGCTTCCTCTTCGGTACCGTCTACCATCTTCATCTCGGTTTCAGGCTGAGCTTTGGGTTGCGCCGCCAGTTCGAGGAGCTTGGCAGAGAGACGCTCAGCTCGGGCCGCCTCGACAGGGCCGAAGACCTTCGCCTTTAGGCGCTGGTTGTTCGCCTTGCGCGTACTTGCTCGGGAGCTCTTCGCCATGGCTAGAAGTGAACTGGATGAGTAGAAAATAGATTTATAGAGAGCTTTTGAAGGTAGATCTGCAAGACTTGAGAAGCGTTAGTATGGAGAATTGGGACATCATGTACGAATTGAGACGGGCACGGGGAAATTGGGCAATATTCTGAAACAGAACAACGTGAATCATGCCTAGGTTTAAGTCGTGACCGGGTGGGAACATGCTTACCGTAGATGTTTTGACTTGTTCAACTATTGAATTCGCCCTCGCTGATAGAGTTGTTTGAGAAAAAAAAAAAAAAATTTAGACGGGTTTGAATGCTCCGCACAATTGGCAGGGATGGTGGGGCGATAGATTAAGCCTTGCCGTAGATCCCGCTAAGATAGAAGCTACCTTACCTAGCACAAGGTAACAAGGGTAGCGGGATGCGCGTACTACATGTAGGTACAGCCCGATAGGTACATAAGATGTGGGAGACGTGGACGTGAGTACTTAGGTGGCTAAGTACCTTACCTAAGGCAAATTAGAGTTATCTACTTAATGCGGTAGGCGGTGAATTTTCTTTTCATCGGAGCGATACTTCACTTATCAGCCGCCGAGTACCTACGTCGCAAAGCACGTCCAAAAGCCCCCCGTACCCTTTTTCCCTGTTGCCAAATCTGTTAGAGCTGACAATTACTCTACCATATATTTCAATGACCAGACCACCTTAATCCGACCCCGATTTCGCTTACCAATGAAATAGCAACTCACGTTTCTTGAGTAGTTCCATCAACTTATCAAACATTGGAATAGTAGTTTGAAGTAGGTATCTAAAGGTAGTTAACTTGGAATTTAACTGGGGGGAGGGAACTTCGCGGGCGCGTTTTGTCGTGCGTGAGAGAAATCGCATTAAGTACTTACTACATACGACATAAGGGGACCAAGGCTGTTTTGTCAGCCTTACAACGAATTTTGGTACCTCCTAACATAAATCGAGCCTTCCTCATGAGGCGGCTCGTTTGGTCAAGGTGCAACTGCGACTGCAACTGCGACTGTCCTGACTGTCACCATCCCCGTCTCCGTCCCGACTGCCTTGGCTTTGGCTTTCGCTTTGCCTCTTGCCTTGCTCGACGGTAGCAATCATGTCCTCCAACAACCCCGATATTCGATCACTCGAGCGAATCATATCTACCCTGCTTAATAAACAGTTACAACTGATCTGTTCGTCTCATGGATTAAGAACAAGTGGGGTCAAGGCCGATTTACAGAATCGCATCAAGAATGGTTAGTAAAAAAGATGGTGCAAGATGGTGGTGCATAGTTCTCGAATACACAAATACACGAATACACGAATATAATCGAATAGGATGAGATGGGTTCTCAAGGCAGCAATCCTTGAGACAAGATGACAAGATATCCCATTCATTGTCCTTATCCGTCGCGAACTTTCTCATATGAAGATTCACACTCGCCGTTCCCCTTCTTCGTCTCTACCTAACCCTCGTTCTCCTCTTCCGCGATCTTTCGTCTCTACGCATCCCTCGTATCTTCGTATTCTCGGACGATTTACTCGATCGATACCTTAACTAACCTCTGCTGTACAGCGCTCCACGAAAACTACCAGTCCGATCCCGCGAATTATAACGCGATACGCGAAACCATATTGAACATCCGCGGAGGAAACTCTGGTCCACAGAGTATGGCTCCTCCGTCCGGCTTGGGCGTACAGTCTCAGGGTCGCAATCCCTACTATAACTCGTATGGCTCATACCAACCAACAGGTTCCAGTATGCCTCAATCGAGTCACGCTTATCCCAACGGCAGCGCCAGTGTCGCCGGGAACGGCACCGGATATCCCGTTGCTTCCAGAGCACCTCATTCAGATACTATCTTCAAAAACACACCATTCTACACCATCGAAAAGAGAATAGGCCCACTCCACACGCTACCTGGTATGGTAATGGTATTCCTATAGGGGGTCTATCGCCCTCTTGCAACAACTCAGCTGACGTTTCCTTAGTTATGAACAACCACCGAAATTCTATAACCGTAACCTTGAAGGCCAGCGATTACCCAGATCTTGGGCGTTGCGCAACATACTTACCTACTAAGCTAATGGTTTTCTGTGGAAGCGAGAACGTGGGGCTACAAGATATTCAGTTCCCTCACCAGTCCGAAATTAAGGTGAACGACGATGACGTGAAGCATAATCTTCGGGGCCTTAAGAATAAACCAGGATCAACCCATCCGGTTGATATTACCCCCTTTTTAAGACTGAAGCAAGCCAACTATACTAACAAGGTCGAGTTTACATATGCTCTGACGACTAAGGTACGGAAGCCTAAAGCTTCGAGGAAGACTCAAGTGAGCCAACTCCTAGGTGCCGAGTGGTACCTATAACCCACTCCGTATCTTTCGCTAACGAGCTTTGGAACAGAAGTTCTACCTAGCTTTGTATGTGTGCAAAACACACCCGATCGAGGAACTAGTTACGAAGATTAAGGCCAAGAGGATTTCTAAAGCTTCGGTCATCCGCGAGAGTACGGCACGAGTCATCTTTAAATATGAAGTTATATGCTAATCTGCCTTCAGTCTCCAAGAAAGCCAACGATCCAGATGTCGTGGCGACTTCCCAGAACCTATCCCTGAAGTGTCCGCTCAGTTATGCAAGATTGAAAGTGCCTTGTCGAGGAATAACTTGCAATCATATCCAGTGTTTCGACGCGAACTCATTTATGCAGCTTCAAGAACAAGGTCCGACTTGGAGTTGTCCTATCTGTTCTAAGGCTGCACCCTTCGACACTCTGGCGATAGACGAGTACGTCCAGGAGGTTTTGGAAAACACGCCCGAGTCGTGTGAACAAGTTACCATCGAACCGGATGGTCAATGGAGGATCAAGTCGGAAGATCCAGAACCGACCCGATCTCGACCTCCCAACGGCACCAAAATAGAGGATGATGATGATTTATCAATTCTCTCCGATACTCATGCATTCGGCAATGGTGCCACTGGTGGTTCAATGGGCGGTGCGAGAACTGGCTTAGGTACCCCAAGTCGTTCTCTGCTTAGTGGTGGAACGCCCAACGGCAGTCTCCGAGAAACTCCGAATACGCAAAGGTCGGGAAGTAGTAAGCGGCCGGCGGAGGTTATCGATCTTACTCTCAGTAGCGATGAAGAAGACGAACCTATCCGGCCTCCGAAACGTCAAAACCTAGGACCGGCCAATGGCCTAAGCTTTCCTCCCGCATACAATGCATATTGAGGATATACATTCTGCTCGCGACAGTCGCGCGACGCACTGGATCTTTTAACAACATGAGACGATGGAATCCATACAAGAGTGGACAAAAGTAATTCTGCGAGACTAGGCAGTTGGCTAGCGCTAGGGGGTTTAGTACTTGTTAGGCAAAGTGGAAGGGAGTATTCTCCCGTGGTGATGGTTATTGTGACGACGTTTACATGAAAAGCATATCTTGCGGCATGGAATTCGGCATTATCGAAAGCTTGACTTGATGTGAAGCCTTTTTCTTCTCCTTTTCTCGCCTCTCTGCCCCCGGTTCTTTCTGTACATAGAATGCGATTATCCCCTTGTGCAAGCAAGGTACGGGGTATGATAAGGGGCCAGGAGGGGGATGGTCACATCGGCGTTGAAGGTGGAAATACCTATTGCTTTATGGAGGCTACACATGGCAGGAGTTGAGATTAAGAGGAACCAAAGCGAAGCGGTTGGACTCGGTGGGCCCTATAGGTCTCTAGCCGTCAGTCTCATTTAAAAGTGAATAAAAAACCCTGATGCATCAGCATGTTCTAACAAAAGATTGGCTCTGTTTGTCTGATTTATAAGGCTTCTATCATAGCGTGTCGCACAAACTTACCTATGTATAACAACTTGTAGTTAATGGTTTATGTACCTAAGTATGTGTAGGTAATTTGGTAAGCGTTAATATATTCGTTTAAGCGTGTTTTAACTAGGACGCAACCCATCTCGAAATTCAGCAGCTTTCAGCCCTGTCCCACTATTTTCAGCCTCGAGCTTCCAAAGCTACCAGTAACTTGTACACCTACCGTCAAGTAACAACGAGGTAACCACGGACCAAAGCGCAGTTCCTTCGAAATTACTAGAGCATATCATACCAACGAACGACAAACAAATCGCATATTCCCCGCTAAAACAACCAATGCGCCGCGGCATAATACGTCTTGAGCATTACGAGCAAGTTCCAGTTCCAGTACCGGTTCCGATTCAGTACCTTACGGTATACCGCGAGACTTCTCCCGCGAAGGAAGACGCAAGGGGAATAGAAGTACAACATCGAGGGACGAAGAGCTTATAATAAGTAATACCGCTGCTTAGTTATATACGGCACAACGATCACGGCGCAAAAGCGAAGAGGACCCGTTACGTCGTAATCAAGACAAAAGGGAGAGATACAGATAAATACTTGAAAGGAGAAACGAGACAAGACGAGAGACAAGACGAGATGTCGTCGTTCGACCAGCCCCTCCCGCCTTTCAACGCCTCGGACCCGACCGCCTCGTTCCTAAGCACGTCGTGTCTGGATTTCCTGATGATCGAGCTGGTGCCCATGGCGTACCGCGTCGCGAACGAGTTGGATGCGCCGGAACCCGCTGGGGAGAGCAATAGTAGTAGTAGTAATAACAATAGCAGCGGGGAGACAGCGACGGGGACGGGAGCGTCGGTTGGGCCTCATACCAAGTTAGAAGAGGACGAGGAGCGGGACGCGGTGTTCTTCAGGCTAGATGGATTAGGGTATAGAGTTGGTCTAGGACTCGTTGAGCGGTTCGTCTTCCCTTCCCTCTCCCTTCCCCCTCCCCCCTCTCCCTCTTTCACTATAACCATTACCCATATCGTCACCGTCCATCTACATACACTCTCATACTATTTATTCTATTCCCAATTCTCAAAAACTAACGTCGCAAAACACTCGCTAGCTTCTCCCGCGACCGCCCGCGCTTCAACGACACCCTAGACGCCATCAAGTTCGTCTGCAAGGACCTCTGGATGCTCGTCTTCAAGAAACAGGTCGATAACCTGAAGACTAACCACCGCGGCGTCTACGTACTTACCGATAACGTCTTTCGCCCCCTCTCCCGCATGAGCGCCGATCCCGGCGGCCACGCCGTCGTAAGGGCCCAGCCCGTAAGTACCTACTTATCTGCTTTCCTTTTATTCTCATATCACCCCCATCATCTCCTTATCTCCTCCCTCCCTCCCCTTTCTTTTTTTCCCACCACCACCACCACCACCACCATCACCTAGTCACCCTCCCCTTAACTTCTTTTCTATCATACCATATATCCGACATCTCTACAATCTTGAAGAAGAATCTAACACATACGCCCTAGTTCCTCTGGTTCCCGTGCGGCATCATCCGCGGCGCCCTCGCCGCCATGGGCATCGCCGCCACCGTCCAAGCAGAGACCAACGAGCTTCCTGGTGCCGTCTTCCAGATCAAGACCGTACCTGTGAAGCAATAACAAGGATCTCTCTCCTAAGTCTTCTTGTCTAACTAACCCCTAACCTAGATTGTTATTATCTAGACTAGGTAGTTACCTTTACCTAGGTACTCATGACTAAACTCGACGGTATTTTGCGCGTTTCATTTGCCAGGAGTTTAAAGGGTGCGGCGGCGTAAAAGAACAGGGACGGGAAAGGACGGACATCTAGCATTTAGAAGTAACGGCGTTTATGGTGTTTTGGTCTGTCACTGGTTGTTGATATCTACAAAAAAAAACGATGTGTTAAGCATCTACCATTTCCGCGCAAAAGTCCGCCTCCCATTTAATATACCCCCTTTCGCCCCTTCCATCCTATGCTGCTAGCATCAAGTACTACCTAGGTTATCCGACCCCTCCCCTAACACGGCCCTCCCTAGACGAACTCCTTATACCGGTATTAATTCCCGAAATTCCTCCACAACTCTTGAAGCGGACTTGAATGGATACGATGGAGAGAGATGGACTGGCTCTACGGTCACTTTTACAACCTGTGCGATCATATAGTATCAGTGACTCGATCTCAATTATCGCTCAACTGTCTGGTTTGACTTTTTCTATAAACCACGCCAAACCTATGGGCAAATGCTCCCGTGGTAAAAACACATTACATAGCAGCCGTGCCAGTGCTCCATAAGCAAGGCAAAATCATCCGGGGGTAAATCAAGGGGGTAATTACTTTTGAGGGGGGTTGTGAGCGAAGCTGATGCCCTTCTCGATGTTTGTCTTCAGACCTTGGACGGCAACGTCCACCAAAGACTTCTCCTTCTCGGTGATACCAGTAAGGGGGTTGGTAGCCTTCTCGGCACCGTTGGGCTATAACATGGTTAGCGCAGGTTTGCTAATACGGTTCGGGGGACACCTTACTCCGAGCTCGACAGGAACGGAGAAGAACTCTAGGCCAGTGGCCTTTGCAATCTCTTCACCACCAGGGATACCCTTAAGGTAAACGAAGCTGGGCTCGACAAGACCCTTCTCGCCCTTAGCAGCCCTCAACACCTTCTCCGCAAAGCTGGGATATGATTAGTAGTTGTTTGTGGGAGGGAAAAGGGACGGTAGATCCTACCGGTATCCGGCGAAAGCCATGGACAAGGTGGCGGAACCAGCGCCGTCCTTGGCCTTGACGACCTCGTCACCGCCAAACTGGACACGGTTGACAAGCGCATCATACTTGTCATCCGGGATTGTGACGCTGGGGCTGACCTTGCTGAAGAGAGGGACGATTGTCTCTCCAGAGTGTCCACCAATGACGGGGACGGTTAGCTCAGAGCCAGTCTTCTTGCCAGCAATCTCGGCAACGAAGGTCTCGGCACGGACAATGTCGAGGGTAGTGACACCAAACAGTCTCTGAGGGTTGAAGACACCCTTGGCCTTCAAGACTTCGGCGGCGATGGGGACAGTAGAGTTGACGGGGTTGGAGATGACGAGGATGTAGGCCTTAGGAGCAACCTCGGCAGCAATCTCGATCAAGCCCTTGACGATTCCAGCATTGATGTTGAAAAGATCGTCACGGGTCATGCCAGGCTTACCTGTAATTATATGAGCTATTATGTTACACCGGATTTGAGGTAATAAATTAAATACTCACGGGGAATGCCGGCGGGAATGACAATAATGTCCGCATCCTTGAAGGCGGTCTTGCCACCATCGTCCTTAGGCAGGTAGCCTGTGACTTTCTATATTCTGTGTCAGGGATTACTCTCATTATTGTGTTCTATGTTGGGGGTAATTGCTTACAGCAGTCGAGGAGATGTGGGAGAGATCGGTAGCGACGCCGGGGGTGTTTACGACATCGTAGAGGGCAAGCTCGTCAACGAGGGGCGAGAGCTTGAGAAGAAGAGACAGGGGCTGGTGTATATTAGCGTCCAAGCTCTTGTACTAGTATGTTTGGGATGGAGAGTGACAAACCTGGCCAATACCGCCAGAGGCGCCGGCAACAACTAGTTGTTTCGTCAGTACGGATGTCCTTCAAACTTTGACCGGAATATGATGGCTTCGTACCAGCTTTAACCATGATTGCGATTTAGAGGTTGAGGTGGGGTAAAAATGACTTAAAAGGCTAAGACACAAGATGGGTTTGTAGGTTAGTATTGATCTCTAGCTCCAGGCAGAGTGAATCAAGTCGGTAAGTTTGAAAAAAGAAGAAAAGAGGGATTTAGACAACGTGCAAGTTGAATATATAGAGATTGGGAGAAGCTACTCACCCTTGTTTATATGTATGTAGGGTATCGGGGATGATGAAATCGGGAAAGTTGAGTTGATACGCAAGAAGGCGGGGCAGAAAGGACGTTGTAGAGGGGAGGAATCCACTTTAGCTTTATTGCTGTTTGGCGCTACCCCACCATTTTCCCAACGTGCCTACCTTTCTTGACGTTCTTACTTATTCTTGCTATCCCACCAAAGGTAAGGAAAGCATTCACATAATCCCGTGCCTGCATAAGCCAATCACGTTCCGAATGTGAAGCAATGTTCCTTCTTTGATTGGCTATTTGCCATCTTGTTTTCGGCAGGCACGTTCGTAACTCTTTTCGCTCTTCCGCCGTATACAGTATGCACACACGAGGTTAGGAACCTAGGTACATGCTGAAACCACATGCATGAAAGTTTGTTTTCTTGGGTACCTATTCTCAGGGCCGACGAAGCTGATAGCCGGGGGGTCAACTATGTCCGATGATGCTATGAATTAACTGCGAAAATGCACTAGTTACTGGATATCGGATATCTTACTAGCATCCATCCTTCCCTCAAGGTGGCCCATTGTCGGTATTCTTTCTTAGGTACAGAAGCTACTTACCCAGCTTAGCGTTTATCAAATGCCCAGTCCGTACCTAACACTTATTCCTCTAACCCGAGGCTATTGTCCGGAATAGAATTTACCTGTATATTATTGCTCATGGCAGCTTGCATCATAGTAGCCATTTCCCGAGGTTCACTTCTCGGTATCGGACAAGGCCGGATGGGATAAAATTAAATTCTTTCAAGTTTAAATAGTTAATTTACTCGTGATTAACAGTATGAAGCTCTTCCGGCTTACCCCCAAGTTACCTACTTGCCAAGCTAAAGGTACCTTACCTTAGCTACATACATACATCTATACACATGCATGTATGTAACGAACAATGCAAGAGTGTAAAATAACTCAACCCATATCTGTTAGTATGCATTATACCTATCCTAAGGAGCTTAGGTTTGTTGTCGCGCACACCGCTCCCGTCGAGCGCCACCATGACTACTTAGGTAGGATCTTCCGGGTAGTTATACCGGATTAGACTGGAGTTATGTCGTTTCACTGGCTCCCTAAAGGTAACATATAGATAGGTGGCATAGGAGATAAGTATTGGATCACACGGAGAAAAGGAGGCTTTTTTCGTTGAAGGATTTCCTCAGACGCCTTGGAAACTTGGATTGACTACCATAAATGCATATGCCTTATTTACCGGCCGGCCTTATCTCTGCAGTCATTCCCTAGTTACTTCCATCTATCATTCTCCCTGGTTGTACAAGCCGCTTACGACTCGGGGGCGGCAGCCTTCTTGGCCTTGGCGCCTCGGGGCTTCTTCTCGGGGGTGGGCTTGGGTTCCCGCTGGGACTGGCGGACGGCAGAGACGCGGGCGACGGCGGCCTCACGGAGGTCGGGTCGGTAACCGGACTTGGCAGTCTGGTTGGCAACGGTCCTGTAGATCCTGTGTAATCATTCGTGTTAGCAAGCCAGCTTGCGACTAGCTATTAGAGCATAGATATCCGGGGAAAACTGACTTTCGTGTGGGCTGGCCACCGTTGTGGACGACCGCGGTGGTAGACTTAGCGGGCTTCTGGGCAGCCGACTCCTTCTTGCTGATGACCTTGACGCCGTTCTTCTCCGCGGGCTGGACACCGATAGCCTAATTTCCCAATCGTAAGTCTTCATGGCATTTTGTTTCGCAATATTGCCGTTATATTATTCATCATACCTTGGTGTTCACGAATCCGGCATACTGGTATCGTATTAGCTAAATTTCACATTTCAAAATGACTTCTAAAATTGTGATTAAATTCTTACCTTGCGGCTGTGGACGTTAGTCAGGTTAAGGGGGTCCCGGGAGAACTGAACACCGCCAGACTCCTTGCGCTTGACAAGGTAGGAGTTGTTGTTGCCTGTACATGTCAAAATTCATGAAATATCAGCCTCTGCCACCCAAAGAAAACCCCAATTCCATCGAAGTCGTAATTTAGGCGTGGAACTTACGGACAAGTTCCCAGACGAGGTCTGCGGAGACGTTAGGGGTGGCCATTTTGTATGAGGAGTCGGGATCGTGAGATTCGCGGGAATGAGGAGGTTTCAATGGACCGGAGTTCTACTCTATCGTGTCGACCTTGAACGATTTCGAAAAGTTCACGAGCGCAAATCGTCGAGTGTGGGAATCGCTTAATTGGCCATATCGGTATTAGCGTATAGTTATACTTGGATACATTTGAATGTCGCAGATATATGTGAATGTATTTCGTACCTCATGGATTTGCCCACTGCTGACATCAACCAATTGAGTCTTCTCTCCACTTTATTAAAACACGGGGACACGTAAGATGCACGAGCCACACCTCTCGTCCATTCTAGGTACGCCTTCTGGCCTTCTAGCGCCCCACTCAGCTTTAACTGGCTGCAATTGTGTCGTCAGTCCGGTTAAGACGGCGGAACCATGCGATCCACCTCTCCCCATTCCACTAACAAACTTCGGACTGCTTTCGAACTGCGAGAAGACCGTCTCTTCCGATGGCCTTACACGTAAAAAATTAATCACGATACCCTTTACTTTCTTCGAACTCGCTTATTTTTCTTGCAATTGCAATTGTCATTCACTCTCTCTCTTTTCTTTTCCTGTGTGTTTTTTTCCCCCTAAACTGTCGAACCGTTAGCCACGAAACCTTTGACTACAACTTTCTGATCTGAAACCGTGTGGCTCTTCTAAATCATCCACTTTACCGGCTGCCTCAATCCCAATCCGTCGAACTTGTGATATCATTCTATCCATCCCCTCGCGCACGAGAAGCGCAAAAGAAAAAAAAATATACACGAATCAATCCTAACTTTTGCGCAAGCCCCATCTCACCACAAAAATGGCATACCACCTCCTCTACTCCCTAACCTTCCTGGTCCTCGTCGTCGGCACCATCCTGTACCTAACGCGGACCCACTGGATCCCGCGCCTCCCCGGGCGCTCGCACCTGTACTCGCATCTCCCCGGCTCGTTCGCGGACGACATCGAAGCGGGCCTGTCGAGCAGCACCTTCGACCTGGCCGGGAACGTAGAAGGGGGCGACGCCCGCGCGGGCCTCGACGACGAGGCCAAGGCACAGATCCTCGCCATCATGAAGAAGCGGCGCATGCGCTTCGACGACGCCCGCAAGGTCTACATGGAGCAGCGGTTTAGCGCGAACGGTATCGCTGCAGATGGGCAGCCCAAGGATCCCAAGTTTGTCAGTTTCTCGTAAAAGTGAGAGAGAGCGCCGTCAGGTTTGCAGTAGTTATGTCCGTCCGACTTGATGAAGGAGCCTGGACGTGTGTATATTACCTATGTGATTGCGTGCTAGTACAGATAGGGTGTCTTAGGCTGGTTGGTTTGCCAGCGTAGACGTCGGGGACGGATGGTAGGTGTATTGGGGGGGATTATGGACCGACCTATATTCATCGCGATAAGCGTTCGCGTTTTTTTTTTTTTTTTCTTTTTACTTTGCGATGGCGTTTACGGAACCGACTGGACTTATTCGTTGGTGGGGATTATTGCTTTTGTCACACAATAGGAGAGACATTCTCAACCCGATGTCTAGCTCTACTACACTACACGACTGATATCGTGTATACTCTGACAAAGAGCAAGGAGTTCTACATTGAAGCATGTTTTTCATTTTCCTATGTAACTGCGGAGTTTCGAGTATGGAGGACAGCAATGGGTCGTTTGAAATCTACAACCCACCACTATTTTCTTATCTCCCAATACAATTCCCATGTCTGGGCCCAATGTCCCATTAATCTATTCGTATATGTGATAGAATATGTAAGAGTAGCAAGAGTCGTTATCAAATCAGATTCAGATCACACAACGTTCACACTACGCGCGTCTCAACTAGCTGCAAATCTATAAACTAGCTTAATGTGCCATACGCTTGTACGAACTACCGGATAATCCCAAGTTCCCAGTTTTACTAAACCCATTTTCATCTTCAGGGCAAACCCCTTTAGGTCGTAGGACAAAAGATGGAACTAAAGTAGTACCACGTTGGATTATTAGTAGGCAGCATACATGTATGAAACCTTTGCAAATATAACGTTCATTGACACATGAAGGTCTCACCACAACGGTTATATTTCTTCAAGCATAATCCAGGAGGAATAAACTTACACCACGTATAACCAACGTCATCAATCCAATGTAGAAAGCCAAATTCATAGAAACATTAGGTTTTATTTTAGTCATTATATAGGTATTTAGTATATCCTACCCGCCCATTATTTTATATCGAGGTAACGACGGGACGGGAGAGTCGCCTCTTCTTTTCCATCTACGGGGCGTCCTGCGACTCGAAGACTCGATTTCGAGCTTCAAGCCAGAATAGGACTAATCCCAGATCTCCCCTTTTTTTCTGGATACCCTGAACGCCGTCACATCATTAGAGGCCCAGCATTCTGCCCAATTATATACAATCCCTCATTGTGCAACTAGCACTAATTAAATCCCCGCCTCGCACAACATTGTGCTCGCTCCATCTACATCATAATTCAGGGCGAATTTCCAGCTATATACCGGAATAACTGGTTCTCGCGCATCGAAGATATCATGTTGCTTTTAGACATTTCATAGTCTGAACGCTTAATTATTCTTCTTCACCTTTCCGGCGTCGTAGCTGCGGTCGTCCTCGCCTTCGACCTCCTTCACGATCTTCTCCATCTCCTTGACCTGCGCCTTCCATTGCGCCTCGCCCATCTTCTTCTCCTTCTCAAACAGGTCGGCATCGGGCTTGCGGTAGCTCTTGCCCAGCCTGTCCCAGAAAGTGGTGTACTGGCCATAGTTGTAGTTGAAGTATAGGTGGTGCATTGTGTGGCAAGCGGCACCATTAATAACGGGGCTGTTGGCCATGTACTCGCCATCGTGGATCATGATGGTCCAGAAGTTGACGAAGACGAAGAATGCAACAGAGGCAAACTTGTTCAATGGGAACAGGATGGGGAAGATGTGGTAAGGGAGCGATTGCGACCAGCCGTCGACGGGGTGGAAGGCATAGGAAGCGTAGGGAGTGGGCATGATCCACTTGTGGTGAGGCTTGTGCAGGTGCTTGTAGACCAACGGGTGGTGTAGGCCTCGGTGGATCAAGTAGATGCAGGCGTCGGTGAACAAGATGAAGAATGGGTACTGCAAGATTTCGTACCACATACCGGGTCCATCGGCGGGAGTATCGTATAGTTTGGTAAGGCCACGAACGTCGGCAAGCCAGAAGGGGACGGTCAGAGCCGACATGATGGGCATCGAGTTCATCGTCTGCTTAATCTCGAGCCGAATCTGGTTCTTCAAGTACTTGGGATGCTTGAATGTCTTCTTATCGAAGACGAAGATATAGGATAAGGTCGAGAATAGGAAGTACAACAGGAAGCCAAAGATCCTAAAATCACATTAGCGCTAATTGAACATAGACAACGCACCTAGTTACAAAGGAGAAGGTTTACGAACCATGTGATGAAGAATAGCGAAATAAACTGGCGGAATATGTTATCCCTGTCCCAAGCACTCATATATGCATATTGGCTGGGCTCGAATTGGAAGTAAGGGTTCGCCGACTTGAACTTCCATGATGAGAGAGTCTGGGTAGAGTTGGCGCCGACATCAGGGAGATCATGGGGAGCCACCGGCTGCAATGGAAGCAGCTGGGAGTAAATGTAATCTCCCGCGAAGGTATCTGCGATTTCGAGAACGACATCCATCTTTGAAAACGATTGGAATGTAAAAAAAGATGGGGGAGCGCAGAAAAAGAATGGGAAAGCCCGCAAATGCGAGGGTGATGGCAACAAATATAAATGGGAGAAATTTACTGATCCCTCGTAAGGTCCAGGGTCGGCTTTGATATGCAATTTCGCGAGTCGCGGCGTGGGGATGGCTTGACTTTTTTACAGGGCTCGGATTTTAGATAAATTTGAATCGGAGCCAGTAAAAGTAAAAGGTGGATCCCCTTTCGTTCCTGACTAGAGATCACAATCGATAAACTTTTGTCTCCAATGAAAAGGGGGTACTAAGTTATTAATTAGTCTAGCCACTTCCCCTTTACGTAGTGAGACGATGTAAGTGAACTGGGCTGGATTGTGTAACTATAAGAGAATAAATTACTTGAACGAGGGAATCATTCTGCTTTTATTTCTATAGCGTCGAACCATTTTATCTTCCATCTTTCGTCTTTCGACTTACCATCGGCCCATTCGGATTTTCCCAAAATTTCCAAGATGTCATATCTATCCAAATCTGTACAAAGTAGCAAATTTGATATGTCCCAAAAAAGGAGGAAATAAGGAGTCAAAGGACGCTATGCAAATCGCCATCTGATTCGCTAGCTGCATGACACCACTGGAATCTCAACCTTCCGAGAGTCTCCAGAACCCTGGGTTCTAATATGGGTTCTGAATAGAGTAGCGGTAACTCAAATCCTTCTCCACCCTCTCACCATACGTAATAGGTTGTTAGCCTCTTTGGGGTTGTTTGGGTTGTAAGACTGGTGCAGAAAGACTGCAAATCGGCTCATCGCTTTCGATCTGATAAGGCGGAGATGGCAGATGACCCACTTTTCATTCCGTCCTAACGGCAACTCTGTTAGTTTAATCTTCGTATTCGTATTTTGCTGTACCTAAGTATCCCTCCGAACATGTGGAAGGTTCCCATCCTAGCTTAGTGGCTCAGGTCCTAGCTATTTTTTTTTTTTTCTCTATTGCACCGGTATCACTCCGGCTTTGCGATTTCTTCTACTATGATTATGATGCATATCCAATATCCATTATCCAATATAACACTGAGGCAACCAAGGTACAGGGCGAGCTCCCTAAAACAACAGCTCGCTCTTCAATTCGACCTCATAGATCAAGTGATTCTGCCGCTCGAAGCTACGTCAATGTTCACTTAGTGTGGCCTATTACAGCTTACGGCAGTTGTCTCACATCATAGGACGAGTGTATCTCCGACGCTCGGTCTTCATGATATCTTTAAAAAGGGACACTTGTTCACTTATTCACTCAATAACTTTTTCATTGCGGGTATATACATAGGGTATCTATCTATTTGATGCGAAGAAATCTTAGTGCTCCGGCTCGTCCGGTCCTCTCGGGACTGTATGGTCGACAGCCCATTGTCGAATGCTGTTGAAGTTCCTGCACGTGTGAGGCGTGCTGTAATTCGGCCACGGGTCGTCGTCACCCATGGGATAGTTAAAGCTGAAAACACCGACGTCGCCCTGGCACATGACGAATTGTCGCAGCGCTTCAATGCAGTGGTCGAGATGGCCCGTTAGATCTTCGGGCGCATCAGATGTGTCACCTCCTAACGGCGAGTAGTATTCCTTATACACATTTTGTCTCAGTAAGTTCAAGCAGTGCAATTGGTGGAACACCTCGATCGCGACCCGATAACCCGGCTTTCCGTCTCTAGGGTCTGTGATGGCAAGAGAAGTCTCAGGATCTAACCCCAGTTTCACCATCTCTTCGCGAGATATCATCGTGTCGCCAACTATAATTCCCGTTAGACGTTTGTTTGCCTGTCAGTTCTGGTTGTTATTCCTAGCACGTACCGACTGAAATCTCATCCCACGCCGCATCCACGTCGTCGCCCATACCAACGAAGGGACCTTCCGTAAAGGGGGGCAAGTCGAAGTGTTTCGTCTCATACTTCACAGCACTAGCGGCCGGCGCTGTTCAAGGTGTTAGATACTTTGTCCAAAAAATAGCGTGGTTCCGGTTCAACATACACCAGGCTGAGAATTTAGCCGTATAATCCGCGTCTGTTATTTTTGAAGCCTTCGAGCAGAATGATAATGCGAAGAATGTTACGGAAAGCGATAATAGAACGGCATGACATAACCATGCCCAATGTGGGCTTAATCTATCCAGACGATCCAGTATGGATTTGCTCTCTGTGCTCTCCGTCCATTTCTGATCTACTACCCCTTCTTCCTTAGCTTCCTTAGCAAGAAAAGGCTCTTCGTCCAGAGCGACTGTATGATACGCGTTTGACATTTTTGCTTTGATGATAACAACAATAATAGAATAATGTAAAACAAAAAGGCACACCAGGTGCGAAGAAACGAATGACGATAATTCTAATCAAACCGAAGGCAAAAATGTTTAAACAAGAGAGGAAGAAATTGAAACGCGCAAGGCAATTACAGATTAAGAAATAACCATTTTACAGCCCTGTTCAAAACTCAGGGGAGATCTACGATAACTAAGCCCAAGTCGCTAATAACTACTCTCGAAAAGAATAAGACCCTGAAATAAGTTTCGATGCACGCGGAGGATCTTCCTTGGTTGGCAATACGAAGGAAATCCATTAAACTCATCGCGAGTATTATAAGTATCGGCGTCTCAGAACGCCTCGAAATGTTACATGGTAGCGCTTCACTGGCCAAAGAGAGTGGAGGGATCTCCTTGGTATCGTCCTCTAACAAGGGACATGAAACACGAGGAGCACGCGAAGCTTTCCTGGGGTCGTGGCGCACGGACCGTGGATGCAAATACATAAGCAAACTGTCGACCTCGCCGATATCGTTACGCAGTTCTAGATTATATATATATATATATATATATATCTAGAATCAAATTTGACTATTTTATTTGGCCGTTCTTTAATACTATTTCTCCTTTTCGGAGGGCGAAATATCGATAAGCGGAATAAACGATGCTAAAGTCGTGGAGACGCCGTGTAGTGAAACATCTGGCCGTGTAAACTAATGGCCTGTGTTCCAACCGAATTCGAAACATCCCATGAGGTAGACAGTTATGTAATAATATCACGGGCATAAACATCTTTTTACTTGCAATTTAGCTTATATGTAATTAAAGCATTCTATCAGGCAAGCCAAGAATCAGCTCCAGATAATTCAAGAACGTTACTGTAGCTGAGCTGTATAGGTAACGGTATGTAGGGTTGCGGCTCAAGATCCAAGTTAAGATATTTCTCTTGGCGAGCCCCTATTTATATACATGTGTACAACTTTGAATCCAACGGGCGATAGGATTGCGCGGATCTATTCTGAATATCAATAACATTCCCATCTTTAACCGTCGTACGATAGGATGACCGACTGGCCACTATGGGTTGTCGCAACATACGACTGGAGAATTTAGTAACTAGCAATTCCTATCCCAGTTTTCAATTTTGACGGTTAAGGTATCCAATAAAGGTGATCTAAATTTTGTATAGTCAATATTCGAATCAGAAAACCTAACCTAACTTCTTCATCAACATCCTCAATACGTCAAGTCAAGAGATAGAGGCGCCAGTGAATGAGTCTTTAACCTAGCAATTCTGCAAAAAAGACACAATGTCAAACGAGAAAATGATAAAGTTGCCATATCACTGTTTCTTTCATACCTTTGAGCGAATAAGGACTACGAGTTCGTGAGGGATCATACCGAGATACTCATTCAAATCCTCTTAAGCTCCGAGCGGTCGACGCCTCAATACTTTTTTCTTCGCCGGTTTAAGGTTGGATATTTCATCACTGAGCCTCTTTCGAACGTAAGCATCACCTAGGCTTATGATGGGTAACACGCGAACTACTACCTATACGCATCGTGGTGACGTTGTTATATCATTACCTAACTTGACAATGGCGAAGGTGGCTTCGCAAGTGCCACCTTCGCAAGTAGGACTTGCAAGTAGGACTTGCAAGATACTAATCTGCATAGACGAAAACTCGGAAGTATCAATTGGCAATTCCGATTCTTGGGAGACTACCCGCCAGGTTCATATTCCAGGTTGCAGCCTACCTAGCTATACAAAATCATCCGACGAATCAAGACGTATCCAAGAATTAGATAGACTTCGTGATCAGGGTTCATCGAGTCGGACGGATCCTGTTTGTCTTAAAGGAGGTAATTTCATATCTGGTTTACACTTTGAGAGATAAGTTGTTTCAAAGTTCTTATCCACTCTCTTTCATACCTGACGATACGGAATAGAGTATCTCTGAGCCGAGCTATACGTGGTAGGCAGGCTTACCCAGAGCCTTGCTATATACCTACCTAAGCTTGACCTGCTCGTGTTCGGGGATTCCAGGCTACGGGAGCAGCGGTTGCTGAAAATTGTTGAGATTGGGGGCAGGTAACACTGCGAGTTTCCTCAGCCATCGACCTGTCAAGTCGGTATGCAGTGCTAGGACAAGTGTGGCGGCTGACTCAGGAATTAGCCGTTCCTGGCACCCAAGTGATACATCTTCGTCATCGGTTGGGGGTGGGGAAGGAAAAAGGTAAATCGGGTTAACGCAACAGGCGTTACGTCGATAGCCGCAAGTCCATGCACCTGGCTGGAAGGCAGCAGGAAGCAGGAAGCAGGAAGCAAGTACGTGGCGTAAAGATGCCTGCGGACTACCCCGTATATTGGTCAGCATATGAAGAGGAAACCTTGGACTTAGCCATCCAACCGGGAATTATATGCAAGGCAATTTGACAGTGCAGATAGTACATTGTGGTCAGCATCAAGGAAGGGGAGTGGACGCAGTGCTCGGAAATTCACCCATGCATGTAAAGCATGCATGGAGGAAATAGTTTGCATATTAATATATGTTATTACAATCAGGATTGGATACACTCTGTGCACAACTGTATCAATCGAGCGATCTGAGGCCAAACGCCTATTCTGCACTGGTATGCATCGTTCCAATGCGCCTATATAGTGCAGTATACTGCACTTGCAAGGACTACATTAGTACATGGTGAGATTACATGTTTAGTAAGTAACAGAAGATTCATAATCTAGTCGCATTTAAGTCCAGACATATCAATGCCCGGTATGGTAAAATATAAGCTTTAGGTTCTCACAAGATAACTACTTGACGGCCCAACGCTTCAAACATGATCTTGTTCTGGATTGGCAAACAGATGGCACTTAGTAGAAAAACAGCACCTAAACTCAAAATAAGTAGAGCAGAAGCAGTCAGCATCGCGCGCCTTTTACATAGCTCGAAGAGGCGATGCTAGTCGTAAAGTGGCGTATGTGCGTAACCAATGCAGACATCCTACAAACACACAAACTGCTTACGACAGTGCAGGTTGTAGTAAGAATGCTAGGCATACTTGCTACTGACAATCAAGGTTAAGCACACTCATTTTAGCAAAAGGGAATTGGTAATAACGAACGGGTAGTTTTCTAAACCTCTATCAAGCCGAGATGGACATACCTTAGGTACCTATGTATGTCTATTAGTGGTTATACAAAGTTTATATCGGTGGCGACCCCGACAATATAATTTAGTTGAGCAATGACAGATAGCTGCCTACGAGCTAGCACCAATAGCTATAGTGAACGGTAGAAGTGGCGTTGAGCGGTGAATACAAATAGACGCAGTACTATTCTTATGTATATTCCGAGTTTAAACAGAAGCCAAACACCGGTTCCATTAGAAGCTTTTGGTAGTATATAATTACATAAGCATAAGTTACCTAGACTGGAGTAGGAGAAACCCGATAGAAAGCTCCTTATATGCCTCTCTAGCAGTGCTCTCTATGTCATAATGCAGACCATAGCGCCAAATAGAAATAGAGAGCTTTTTAAGTAAGATGCCTCCGAAAGTCACATTGGTGCGTGCATCTTCGTTCATACATAACGTGCTTTTTCTACCCGACCAAGTAAGACTTCCCCTACAAATCAATTTTGCCGAACCGAATTCCTCCCTCCCCCAATTCGACAAGGCGAGTCACAAACCGGTAAAACTTTGTTTCACAGTCGGCTCGAATGTGGAGTCAGATAGCCTACCTATTATTGGAGACGGCCTGGACGGGGGCTAGCTATGTGCGCCCCTGCCGTGCAACTGGAGCTAGCTTAGCTCCGAAATAGCGACAACGTCCGATTGTACTTGATCTGTAAATTACACATTCCGATACGTATCTACCTAATCGGGGCCAAAGCCCATTGGTTCGATGGAAGGAATATTGAACCGGTGAGGCTCGGGGTTTTTCTGTCATTAAGGCATTGTTAATGGTTGCACTAGTCTAGGATGAAACCTGTACGCTAGTAATCTACATAGCACACTCATTTATCATATTGACGAGAACAGCTACAAGGTTATTGTCGTTGATACGAGAAGAGGGAGCCCAGTCCTACCAGGTGTAATTGGGGAATAGTAGCGCAACAAAATAATTTAGAAGCTATACTAAATATAGGTGACGATGTCATACGTCAATCATCTAAGCCAACAGACTTTAATAATAATAAAATCTTACCTCTTTATATCCCGCTGGAATTTCGAACAGGCTGACTCAATAATATCACTTGCATTCTTATTATGCGCACAACCACCCGAGTACCAGTCTTTACCTTATAAGCCTGTTCAAAATAATCTAAAAGCTGACACCTTGGCCTCGACCTATGTCGCGCGTAATTATTGCCTACACATTGCCTACTAACACATTGCCTTTTTGATACGCTGCTGATTAGTACCTAACCTGCTAACAGTAATTGACGTCCTAATTACCTCTACTTAATAATGCAACTTGGTGGTGGATGTTTGAAAACCCGACGAACTATCTCCTTTTTAATATTGCCTGCCTGTCACGGTAGCATCGCTGCAATTCTGCCTTTACATAGATCAGGTACAGGTAAGTTGAAATGGGTGGGGGACAGATGGTCACGCCTAAACAGCCGAAACGCTTCCAGAATGTCGATATACTTGGTTCGAATATATGTACTATGTAATGGAAGTTGGGCTCACGCCGACCGTTTGTACACCGAGATGCCTCCACACTTCTCTTGTCTACCCGAGTTGGATCTTTGGCTGGCTCGCTTCCCATTGTTCCCCTGTCATCCAACCTCGGAATAGTAGGGGGAGGACGTACATAATATGATAGTCTGCTTTCTCTCTGTACGACCTTGAATGTGCATCCGTGGCAAGTTTGGCAAGGTTACAGATTATGTACTTGTGCAGACACGTAGTGCGAGCACAAAAAGGAGGCGCTGATACGATGCAACGCATTCTTAATAAGAAAAGAAAGAAAAAAAAAAGTATGTTGCTTCGTACATCTGCATTGCATATAAAAAAAAAAGGTAGGGTAAGCCTTGGCTAACATTCGATGCCTGTCCGTCCCATCATCCGCATATACTCAATGTATCTATGTATATTACGCTACCGCCCGCGGGCGTTTCTATTGTACCTACCTAACCCACAGCGCTGACCAGCTCTTGGCCAAGTGGGGGTGCCATATGCGTACCTACCTAGGTAGCTTAGCTGCTTAGCTGCTTGCATGCCCCATATACTCCGTGAAATCGCGATTTCCACAAACTTCCATATGAGCGCCCGCGTGTGTTGCCGGGATACATTAGGCATGTACCTACACGACACCACCTACACCTGCACCTAGTAGGAGGTACATAAGACCAAGGTTAGGTACACAAGGAAGCAGGTCTAGGTACATAATTACTTAATCGGCGCGTACCTAAGGGGGCGTGCTTTTTCTTTCCTTTTTTTTTTCTCTTATTTTTTTTTCGCTTGCCAATGGAACCCCGTAGCCCCACTAATAATGCACGCAGCCTTAATCCGGCACCCGCTTAAAAAATAAACAGGACTGTACCAGAATGGGTAAGATTATGTTACCGTCTGTGGGTGAAGTCGAAAAAAAGAAATAGGTACCAAAGTAACTTGGCTAGGTAAGCACGAAACCTTAAGGAACCTAATAATGTAGTACCGTAGTGGATTTTGTACATGAATGGTCTCTGCAGCACTACTGCTTGCCCCACATCCTTGCTCACAATCCGTGCATGCATGTACCTAGGTACTATGGTATAGTAGGTATTGGTATTGTAGCAGCATGGGATCCGCCGCCCGAACCCACTAGCCATCATACATAGGAAGTACTTCTTTTACAGGTCATAGTTCCAATCCAGCTCTTGCCTAGCCCCCGAGCCCTGGTCAAACAAATCTGAGTATTACCTACCAACCTTGGGTCTCGTCTCCTCTTCTTCTACCATCCTTTCCCTTTTTTTTCAACTGCTTTTTTTTCTGCTTCCTCAACACCAACGTCTTATTTCTAGCCTCATCAATATCGCCCCATTAACCCATAACAGCAACCATTTATCTAGTTGTTACCAGCTAGACAGCGACTAAATACACGATTGCGCGTCTACCGCTCTCGACTGCCAACTTCGATATCCTCGCGTTCCTTTACACACGACTATGCCCACTGTTGTCTGACGAGACCCTGCCAAGTCTCGTCTCGTCTTGCTCGCGTTGCAATTGGGTTGTTGCGGAAGGGTGTTACCTCGTTGTGCCAAGTTCTATAAAAGCTGGAGAAACCCTGCTTAGAATATCGACCTATCTGCGGCCTATTCTATCCCCATCCTTACTATTATCGTCGTTGGGAAACCGTGGTATCGCGAGACCGCAGCCTCGTCTAATTTTAATTTTTACCGCAATCCCGAGGTAATTCGTCCGCGCAACGACACTACATCCAACAATGTCTATGTATCCGCATCGCGGCCTGCCGCAAAACGCGGCGCGTTTGAACGAGCTCCTCGACCAAATTCGCACGGAGTTTGATAACCAAGTCCGAATCAATGAAGGCTACGAACAACAGAGTAAGTCAAGAAATAAGCTGGTATCGAATATGGGATGAATGTATACGTTTCACTGATTAAGCCAATCCTGGTCTTAACTTGTGATTGTCTACACCTTCACACATATAGAAACGCGCTTGTCTGCCTCATATTCAACTAAGATTGCATAACTAATTACCCAATAGTCCAACAGCAAGTCCAGGAGGCTCAGCTGATTCGCGAGAAGGTTTACACGCTAGAGCAACAACATATTAATATCAAGGCAAAGTATGCAATTATTCTGCATCTTCTACGTCTTAAAGCTAACTCGCTAACTTGCTCCGTATAGGTATGAAGAGGAAATGGTTTTACTCCGCCGTCAGCTTGAGGCAGCGCGAGGAGGTGCCCCTCAACCTGCTATACCTGGACCACCTCAACATGGCGGTCCATCTGCGGGTCCTCCCCCTCCTTCACTCGGTATGGGCAATAATCTCTTTAGTGGAATTATGACCGGTCAAGGAGGTCAAGGCGGTGGCCTACCGCCCCAGCCCAACCCCCAGGATCAGGCCCCTCCCGGACCTCAGCACCAAATGCCACAGCCGCCTCCGGGTTTGCAAGGTCCTCCTCCACCTCCACCCCCGCCAGCGGCGCAGCCTCCCTTCCAGCAACCCTACCAAGGCCCGGCTCCTAATGGCTTCCCCGGACAGCCTCCTCAGAGCACTGCTTCACCCGGTCCAGGCAAGCGCGGTATTGGTAGACCTCCCGCCGGGGGCCCTGCGACTCCTCAAATTAACACTCCTATGCCGTATGCCGGACCCGGAGCATCGCCTCAGGTAGCAAACCACCCGACTCCAGATCATAGAGCCTTGCCACCTCACCCTGGCCCGATGGTCAACAACGCTCTTGGTGACTTGGATGTCGAACGTCTTCCGGCTCACGTCAAGAAAACTAGGGATGATTGGTTCGTAATCTTTAATCAACACGTCCCGCGCATGCTCGACGTCGATCTGGTCCACACATTGAATCACGAAAGTGTGGTATGTTGTGTCAGGTTCAGCCACGACGGGAAGTATGTCGCCACTGGTTGTAACAGGTCCGCCCAAATTTACGACGTAGCCACCGGAGAAAAAGTATGTGTCCTCCAGGACGAGACCGCCGATATTAGTGGGGATCTGTATATCCGCAGTGTGTGTTTCAGCCCCGACGGCAAGTATCTAGCTACTGGTGCCGAAGACAAGCTCATTCGTGTAAGTCAATCCTCTAAACTCCCCTGTGCTCTACTAATTGGGATAGGTTTGGGATATTGCCGCTCGCACAATTCGCAATACTTTCGCTGGTCATGAACAGGATATCTACTCGTTGGATTTTGCGCGAGATGGACGAACTATAGCTTCCGGCAGCGGCGATAGAACTGTTCGGCTTTGGGATATTGAACAAGGCACGAACATGCTAACCCTTTCTATTGAAGACGGGGTTACCACTGTTGCTATCTCCCCGGATACGAAGTACGTCGCTGCGGGTTCTCTTGATAAGAGTGTTCGTGTTTGGGATATTCATCAAGGATACCTCCTCGAACGACTTGAAGGACCAGAAGGTCACAAGGATAGTGTATACTCCGTCGCATTCTCACCTAATGGCAAGGACCTGGTGAGTGGAAGTTTGGACAAAACGATCAAGATGTGGGAATTGTCGACTCCGAGAGGAGGCGTGCAAAACCCTGGCCCCAAGGGAGGCCGGTGCGTCAAGACATTTGAGGGTCATAGGGTAAGTTTTTCCCAACATGTTCCGTCGTATTTTCTATGCTCACTAGGTTAGGATTTCGTACTCAGTGTCGCGCTTACGCCCGACGCAAATTGGGTCATGTCTGGATCCAAGGACCGAGGCGTACAGTTCTGGGATCCTCGAACTGGGTTTACTCAACTCATGCTTCAAGGACATAAGAACTCGGTTATCTCCGTGGCCCCTAGCCCTACAGGCGGCTACTTTGCAACCGGTTCTGGCGACATGAGGGCCCGTATCTGGTCCTACCGTTCCATATCTTAGGTAGGGAGGCGCCAACGGTAAAGACGAAATTAGAAACGTGGTTCCGCGAAATGGGGGAAACCTATTTCGCTCTCGCAGCAAGAATTAGCCGGTTATAGTCGCTACGTGGATTCGAAGGAATATGATGACGTATTTAGTTGGTACAAAAGGGGGTAAGGAGAGGAGGCGGCTCTGTTACGCCTGACCCGGCGTTGATACGGTCTTAGGATCTTGAAAGGTCTTTTTGTTTTGCCAAGGCGAAAGCTACACACTTCCCTAGACGACGCGCGAAGGTGTGGAGAACAATTGGGCAACTTGGAGAGAACGAGGCAAAAGAAAAAGTTTGTAGTTGGGTCTCCTGTTGGCTTGGCGAGGCTTTGGAAGAGGGGGGAGGAAAGGGGAGGAAAGGGGACGGGTTTCTAATCTCAAGTGTTCAGCAGCAGCAGCAGCAATGATAAGTAGTAGCCCCTTAGCACAAGTAAGTGTATTGCAAGTGTTAGGCTTTTGATAGTAATGCAAACCCGCATGATAGATACAATCAATGACTATTGACTTAGCGATGGAAGATGGAATGCGTTTACTGGGTCATAGAAATTGTGAGATTAGTGAATTTGGGTATATTAGGTATCTAGATACGTCTACGCTATGCATTAACAGAAGAGACTATATTATGTCTTATTGCTAGCTCAAAATAGGTTTTTGAATAAATCATCGAACTCATCGCCTCCTTTCTTGGTCTTCTTTTTCTTGGCTAGTTTTACACCCTCCTTTTCCTTTGTCTTTACTTTTGAGAAAGTAGTAGTAGTCCGTTGTTTCTTAAGAGTTTTCGCATCTTCATCATCATCATCATCACTACCACCACCATAGTTATGTCTCGGCACCGTAAGAGTATTAGCTGTATCGGAAGATCTAGCTTGGATATTCTTCTTTCGTAGCTTTTCGGCCCGCGCCACCTCGTCCCGCGAGACTACCGAGCCTCCGCGCTCACCGGGCATCTCGGACACGACAGGGCGAGAAGATGGTCCCTTGGGTCCTTGGGTGGTACTGGGCTGGGCTACACGTGTGGCAGTGGTGGCACTACTAGCGAGTTCACGTGGAGTAGCTATACCGGTTTCTTCACTGCTTGTTTCTGCTACTGCCGCTACTGTTGCTTCTCCTACTAACCGCACGCACGTAGCGTTGACCTGCGCCAGCACGCCGAGCAGGACTACACCCAGAGTAGCGAATTGGTTGTCGGCTGTTAGTTGTGAGAAAGCCCTAGATTTTCCGTTAGCATATATTCGCTGCGTAATATGGTATTTCCGTATCCTTTGAAAAGACGGCGACTTTTCTGCTGTTTTTACCTCATCCTACCTTTGCCCCCCTTTTCTTTTCCTACGTCCAATAGATTCAGCTTAGGGGAAGAAGAAGAAAGCTCGAAGACGAAGACGAAGAAGAAGAAGAAGAAGAAGAAGAAGAAGGACAAGTCACCTACAAATAACACTTAGGAACTAGAACGTCCCTCAACCACTCCACGTGACCCTTAACCTTCCTCTCCACACCTCCGCCATCATCACTACGCTGGCGCTTCTTGCTCTTGGACTTATTAGCAGCAGCAGTAACAGCAGCAGCCTCAAGCAACTCGACGACAAGCCTCTCGACGTGGCGCCGAAGCATGCCGAAGGGAGCCCACCACGCGGCGCGGCGGTGCTGGTTCTTGTTGCGATGGTTGAACCCGCGGAGGACGGGCTGCAGGGGCTGCAGGCCGTCTAGCGCGTCTTGGTAGACATTGCCGTCGACGGGAGTGGTGATAGTAGCAGAAGCAGGAGCAGGAGCAGGAGCAGGACTGCCCGCGGCGGACGTGCTCGGGGCTGGTACCATTACATCGTCTGCGTCGAGATCGTATCTGATGCGTGTATGTAAAATGTACCTAAACTTATAGGAAGTTGTAAGTAACTAAGTTGCTTTTCGATATTGGAAAACGCTTGGACGGGTACCTGCGTAAAAGCTTATTGGGCAAATCCGAGGATTCGCCGGGGGTCGATAAGCTCGAAACTTTAAGATGGATGGGCTTTTCCAAACGAAGATCGAAAAAAAAAAGAATTTAAGTTTATGCACGCAATTGCTTAACTAATAGTTATATGCTTCGCAGCTTGCGTCTTATGTACCTCTTATCTAAGCAGTGCATGTCCGTTGTTGTTGTTTGCTTAACGCCACTCGTGAGTCGTTAGACGTGACAAAAGATAACAACACAACAAACACGATGGTGCAAAAAGTACCTAATTAATCAAATGAAATTAGCAAAAAAGAAACTGAAAGGTTGCGACGTGGGCCTGATTCGAACAGACGCTCCCGAAGGAACAAGATTTCTAGTCTTGCGCATTAGACCACTCTGCCACCACGCCCCCATTGGTTGTTGAAATACATTTTTTATTATTTACGCTTATATGGCTACCTCAAGTAGCTGGGCTGTTGGTCACAAGAAGCTTGTCCTGGACCAGTTAGATCTGAGATCCGAAGGTGTGGGGTACGACGTACGGGGTTTAAAATAGCTTCGCTTGGGTACTTCGGTACTCGTGTTGCTTTACAGGTAGCAATAGCCGAACTAATTCAAGGATGTTATGTATTAACACTATATAGATCCGTTGAGCCGATGAGCTTCAAATACGTGAGGCGGTATTATGTAAATGCTGTTCGAGGTCTGTTTTGCCAAGACTGTATAGCGGACGACTTGAAGCTTCTCATCTAAGTGATAATTCGTTTATACAATTCTTTAGTATGTCTGGTTACGATTCTAGGAATAGTTCTTAGTGCGATATATGGTTGAATCCCTTTTTATAAAAGTGATAACTAGGTCTATCTTGGAGGAGAGTTCCTAACCTCATCATATAATAATGTAAGTAGTTAACAATATAATCCCCCTAATTCCGTAACACAGATCTTATATATAAAGACACAAAACGTCTTCTATGATATTCGTTTTTGGTTATAGTTATACCATATGACTCTCGACTTACATAGCTCGTATAAAAAAAAAACCACTTAACCTAATCGACATCTTTAGATCCAATAAAGACATATATGTATATATATATATATACGCTTCTTTGGTTTTTATTTATTTGCTACTCAGTTTACTAGTTTATAATACCGTCTACCCGCTATCAGACACCTTCCTATTGCTTACTTTCACTTTCTCCGGCGCTTTACAAGTGCTATCACGGCAATACTCCTCCATCTCGTAATACTCCTGATTACCGTTCTGCGCCGCCCCGGGTCCCGATCTCTTCCACGAGTGAAAGCACGAGTGAAAAGAGCGAGCTCCCTGCGATACCGTTCCCACAGCCGTGCTCCCGAGCACGGCTCGGACTAGCGGCCGAAGCGTGGCGACCGACGACGCGACTAGGCCTAGCCCGTTTTCCGTCGTAGACCAGATCGACAGGTCGCTGAAATCGTGGATGAAGTCCCCGGGTTGGGCTAGTTGCCATATATAAGGGATGCGAACGATCGTTGCCGTCGATGCGCTAAGCCGTCCTTGTTAGTGGTTCTGTCTTTATAGCAGGATACAGGATAGGGGGGAAAGGAGTTATCCATACACTGATCCCAACGCCAAAGTACAAGAAACCAAGATCTTCGACCTCTTCGATAGTTCCAAGTTTCGTACAAGAGCGATAGGCAGTAATCCAAGCACCCAATCCGTAAAAGCGTTTATACCAGCAGCCGCGTACGTGCATCCCATGACTAAATCGTTGCCCCAGCATTTACCCTCCATGTTGGTGGTATATCTAAACCAGAAGTACGCTACCGGCTGGCATTGGAACGCGGTCATAAAGGCGTAAAAGAGGTGGTAGACGAGACATAAGAGCAGCACGGTGCAGATGACCGTTTTCTGCCACGCCTGCGAGCAGATACGGAAGAGGAATATCCCAACGGTCAACTTCACCAATAGCGATGTCACGATGTATATTATCTCTGCCACCCATCTCATCTTGTCCCCATCGATTAGTCTCAAGTACGCGATCTCTTGTATAGGGGATGATGTACCTTGAGTATTTTGGGGATATTCTCAGTAGGGATGTCGCGCAGATGCTGACCCGCCCCGTAAGAAATACTGATCATGACGGCCGCGCAGTATAATATGAAGCAAGTCTAGGCCTGTTAGTTACGAAAGGTCCCTCATTCCATATACTGCCAACTTACCATTGCCGCAACTGCCACCCAGTCCTCAACCTGGAAAGCTTTTAAAATATGGGCTCTAACATAACAACGAAGAGCTACCGTAACAAATGACAGCCCGAGGAAAACCGCCACGACGACGGCCAACTCGGGGCCACGATCATCGAGCGTCATAGTCCAGACCTATTTCAAGACGAGTATCGAAGTTGGTAGGAGATGTAACGAGAATCACAAAGAGGGGCCTGGAACGAAATTTGCCCAAAAGGCAACCCCAAGACCTCTCACAACTAAGATCATATAGCCACGTCGATAAGGTCACAGTATGGAGGAGCGCAACGGGAGATATACTACCTACCCGCTTGCTAACCATGTGCGTCTATCCCGAATCCGGGGTAACGGTCATCACCGCCGCACTTACAATGCCCATCCTGGCTCAAAACGAGAAAAAGGACAAACAAGGGTCTGCCCTACGGGTAGCAAACACCTGCCAGAATTTTTTCTTTTCTCCCCTTTGCTCTCCACCACACGGGATCTCCAGCTCCAGTCAACCCGGCCCATTCATTGCATAAACTTTCGCACATTGACCTATCTATCGTCGTCACATGGGAGGAGGGGGAGACATGAGGGGAGAGAGGGAGGGGGGTACCTTGCTCTAGATCGAGCTGAGTGATCGCCCACGATCTGATCTGTAGAAACGCCACCAAACGGTCCGTGTGCGCCTTAGCAGAACGGAGCAACGACCTCGTTCTCGCAGGTCCTAACTTTTATTTTATTTTTTACCGCGTCGCAGAGTATGCACGTTGTTCAGGATGGCCCCCATACAGATAGATTATCGCGCATAAGGAAAGGATTTGCCGCGATGCATGTCAACAATAGTTAGTACCGCGGCCGAAAGAGGAAGCTGTGTACATAACATATTTACATACTCTATCACATGTATTGCTCGCATACACAGTAAAAACACCCCACGGCTCGGTGAGGATCATAGGTAAATACCCCAAGCAGAGCTAGTATAGTATAGTTAAGCAACTCGATGGGATGTGGGGGGCGTATACGTACATCTCCCGCCTGTATATTTATATTAATTAGGTGGTGATAGAACTTAGAAGGAGATTAAAGCGGACGGCGCCTTGCTGCGCCTAATAAAGGACCGAACCGCGAGGCGTAGATTACACGACAGGAACCTACCTAGTTACCTATCTATCGTAGCGTACCCGTGTTCTCGGGAGTCACAGTCCGGATTTCGCGTCTCGGTTGCGACACGGACTGCTTGCTTCTTCCTCCGCTGCTGTTTGGTATAACCCTGCCTGTTACCTACCTAATACCTAGTATATAAACACACATACACATTCAATGACGTTAGTCTAGTCAAGACGCCACAGACTAGCCTTACATAGACTAGAAAGATGCGATGGCCTCGCTCGAGCCTCGAGCACCGTGCCCTAGTTGTCTCGTGACGGGAGGAGACGATGGTCGAACTACTACGCTTAAATAAATTAAATAACTTATATCGTTGTTTCATATGAATACCAAGATTGCTTACCTCTCTAGAATAGAGAACTGACCAGTAGAGTAGATAACTGACCAGAACAATAGCTAGTACAAAAGAGGCCGTGGTAGGTGAGGGTCAGAGAGTAACAGACGAACGCGGCTCTCATATTGCTTTTAGCGGGTTTGAACCATACTATATTGAGAAATACCATATGTCAGGTGAGGAAGCTAGCCACAAATTAATGAGAAAGAAATAATGAAGCCCTCCTATTAAATGAGTTAAGGAGCACGTGTGATAGTTTGGGAAGGAGAATATGATGAAAGTTGGGTTTGTAGCAGATTTATGACCGTGTCAACCGTCGGCAACCGTTAACTTGTCTTGTCACTCAGAGTTGACGAGTAACAGGGGCTCAGCCTGAACCCCCCTCTCAGCCTCAACTTACTTCATCTAAACTTCATCGTGCCTTAGTAGGTAATTACTACAGATATCCGTCTCCGGCTATGCTGATTAAACGTTCTACATAAGAAATAGCTCAATTGCATTATTTTAATCTCGTGGCTAGCGGTAGCAATTTTGCTTGCTATGGATATGCGACTATCATGCAAAGCTGAAGAAACTTATGACCGTCATGTGAAGAAGTGAACGAGCTGATAATCTCAAGGGATAGTGCCTAGTGAAGTATCAAAAGGGATCTACATCAACTTGCCCCGCATATTAATAAATTACCCGTTCCCTGGCTGTTCCTTATCGTTGACTGGACTCAAGCCGCCGATATTGTTGGCAATACGGAACGTTTTAGGAGCAAGATTCAGGCCGAGAGCCTCATCTAGGGAAGAACAATTCGAGGCTCGGCTATGCAGCCTCCCAAACAAAAAAACGAAAGAGTTGCAAATCAACGATGGGCGTCATCCGCCATTCCATCCAACCCATGTCCTCGCCTATCTCTTCATAACTTGTCATAGAGACGGTGTCGAGCGTCTACGCCCAAATAGGTTGGTCAGCAGGTGCTTCTTTCATCTGAACGGAGATTCGCACACATTGCTCACCTTAACGCTGAAGATCGAAACAGCATCGCGTCATCTCTACTGGAAGATGAGGAAAAGCATCAAACCTTGGTAATTATGCATTAGTCGACGCCACAGTTAGGATATAAGAAAGGACCAACCGATGGGTAAAAATCATCTAGAAATGCAACGCGTCGTAGGGCTATGTACCGAAATGCTCTATGCATTAGGGAAACGTCGAATGGTACCTGGGGATGTTAGCTGGCGTGTATAGCCAATGTTGGGTCATTTAGAGACCATACCAGTACACGCCCCTTAGTCGGCCAAGCGGACAGCGTAGAAAATGCCGCCAGGCTTGACATACCAACGGCAGTCACCCATGTTGTCAATACAGAAACGATTGCGGAGAGTATATGTACCGTCAAGCTCTCGGCAATAGTACATGCGAGACGGATCAGGATCGGCAGGGGCGATGTCCTGGCCCTCGAGAGCTCCAGTGTTGAGAGCCGTATGATACTGCTCCAACTGAATCTCGGTTGAAGTCTTACCAATTCCCATCACATCCGGGGCAGAACCGGGGCCCATGATGCCAGGGGGGCCCATCATAGCAGGGAATGCGGCGGGCGGAGCAGTCACCGGGGCTGCGGGGAGACCCGGCTGGCCTTGAACGAAGACGGGCGCCTGAGGTGCTTGAGGTGCCTGCTGGATTACGATAGGTGCACCAGGAGGAGGCTGCTAAAGATAAACAGAGTTAGCTTTTATGTTTAAGCAAGGACAAGGTTTGGATGAAGTAGCAAATGAAATAAAGGAAAATAAGGTAATGTCGAATCCTAGCTGGTCCGTTCATCTGATATTGAGTAGACAGCAGCGAGTGTTCCTTTTCGCAGCTGGTCTGTTACTCGGTGATCGGATAGGACTTGCATTGGGGACAGAATAGATAGGCTGGGACTCGGCTTGTCGAATAACATAACACGGGACAGCGCGGAATGCAGACAAAGCACTTGACGAGCCTTGCGTGGGAATAGGATATACCTGTTGCATGGGCACATATTGAACTTGGGCATTGCCAGGAGGGCCTGCAGCGACAACGTAGAGCTGGCCTTCAATCATGACATACTGGCCGGGGGCAGGCTTGTTATCGAAGCGGGGATGGTAAGTGTGCGGGATAGGTCCATAGGTAGTGTCAGGCACGGGGGGTTGGAAGTGCTGGCCCTGGTTGGGCATGAAACCGGCCATGACTGGGGTTTGGTTGCTGCTTACAGGGCTAAATTGAGGAAACGATTGAACAGGCGTTTGGGGGAAACCAGGTGGTAGAACTGGAGGGGGAACAATCCCAGGAGTTTGATGTTGCACTTCGGGCTGAGGACCAACGGCTGGGTTGAAGCCGTGTACAGGATTACGATGTCCACCGTCGTAAACCAATCCAATACCAGGTATGTTCGCGACGGTGTGATCGAATCCAGGACCTGGAGTCTGATATGCCAAATGCGCCTTTTCGTCCTGATTGACGGAAGTGTTGGGTGTGGGTTGACGGGGTGGGATTTTAGGGCTACTGGTAGTAGTAGTAGTAGCAGTAGTCTTGGAAGGTTTGTTAATGAAAGTAGGAGAAGATGCGTTCTGCTTCTTATCTTTGTAGTCGGAAGGTTTTGGAGTTGCGCCCATGTTGAAAAACTCGCAGGTAGTGACCAGCAACGGAGGGGGGGTGTTTAGTGTGAATTGTGAAAGGGGGGAAGCCTTGAAGTAGAGATTGGTAATGACCTCCCACACAGTGGATAGGTTAAACAAGGTATGTTCCTTCCTTCCTTAGGAACCAGTAGAGGGAAAAAGTTTTCAAGGCAGTTGCCACTGCATAAAAATTCTGCCCGTTTCAAGACAGAAAGGAGAAAAAAAAAAGTAAAGGAAAAAAGTAGAGGTGAGTAGGAAGAAGAGATAGTGCAAACAGGAGCTGCACATGGTATGTATCTCATAGCTTGGTCAGCGGAACAAGTACGTTAGTATAAATGTACTGTTTCGTGTCCCCTCGCACTAGACTGCGTAGTAAAATTGTTCTTAGGATACCAACATTGCCTCTCGAAGTCCTTGGTGTTTCCCTTATCCGAGATATGAAATTGGTTCCAGTCCTATTTGTTGCCGGTCCAGATGTCCCGATCCATAGGTGATTTTAGGAGATCATCGTCTACATCATGGGCGAGACAAAATAAAAGCACAACTTACAGCATCGCCCATGATAGCAACCCATTTACTACCATCCCATACGTACCGGGTCATCTGCTGTTCGGCAGGGGGATCCTCCTCAACATAGATGTCTTTAACTGGCCAACAAGGTAGACACATAATGACAATGGTGGCGTTGCGATGTTCTTTACAGCAGGGGAAAAAAAAAGTGATTGATATTGCGACTTTAATGGGACAGTGTGATCTAGGTACCTAGATATTTATCTTTTATTAAGCATGCGAGGTTATGGGCATGCTTCCCGCTAGGTGGTGTTATTTTAACAAGAGAAAGCCATTTATGGCTGGTAGTCAACAATGGCAGTGCCAAAGTCTGGGAAGGAACAGAATGTTATCCTTCAATATTATTAGGATCATTTTGATCCTGGATTTGTTACGGCCATAGAACTCCAAAATGTTTGCTATTACTATTACCTTGGAGTAGACACGCTACGTAATCTACCTCTCCTTTCTGATATCTTGCCTCAAGCCGGGCCAAACCATTTGGTACTATCATCAAAAGTCTCAAACTTCTTGCATTAATAACTAGGTACCTAGTATTAGGTTAGGTACTTAATACGTATTCTCACGGACGAAACCAGGCGAAATAAATTATCAGTAAACCGACGGCTGTTGCCTTATAGAGAGAACAGTAACAAGTAAGCCAACGTGGCAAATGCTATCTAAGTAAAAAGCAGTATCCTATCCCGTGCCCGTGTTCCTCAAATCCATTCACACGGAACGGTTTATAACCACAAAAGCTTATTGGTGCGGTTTCCATTATACAGTGCACTTCCCAAGGCACTACTTGCTAAATCGATGTCGTATTTTGGATTCCGAAAGGATATCCACCACCATTTCACCATAATCCTGGAGTCCGCTTTCTTCGTCCTGACCAACTGGTTGGTCCGTTTGCACCCAACAATCTCCTCCCGTGTTACTGCACTGGGTCGAATGTTTGCGTTTGGCTTCATTCATTTGTGCCACCTGCTTAGCTTCGCCAATTTTCCAAGTCTAGTATCCAGTTAGCCTTGGCCTTAACCACCGATGGAAGCAAGTGAACTTACACGAATGAGTACTGCAGATAGCTTGCTTCCCTTGATCAATGAAGACATTTGTTCATACTGCTCCTTGGTGTCGACGCAGCGCCAATCTGTGTAGAGCCTGGTCGACTTCTGAGCCTGGTTACCAGGGATATCTGAAAGTCTATAGGACCAGCTTTCTCTCTGCTCCTTGCTAAGCTTCCATTCCAACTCCCGTGACTTATCCCACCTATCTCTTTCAGCTTCGGTCAAAGGAGTTTCCTCATCGTCAGATGTGCCGTAAAGATCATGATCAAGTAACTCGCGATTTGAGATGCCAGCATGGATATATGGCTCAGCTACCTCCTCGAGGAGAGCGTGAAAACATTCTAGGCAATAGTCAGGCGACAAGGGGGAGAAAAAACTCTCGAGATGAAGTGTTTCCATTGCTGTGATTCGGAGTATTGACATCTTCACCTGAGGCTCTATGTGCGGCTCATATTTATGGGTAATCCGAATCCGGGGTTGGATTTTTGGCGAAGACTTCAGGTTTCGCTCTAAAAGTGTACGTTTGGCTAAAAGATGGACCTAGACGTAACCTGTTAGTCGGAGGATAAACATGGGTGATGAATTTATATACCTTGTCGTGGAAATTAAGTGTGGACGCGGCAGGCACGTCGAAGATAGATTCAGATTCAAATGCGAGCAATCCCCGTTGGTCAATTTCTCGCTCCAGCACCTGAGAGACAGCTCTGGAGAGTGATATGTTATTTTGCAAAGAATCACCTAGTTTCTTTCGCTGTTCCAAAATTTCCGGGTCCTTAGAAGGACCATCATTAAGAGTAACCAAGCGATAACCCTTATTCTGCTCTAAAGCTATACTTGGATCTTGACTTGGAAGGTCGGTTTCTCCGAACTGAAACTGCAGTCTGAATGCTTCCTCCAATGAATCAACGTCTACTCCGTTAGACCACCATGTGCGGATGCAGTTGTCGACGAGTGCCTCTTTTATCTTTACTGCCGCTTCCTAGTCGGCCGCAGAAGATGATTTAGACATCGTTGGGAGTGGGTGAGTTTCTGGCTGATTAACCCTAGTTCGATTTGCTTAAATGCCACCTAGAGAAGTACCTGTAGAGAAGTAGGAATAATGGGTAAAGATGTAGAAGTAAAGGATGAGTCGACAGAAAAGGGCACGGGGGTAAATAAATACTTGTCTATTGCAGTACATAACCTAAGGACGTTGCTGTGTGCTTTGTTGATTGTACTTTATGTACCTAAGTGCACCTGCCCTGCCCTGTATTTGTACGTGTATACGTGTATGCGTTTATGACCCTCCTGCGTGCCTTCCCCAGAATATTTGCTGGCTGCCTAACGTCAGGTAGTGCCTGCCTCACACACATGTAACCTACACAACGCAGAAGCATGTAAATACAAGGTAGGTATGTATCTAACCCAAGGCAGGTACGGACGGGTATGTGCTCAGAAAGGGGCGTCAATTCTTGACGCCCCTTTCTGCTGTTTTCCCTGACGTCACGTGCCATACTTGCTTGGCATAACTTTTGCTTCGTTCAAAATTGGAAATTCAATTCCGTCCCGTTGCCGACTTGAACGCCTACCTATCCACGACCGCGGATGCTTTCTAATGCTCTTAACCACCTATTTTATACACATGCCTTAGCCGGAGGAGAGATGATCCATCGTTCCACAACCAACTCATAAACTTTGTTCACCCAATTAAATCGCGATATCGTGCGGCGCAAGGCCTGGTTCTCGGGTTCAATATCATACATAACCACATCCTTGGCCTCATTCCCGAGCTGCGAATTAACATATCTAGTACTTAGCATATATCATTAGAGCTATAGGTGTTGCTCGTGTTCTTTGCTCTCCGGCGAGAGTAGAACCTTCTTCGTTATCTAGTAAAATATTAGTCGTGACCATTAGTGAAATGCTAAGGATACATACCGCCCATGCTCCTGCTATTGAGCCCACGATACCACCCGAGATCAACATTGGACGAAGCCCCCTCGTGCTCTTGAATAGCATGCCACTTAAAGTACCTGCTGCTATGGTGTTTGCCGAGTCGTGCTTCCCTCTGAGATAACCGATTCCCGAGTTGAAACAATTATACGTGATAGCGACAACACCCGCAGAATTACCCAGGAACGGTCCTCTCCGTGTTACGGCGTTCAGGACTGAGTTGAGACGTAGCTTCGGTGGTTGACCCGCAGACCTTCTCAATCCCTCTTGGAGTCCCCACGCGCCTCCTATTGATAATGCTGTGAGATATGTAATACCAGTTCCATAACATAGATCGTCACTGAAGCCTCGGGAAGGGATCGCAGACTGTGCGCCAGGAAGATCCGAAAGGGCAGAATCCTCTAAGCTTAAATATTCTAAGCTGTCCTTGTCTAGACCCGCTAGAGGGTGTAATAGAGAAGGATCGGCAAACGCAGAACTCTTTAAGAAGGAGTCTACTCCTTGCGCATCTTCCGGGTTGAAGGGAGCTGGGGTGAGGTTTTCGGTCGGTGCGGGCGCAGAAGTGGAGGAGGGGGACGACGATTGTGAGGATGAGGACTTTCGTCCCGTAAGCGCATCCCAAATGGACATGCTGCTGGATAGTACAATTATGATTCTATAATATTAAACAAGAATGGAATTATAAACTTGTGGGGTAGGTCACCGCCGTGTCACTTCTCGCAGTATGCGAAATCGCAGTTTCAAGGCGGAGGGAAAGTGATTGAAGCTTTCGCTGATAAAAAAAAGTTTCCTTGCGTAGGAGAGTGGCAGAAGTGGATACCACCAAGGTCAATTATCACTCGGTGCGCCACATAATTCGGTACGTAGGTACCTGGAGAACTTGAACTTAAAATTTACAGGGCTTTTTTTTTCTGGTCCTCATTAAATGCATAACGAGATCACAGATGAATGAATGCATTTAAAACTTCGCAAGGACAGATACGTTAATGGATTATAAGGTTTTATACTCTAACTCGATTCGAGTATAATACATCTTGAGGGCAGATATTAACTTTATATACCTCTAAAAAAAATATGATGACCCGGTTGCGAAATCACCCATGTTCTGTCCCCTCCATTTCTACCCAATAATATCGACGGAATATCCGAATCTAGAAGAGAATAAGTCTTCGAAGCGGGCAGATATCGAAAAGATAAAAGGAAGCCACGCATTGGCTCAACATTATCATTTATATATGAGATGAAGTCTTCAATAGCGTCTCAAGTTAGTGAAACTAACTTCAACCCGAAACATGCTGTATCTTGGCTTGAAGAACAGCCCGAAGAGCTGCAATTATGGTAAGTCTAAGCCTGCATTATAAAACTAACACTGGATTTACATAAATTGCCCAGGCAAGTTATGTTCGAGGAGCTCCTCGCATGCGCTTCGAAACCAAGACAGTATTCTGGAAACGCTTGTGTGAAACTTCATGGCTTCGTTGAGCAATGCTCAAAGTCTTCTAAGCCTGCATTACACAACTTTGCTTTTGCGGAGGGTACCGCCATGAGACTTTTCGATTTCTTCATGGAATGGAATGAGAAGGATTCTCATAGATCTATGAGGCTCGTCCTGGATTATATTGCATATATGATCTCTAACAATCCCAGATCAGAGGTTGGTACCGTTGTTAAAGCAACCATATTGAATACGACCATAGCCACGATTACACAGCAGGCATCCCGGCCGTCAGTAAAATCCGCTATGGTCGTCCTAGACTGTTTCATACAGAAGAAATTAGTATATTTATCAAGCGTCTTAGAGCTTTATAAAAACATTCACAGTTTGCCTCAAGATGAAGATGTCTGGGATGCCTTCGTCGCTAGCATCTTCGCCTGGATGGAACTGCATTACTTATGCCATGTAGTTGGAAATCTTCTTGTCACTATCTTTACTAGCTCTTGGTATGAAGATAAAGATGTCAAGCATGAACCCAACACATGGCATAGGTTCATATATAAGGGCTTACAGATGAATCTTGACTATCTCGAGCCAATTAAATTTTACGTTTTTGTTCAGTTGTTCAATGTTGATCGAGCAGGTTCTCTAGTGTATCTGCGTTATCTATCATCGCTTCAGACCCTCACTAGCAAGGATAGTAACGGCTGGAATCTCAATTCGATGCTCTGGCTTGCCATGCTTGAAGCAGGAAAGAAGGTCGGGGTGGTGGATGAGCCAGGTCGAGGTAAGCCGTCACCACCCAACATCCAAAATTGCTAAAAGCTTCGCTAAATGATGCAAAGAACTAGAACAGGAATCCCAATCTGGTTTCCAGCTTCGAAAAGACGTACTTGAAAGTGTACTATGCCATGACTCTCAAGAAGCGCGTACATCAGCTGTCTCACTTCTCATAGCATCTCCATCTACAACCAAACCATACACAGCAGAAGCTCTCGATCTGCTCAAGAAATATCTGCCGTCGTTTTACGAGGACTCTGACCCCAAAATGCGTTATGATGTCCTCGGTCATTCGAGAAACATGATTAAACGCATCCAAAATACTATCGAGTCGCTACGGCGGGAAGCTGATCGGATCTCAAAGAAGATTAATAAGGCGAAATCTAACAAACCCAATTCCAAACTGCCTACAGAGCAAAATGATACAGTTACAATGCTAAGCAATGCATTACGCCAACATGAGGACTTTGTCTCCTGGTACGTGGGCTTTCTCAAAAATGAATTGGCTCCTACTACATCGTATCAACGACATATAACAGCATTGAAGGCCATGGTATTCATAGTCAAGCCAGTTTCATCCCACGGAAGCGGCATGCATACTTCTTCTGATTTGAGTACCTTGCTCATTGATCCAACGTGGTTCCGCTCTATCCTGGATCTCATCATGGACCCGTTCGACGACGTACGAGAAACTGCTGCCTCCTTGGTAATGGCACTTTCGCCCGAAACTGGACACCCGAACCTACAGAAGCAGATGGAAAAACTGGGGAAAACGCCTATAGAAGAGTTGCGGTGTTTCTGTAAAAAGGCTGATGAACTGGCTCGGCGAACCGCCCGCGCTGACCACTCCGATGGTGCCGCTCGCTCATTTGAGCTTCTCTGTCGCTGGAGCACAAGTTCAGAGGAACGAATGCGAATTCCCCTTGAGATCCTGTCAAGCCTAGAAGCTAAACTCTCTGCTGCCGAACAAGACCTTGCCAATGCAGTATTACAGGCTCCAGTACATGGCAGTTTTGCATCCCTGAGGTATGTTTAGATCACATGGGATATTTCTAGAAATAAAAACTTATTGACGTAGGTATATATGGAACTCATTCTCGAGTATGAAGTTCTCTAGGGAGGAGATTGAGACCCTAGCTGAAATCCAAGATCGTGCTGTTACATGCTGTCAGAGAATATGGACGACCGTGCGACACGTTCTCTGCGATGATTCTCCAGAGGGCCATTTGCCGGAAGAGCTTGAAGAGGTTGAGGGGCTTGACACCAAGGACTTGCTCAGTTACAGTTTCCGGGCAATCCACGAATCGAGGTATGGCTTCAATGACTATCTTATCTATAAAAGTGACCGCTAAATATCTGTAGCAATTTGATGCGTGCTATCGCGAGCAACGCTAGCCACCAGAGTCCGGGACTTTTAGCCCCTTCAAGAGCCAACTTCGAGGCAATCGGAATGCTCACATTTGATGAATTATCAAATCTACGACACAGAGGAGCATTCACAACAGTATCTCAAACATTTACTAGCTGTTGTCAGCTCGTGAAATGGTTCCCTCACTCTTCAGACGACAAGCCCGGTTTTTTGGACCAGTGGTATGAGGTTAGTTGCCTATCGCATCCTGAATTTGAAAACACACACTAAGGCGTAAGATAGGGAGCATTAGCTTGTATTCACACTCAAGCCTCAACCACTCGAAGGTCAGCTGGCATCCCAGCACTTATCGTAGGCATACTGTCTTCCAATGCGAGTCGTCCGTCCTTCGAAGAAGTTATTCGTAACCTACAAGATATCGGTCGTCGACCTGCGCTCGCGTCGGAGACTGATGGATCAAATTTGCCACAAGTACATGCTTTAAACTGTATCAAGGATATATTCAAGAGCTCGTATCTGAGCAAAAGGGCAGAACCGTACCTCACTGACTATCTTGAATTGGCAGCAAGCAGTCTTAAATCTGAAATGTAAGTACCAGAGCGTTGCCAGCTTATACTTACTTATACTAATATTAACAGATGGGCGATCCGTAACTGTGGTCTTCTTCTCCTGCGAAGTCTCATCGACTGCCTCTTCGGCACAAGCGAGAGCAAAACATCAATCGAGGCAGGTTGGGATGGGCGGACCATCAAGATACCATACAGTAAATTTAAAGCTCTTCCAGCGCTCCTCGTGAACCTCCTTGAGACTGGCCAGCAATCAAGCGGGGTCTTGATAGGGACGCAGACAGCAGAATCAGTTTTCCCGGCATTGGATATTATACGCCGCGCTGGGCCACCCGAAGAGTTCCGTGATAGGCTTTACGGTATCATCGCGTGGTACTTGGGAAGTCATATTTGGCACGTCCGAGAAATTGCCGCTCGTACCTTGTGCTCCTTTCTCCTTAGGCCAAATTGGCTTGATTCTATTACCGATCTTCTCGCCAGCGCTAAGACCTCAAATAAGCTACATGGAGTCCTCCTAACAATGAAGTTCTTGAATGAGAGACTTTCTGAGGTGATGCCTGAGCAGCTTTCAGGTAAGCGTATTATTTATGCATCCTACTCTATAGTTGAACTGACGATTTATAGATGGCAAAATTCGTGGAATGTGTGATCTACTTGAAGAACTGATTTCAAGAAACGAAAGTATTAGGGCATGCCCAGAAACAAGAGCAGTCTACATCGAAGTCATCAGCTTCATTACTAAATTAAACATGACGAGAAACGCAGAACAGGCTAGCCCCGCCTTTGAATCTCGGAACATTTTACCTTCCTGGCTGTTTGAACTTAACAATCAGCCTGAAGTAAAAGCGGTGCCGTCAGCCTTGCTAGATATTAGACTTGGACAAGAAGCCCTGTTACAAGCAGTACGAAGATCTAGCAGTGATACAGGCGATACCTCGAAGCAGCTTTTGATAGCGGCTCTGAAGGGAGACGTTAATGTCGCCTGCTCCATGCTGGAGGCTCTGTCATCTATTGACTTACCGCCACAGTCCATTGAGGCACAAGGAAGTCTCATCGATACATATGTACAAGTATGTTTAGAAACCGACGCAGCAGAGCCGCGTACAATCGCTTTGGAGAACATGGCAACTCTTATAGATCGGGCACTCTGCGATGAGTCGAAGGGGTTAAGTCATCTTCCGGCTTACGAGGTCATAACGAAGCTCTGGGCAGATCTCTACAGAAAGCCCATGAACCCAAGCTTATCGGATGCTATTGTCCGCGTAAGCGGTCCGCTGCTAGCAGCTGTGTTCTTGAGACCGGGGGAGATAACTCAGAGTGAATTGGAACCGTGGCTTAGGTCCTGGGGTGCAATGATAAGCGACGCCGGGATGGCGGATAGGGTAAGTCTAACTTTTACTAGCATGTCCCTACTAGGTTATACACGAAACTAATAGCTGCGCCTTGACTAGACTTTCGACACCCGTATGGCTGCTGTTAGCGCTATGTACTCATTCTCAAAAAGCGTCGCCTCTAAATTTACTTCAGCTAATATCAGCCCCGATTCGGCACATCTGCCGTGGCTCATAGCTCTATACGACGCTCTTAACGATGACGACGATGAAGTCCGCGCAGCTGCAGCGGCGGCGGCAACACCTATACTATCGAACCAAAGCCTCATCCCCGTAGAAGCTGGACGGCGGCTATTACACTGGCTCCTGGCGCATTACGGAGATGTCGATGAGTTTAGAGCTCATGTCGTATGCCGCATGACCGGAAACATCCCTTCCTTGTCCTCATCCTCATCTTCCCATACGGCACCAGAACAAAGCCCTGCCGAGACTCATCTTTCGACTACCAAGACACTACTCGAAGGTTGGACCCCAGCCGAGGCCCAACTCGCAGAAGCCATGCGCTTCGACGACTCGCTATTCGTCATCGAGGAACAAAACCTCTACGTCGACGAGGTCCGAGAAGCTCACCGGTGGAGCGAGATATTCTCGTCTCTTCCCCCTTCATCGTCGTCGTCACCTTCATCCGAAACGGCAACAACAACAACAACAATAACAGTTCTATCACAATGGTGTCTGTCCGGCTTGAATACGCTATCGCGTATCGCGGCTAAAGAAGGCGTAGACGGCCCGTTGGGCTGGACTTCGAAACCCGAGGTCTTTGCTATCTGCGCGCGGATCGTGATTAGTGGTGCTGCGCTTGCGAAGGCTGGAGATGAACGGGTTAGAGATGCGTTAAAGCGGTTTAGGGACGAGGGTAGGCGGACGGAGGTAAGCGGGTTATTACTGGGTATGTGCGGCGATTTGGACGAGTAAGGGAGCTTATGTTAAAAGGGGGTGGGAGGTGATATGTCATATACCTAGGTAGGTACCTATCTTATATCTTAGTTACTCCTTCAATCCTACGCAGTTGCAGTTCCTTTTCACACCTAAGAATCCGAAATAAACCTGAGTATCATCTCGCTATATTTATTTATTTATTCATTCATTCGCTACAACAGCAAACGATAACAACCTTCCCCATTCCTCAACTCCGTACGGGACTTGAAAACTAAACTTAGCTTGCTTGCTTGGTTACTTTTTTTTTTTTTTCGCTACTCTAAAAACATGCAAACACTTTGTTTGTGATGATGCGATGCGATTTACCAACCAATACCAAAAGACTCCCTTCTCATGTACTCGTAAACTCGTCTTATATCGTAAGATCTCCAAGTACAGCACAGCAGCAGCAACGGCAGCAAGTAGTAAGGCAGGCTAACCAATTAAACTCGCGCTCGAAGTTTTCTCCGAGAATTTTCTTTCCTTCTTTCGAAACCCCCTCACCAGGAAGACGGTGGTATATCCTGTGCAGGCTTACTTCTTCTTCCCTTTTGCGTCCTGAGTTGTATATGCAGATTACTCTCCTTCCTTAATAAGTGAACGCGCTGGGTGTTCGATCCAATTAGCTCTCGTCCTCGGCGTTCTCGCAGAAGATACACAGAGAGCGGCCGCAGACGACACCGCGCCTGATCTACGAGCGCAGCGAACTCGCGCGCCTAGACTTGGGGTCCGATGATGTTTGTTGGTCCGTCATGGACCTCCTGATCCCGCCAAGGCCGCCCGAGCCGTCACTGTCGTCCACGTTGGCGCCTTCGCGGCCTAGGCGCGCGACCAGCATCGTGTTCTGAGTCTGCAGCTCGCCGATTTGCTCCTTCAGGATATCCATCTGCTTGTATGCGAGGTCGCGTTCGGCACGCACCTTGTCCAGCTCCATGGCTAAGGTCGTCTTCTCCTCGCGCTCGAGCGCCTTACGTCGCCGCTCCTCAGCCTTCTTCTGCTCGCTCGCCCGCTTAGCTTCTAGTTTCGTTAGTTCACTTTGGAATTTCTCTTGCTGCTTCGCTATCTCGCGCTCATGCTTCTCGCGAAGCTTCTGCAACGCGGCCTCCTCACGTTGGGACGAAGATTCCGCGTCTCCATTGCCACGTTTGGCGAGTGCTCGCTCCTGTGCCCGGCGTAGCTTCTCTTCTGTCTTCCGCTTGCGCTCTTCGAGTTTCTTAAGCTCTTTATCGTGGTGTGAATGTGCTATCGAGCGGGCTGTGAGCGATTCGCTCGAGACCGTAGACTCCGCGCCACCGTTAGTGACCGAAGGCGTAAGCTGGGCTGAGCTATCTCCCGGCTTCGGTGACGCATTGTCGTTTTCGTCTATCCCCTCTCCCTCTAAGCTATGGAAACTATGAATGGATGATTCGTCGTCGTCCTGGTTTTCGGAGGTGAGTTCTGACGAATCTGCGTTTTCGCCGTTGACCTGTCCAAAGGGAATGGGGATGCGAGAAGCTGCTACGGAAGCTGCAGCATTCAAAGCACTCGCTATCATACCGTAAACTCCCGAAGAACCAGGCTCTTCTTCAACGCTTTCCTCCTGCCTGGTAGCTGACGGTTGTGGGGCCTTTGGGCGGTGGGCGATATTCGGTGTAGGATCTGGCGTGACTGTTTTCTCGGACTCTACTCGTTTGGCATCAGATGCATCCTCGCGTTTGGGTTCCGCGTCTTTATTGTCTGATTCGATGAAGTCTTCGATGGATTTAGACGAGATCCATTGGACCAACTTGTTAGCATCACCAGCAATACCCGGCGGCGTCCCTCTTTCAATCATGAAGCGCGGAACGCTGCCGCCTGGGTCACTTCGAGTAACCATTAACCATTCGATCATAGTCTCGTAGTGGTCATCTTCATCTCCGTCACCTGCAACATCCGTACTTCCAATGGTCTTGCCTCGTTTCCTTCCAGATTCACTGTTAGTGGATTCGGCTGCTTGGCGGGCTGAGCGGATAGTGGCCTCTCTAGTGAGGTTTTCGGCAGTTTTCCGCATCGACGCTGTAGCCTCGTCATTGGGCAGATCTATTGACGATCGGATCTTTCGGAGGGGCTTCTCTACACGAATTTCACGGATGTACTCGACTGACTCGTATTGACCTCGAATGTAGCCCTGCCGTGGTGGACATTCTGGGTGAATGCATGGTTTCGAGACAAGCATATAGTGTCTAGGCGTCCCTGGGGCATCGATAACCGATTCGGAGCTGAGCAGGAGACCGATAAAGTCTCGTGGCGTTGTTGGTCCAGGGAATTGCGCAGACAATTGATATACTAAAGTAACCAGTCAGCTCTATTAGGCCATCGAGGGGATAGCCAACGTACCCCGCATGTTACCGACGCCTTCAACAGTTTGACTGACGATCTTTCTGTCCGCACCGATTCCTCTAATGCTCCCCGCACCAGGTCCTCCTTCGACTTTTAAGCTCTCGTCGAATTCCCTATCCAGTCCTAATTTCCATTTTTCAAATTCGAAACCGTCGTGAACGCTGCGCCTAGCAAACCAAGCACCCTTTCCATCCTTGGCCGCCAGTTTATAAACATCGAGCCCCAGTGGATTTTCGCGTGGGTTAACCTTGCATTCTTTCCATTCTTTTCGCAACTTCTCCGCATGGTCTGATAATTTGGGGTCTCTGTTGGGTAGTGAGGAAAGATTCGTGTCAGTGGCTGACCGCGGCAAGCCCATGTGTTGGAGGGACGTGGAGGATACCGGGATAGAATCGATTATACATTGTGCGTCGGTGAATGCGTCCTTGAGAAAAGTGTCGAGTTTATCCTGGGGGACATCTTCCCAATTAATTGGGCCAAGAGCCTTGAAGACGTCGTGAGCGCTCGGCATAATCGCTTACACCCTCGAGCTACCTAAAGATAGTAAACGCTTACAATACTTGTTCGTATGTATTAACGTATTAACGTCTAAGCGAGAGCTACGATACACGTATTCCGAGTGTAGACAATTCGCAAAAAGGGAAATACGAGGTAAAAAGTCAAACGACGGTAGCTATTGTAAAGTTAGGTTAGTTATTAATTCCATTCTATGCCCCAAGGCCAATGGTCGCTAGATACCTATAGCGATTTACAAGAAGAAACAATGATAATCCATATAGGAATTATTAAAATAAATCGGCTTGGATTAGGGGGTTAGATATTGTAAGTTGGTTTTTTAAAAAAAAAAAAATAAATAAAAGCGAATGCGAGGACTGGGAATAAAAGAGTGTTATGGAGTTTTGGCTTGGCCTTCCACACAATGTTCGGCGGAAGCGAGAGGCTGAGCTCCAAATATCCTTGACGTCACACGTGCGTCCATATACAAGAGACAGCAGGGCAGCTTCGACCCCTGAATTATCTTTAACGTGGAACTTACACTATCTTTAGTATTATACGGGTAATATTTCTATTATTACATAAGGACGCAGTAGTCTTACCCCAAGTTATGACCAGTTTTAGTCTAGGTACCTAGGTAGGGTAAGTAAGGCCTTTAGGCTACGCTAGATTGATAATTGCATTAGGAAAGCATCTAAGCCGATTTACGGCTCTCGAAAGCAGGAGTAAGCGATTTGAGGAAATGACCAATTATAAAAGTCGTAAATCGATATTACCTTATTACCTTATTAATACCTCTTACCAAGGACAAAGAGGAAATGGATCGTCTATAAAATAGACTGCGGTCTCTTCTCTTGGGTATAGATAGTGATCCACTCTCGGTATTGGACTATATATACATGTATCATGCACATCATGTACTTGGCATAGCACCTTGAGCATGTTGCATTGGTTCAACTAGTATTATATATATAATATATAATACATGCATGTATGCCCAGGACTATAGCCTACCCTAGATTGCCGCTACAGCTTGAGGCTCTTTGGATATCTTAGTACATGGAAAAAAGACCGAGATGGGACTATATCATCATGGATTGAATTTATCCGGGCTAAGCAAAGAGAATGTAAACACTATAATTTATATGCGGTTCGTATGTCAAGCCATGGGCTTACCGTGTTCATAAGATTCTATGAGTAACGCTCGGAAATGCGGCTCAACATGGTCCATTAGGAGAGAGGCTCGAAACTAATCGATGCAACTAGGTGCAGGTTTTCTCACGAGCGGTTCAAGTCTAGTTACGTCATATGAAAAATAGAAATACCGGGCAGTTCTACAAAGAATTAACCAAATACATATAGAGAAGTTCATTTGAGAGCAACATCCTAGCTTCCGATCTAGCAATTATATCTTCTAAGATATCTCGAGATATATATATATATATTTTCATTTTTTATGTTGTACTGAGTATCAAATGCGAACAGCGCTTTAATCGGCCGTAGCGGAGATACTCAAACGGGAACTAGGTACCTTACTTACCTAATCTATCCGCGTTGATGGTAATGGTATGTGCTTATCACGAAGCCTTATCGTGAGTTCGAAACTACCTAAGCTAAGGTAGTGAGTGAATTGGAAATTTCCTTCACAAAGGCTACCTACCTATAAGTCATTTTGTAGAATTAAAATTTTATCACTCAGTTATCTCGTTGCTCGGTTAGCTCAGTTCGGTTAGAGCGTCGTACTAATATCTTCATCCTTCATCGGTGGAAATATCAAGTTAATGCGAAGGTCATGAGTTCAATCCTCATACTGAGCAGCCAAATTTTTTAACATTATGTTTTCCTGACGTTGATCATTTTTTTCCCCTTTTTCTCTCTTCATTTGGGGCATTATACTAGATACTTAGGTACCTAGATATTCACTCTACTTATATGATACGCTCGCAATGGGTATTCGTATTTCCAACCTAGACTTCTAATAAACGATCCAAATGGGCGATACCCAATGCTCCTCCCGTACAAATATAGTACATATAAGGTTGCTCTTCTTCCCCAAATTATTTACTTATCTGTATATATAGGCAGGTAGGTATTCAGCTCGCTCCGTGAGAAGCTTCTATACGCCAACCCCATTCACTCCACCCTATCGTCTACTTCCAATTTATTTTCTTCACCCTTTCTTATATACCTATCTGCTACAATGGCGCCGCCGCCATCGATAAGCTCAACCTCTCCCTCTCCTCGAGCAGCGCCTCGCGATCCGCCTTACAGCTACCGCAATATTCCTCGTGCCACCTCTGCAGGTTCCTACGCCTTGCTTCGTCTTTATCTTTATCGTTATCTTTACCACCGTCTCCGGTGCTCTGGAGTACCTTCTGCGTGATTTCTCGCTTGAGCTTCCCTCCATCTGCTGAGTTATTCCACGCCGCGAGCAGGACCTCGACCTGCTCGCACCGGTGGTTCTCGTCAAATAGCCAGTTCTCCCACTCGGCGTGTATCATCTCGCGCTCGACGCTGTTGACCGTCCGCATCGCAACCAGCAAGTCGTGCCGGTATGCGCCAAGCTTCTGTCTCGTCTGACGCAGCCGTCGCGCCGTCGCGCGGCTCGAGCTCCACGACATCGAAGATCCCGCATATTCGTACGGAGCATCCGCGTCGCTGCTATTGGCGATGGACTGGAACGTCTCGTAGCAGTAGCTATCTTGTGGCCATGCGGGTAGAGCCCTTGAGCTCCTTGCCGCTTCGTCCAAGTCCGCTATGTAGATAGCCTTGCTCATTACGACGTTCGGCCCTATGCCGACGCGGTTCATAAAGCTGGCCGCTCGTCGTTCGGACCACCATGTTGATGTGCTTTGCGACGAGAACACGATATTTGTAATCACACTAAATCCCAGCAACGAGAGGATGAGCCGCTCCGCCGTTATCACGTCCCACAATTTCTTGATGGCTGCGAACGTCCACATCATCAGAGACGATGCAACACTATCGGCAAAGGATCTTAGAGTTTCGAGTAGCATCGAGCCTAGCGTACGCGGGTTAATATGCGGCTTTTTCGACGTGCCGGCTTCTCCAGGTGTGAAGACTACGACCTGAGTTTGCAGTCCTATATGTCCATAAACCTGGATAGCCCTCTTTGTGCGGCTGTGGTGACCAAGTTTTCGCACTTGATCCGTCGCCACTTCTGCAAGCTCTTCGGCATCCTGTGTGGCATCGTCAAGCGCCTGCCGCTCGACTAGGTTCTTAGCAAGAGCTGGTGGTTTTGACCAGGCCACCTTCGTGAAGATAGCCAGCTTACACTTCGACTTGGCAACGTGAGTGATGACAATCTTGGTGACCAGCTTAAAACTGTGGGCATGAGGTAGGTGCCACGGGGTTTTCACATGCGTGACCACGTATGTAACGTGGTCACTAAATAATTCGATCGTCTGTTCGTCAGTGACCTCTTCAGCCCTTGACCGACCCAATCTTGAAGTGTAGTTAACACTGAAACGGAACTGCCTCTGCATGTTTCCACTCTCGTTTACCTTCCAAGGGCCCTGAGCGATGTGCTGGGCTCTTCGCTCAAAATAGAGCTTGGGAAAGACGAAGCTCTTATCTCCGAACAAGACGTGAAAACATGCTTTGGCGCTAATCTCGAAATTCCGCTCGGCAACCTTCTTCTGCATATCTTCGGGCTCGTAGATTACAGGGTGGGTTGGGAGCTGGAATTTAGGAAGAGGCTTCCGTGCGCCTCTGCGGCGGGAGCCATAAACTGAGTTATGATGCCGGGGGCTGATAGCCCTACCAGCAGCAGTGCCGTCATCGATAGGAGTATGCTCTGAAATTTCTTCCCAACTGTCCATGCTAGGACTCCTTCTGTCCAAATCTTCTTTCTCCAAGCTGATTAGTGCTTTGATAAGCTCGGGTAAATCCATAGGCTCTTCGGCTTGCAGGTCGTCAACTAGAAGATTTAGACGCGAGTGTAAGAGATCAAGATCTTCGAGGAACGTTTTGATTGTTATTCGGGTGTATCCAATTTCATCAGCGCCCTGGTTTAAATGGAGGAAAATAAAATCGCAGTCTCTACCAGGAGCAGCAGTTACTTCTGTAATAGTATCAAGTTTAATGGTATACGTCACGACGAGACCCATTTGATGACCGTAGAAGTACATGTTATCCGGGGTGACGTAGATTCGTCCGTTGCCAGCCATCTGAGGTACGTCACGGTCTGCTTCTGAGGTGCTAGTCCAAGAAGCTCTGAAGACCAAGACCAACTTCTCATCCAAAGGCACACTAGGGAAAAGCAACCTAAATTGTGCAGAATTCGTCTTCAATTCTATGGGGTAATCAGGAGGGAAGGTCTCCGGCGGTGGCTTTTCAGGAGCGGGCAAGACGATCTTGGGATGACTTATCTTAGCATCCATGCTGATGGCCTTCTTATGCGACGAAACTGGACTTCTGAACTCTTCACCCTCGCCGAGCGTAGTCATTTTGATCGAGGGCGAGTTTGGTCCAAATGGATCGTCAACATCTTTGTCAGCCTGGGGAGTCTTTGGGGAGTACTCATGACCCCATGTATTACTACCCCAATAATTAGCTATTATCGCCGTCGGCAAACTATGCGTGGCATTTGTATTAAGTATCCTATCGCCGCTGTAAACGACAGCCGTCTTACTAAGATGGGTCGCTGCTGGTGGCTTCGCTAGTGTCGGAGGCGCAAGACTACCAGGTTGTGGTTCAGGCCCAGGCAAGACAGGTCCTAAGGGCTGTTGTTTAGAGGTAGTGGTAGAGGGAGGATAACCAGGGAGTAAACCGTGACTGGCGGATATGAGACTGGCTATACCTCCTGTTGGAGCAGGTGATGATAAGGGCCCAGTATCCATGCTCGAGGTGAAAGTAGCTTTCCGATGGAGATCGAGTTTCTGCATGATTCTGGCTGCATGTTCTCGACTACTCTCCCCCTCTTCGCGGGCCAACGACGTCACAGACCTCTTTGGAGGAGCTGTTGTGATATCGAAGCTTGGCCTGGGCACGAGTCCGACTTCAGGGGCTGGTAGAGTTCCCGATCGTTCAGCACCTGCCCCGTCTTCAATCTGCGCATCCAAGGATTTGGCCGAGAATTCCGGTAGCGAAGGTGGCGTGATAGAGAAAGCCGGATCAACACCGCCTGGAAGAGACGAAGTGTCCCTGGTGACGCTTGCTTCGAAAGCCCTCTTCTTTGCGACTTCAAAAACCTCGAGCCATTCCATTAATTGGGCTTGCGTCTCGGCCTGGAGTAGTAATGTCTGGTTCTTAGTTTTCACCTCGAAGCAGAATCTACGTTCTTCTCCTACAGCGGGTTTCGCATTACAGAGAAGAACACCAATCTCATCACCTTGCAAGACGCCCTGAGGGCTGTTGACAAGCCAGCCGAAGATACCCTCCCTACAGTAGTACCATCTACGAATCCAATTGGTTCGGGATGGCTTGCCTGTTATAGTCCGTAGGAATAGCCAACCTTGTTTCTCTGTTATCGCGGCGGATTGACCTTCCGTAGAGACGTTCATAGGCCCCCTAGATCCTAGGAACGGTACGGTCGATGCGCTGTAGTCGTCAATTTCTCGTGACGGTTTAAACGCTGCCAGAGTACTCTCTCCAATATCGCGCCGTGATATCTGTAGTTCGCGTCTGAATATGGGCTCGGACAATTCCATCTCTTTAGACCACCCTTTCACTCGATCCATCTCATGGCCGTATTTTCCGAAGCTTCCTGCGGCGTCCCTTGATCTCTTCATCTCGCGCCATAGGTCGCAAGATACGCGCACCAGTAGCTTATCAAGATTCAGGCGGAACTGGGGCGCAAAGAAGCAGAAGTCCATGGACGCCTTCAGGTAAGCCTTACGAGTCTCGTATACGGCAAAGGCGTCCTCGCGCAAGGAGGAAGGTTCCTTCGTCTTAGACTGAGCGACATATCGAGCCAGGGTAGTATCGAAAACTTTCTGAGTTTGTTCCAATGCTCTTCTAGCCTCCTTGAAGTTCTTTAAATCCCCCTGAAGGAAAGCTCGAATCGGCTCAACCGACATCGTGTCCATTTTTCTAGCAGCATTCAAGACCTGCACCCACCACTCCCTCGATCCCTCACTAAACCTTTTAAGTGCCAGTGCAGCATAGTCGTTATCAACGGCATTGACGTTGGGAGGCGGAATGATCTTGCTCAAGTAATTATTTATGGTTTCTTCGACGTTAAGCAATTCGTGGGATAGCTTGGCGGTCGTCCTGACGTATCCTTCTAGCCATCGTTCGATTGCATCTACTTGTTCGGCAAAATATAAGGCGGAAGCTCGAAATGAGGGCGAATCGAGTCCGGCTTCGTGGAGGGTAACAGGGACGGATGGACTCGGAGGTTTAGGGGGAGGAGGAGCCGCAGAGGTGGCCATTTTGACTGAAGCTCCGAGCGAAGGTTTAAGGCTTGGTATTATTATTGCATTTGAAGCTATCGATGTAGGGTTTAAATATTGTTAATTGTTATGTCGTGTGTATGACTTGGGACGATTTGTAGCAATACTAGTCGATATAAGTGTCTTTTAAGCCGTCCGTTAACTCTTTTAAAGTTGCATTAGAGAAAGACGCGCCCCTGTCGCCTGACCGATGTTTGCCGCTCAACTTATCATGTAGTAGTGGCTTAGCTGGGATAGCTTCTTTCCTATTTATCCCTTCGGTCTTTGGTTTTGAGAACTTTGTATTACGCGGATAATGGCCTCGTCAACTTTTAAAGGGGGGGAATATGCATCAATTTGGTAGGCAACATGATTATGTCCATTGAAACACACTTTTTGGGTCACAAAGCGCTAGGTACCCGCTGACATCAGAAACGTTAAAGGTGGATTAAAAGTTAGAGCCAATTAACTTTCATTTCTGACTTTAATCTCCGACTTTATTTTTATCGATAGGCCGAACGTCATACGCGGATAGCACTAGACCTGTCCCCTTATCAGTGGCACGCCACCTTTACAATCAATTGAGCATTACCTAGCATTCGACTTTTCATGTTAACAACATATTCTATCTAAACATCACCTAAGAATAATATTGTGTATTTTTATCTTTATATTGTCTTATCTTATCTTATCTTATATCATATCATATTATATTACATTATAATAGTTAGTTATATTCTAGTTATATATTCTTACTGGATTAGGGGGATCATGACTTTCGCCAAACCTCTTGCAGCCCCCGTCGAGTCTTGCTGCACTTGCGCAACTCTTCTTTGCGAAGTCCCGCGATATAGCGACTCGGAAAAGCTACTACCCAAAGATCGCCAGCTAGAGTGTTGTCAGCGAGTAATATGTGGTATCTGCCGTAGCGTACGTTCGTCCAGTCCTCAATCTTGTTCCAGCTTAGCCGTAATCTATATACCTTAGGTACCTACGCATGGCTAATCTGATCATCGCGAAAACAGAAAAATCCTCGCTTTAATACCTATTGTCCCTATTGTCAGATTTCGTTAGTAGACACAAAACTCCCGCCGGGTCTCAAGGACCCTCCTTCATACGAATCTTCGGTCGCAACCGGTTCCTCCAAGAACCCGTTGTCAGCGCCACCGCCCTATACGCCGTCGGCAACGCAAAAAGTCCCAACTCAATTAGATGAAAAGTTCGACGTTCTTGATTCCTTCCATGAACCAGCAGAAGATACTCTACACTTTCTAAATCATGAGCATGACACTATTACTTCTCTTTCCCTCCGCTACGGTGTTCCTGCATCAGTTCTTAGGCGTACCAATAATATCACGAGCGATCATCTGATCCTGGGGCGACGGACCATACTCATACCTGGAGAGTACTATAAAGGCGGCGTGAGCTTGTCACCACGACCTGTCGAAGGTGAAGAGGAAGAGGCCAGAAAATCCAAGATCCGACGATGGATGGTGGCGTGCAAGGTTCATGAATATGACGTTGCTGTCCTCTACTTAGAACAAGCCGGCTATGACCTCGAAATGGCAACGGAGGCCTTCTTCGCCGACGAAGAGTGGGAACGGGCACATCCAGTTGAAGCAGCAGGGAGAGGTAAAGGGATTGCGAGGCGAGCCAATAATAGAAGTCCATATTGGAGGAACCGTAGAGGATAGAAACAATGATAAATATGACTTGTGCTTGGAATATCGGCGTCTCTGAATTATATAGGGATAAGTTTGTGCACAACTGCGCGCATTAAGGGGGTGTGTACCTTAAAAAAGAGTTCATAAATTTAATGGATATATGTTAACCATCTGATTGGATCTTCCGCTATCCGGATCCCAGGAATTAATTCCATAAATACAGGATACTCTTATTACTCCAGGCGCCTTTGCATTACATAGCTTTCTCTCATTAAAATGCCGACCGGGTTCGAACGTCCTAATCGATTGTAAGCCCAGGTCTTTGATTTATAGGGGAAGAAGGATTTTAGTAGACTTCACTTACAGATAACTTCCTCTCAATTTCTCGGACCGAACGATCCAACTCTCCCGCAATCATCTGCTTCTTATCGTTGGGAAGTAGCGTGAATCTTTCGCATAGGTCGCCATCGATAACCCCTTTTACAGGAGCATAATAGCCCCTGTATATAAGGTGATCCCTTCCAGCTAGGGGTGGATCCTCACTTCGCATGTGCGACTCGAGGCTCTGGAAGAAATCCGCGTCTTCTCGACTGACGAATGGGATAAATACGCCAATGGTCCCTTGTATTCCGCTCCAAAGGAGTACATCTTGTCCACCCACCACCAGGTTGGTCTTGCTTATACTGGTAGGTACATCCTGGGTGTAAAAATGGGCCATGAGGCTCAAGCGGTGGTTTGTACCATGCAAATATTCTCTGGCGTGTTGTAAATGTGCCCCGGTTCCGTCTTCGTCAGCCTCTTCGCTTGCTTTCTGCGGGCATCGTACAATCCATATGTTTCCGAATTTATCTCCGCCAGCAACTGACTCATAGTCTACCATAGTTGTGCAATTTGTCCAGCGAGCGACTGTGTCGTCAGCGAAAGGTATTAGTTTGTTACTCTCATATTTGTATACGACGTAAGTTACTCCTTGTTGAACGTCACCGACAATGATACGACTGCCTTGAGTTTGTAAGGAGACAATGAGTTGGGGTGCAACCTCAGCCTGCGCCTTTCGAAGAAGTTGACGAAGTCCAAGATCGTAGGCGCGGAGGGTTTTGCCAATTCCTGCTAGTAGCCGACCCTGAAACTGCACCAGGGCCATTGGTGGTTCTTCTACCTTGGTCTTATGAATAAATTCGATTTCTTTGCCGTTGTCACGGAATCTGTAGACATGTATGTATCCTGCGCTGAACTGACGAGGACTGACAATCATGTCCTTCCCAGTTCCAACCACAAGGAATGTCTCGTTATCCTGGCTCGCAAACGAGACCATGGCCATGCTGACAGCAGCTTCATTCTCGGTCAGTTCTAGTGTCTGCAGGACTCGCTTTTCCATCAGTGGGTCCACGACACTGATACAAGATGCCCATCTACCACGACCTCTGGGATACCCGAACTCCTCCGGTGGCAGTACAGCAGCATCGCCATTAACTACGCCGGGGTCTGCTAGGAGTTGTTGACGCAACTCAGGCGGTAACGTATTATTGTCAGACTCAATAGTATAGAAATAAGGCTGGTCAGGATGCTTGGCAAGACGCCTTGGGGTGTAGGTTAAAGGAATCGACTGTTGCAACAGCGTGTCACCTAACCTGTCGATAGAGAAGATCCTGCTAACGTTAGCGTCCTGTCACTCCCTCGGGTCTCATATTCAGATTAAAAAAAGGTTATCCGAAGTTCAGTAGGAACAATTGGTAAAATGTTATGACCTCATAGCCAAAGGCGTAGGATCCCAGTTTTTCATCATTCTTCGGGTTGAGTAAAAAAAGGGAAGTTCACTTACTTGAGATTTTGGCCCTGAATGCCCACCATTCCTTCTTCACACTGCTCACTACTAAAATTCCAGCCCCATTCTAAATCGCTATAGTCTAGAGGGGTCATCATAAAACCCTTGGTGATTGGGTCCGAGTAGCCTAACCAAGTCCTCGAGCTGAGAGCTAGGACGCAAGTACGGCCTTGGACCGACGTCTGAAAGAGTCGTACAGCTCTAGGGCCGAGAAATTTCTGACGGGTATCAGTAAGTTCTCCAGTCACCTCGTCTAGAACGGTACGTAAGTACACGCCCGAATGCAGACCAATATGCAGATATAAAGTCGAACCGCCAGACGACGAGTCCTCCATAGACATTATGGAAAGCGCAGATGGGGCGGCAGTCAACGCTTGCACAGATTTACTCTCGAGAGTGGATTCCAGATCCAAGCTAAGGATTCGGACGGTGCAGTCATCACATCCAACAGCAAGGAATGAGCTTCGTAAGCGACCTTCAGGGACCTCACCCAAGCTTAGGCAAGTGACAGTCCCGAACATCTCTTTCTTTTCATCATACTCAGCCAAAGACCCATCATCGGCCATCTCGAAATAAACAATTTCACCGGAACTTAACGCGACAGCAACTTGGCGTTCATTGGTTGAAGCGGCAACAATTGATCGATGCTGCGGCGCTTCCCACTCATTCACTCGCCCTTTAACGATATGTCGGATACCCTTGGGATGTACTTGGATAAGACCATCCTCGCCTAGTTGCTGGACAGCTAGTGTTGGAACTGTTGAAAGGAAGCCTGTGTCGGTCACCTCTTCCACAGTCTCGCCAATGCTTAGTACTAAAGTACCATTGCTAAACGAGAGGACGATGTAAGCATCGTATTGATCATCCCTGTTAAGCTTAGTAGTCCAAACAGCAGATGGAACACCCGGGAGCTCTGAGGCTACAATCTCATTGACCTCTAAGCCATGCTTCAGGGTCCTAAATGTGCTCCGCGCACCATTTCCGCAGATGGAGTATATTTGTGGTGCGTCATCGCCAGTCAAGTTGGCTACCTTGCAATCGACAAGGGGATTCATTGAATCAATGCTTTCAACTAGACTCAGGTTTTCAGCTGGTCTTGGGTAGAAATAGGCAGGATTGTATGATGCCTGTGGATCCGTCGGGAAGTCGTCGCTAGTGAACTCCAATTCGTCATCGTCATCACCCAACTTCTCGAACTGGTAGAAGTGATGGTTCCCAAACTCGCTTGCAACAAACAAGAAACCGCTTTTCAGAATGCAGAGGCTTGTGGAGACCGGTACAGTATCGAAGTATTTGATCTTGAGCCTTCGTACCTCTCCAGTTGCATTTCCATCGTCATCCTCAGCCATGTCAATTGTAACCTTGAAAAGATCACCATCCTCCGTCTGCAGAAGGAAAAAGAACGCACCCGCGTTTCCTTTGAGTTTGTGCATGACACCAGAAACAATTGAACGTTTTCGCTGAGGGTCTTCTGTCGCACCTTTTCTCCTGGGGATCGGCACACGAAATGCCTCCTGGTTTGAGTGTCTATATGTGACATTCTCTTCGCCACATACCAAAACACCGCTGGGCCCGTCATTACCGCCAGGAACTTGGAACAATATAGACGCAGTAGGGTCAACCGGTTCATGCCATTTTCTGACGACGTGGTTCAACCCAAGGTCTAGTTCGTAGTACACTAACTGCGTCTCGACTTCAGCCAGAGCTTGGCCTGAAGGGTCTTGGTCTGCCTCAGAGTAATCGACTTCTAACGCTGCAAACACTGGGTTTGCATAGCCAACATCCAGAGCGACCATCGAAAGCACAATTGTTCCCGGCTTATGCGCCTCTAGAGGCGAAGAAATAGTAAGCTCTGCCTGAGCATTTCGGTTCAGGACATAAACCAACTTATTCTTCTCAACCGACGCGATAAGACAGGCACGACCTTTAGGATCACAGGCTAGATATTGCCCAGGGACGACGCGACGTACTCCCGATTTCCCAAAAGTTTCAAGTTTTTGTTGTTTAAAACGATTCTGTTGAGGAATATACTCGATAATTGCGATACGTCCCGAATCAGTGGCGAGAATTATATAATCTATAGGAAGAAAGGTTAGCAAAGCTCCAGTCGAACAATAATCCCTTGGGGGTCGAGATACCACACCATATGTCGAGGCGGCAGTTCGAAAGTTTCTACCGACCCAGCTTCAAAATCACTAAGTGAAGCCTCACAGAGCAGGGGGGGTGTGAAACTTACCCTTATTGCTTCCTGCCAGACGAAAGGCAGCGATGGACCTAATGATGCCAAAAACATCGTGGGAGAGAAGGGTGATGACTTTCCCTTGTGATGGCTCCGGGCGAAGCAGCGTGAGTCGGGAGCCTGAGGCGGTGACAATCTGTTGCTCTTTGGTGCCGGAAAACTGACCGAGAATAGCTTGAGTAATTGTGGTGGGAGGTTGGATGGTCAACGAGTAGAGAAACATATTAGAAGTAGTCGCCATCTTCGCAGGAGATGCGCAGAAAGCCTGCGCGACTCTTCTAGTCTCTCTATCTCTCTTTTCGCTATAATATGAGGCTGGGTTGAAAACTGTCACAACCTGTGCGGGAAGCTCCAAAGTTTTCTTTGAAGTTGATGGAGCTTCGATCAGGCTGAAGAACTTTGATTGGAGACACTAAATAAGCTCTTGCTATTGTGGGCCTTAAGCCATTCATCCGGATTAGCATTTGTCCGTAAGACCGCACTCACCAAGAAAATGGAAATTCCATCATCCAAAGTTACATGTAGGTACCTGGGTACCAGAGGATCATCCCACTTCAGGTACAAAGGTACATGAGAATACTACATACGTACATGTAGATGCATCTTTTATGCCGAATATTTCTGAGCTTCAGAGCTACCTAGTCGCAAATTCATAACCGCCATTGTATGGCCTATTACTAGGGCAGCTTTTTACAATGGAGCCTTCAATGCGTCTGGCGGCGTCTAATACTTGCAAGGCGTGTATAAGGCTGTCTGCAGCCAATGCAGCCCGCCCTCCTCTCTCGAGGCCATTCTCAAAAGCTGCATCTTCACGTCCACTACGAAAGACTTGTTCGTCAAGTCCAACTACGCATTCGCGGCGTCCCGTTCCGTCTATTGAGACTAGCAATCGTCTCTCAAGACCTATATCTTTATTTGGTCGCCAGTCAAAAACTGCTGAGGATGATATAGTTGGTTTAGGATCTGCCGCATCGTATGAGAGCCAATCGAAAACCCCGGTTCTCCGTCCCGACGACCTTTTTCACTCTTTCACTAACTCGCCCATCCCCGAGATACGCCGCCGTGCTGCTTTCATAAGGCAACACGCACATTGCCCCCATCCCGATCATCAACCTACACGAGATCCTTCCAGCGCCAATACTCCAACTGTTGCGACAGGCTCCGGTGTACAAGCACCAGCCCATGTCGACTTCGAATGTCCAGACTGTGGAATCCCTGTCTATTGTAGTGAGAAGCATTGGGCCGAGGATTACGAGGCACATCTTCAGATTTGCGATACGTTACGACAGATTAATGAAGATGATCATGATCTTCGCTCTGGGAGGTTTTTCCCCGAATTCGAGTACGCAGGTCCTCAGATGGAAGAAGCCGCTGTAAATATGACAAACTGGGACACTTTTCTCTATACGAGACAATTCGAAGCCATCAATGATGACCGAAGCATGCGACAGGTTACAAGGTTGCTTACCTATCCAGTAACAATTGGCAGCATCTTGCACGAGCTTAGTCCATATAATATCAGAAAAGGCGGTAGGCTCACGACCGAAGGCTTGAAAAGTTTAAGTGCTCTCCGATACACTTTGCATCCGCCCAGGACAGGCAGCGGGGAAACGATCAAAGGCCTACGACCCGAAGCGCCTCCAGTGAGGATATTCATCCTAGGGGCTCGCGCAGAATCTTCCCTCCCCCGGAATGTCTGGGTACAGTTGGCCCACCTCTTCCCTCGAGGGAAGTTTCACCTAATATTCATCGGACCTGAGAGTATGACTAACAGAGATGACGAATTTCCCTTGCCTCCTCGAACTCCCTCGAATCCCTTCGGTGCTATAGTAGAAGACCGGGTGTGGCCAACTATGAAAATCAGCACTATCGTGGATTACTATCATACCCTCCATAAGACTGGCCAGTTCTATCCCTATGATCCTTATTTTGACTGTTTTGTCATGTTCCATCCGGGGTTAGGACATCCAGCTAGCTCTCATGAGTGGTCAGAAACGGTGCCTCTACTTCTTGAGACCAAGGCCCCTATTATAGTGACTGGCTACACACAATATGATATGGACAGAGACATTGAGTGGGTAAGAAAGACTTGCGGAGGCGAGTTTGATATGCTCATGGAGCCTGGCGAGAACATCTTCAGAAGCTTACGATGGGACCTTAATGATCTCGATCCCCAAGATATCAGCTGTGGTAACTGGGGAGTATGGGCTTTCCGAGGCAAGAGGTACGTTTTTAACAATAATAGCTTCTTAAATTCACTCAGACTTTTTGGTTCTAACGATTCTTGCAGATACGAAGCAACAACAAAAAGCACTGAATAGCGCCCGGCCTTGTACAATTATTAATGTATATGACCATAAAGTGAGGAGCCGAAAGACCTCGGTCCTGTGTATAAGAAAATACGTCACTCTGCAAATGAACGAGTCGTGTTGAATTTATACATAATAAATGATGATAATGGCGCCTCAGTTAGAGATGAGGTCTGCGTCATATAAGCTGCTCCTTAACGAATTAAAACACACAAAGCAAAGCAGTGAACAAGAAAATTCGAATTTAAGAGTGACATGTTTTATAATTGATGTAAGCTTAACGACTTGATAAATGCCTTCCCTAATCTACCTTATTTATCATCGCGTACGCATATATAATAATTGAGGCTCACCGGCCAATACGAAATGATTAACCTTGTGCGGATATAGCGATCCAGATGCAAGTCCAGGAAGCGATGGTACTCTAAAGGCCTGTGCTTTCAAAGAAAAGCTGTGCGGGCCTCGGAGCGCGCCGCTCTGCCGCTGTAGCTTAACCTAATCCGCCAAACGTCATTGCAGGTGCCACAAGCTGTCGCACAATTGCAGATGTAGCGTCCCCTACATACCTTACATGAAAATAAAAAGAAAGAACAAGTAAATTGGACCGCAAAGAATCGTTCCTGCAGCAGCAAACCCGGCAACAATTAGCGCGATAACCCACCAACCAAACGACTTTCCCAAACAATTACAACCCACTCTGCAGCCTTAATCTTCTACATACTTCATCACTGCCACGTATCATATACATATTGAACGACGAGGCAGCCCTCCGCTTGATTTAACTAGCATGACCGTAGTCCGGTAAACGTAGACCGGTGAACATACCGTACTCCTTATATCGGGCAATGACGGCAGCACCATCGGGCCCCGTGCCGACTAAAGGCGGTGGCCCGGCTCCGACCAGCTTAAAAGCACCACCAATCTCAAGCACTAATCCCGAGTCCGTCACATCCACCAGCAGTAAGCCTCCTAGCTCACCTCGTACCACTCCACCAGTATCGGCGCCTCGTCGGTCTGCTCGTCCCGTATCATCCGACTTCCTATCTGATAAAGCTACTGCTGCATTCATACGCCGTGTGCTTTGCGCTCAGCACTTGGCGGATAGGGGGAGGAGTTCGCCTGCACCAATCCAAGATTTACTACCGCCTCTTACCAGTCGAAATGATGTGGATCTTCAGCTATATGCTCTAATAGCCATCATCATTAAGGAGTATGTCCAAAATTGGTACACAAAGATTACTCCAGATGAGACATTTGTCGCCGAGATTGTACAGATCATTGCGCATTGTACTCGCGCATTGGAACAGAGGTTACGGAATGTAGACCTCGAGAGTTTACTGTTCGATGAACTACCTGAACTGCTGGACGCACATATCCGAGGTTGGCTGACATACTCGGTCGTTAGACTAACATTTCGTTACTGACAATGCCATATAGCATATCGAGTAGCAAAGAACACGGTAGCCAGGCCACCAGTCGAGGCTAACCCACGCGAGATCTACCATTCGCTCTGGCCGCTACCTGCACTGTCCCCGGTTCCTAAGTCTGGACACAGCAGCATACAGGTTCAAGCAGACAACGAGAGTGCATACCGCCAACTATTAGTGCAAGGTGTTCTCGCCCTCTTGCTTCCAACCGAGGATCTTGAGAACGAGTGCCTGACAACGCTGGTTGGGCAATTATTCTCGGAACTTATCATAGGCAATCTCATCATCAACAAGCTCTCGGAGCCATGGCTTATATGGGAAGGTCTAATTATACTAACGAAAGCAGTGCGTGCGAGAAGCACAACAGAGGCGTCTGGGGCCGGAGACATGGAACCACGCGGGAATCTAAAGACCAGCAGCGGTATGGTTCCATCAATTACGAGCAAACATAGCTTGTACATCCAGCAGGTCTTTTGGACCGTAATTCAGTGGGGATTCGTTATAGTACATTCAATACGGATGTTTATCAGTACGATAATGCTATCCCGAACACTCCCTCCTAGGTCCATTCCTACCATTCGCCAGGTAGATACAACGTCTCATGATCATGGAGAGAAATCCTACCATCCTTTAACCCCAGAGGTCGGCCTACAGCCAGTCAGTGTTCCCATCGCCGACTTCAAACTCTGGGCTTGCGTTGGGAATTTACTCGAAATAGACGCTCGCATGCCCTGGACGAGCGGAGCTTTGTCTATGGTGCAATGGGGAGCCCTAAGAGGCCCAGGCAATCTAGCAGGGTTTAACGGGATGATCGATAGGTAGGCGAATCAGTCTTCTTCCCTCCCCTATCACCCGTCACAGAAGCATGTATCTCGTCACCTCGCATACGCTCTAGGTCACTGGACCTGGATTTTGTCCATTCATCTCCCAGAAGCTACCTATCTCGCAAGTGCGCATGACGGGTATCTCCTCACACATCGCTACTTTAATTATCGTATCGTCGGATATCGACTTGGCAGATCGGCCGGACAAGGTACAGTGTACACGGCTTAGTCCATTTTCAGCAAAGGCCACCTCAAGTCGAGGGAGGTGCTGTGCGACGTTTCAATGGTCCAGTTTGATGGCCGGATAAACAACTGGCCATCCAAAGTCCGGTATTCACTAGGGACCCAGCATGAGGCATTCTATTATTCCAAGGGTCATTTTTTATCAATGACCAATGACCGGGTAAACCTAGATGTCCTTCATCCGATTGCACGATAAACGGCGCGGGGCTGAATCTACCAGGCCTGCCTGGCCATCCGCGAGCCTTATTTACGCGCCCAACTTTGGGGCTTGCAGGGATTCCTGCCCTCTACCAAGGATCCCATCAGACAGTCCATCAATCCTGGTACAACGCCACGAACTCTTTTCCCTTTCGCTTCGTGCCGCCGGCCCCGCAGGTACCGTTCCAACATGCACGGACGTGCCTCCGGCTCACGGCGTTAGGTTAGAGATTTTATAACGGACCCTCTCAAGTCTGGTAGATGTTTTAGCAATGTCTGCTCTCCAACCTCTAAGACATTGATGCATCCCGTATTCACCCGTGGTAATGTAATAAATGTACCTGTCCATTAGTTCGATGGATAGAGCAAAATCGACTATGTTCAGCTCTGAATACAGTCAGATGTGATCGTCCAAGGGGTGGTCACTAGCTTTGCATAGCTTGGACCGGGGTGCTTTGATAACTTTCCGAGAGCAAAAGTTGTGGCGGTCGAATATCCTGCTGTTGGGTTGCGCACGCATCGTACGCCATCACGGTCGTCCTTATCCAAACTCAATCTATCTGAGCTTGTTGGATTGAGGCTTCGGCTTCGCATATTTGTGCCAAAAGGTCCGTCATCGTCGCACCTCTTCCCCGATCGGATAAGGCCAGGGGTAACCCGGGCTCATGCAGCTCCTAGCTCCCCTGTACGAGCTTTCTGTCCTATGCAAAGCTCCATGATCTTTTGAAGCCTCACGTTGCCTGTCGGTTTGATCCAAGGCGTGACCGGCTTCGCATTATCAATCATTATCAAGCTCGGTTGCAATTCGTCGGCGGGACCTTGACCATGAAGCCATGGTTGCAGCAAGGTTTTACAGAGTAGATCAAGATTATCTCCCCTAGGAAATCTGGCTCTCTTTTGATATTCGCGTCTCAGCAATCGGGCCATGCTACATCGCGTACCCCATCTACCTCGATACATTCCGCATATGGTCGTACCTGTACCACTCTACCCCCCACGTTCCCTACGAGAGCTCTCCTTAGAAGCTTCTATTAATGTTCTCTTTGTACATGGTTTACATTGTACTGATCTCGCACAGACTTCTTTCGCACTACATCCACGTCTATATTCTCGATCCTGCCCGTCTTCCCCCACTCCTTCGAGCCGTACGCGGCGCTGTCTTCCCCAATAACGCCCCAGGCCAATCCAGCCTGATCCCTCCTTCGTCTGACGAGCAGCTGGGCGCCCTACGCCGCAGATGCGCTAGCGCGCTTTTGGCGCTTGTTCCGAAGAGGGTGGGCAGGCTTTATTATGGTAGCAGTACCTGGCCTTGGTCCATCAGATCTGCTAGCACTCTTTCGAGTGCGAGGTCGCGGTCCGGACCGTTTAAGGCCGACAGCTATAACACGGCACATATTGCCAACCGCACTGGAGAGGAAGTTGCACGCGTGCGGCTTACCGATGATGGCAAATCTGTTAGAGACAACCATGCAACGTTGACCCCAGAAAGATCAAAGCGGCAATTTGGAGACACCGGTGTGCGGCCGACCGAAGCCGGTGGCGACAAGCGGGCTGACATGTGTAACGGGGATGAGAACGAAGATGAGGATAGAGATAGAATTCTATCCGAAATCGAGACGGGCATTCTCGATGTCTTCTCAGATCCCTATTGTAACAAGCACCTATTGTATGGAATTCTAGAACTCATTCTGGTGCGCCTCATGCCCGAACTAACCGAGAAGGGGGTCATCGAACTATGGGAAGATCGACTAAGTTGAGGAGGACCGGACGTTCGGTTTCTCGTAAATGAAATAAGTTAATGTAATGATTGATACCCAACCAACCGACGCGTGGTTAGAACAGATAAAAGAAATTTAGGAGAGTTTCAAAGTCTAATGCACCGCCCTGTCCAGATCGAGCGCACCCCTTCATGCAATGCAACCTAGTACTACGACATAAGCAACAAGACAGGATAGACGGGACCGAGGCAGAAGGAGTTCCGGAATGTCGTTACAGAGCCGCCCCAGATTACTTGTAAGTACCGCCTGTTTACGTCGCCTCTTCCTGTTTTGTCTCCTGGCTTGTGAAAGAGCCTGGTAGCATCTGGATTTGGCACTCCAAAAATAAATGTTCGGTCATTGTTTGGGGCAGTCGGGCTACGAAACCAAATCCCTTTCTCGTCGCGGGGTGTAACCTAACCCATCCCGAAGGTCACTGGATGCGAACACCATGCCTGCTTGCCTATCTCTCACCTGTAACTCACCAGGGACATAGTATACCGGAAGTACAGGAGAAGTAGTAAGCGTTGACTTATACAGGGTGATGTGGTTTGCTCAGATCGCCTCATCGACACATCGCTTGGCAACACGAGATGGGACGGTGAGATAATTAATATGGAATGTAAACCTTGGAAGCCGGTGAAAGTAAGGTAGATAGGTAAGTAGAGTCAGAGTAGTGCCATTCAATTAGTGTCGGTGACCTAGAGTAAAAAGACAACCCCAAATGGAACGCCCAATAGTGCTGCTATGTAGAGAAACAAGTGAACCAAAACAATCAATAAACTCCCTTTCCACAGACACCAACACCGGTCACCAGGAACACCTTCACGCCCCCTTTCCTCACACCACAACCCCCTTCCCCCCATTTGCTTTCTTTGCCTTGTGCAGATGACAAAGTAGTTTCTGTAATAAAAACTAGTGGTTCTGTCTCCCCGTCAAGGTTGTTATTTCTAACCAAAGCGAACGTCCGTTATTTTTCCACATGCTCAACCTCCGCCCCCTTTACTCCCCTCCTCCTCCTCCTTCTCTCTCTCTCTCCATCTCCCTCTCTTTCTCCTCGAAACGAAAGAACTCGAGTCGAAGCAATCCCATCTTCCATCCTCACGGCACCGAGTAAAAAAAAAACTTGTACATCAAGTAACCATGCGTATATATACGGGGGAATCTTTTTTTTAGGTCCAAGAAGGGAAAACGATTGGGAAGAATAAAAATAAAAATAAAATAGAAAAACAAGATAAGTCAACCAAACAAGCGGGAGAAATAAAACCAGGAATAAAAAAACAGAGAAAGAAAGAACACCTGGGATATATTTTTTGTTTCCGAGACGCGCGATCAGATTGGACGTATTTGTAGGGGGGGTTCGCGTGAGCGGGACGTAGTCTTGTTTGCCGGCCAGATAGATAGATAGATAGAAGTAATGATGGTATCGTAGAAGTTGTATATATTGAATATTTCTCCCTCTCAAGAAAGGGCGGTTGGTAGTAGTAGGCTCCGAATAAAGTTCTTCTTCCCTTCCCTTCTCTCCTCTCCTCTCTTCGTCGATTGCTCGATTTCGGGGTATATTTTTTTTTTCGCTTTGGGACGCGCGGTGGAGCGACGGGGGTATAATGTGTATATGATGATAATGACGATGATGATGATGATGCTTCGTGAGAATGGTAGTGTATAGGTACAATTACGCTCGGTGAATGTTTGTTTGGTGTTTTCTTCTTTGCTATGATTTTGTTTTTGTTTTTTTCGTCCTTTTTTCCCTTTTACTCCCTTTCCCCCGACCGAGATCCGCCTGTCCGGGGAAGCCTGGTTGGTTTCCTGTTTCCTATTCCGATTCCAAATGCCTGGTCCTATTCCCTTATTCCTGTCGACTCGCCAGTCCCCTATGTTTGAAGTATGAGTAATTGTGACACCGCTATCGCCTCTTGCGCCCACCGACCGTCGGGTATATTTACACGAATATTCGGTTGTTCTGGAGTACGAGTGTTGATATGAAAGACGTTATATGCAGTAATTTTGTAGCTCCTAATTCGTCATATCGCGTGGAATAGTTCGCCGTGCCTTGAAGTTTAGAGTGTTGTCCTGATAGTTGGTTTAAGGTGTTCATCCTATTTCCAGGATTGTCGAATTTATTCCCTACTGCCCCGGCGGCAGCAGCACAAATCGGATAGCCACGAAAATTAGTATTATACTGTAGCACACACAGTCTTCAGGGACACGTCCTTGAGAATTAGAGGGTCCCAGTGCAGTCACACACTCATCGATGCCTCGTTCTTCACCATGGGCGAAGGGATCGTTGCCATTTCGGTATCTCCTTCCGGTATTCTCGACAGACCACCGAGACCCTGGGTGGCAGAGTTAGCCTGAGGCCCTCCGTGCTGCTGCTGCGGTTGCAACCTCAGTTTCTCGGTAAGGCCTAGAACTATTAAGAAGTCGTTTTGGTCGATTAATCCGGTCGACTTGATCTGTTGCATAAAACTAAGGAGCGTGTCCGCAGCTCGTCTAGCGTCTTCTTGCGTGGGTGAACTAGGCGAGGAGCCCATCGAAGTCCCGGAAACCGCGGCTGTTCCCGAGCAGCTCGACCTCCCGGCTAAACTACTGCTGCTGCTCACATGTCGCAGCTGCGTTGGTGGAGAGATAGCCGAGTCTAGCCCGCCGAAAGACACCCCTGGGAGAGACAATCCCGGGAGCTCGTGGGTTGGCGATTCAAGCGCAGAAGAGGGTGCCGTCCCAGCCTGGCTATACTTAGGTGTCAGGGGTTCAGAAGGTTGCGATTGGTTGATATACTCGAGGTTTCCGAGGTCTGGAACTGTCTGACTCCGGGGACGCTGGAAACCGGCGGCTCCTGGAGGCATTTGGTTCCTGTCGCTAAACATGCCCGTATTTGGGTCCGGAGAAAAGTTGAACTGAGATGACGGACTAAAAGCACCCGCTGAAAATGTTGAGCTCGGCGGGTCTGTGACGGCACTAGAAAGTGATGTCGAGCTCTGAGAATGCGGGTGTCTGTATCCATTACTCTCGAAGTCCATGAAGCCATTTGAGATAGATTCCTTCGCCTCGGATTTCTCGCTCACCGCGGAAATTTGTGGTGATTCTGTTTGGTTTGTTGGCGAAGCAGGCGAAATGCCTCCTGGTGTATGTGTAGTAGATAGTAATGGTGAGCCAGTGTCCAGCCGAGCGTTGTCGGGAATCGCAGTCTCCGAGGCTCTCCGGATCAGCTTTCCTGGGCCAATGTTATGTTTCTGCTTGAATTTTTCGATCCAAGAGGCTGTAATGGTTTTAAGAGGACTATCCGAGCCTGTACAAAAGACCCGAGCCTTTTCTTCCATCTGAGTGTCGCTAACTACAACTCCTTTCTTCTGTTGACCCCTGACCCAGTTCGCGAGAGCTCGCTCAATATCTGGTGGTGACTTGCCCTTGGTCTTTTTCACAGGAGAGCCGCCCTGACTATCTAAATTTAGGTAAAGTTCCTTCCTTCGTAATACCTTCGAAACGGTACTGCCAGCGTAATGTTAGCGAGTATAATCTTTTTTTTTAACGCTTGTCCACCTTACCTTCGCTCCACACCGAACTTTTGACCAATCTCTGTTTGTTTAGCATGAGGATTGTCCTCGTGGAAAAGACACATATTACGACGATCTTCGTCCGTCAAAGTCTTCCTTGGCTGCGACGTGTTGATCGTTGGTAATCTAGGCGGCTGTCTCACAGGAGCCGATGCCGGCGGGATTGGTACAGGAGGCGCCGAGTAGCTCTGAGAGGGGTTTGTCCGAAGACTAGGCCATGGAACCTGGGAAGGCTGCTGCGTTGGTATTATCAGATGAGGAAGATGACTTGCAAAGTTATTGTGCGATTGGCTATGCATCGGGTGAGGCATGGGGGGAGGAGCCATGCCGATAGACTCGGATGGTAATCCGTGAGTGACCGGTGTACTATAGTAGTCGCCAGGATAAGTCGTCATAGCCATATGGGTATAGGCGTTTATATCAACCCATTGTTCGTTTGAATATGAGTTGTCATGAGCCATGTGGTTATCCTGGTCTATGCCAGTTGAACCGATCATTGTGTTGTGCATGTTTACCGTCTAGACGAGCCGTCTATACTGGATAGTTGGTAGGGTTCGTAAGCTATAAGCCGGTACGGTCCGGCTGTCACGATATAGACTATCTGTTAGTTGCTTTTGTGACGTATAGAGTCTGTAATAAGCCGCAGGAACAGACTATCAGAGAGATAGGATTGGCGCTGGCGACTGTGGAGATCCGCCGGGACGGTTTTTGGCAACTCGACTTTTACGGGCGGAAGACGGCATGCATATTTCAGATTCAGTCAACCAATTGGTTCTTTAAGGGGGGGAATAGCTGCCGTATTTTGGTGTATGCGGAGCTCACGGCCCTCGTGCGGTGTTGTAAGCTGCAGCAAAAAAGGTTGGCGGCTTAGAAAGGGTTATCCGGCAAGTCTCCCGAAAAATAAAGGAAGTGGGTGAGGAGATGTGCAAGTCTCTCAACACAGGTAGCTTAGTTGTATGGTGGTGTTGTATCTCATGCGCAACAACAGACAGTCGACGTGTAAAAGGCCAACCAACACACACCTGGGGGCCTACCGTTGCTATCAAGTTGGCCCAACTCTTTACACCTTTGGGCAACGAGGCCACTTCTCCTGAGCTGTTTTGGTTTCCTGGTTTATCTTCTTTCCGTTTGGTCTATTTCTTTCCCTCTCTTTTGGTGCATCGAAGAGCAGTAGGAAGATGGCCTGTGCCGTTGGTGTAAATGGAAACGGCCGAAGGGTTACGTAGTAGGGCGGATGGCGTAGCAAACAGAATCAACTTTAGGACTAAGAAGCTAACTTCCACCAAGGTTGACCATCGATTGAAGGTCTGGCTTCCTAGTACAAGACGCCGCAATGCAGTCTCATAGCTAGGCTTTTCAAGATAGGAATATCAGACGCACGGAAAGGTAGGGCTAGAATGCTTAGACAGAACATGTGGAGGAGACCGTACATAGATACATATGTAAGTCTGTATGCAGTAGCAGGGATGTGAATGCCCTTCGAGGTCCGGGGGCCCTGAATAACAAGAGAGACCTAAGAAGGGGGGGGGTGTGTGTGTGGTAACCCTCGAGGGATAAGATGTGGTATGACAGGTCTGACAGGACGAGGGTCCCTACTCAAAGGTACAGATGAATTAATGTAGTTAGGCCCGTGGATGTGCGTCTAAAGAGGGCTGGCTAGCCGGGGTTGAAATCTTCATTGTGTGTGGAGAGACCACGATGTTACCGTGCTTTTTTTTACTTGTCAGAGAAACCACAAACTGGAGAGTTATATCCTGGAATACAAGCCATGCCATCGGACGGGATTGACAAGGGCCGCAAAAAGCAACTGAAAGCGCCACCCCCGGCGGACTCGGCAAGCCGTACACGTAGAACGTAGCAGCGATATGAGACAAGCCGAATGAATTGCGAGAGCGAGGTCTACAGGAGACTTTCTTTAGTAGTTTATCTGACAAACTCGGTTCTTCAAGACACGAAACAAGTGGCTTTCTCTAGCTTAGACATTTAGATAGTAGTTCCCCAGTCCTCCCGTTCGAGTGGCTGTCCGCCATGTCTCTGTCTCCTCCCCACGAGGTTCGTTTTAGTGTTAGCGAGGAGAAAAAGAGAAACAAGAGGAAAAGCTAGCGAGCAACGACGGACGAGGGACAAGCCGATCTGGCTGGTCCAGGTCAACCGAATCTGACTAAAGTGCGGGTAACTGGATGCTCCCGAGGTGGAACTAGGGCATGGGGATCATCAAAATGAAAAGACGATGAGTTATGAATACCTCCGTATACATACAACAAGAGACGATAGCCAAATCCTGCCCTGTTTTCTTATTGGGGTGTTATGAGAGGTGAAATAAACCCCACCTACAGTTGGACCAAGGAATGCTCGTAAACGCTTGTCTTGTTTTTTTTTCCCTCTCTCTTCTCGCTAACCCTTTGTCAGCTTCGCTTGTAAGTGTTTATTAATAAAGTTAGTTATTAGCAAGTAACTACATCTAGGTATGGGTATGGGTATAGTTATGGATATGAGTATGGATATGGATATGAATATGAATATGGGTATGGGTACGGGTACGGGTACGGGTATGGGTATGATGATAATGATGTATTTTTAATAATATCAAATAGTATCTCACGCCATGGGAAAGGGAAGCAACCAATGTGTACTATGTAATTCATGTGTAATAGAAAATAGAAGCAACGCGCAGCGAATAGAGCGAATAGATTCCACCCCCTTACCACGGACCAACTTATTTAGGCTCACGATAGTTGAGATGAATGGTCTACGAAAAACCGGGTTCGCAATATTAGGGATCAGACCAGGTGAGCCATCGCGACACCTACACAGGTAACTTCGGCGGGAAGGATTGCACACTTAGAGTCGGCCGGAGAGTCTTGGAAGTCAGCAGTGCCTCCGTTTCTGCGGCGCAACTCGAATAAGAGACGTTCAATAACAATGAGGTATTTCATAGAGCTTGGCTTTCGTCCTCTTTTTTTTTTCACACTCTTCTCCACTGAGTTCTTTTTAGTCTTAGCGGACTTGATTGACGGCGACAGGCTGACCAGCCAGGGACTGGGACTTTTCAGCAGGGTACCCATGGTCCACCTCCCCCATGTCAGAAACGGACCGTATCGCGTTCTCATAGGGCAAACAAGGGCCACTCTCTGCCACCGTTTCCGCTCGCGACGGATCGTCATAATGGACTCGTGCGATTTTATTTGACGGCCGCTAGCGAGCCAGATCTCTCAAAAGCTCCAAAGCCTCGACAAGCTTCCTTATAAGCCCCTCACTTCTGAAATCTAGCTTAGAAACATATCCAGTAATCAACCGGAAGACGCGTATTCCTTTGATGACGGTTTTCTCGGATTCTTCTATTCCTTCGCTCTCTCAACCTTCTTACTCGAGCTCACCTGGCGCTTCTCCCATTCTACTAACTAACCCATCTACCCATCTACCCATCTACTCATCTACCCATCTACCCATAATACTGCCATATTTAGTAGCGGTCGGCCTCTCGAAGGAGCGTCAACCGTTAAGGGCTTCGGCAAGGTATCTTCGTTTGGATTTGCCAATTCGGCCATAATCGGACCACATACGATGTACCCTCTAATGGTATCCAACTATGGTAATAATAAAACTACCTGCACTATAATGTAGGATATATAATGTATGATGACAAAGGAGGGGTATTAAGAGATGTTTCGCTTTATCATTTATGTATGTGTCATTTAACTATTAGGTGTAATTATGTATCATAGGTAGCATGTAAGTATATGTGTAGTCGCCGAGCCGAGCGAAAGGGTCATATTGCAACTCCTACCACCACAGCAACCATTACATACCCAGTTAGTTAGATACCATAACGTAGTGCGTAATTCCCATTATCTCCGTTTGTGAGACAGCTAAGATCAGGTCAAATTGAGATGAGCAGCATACGGGGGTCCCTGTCTCCCATATCTCTCCCATGTCCCTCCTCCCATGTCTTCCACAAAGGCCGATTACACGGGCAGCACGGGGGGGCGCCCCCAAAGTCTGTGAGTCTCTTGACCCTGCTGCTGCCCTGCTAGCGAGGTAACTAACCTTTTATTCCCTCCCCCAGTTTCCACACCTATATTTCCTCGGTTGACATCCGTTTCAATGCCGGAAGCGGAAAGCCCTCGAGTTTGCACAGAAAAAAAAAAAAAAAAAAAAAAAGGTCATGGCAGGTCACAAGAGATCGATGTCATGCAAATTCCAAGTTTAGATCTCTAAGCCTCAATGGTCTCATGCCACGTTTGACGTATAAAATACTCTTCTTGGAAGCTATTACACAATAGATGAATATAAAACACTACAACCTACGCGACCCAAGCAGGAGATAACGCATTACTTTCTGACAAAGCTCTCGAAAGTTGCTCTATGACACCCCCATGGCAAACTATTAGCAATGCGACGGGACGCTTCAATCTTACGCAGTAGAAAAAAAAGTAGCCTTCGTCTAGAAATGCTCCTAAATGTTCCTGTAGTACTTGGGCCGGGTGAGGGTTGTTCTATCAAGCTGTCGCGACAAGCAAGCTTGTGTCGCATCTAGACCCCAAACCGTCGGGAGGATATCTAGGACCAATATGAACCTCGATAAGTAGTCGTTCATTCGGTGTAGTTTCGTACACCCAACAGTGGTGCTGGTGAGTTCTACCGTTACCATAACTACCTAGGTAGAGAATGGGAAGAAAAAAAAAAAAAAGGGAAATCGCGGGAAACGTACGGATGTTCATGTTCGCGTTTCCTATTCCTGTTCCTGTTCCTGTTTCTGTTCTTCAGCGGCTCGGCGTCAAGCTGCTGCTGTTACTCGTTACCAAACCAACAGAGTAAAGTAAAAACTCTTTAAGCGTTGACCAATCCTCAATATTCCACCACTTTGGTTCCCTAAGTAGAGCAACCAACAGCACGTCGCGATGAACAGCCTAGAATTACCATTGGACATAATTTCCGGGTCAGACGCGAGGCCTTCACCGAGGTCCGTTGGGCGATTGGGCATGAATGGTCAGGAGGTCCAAGCGAATACAGTACTCTTTTCCGTGCGCCGGGCTATCTTCCAGTTGGTCAGCTCTATCTATATCCTGGGCTATCCATGCCTAACCTTCTGAGGAGGCTTGAATCCTAGGAAAGCAAGGGGCTTGATCGAGCTTAGCGTCTTCGAACGAAAGAGCACATTTCGTTGCCACTAGGCATGCTAATTATGCGCATAATAGATCTATTATGCGGTATAATGCCATTATACGGTATTATGCGTATAATACCATACAAATTGCGTATAATGCGTATGACTTAGTCAAATTTTCAACAACATAGAAAACAACAACAATAATAACACCTATTTTTACACACAACACCATCAAATCTAATCGAAATGCCTCTTAAAGATGAAATTACGTTCAGCCAATTCGTCTTTATCGATCAAACCCGTTCTTTGCAAAAAAAAGCGGCTTAGAAACATTATAGGAAAGAGTTGTATACTAGATCAAGTTTTTCAAGCCTACGCTATTACCTTATATCAAACGTACTTATTTAGATCAACAAAATCAAGCTGAAATACCAAGCGGCAATTCGACTAATTAGACGTAATATACTATATAGCATACGTAGCTTTCAAGCGCGTTTTTTTTTTTTTTTTTTTTTGCATGTGGAGCTTGTTGTTTTATCTCAAGTTCGTCACCCTAGGTAAAAGCCTCGAATACGATGCCCCACAAAGAAACTAATCTTGTTTTAGTACTAGCGCGCCGGATAAACGGGGGGTATTATTCCGCTATGCGCATAGTAGATCTATTATGAAACATTATATCGCATTATGCGGTATAATGCACTATGCGCATAGTAAAATTCGCATCCCTAGTTGCCACAAGGCCGAGATTTGTGTTACAGTACAAAAAAAAAAATTAAAAAAAAAAAAAAGTCCTGCGAGGCGTCTGTGCAGCTATTCCTTTTTGGCTTCATGCAAGGCTTAACCACCCACCCCCCTCTCGTGGGCCGTTGCAGTCAAAAATCGGTTACTCCTCCCATACCTATATGATTTCATAGATGTAATTCTGAAAAGGTCGCGAGATCATCCGCCAGCCTACTACACTGTCCCTGCGGCACGTTGCCGAAGATGCGGCTGTGGAGTAGTAGAGATACACTACCCTAGATATACCTATCCCAAGATAACCCTGCGCCCGCGCGCGCACCGTTCAGCGATCGAAGTAACGTCATGCCGCGATAGCTCTTTGGTCGTAAAAGCAGCCATTGGTTTAGGTATAGGTACCATCTTACCCTTTTAGTAGACGCGAACACCCCCAAGGGAGCAAACCTCGGCGTTAGTGATCGCAAATGCAGCACCATGTCCGACCTGAAGCAGTAGATCATAGACTATTCTGATATTTAGGGCTTTTCACCGGTCATAATTAATGTTGTATCCTCTAATTGGAGGAGGAAGTATTCCTGAATATACGACGGAAATGCAATCTTAGTGTTTAAAGGAAATGAACGCTACATTAACCTACATATCGTCATCATCAGACCGCGACACTTTTTTTGGAGACAAGCCCCGCGGCTACATTAAAAACCCATCTCGTGTTGTTCGCCTTGCAGCCAGATATATTTGGTGAATGGCCATAGGATGGTCAAGGCTACCACAGCTCAAAAAATGAGGCTGTTGGGCGATGGACAACCCGACATTTTGATAGGAAGTTACAGTAACAACCCCCAATGTGAGAGTGTGTGTACGGTAACATCTCAATCGCTTTAAGTTGCCTACGAATCGAAAACATGGTGACAGGAACAAAAAGAATGGCGCTATTTGTCATCAGGTATATTTTACTATTCGGGACGGTGTGGGTGTAAGTGTGTGGTGGCAAGGTTGTCTCGCATGGCCTCTCGCATGGCCTGCTTGGGCCATGAGGTAGATGGATAATGAACCAGAAAAAAAAGAAAACCGATAGTTTCAAGGAACATAATAAAAATAATTAATTAACAGCACGTTTGAATGAAAGGGTTGGGTTAGGAGTGTGTGGCCTACAGCCCCATAAGTGACCCCCAAACCCAGACGATCGAGAACTTTCTCCACGAAGGGACTGTCAGATGTGCCGTCGGCGGCTAGAGGAGCGCTGTGAAAGGTTGGAGTCAGGTACCAATTTGCCGTGTGGCCCTTTTGGGGAGTGGATAATCTCTATGCTGAGCCGTTGAGTGGTTAAAAATATTCCGATCGTTTAAAGGTGCAACAATAAGACAGAAGGCCAAGCCAGCGACCGGCAATAAATTGTTGGACTCATCATTATTGTGGCGCAAATAAACACCAAAAACATAAACTACTTTGTCGTTCAGCATATGCGTGTCAACTGCTGCAACTGCTGCAAATGCTGCAAATGCTGCGAAAAAAACGGGTGGTGCCTTAACGGTCTCCAAGAGAAAGGTAAGTAAGGCACCGCTCATGCATCCCCACGCCTCGTCGGAGACATGGTCGCATGAAGAGAGGCCTTCGGCTATGCAGGTGGTGACGATTTGCAGCTTTGGGTTTCTGGAGTATGCGGAGTACGCTCAGGCATTTCTCAATTCAAAAAATGCGGCTTACTATGTACCTATGTTAGGTATGCATCGTGGCATTTTCCCCCGCAAAAGGGGAATATAATTGCAATTTCGAAATTGGAGCTCAGCTGCCCTTTCTTCCAGGCCTCGACCTGCGCATTTCTAGATCATCGCATGCGAAATCGCCCACTACCGTATCATTCTTTGCATGATCGGGCCCTTCCAGAAAAAGCAAACAATACTTTCCCGTCAATGGTGCGCCGCATCGGCTGCGGTCTGTCCCTTGATCCGTAAATCTGCAGACAACCGTATCCCCTGTTCCTTGAAGCTACCCAACAGCGTCATGAGATAGAGATTCTTTCTTGGTATCATTGTCCATTGTGCTATATAGACGTCGAGGGTTCGGGAGTGCGCACACAAAGGGAGCCAACCTCGACGCCCTTCGTGATCGCGTGTGGGTCGAGAGCGCATAGGTGACCTAGCCGCTCTTTCGAGTCTGGCCACTCATCTCTTGACGATCGTGACTGGAGAATTAAACAGGATTAGCATCCAAGATAGCGTAAGTGCGATGGGGAACTGGCGAGTAACAATACCTATATCTTCATCGGCCAGCTCGTGAGCAAGCCCCACGCGTTGGGGTTGGTGCTTCACAGATTTTCCGTAGACTATTGCGGTTTTAAACTGCTCGACTATGCTCCGATGGATTGCGTTGCACTTATCATTTATTGGTCAGCCGGTTTGTTACCGGTCAAAAGTTTACCGAGGCGAGGTACTTACAAAATCCTCGACTGTGCACCTAGTGGAACGAAGCACAACAGGCGCTGAATAGTCCGGCATCTTTCCCTTTGGCTTCGTGTAAACCCGGACCAATTTTAGCTTGTCCCACCTGCAAGAAAAAGGAGATTAGCTATGTATGCGCTACACGTTCTTCGTAAGGGGGGCGAATCTTACATGGCCTCCATTAATTCATCAATGTTCCACCCATGCTCAGAACTAATGGGAACGGCGTTGGGGATTCGGTACAATAGATCCAGCTCCTCGATGCTGATTGCGTCAATCTTGTTGAGAACGTAAATGACAGGTATGTAGCTGCGACTCTTGGCTTCCAGGATGTCGATCAAATCATCCACAGTGGCATCACAGCGAATCGCAATATCTGCTGAGTTGATACGATACTCGGACATGACGGCCCTAATTTCGTCATGATCAATATGGGTTAAGGGTACGGTACTTGTAATGTTTAGTCCACCCTTGTCCTTCTTCTTGAAGGTGATATTTGGTGGTTCCTTGTTAATACGAATACCGAACCCTTCTAGTTCGGTCTCGATGACTCGCTTATCAGTCAGGGGCTTATTCACGTCCAGTACAATGAAGATCAAGTGGCAGGTTTTAGCGACGGCAATCACCTGACGACCACGACCTCGACCATCTTTAGCTCCCTCGATGATACCAGGGAGATCGATCATTTGCAATGGAGCTCCTATGCAACATAGTATTAGTATCAGACAAATATGACAAAGCCTGTTTTGGGAGCAATATTACGACGGAGCCACAGATATCATACCATTGTATATGACTTGTCCAGGCACGGACGTTAGGGTAGTGAACTCATACGCCGCAGCTTCAGAGTGCTGTCCAGTCAACCTGCTCATCAAAGTACTCTTTCCCACGGATGGGAACCCAATAAATCCAATACTAGCAACACCAGTTCTGGCGACGTCGAAGCCGGCGCCACCACCACCGCCACCACTTGATGAGGGAGTTAAGAGTTCTCTCTTCAGCTTAGCAAGTTTGGCCTTCAGCTGACCCAAGTGAAATGAAGTCGCTTTGTTCTTTTGAGTTCGGGCCATCTGTCAAGTCAAAAGGTTTAGTACGTTTTCTATACGCACTTCGGGATATTTTGTCCCACTCACTTCGGCCTCGATCTCTTTGATCTACAGGTAGGTTAGTATCCATATCATTTACGTGAATTTACACAACTCACCTTTTCCACCGTAGTCGACATTTTGACGAACCAGTTAACGTGTTGGGAGGTAAGTTGCACTACGTTATTGAGAGTTGCTCTCAGTCTCTTTCTACTGGCAAGTTGTCACTTGAGAAATTCGCTGCTTCGTTTTTGGTGGGGCGAATCGAAAGAATGGAAGGCTTTTTTGCCCTGTGATGTCAGCCCCCACAATTTGCCGCGGATTTCCCGATGACTAATATCGTCTTCTCACAACACCCCGTTAAATAATGTATGGGTATAGGAATAAAACGAGTCTCCCTTAAGGTGATTTGAATGTTCATGATATATCTATCAGGTACCTAGATATATTAGGGAGCTGGGGAAGTAACGGTAACGCTCAGTAATTGTGACTTATAAAGTTTCCTAAATAATATAATATCCTCTTGTCTAATACATAACTCGATCTTACGTCGACTTTGATATCTAACCTAGTGGTTATGTTTACAAAGTAAATTTTCAAACAAGATCTTAGCAAGAATTAGATACTCTACGTGGTTAATGCTGTAATACATGAAGTAGTAATGCCTGCCTACGTGCTGGGAATGCCTTGTTTGAGTTTTCAATGAATTACCAAAACTAAACGAAACAGCTCAGCTTCACACAAAGACGATCAAGTTGCTAACGTTCACTCTACTACATCAGCGGCAATGCAATATGTCGGAGTTCGGTTGCTATATGAAGCTGTCGGATATCCTATGCCGAGTACATATGTCAAATAATCGTGGAATCGTCTCGTTCTGTAATTTATATTCAACAACTAACAAGTATACTTTCCCCTTTATTTGCTAGCGTCGCCCGTAAGGTCCAGGATCGGATGGTACCCGGAAGTAGAAGAGTATATCATAGGGGTTGATCTAGCCCTTATACAAAGTGAAGAGCACGCGTGGACGTAAGGGTGAGATCTTAAATCTTCTAAAAATAAGCCACCATGCAAGGAGGCGTTTAGTAGGTGTCTCGAAAAGAAGCCAAGGGTTGACGCCTGTCTGACAAGGAGATCAAAAAGCATGACTACGCATGGATGTGAGAGTCTAACATGAATTAGAACTACATTTAGCAAGCAATCACAAATAACAGAATTACGAGGGTGTACGGGTATAGATACATTATACTAACTCCCTTGGCTTACCACCATCCTTGGTTTTAGCATTTAGAATCTAACCCGGTAGGTTGATTTTCATCGGAGTGGTTGTCCTCTTCACACGTAAGACATATTTAAAGTGATGACGTTGTTGACGATTGTCTCATATATCAGGAGTTTCGATTGGCTTACTATCAGGGTGTCTTGCCAGCTTACTCACTTACACGGGATCTAGTATGGCTAGAGATAACTAAACCACCCATCGGGTTATCCGTCTGTGGCCGGCATAGTCAAACTAATAGCAATCGACCAATATTAGGTAGGCGGCTCGGCACGAACCTAATCCACGGAAGGCTGAATTACGCCCTATGTCGCCATCATTAGTTTCTTTATTAACTTCCAGCGGTGTATCGCAGCGAAGAGCGGATATGGGTTCTTGGCGAAGCCTTTCCTCGGGTTTTGACTATTTATTTAAGTTTTATTAGGTTGTTGGCGTCTTCCTATGGTTAGAATCTTGACAGACTATAGTTTTGAAACTCTAGCTGCTCACTATTGCAATTTCCCACCGTAGTTAAACTACTGCATATCATATAAAGCAATAGATACCCTGCTACTTGACTCGATAGACATTTTTCAACCTGGATTATCTTCAAGTCTAGAGAAATTAAGCTAGATATATTGTTGGTTTCTCTAGCACCTGTCTAATAGATCAGAATCTACTTGACAGACTAAAAACTACTTATGAACGGGATTGTGGGTAGTCTTTTAGCAATGCATAGATATTCATTGAGAGAGCCAGTATACTAAGCTGCGAGCCTTGTATACGTGGTTCTAGACTCCCGGACGTCAACTGATACAACACTTTCTTTTTCTTTCATATACCAAATTAGTCTTAACTGGGCCACATTATACCGATGAGTGACGAAGCAAATTAGTTGTATTGTTGTTCGTTGAGGTACTGGGTTGGGAGTCGGGTCGGGGGTCCGGTATGGTAGATTGGCATAGCAAAAAACAATCTTCCCTTAGGGAATGACGGCTAATTTAAAAGACAGAATGCCACGGAAAGGGCCGAGGGACAAGTCAAGGCACTAGAACCTTCAACTTTAACCTTGTTTATAAGCTGCTTTAAGGTTCAACTAGAGCGGCTAACTAGGCAAATTTTCTAGCTTATCGGACAATATTGGAAGTTCTTTATAGCTAGGTCGTATAAAATCATCTAGTTAATATAAAAATGGCAATTCTATCTCAAGATAGCTTTAGGAGCCGCGCCGGTGTAGAACTGAGTTGCACGACAATAGATCCCCCTGAAGTCTAAAGTAGAAATTGCCTAATTGCATTAGAAACCATATGCATTAAACCTAGTCACACCGATTAAGACCAACACGGATTAATTTGTGGGTAGCAATCTGGGGTTACGTCCACTACCTCCTAACTTCACATGTAATTTCAGTCAAAGCTACCTCTTTTCATTTCGGGATGGAAGCATCAGACTCAGTCAACCATTCTGGCAGCATGAGTCCAGCCGCATATTGCCAACTTTTCTATGTCCTCGCAGCCGCGACTGTGCTAGGTATCGCCGCGGCTCCAGAGTCCATCCAACGTCTTCTGACCCAATACGGTGCTCGAACCACAACTGCGGGCACATCCAACGAAAAGGAAGGAAGGAAAGCTAATAATGGACCTCTCGTTAACATTATTAGCTGGGTAACATCCGTGGGCAAAGTACCGCATTCGTGGTTTATCCATTTCTATATTCTTTCCGTGTCTTGCTCCGTCTTCTGGGCTGCTCAATTCCTTAGTCATGGGAAGATTCTCGAGTCTATAGTCAGGAACCAAGTTCGCAGCGAGGAAACATCGATGTCTCTCAACCAAGTCATTATCGCCTGGGCTCTGATGAGCTTGCAAGGTGCGAGGCGACTTTACGAATCTGTGGCTCTACTCCGCCCTTCACCGTCTAAGATGTGGGTTGTTCATTGGCTGCTTGGTGTGGCTTATTATTTCTGCACGAGTATTTCTATTTGGATAGAAGGATCCCGTAGGTGTTGCAGCCCTGTCTTGTTTACAATCTTCTAAGAGAATTGATGATATAGGTTCGATTCAATCTTCTGATAGAAGAACTTTCAGTGCCGAGACACCATCATTTAACACTGTTTTTGGCGTCATCACATTTCTAGCCTCATCGTTTATGCAAAACAGATGTCACAACTATCTGTTTCAGCTGAAGAAATATTCACTTCCAGAGGAAGGCTTATTCCAGTATATAGTATGCCCGCATTATACGTGTGAGTGCATGTTATATCTTTCCCTGGCCTTGATAACGGCGCCTGCGGGTCACTTTTATAATAGGACTTTGATCTGTGCCCTGCTGTTTGTTACAGCCAATCTCGGCATCACTGCCAAAGGAACCAAGAAGTGGTATAGTGAGAAATTTGGCCGCGAAAGAGTCCAAGGGAAATGGAAGATGATACCGGGCATATTTTGATATCGAATTTGTCTGGTCTATCACCTTTTTCGCAACAACCCAAGCTTGCCTCCTAACTTAGACACTTTCATCACATCTCGATACGTTAAACTGGTACGTGTTTTTCGTACGTTGGAGCCATTGGCAAATTCTTCAGGAGACCGGAGAAATTCCCAATTGGCAATGGTATTCTTAGAGAGCTCAACATCTTCTGTAATATCCTCGATACCGTGGAGAAAATCTGTATAAAGAGCAGAGGTAGTGATGAGAAGGCTTCGAGGCTCTTGCAGTATTCTCCATGCAGGGCTGGGATCTAGGGCGCCATCATCTTTGGACTTGTAGATGTTGAGGCAGAGACTAGCACCAAGGCTCACAGTACACACAACAGGATGGTACGCAGCCCCGTCCTGTTTCAGAATGAGCAGTTCATCATAATCTTCTCCTACCATGCTACTCGCTTACCTTGTGAGGCATGATTCCGATGCCAGGAGGATACTCTGAATACAAATTAATACTGTCACAAAATTATCTTTTCATAGCAGGCAAGAAAGCAGAAAACAATGCGGTGCAACTTGAAGGATGCATCAAATCTACTCGCGTGCTCGTCTCTACACGTACCATTGATAAGAACGTGATTCGGTTTCTGGTGAGGACTGTCAGAAAAGATATCAGGCGAATCGGGTTCATATGAGAGTCGGATCGATTTTAAACGCGGTATAATCGGATCACTCAACCAGGTCGGCAAGGGAGCATCCAATAATTTATTATTCACAAGATCGGATGGCCATGTTTGCAGTCGGCGATGGGATAGTTGCTTCCAACGTGGTTTCGGTGCGGATGCTATCTGTATGACTTGTTAGGAGAGGGTCACGGAACTCATCGTATCCATGACCATTACAACCGTACTTTGTTTAGAATTGCTTGCTCTTCCTCTTGGGAGATGAAATCCGAAATGTAGTACGCCGCTTGAGGTAAGCCTGTGAGCCGGACGTCATCAAGAGCATCGGGAAGTTTGATGAGGGAGGGGGTAGGCCCCATAAATTCGTTGTTGGCCATACTGAATATCCACCAAAGAATTCGGCAGACGTCGGATTAAAGATCTTGGGTACTCGTATGACTATCGAGGATGAGCGAATTGGGCGTTAGTGTACGGGGCGGTCGAAGGTACTATGACTGGCGCGGGAATGCGGTTAGGACATTTTATCACGATAGTTATGCCTTTTGTCATAGTCGAATACATGTGGATGTGGTCCTAGTTTATAGACCCATGCGAGGGCTGGTTTCGCGTATCAAACGATTTCGAAATGGTTTGAGATAAAATAGGGCGATAAATAAGGTAGCTGATGGACCGTGGGAGTAGATCGGCGTGGGATAGCTTATCAATAAAATGGAGGGTTGAACAGTCCGATTTAAAAAGGAGACAGTGGTCAGACCTGATAGAATCTTAGAAATCTTGGATTGGAGAAGGATATGTGCAGTTTATTAGCGACAATTAATAAACGAGCCCTGCTACGAGAGAATTTTCACTGAGTCGAAGGAGGAAAAGCCTGGAAAGAACTGGGGAAATGAGGGGCGGAAAGAGGCAGGCAGGCAATGGAAAGCTGGCAAGCAAGCAGGGGCCGCCGTAGTCGGGGGGCGAAGGAAGCAACTCAGACTCTCAGAGCAACTTGCACTAGAACTCTGCAAATTTGCGGAAATACCGGCCACCCGACCCATCCGTATTCAGGTCGGCAGCCAATCAAAGATGGGACTGGCTTTGCTAGACTGATCTTGAAATTGATCTTCAATGGCTACACAAGGAAAACAGTCCTAGTGCCACCACACTAACAAAAAGCACTAGTCTACTTTGGTGCATAGCCTACTTCAAGTACTCCAGTACCCGTTCACTTTCCCTCTTGTTCTGTTGTTCTGGGCAGTCTGGCAAGTCTGGCCTTCCTACCAGTCTCCAGTTGTCGTTTCCTTCTCTATGCGCTTTGCCTACTTTGCCTACTTTGCCTGCCTTGCCTATCTGCCTATCTGTTACTACAAGCTGCTACGGGTCTTACCTGCCTTGCTACTCTATTATTATCCTAGGTAGTTTAGTATTTCTCTCAGCTAAGTGCTTTTGGTTTGCTGCAATCCTTTCGTACCTTTCAATTTTGCAAATAATTTCCTACACCAAAAATTATTCACATTCGATGACGGTCATTATCTGCGACAACTCCTGTTCATCAGCGATATTTTAGCAAACAGCCCTTTTTCTTCCATCCCATTTAGTACCCAATTCTAGCCCAAGGCCCGTTTCAAGTCTTGTTTCTTACCCGTTTCTCATCCACTTGACCCGCGACCGACCGTTTATGCTCGTACTCGTACCATTGTAGTAGAGTAGTCCATATTCGCCAAAGTTAGTACAGCGTCTCGACACGAAAACCTGTCCCTATCGTCACCCACGAGTGGCCATCATGGTGTACTGTATTGTATTTCGGTATATGAATTGAATGCTATGGATGCGCAGAATGCTGTCGAGTCCGCAAACACGAAACAGGCTGCCTCGCCGAAGCGGGGATTTGCTGAGTCTGAAGATCCCAAGCCGACGGTGACAGCGAGTAACGCCACGACAAATAATATTAAGCCTCCACTGACTGCAAAAGCCTCTTCCACGTCTAAGGAGTTACGACCTGTGACGGCATTACCAAGTGCGCAGGACGACGATGTTGGGCCTGATCAAAACTCAGACGCTGAGACAATTGTCCTGCCAGGTAAGGACGGTGTCTCTCCGTCAAAACCCAGGAAGGTAATAAAGCATGAAGATAGGAGCGATGGTGAAATTGACGATGTTTTACCGCCCCCGAGGAAGTATCTGAAGGATGGTAAAAATGGTGATCGCAATGGTGGTCCTTCCGATGATGCAGCCTTACTAGAAAGGAAGAAGCGACTGCCTGGAAAAGAGAAGCAACCACGAAGTAAAGATGTATCAAGCGGGCTTAGTTCTGCACCTGCCTCCCCGCCTCCACACCGTCGCAATAACCACGAGCCCATTCACCGGCGTCGTAGATCCAGCGATGCACATTCGGAATCAGGTTCCGAATCCTCTAAGACGAAGTCTTCTAAAGATCCCATCAAACAAAAATCGAAATCTGTCGATAGGTTATTACCCGGCAAACGTAAAGCACCAAAGGCCGAATCTGACGACGAGAGCGACTCGCGGAAAATCCGTCGGCCGCGTATTTCAGAAACGGGCCTTGACAACCAAGCTGTTGCCAGGGAGAAGGACCAGAAATCCACAGCAGCCCGCCTTCCCCACGATAGGCAATCTACTTCTCGAAACCGATCACCGTCACCTCATGGTCGCACTCACCGACGTAGCCTTTCAACGCAACTTCCATCTCAATCTTCGAATGGCTTTAGTACGAAGAAAAGACGCATACCTGCACCCCTTCAATCCACCGATTATCATTCCGACGATTCCTCTGTTAGTGGTAGCCCACACCCTCGAAGTTCAAAATTAAGAAGCATAGCTACCCCTGTTACTGGTGAATCGACAATCTCACCCGCAAGGATGCCAGCCCACAAGAAGCATGTTGATAACCATGGACAGACTTTGCTCGCAAAAGCCTGTGCAAAGGGTGAATACGAGGCTGCTAAAAGACGGCTCACTGAACGACCTGAAGATTTGAATTTTGCCGATTATGCTGGAAATACACCTCTGCAAGTTGCGTCACTGAATGGCCATGAACAAATTGTCCAACTTCTAATTGATGCGGGATGCAATCTCGACTGCCGAAATAGCGATAAGGAGACACCGCTTCTTGATGCCGTAGAGAATGGCCATCTCGGTGTTGTAAAGCTCTTGCTAAAGGCAGGCGTAAACCCTCGAAAGGCGGATGCCGAGGGCCACGAACCGTTAGAGAAGGTCCCCGACGAGCTAGAGAATGCCGAAGAAATCCGGGCTGCATTACGGGAGGCGAAGGAGAGGGTGGGCGAGCTGCGTCGAACTTCCGAAGATCACCAGCCACACGACATGCCGGATACCCTTTCCTCTCATGGTCCCGAGAGTCCTCGTCGTTCACCCGCGGCGCAAGGCAGCTCGTTGGCGTCCCAACGCCGCGGTGGTGCTGTTCGGTCGACGAAGACCAGCAATCATCTGCTGTATATGAATCTTGACGACAAAACTCTCCGACAAGCAGCGGCCCGAGGCGATAATGAGACGGTGACTCGTGTACTGCAAGTCAAGGAACGCTGTGACGACCCCGAGGCTCTAGTCAATGCAGCTCGCGGTGGTCATAGTTTCGTTGTTGAGCTCCTGTTAGCCTTAGGCGGCGCAAATCCCGATCCGCCACGACCTGTTCCAGGCCTCCCAACGGAACATGGGACTCCAATGTTAGCCGCTATTGGTGGGGAGAATATTGAGGTTATTAAGCTTTTACTTAACGCATCTAACTTTGACCCGACTCGTCGCTATAAGGGTCAGACTTATTACGAAATAGCTCGACGTCGGGAAGGACCTATGTGGAAGGAGGAAGAGCATCTTCTAAAGAATGCTTACGACGAATTTAAGAAAACTCCCAAGGCTTCTTCTAAGACAAAGTCTCCGGGTAGACGAGATCGCGAACTGGACCCAGAATCAAGACGCGCTAATCGCGAATCTAATGTAGACACTACCCGATCACATAAGCGTCGACCATCTAGCCCATCCCGAGATGTTGACCCTAAGAAGAAGAGCACTTCTACTAAAGCGTCTGGAAGTCCTAAGGAGAAAACGCATTCAGTTTCTTCTGGCAATCACGACGAACAGACCTCCCCCAAACGTGGGCCAGGTCGGCCTAAAAAGGAAGAGCGAGTCTCAAGCATTGCTACATCGGACCGCGAGGTTTCACCTGCTATGTCTAAGACCCATCCACCGAAGTCAAAATTGGTGGACTCGGACCCTGCCATTAACTCTTCTGACACCGAAACTACAAAACCGCGGAGAAAGCTTATTTCGGGCAAAGAATTGAAGGGGCACAGAGAAAAACAGCGGCGTGCGAGCTTAGCGTCAAACAACTCTACTGTTGAGCGTGGCGATACAAAAACTGAGGATCCCCCAGAAAAACGACCAGACCGACTCTCCGAAAAATATCATGATCGAACGAAGGCGATAAAACGTGACGAGTCTAACGATAGACTTTCCCTAGGTGAAAGTCCAGCCAAGAGGCCACGATCTAGTGTTACGCCACCTCGGCATGGGCTTGGGGACAAAGACGATACCGACGCTCCTACTAAGAGAAGGAGATTGGATCCCGACAATAAAGAGAGACGTCCATTCCAAAACTCTTCCCCCGAAAGTCGCCAGCAGAAACGAGATCCATCACGGGATCCTGCCAGGCTACAGCGACCCTCGGATGATCGCAGGGAAGTACCTAAGTCTAAGAAGACCAATCGTGATCGCAGAGAATCGGAGAAAGCAAGCCCTCTAGAAAAAGCTAGCATCACTGTAGCATCCGAAGACGTTGATGTGGACATGCGTGACGCGCCTCAAATACATCAAGGCGAAGAGAGCGAAACGCAGGCTGATCGTGAACGTAAAGAAGCGAAAAGAAAACAAGTTGAGGCTGAGGCGATAGCTGCTGAGGAAGCAAAGAAAAAAGAAACGGAACAAAAACGCCAAGAAGCAGAGAAGAAGAAGCAGGAGGCGGAAGCACGTCGAAGGGAAGAAGTTGAAAAGAAGCGTCTTCAGGACGAAGAACGAAGCCGTGTCGAGAAGGAAGAAAGGAAACGCAAGGAAGAAGAGGAAAAGACAAGATTAGAAGAGGAGCGGAAAGAGAAGGAAGAACAGGAGAGAAAGCTACGAGAGGAAGAAGAAAGGACACGAAAGGAGGAGGAGGAACGTAAGAAGCGAGAGGAAGAAGCAAGAATCCGCCGCGAGAGGGAAGCTGCCGAGGAAGCGCAACGCTTGCGAGAGGAGGAAGAGCGAAAGGAACGAGAGCGTAAACGTGCAGCGGAGCGAGCCGCTCATGAAGCCGAGATGCAACGGGCTCGCGAGGAAGAGATGGAGAAAGTCCGCTTGTCGAAGTTGCCTCCTCTGTTACGCTGGCTTGATGCCTGCCCAGACCCCAAGCAAAAGGATATTGCCGAGCTGTTCGCCATAGCGCGAGGGGTGAGATACGACACTATTAATCCTTCCGCAACTGGTCACGCAAATGGGCGTGAACAGTGGTTGCTCAATACTCAAGTTGCACTGCTTTTGGGCGAGAAGGATACCTCTCTCTCGAGATGTGAGTTAATAAGCAATCTTTTTTACGTCGTGTTTAAATTGACTGGTCTATAGACACTGGATGGGAACGTATTCCAGTATCGCATATAGCAAAAAGAGTTATATGGCGCCTGGAGCAGGACAGATATTCTCTAACAGAAGGCAAACTGTATCACTTAGGAGAACAGTTGCCTGATTTCTATGGAGGTGATCCCTGGACGGTTGGCTACAGGAAGCTTGAGCAGATCCGTGGCGAGGCGTGGAAGTGTTTCTCAGAGACGGAGATGTTCTTTATTAAAGTAAGCTTTCTCCATATTTATCGGTATGATTAACGTCGTGGGATTAAACTAACGTGATCAAAAAGCAATCCGACTTCCTCTATATCGTTCCCACCATACCTCATCTTCGCAACGTCAAACTGTCAATCTGGTATTGCGAGCTGCCAGAGCATGAATCTGCCCTGTCCACCTGGAGTTGCCCGGGCAAGTGGAAGCAGGATCCCGACGCCGAAAGCCGTGGAGGGTTCGCGCCCCAATCTAAGTATTATATTAACGGGGAATTGGTGGGCGAAAGGAAACCGCAGACATACCAGCCAAGCAAAACCCCATTCCCAGAACACCGGGTCCCTCGAAGGGAAGGGCTCGTTGCTGTCACGCCAAATGAGCCTGACTATGCGCGTATCTGCATCGAGCAGGGTCTAACGCACCTCCTTACAGACCAACAAAAACAAGCTGTACTCAATGGGGCACATTTAACGCCTCGAAGCATGGTGTCGAACGAACCCCTAGACTACGTTGGTGACAACCTGTCACCATCGACCGAGTCGCCAAGCACTACGCTAGTCAACGGCATCAAGAGCGGCCAAGAATTCCCAGGCAAGCTTCCTGTTAATGGCACCGGCGAACATGATTTGAGCGGCCATCGACGAGCTAGTTAAATTTCCTTGTTTCATTGGCGCAACACGCATCCTACACATGCACACATCCCCAGTAGCGTTTTCTTGTCCCTATACGATATCGAAGCAGCGGTCTGCGTGACTTCGGGTCAATTCATACCCAAGGGATCCCCGTCCCCCCGTGGTAGTGAACTATCTATCTTATTTGTTGTCACAGATGTGACGAGGACGGCTTTGAAAAAAAGGAAAAAGAAAAGGGCGAATACTCACGTATATGATCGCCTAACCTCATGGACGGAGTTGGAGGCTCTTGAATTGACAGGCGAAGCGTGTGAAAGCTTTCGACCTTGGATCCCAGCTCCAAGGATTTGCTCTTCCATCTGACGTCGGCGTACACGTTCTGGTTTGCGATGCCAATGCTAGAAGGGGGAAAGGATTGAGAATTAGCAGTTGAGATGCGGGTTACGATTAGATACTCCCAATGCAGTATATACATTCTTACGATTGAAGGCACTCAATTGTGTTATTATGACAAGCTTTAAGGGACACTATGTAGCTTTTAGGGGTCTATGTGATCAAGATTAGTTGGGTGTATTAGGTCTTGCTCGAGCAACGAGATTTGGCCTTTTTGCCGAATGATATAATCATTAGGTGAGAGCTTTAACGAAGCTCGAGTAGCCTGGTGTCAGGATTCTACGATGCTCAAAACAAAGGAGCCTATTAAATGGAGCGGTTGCTTTCAGGTCAACAGGCCGCCAAGGTGGTGGTAAAATAAACCTTGCCCAAGCTACTACGTGCCATAACGAAGCCACAGGAAGACGTCACGGTGTTACACTAGGATGGTGGATGTCGGATTGGAATCTTAGCTTAGAATTCATTTTATGGGGCAGATCGGACTCGCTTGAGCGGAATCGCATGCAATTATCTCGAGTAGGCAGCGAATTATAGTTGTTTTGTGCGTGGCATATCATATCTACATAGTAGGTGTATAAAAACTAGGTAAATGTTCAAAGCGGATGATGAGAAAGCATGGCATCGTATCGCACCCGCACCGCAACACGACGACGCTAAGGTATCACACTATATCGTGTTGAGCCTCGATCCAATGATCCAACGGATTCGGGAACAAGAAAAAAAAAAAAAAAAAAGAAAAGCCGGTTTCTTATTTTAGACGATTGGGTCGACTAGCGATTTAGCGGTGGATTTCTTGACACCGGGGCGGATGTTTGCATTAACGGGCTCTGGACCAGTAACTATTATATGACACCACATATGATGTGCTATGTGCTATGTACGAGCACAATCACTTACACAATTCGCATTCACCTTTAGGCAGCTATATTTCTCTCTGTTTGAGGAAATATAAAAGGGGGGGGGGGGACTACCCAGCACGTCAATAACTCGTTTGAGGAATAATTAATTAATTATTTTGTACAAGGAAACTTGGCTACGTAATGAAAAGGCCGACCGTAGAATCAACAAATAACAAACCACGGTTCTCGAGGAACTGGGAAGTTTGGGGACCAGGGGGGATGGTGGTAGTTGTTTGTTCTAAGGCTGTAAGGGTTAGAAGGAGTCAAGGACTACATGTAGCTAGGTCAGGTACCTGATATTTGGTATTAATGGACACAGCCTCCTCTATGTTATCGTGTCGAGCCATGGAACCGGATACCGTAACACGACCTGTGAGGATGCGCTGCAGAAAAGAAGGTGAAAGCATACAACGACGCAAGCCACGTCGTATAAATAGCACGCTAGCTTTATTATTATTTTTTATTTATTTTTTTTTTATTTTCCTCCCAGGTTGCCTGGTCTTTTTTTTCTGGAGCAAGGACTGGGTACTGGGCAGATGTAGTAACCAAAGATAGAGATGATGGGCGTTGTGTAATATGGGGCAAGTGTTTCGGCCATGCACGATTATTTCTTCTATTGGACGCGACAAGGCCTTTTAAGGCTGAAGGAAAAAAAGAGGAAAGAAGGAAAAGCAAATTACCTTGAAGGTACGGTACCGTGTGTAACCATTGTGTTGTACCATTCAATTATGTTTGTACCTTGTACAATACATACCTAGGTACCTAGTACATGTACATACACCATTTATACCATGTAAGTGGTAAAGCCAGCAGAATCCAAGCAGAATCCAAGCAGAATCCAAGCAGAATCCAAGCAGTAGTGACAAAGTGACTTGTGATGGGTCCTTGCTTGTATTCACTCACTGTTCAAACACCGTTTTTTCAATTCTCTCTTTTTTTTTTTTTTTTTTTTTTCTTATCCTAATTCTCTTTTTTCACTCTTTCCTCATTCCTGTAGCGTCCCCGACCACCCCTCCCCTTCCCCAAAGCGGCTTTCACCGCCGAATGTGCAAAGGTGAAAGGGTGACTAGCTAGTTTGAAGTCCCGGAATATCTCCTCGACTCCGTAAAGGACTTCCCACTTCTCCCCCCGAGTTGAGGGTATCCACTACACCACCGCATGATAGATACCCTATCCTATAGATAACAAGCAAAAAGCAGCCCGGTCAGGATGAGGTGGTCCCTGACGCTGCCGGCGTCGCTACTACTCGGCATCGCACTCCAGGCACACGGCTCCTCGGCGCTCGATAATGATTTCTCGGCCTATCCCGAGGACTCACAGCAATGTCTTACCGACGCTGCGAACGACACCCCATGCTCGGGGAATACGGGCAACGAGATAAACAGGTGCCTCTGTTCGAATAAGGGCAACTTCATCTACAACACCGCCGAGTGCGTTGCGAAGAAAAGCCCCTCCGATCTCAATGCCGTCTACGATACCATGGAGAACAACTGCGCCGGCACGGGCGTCACTATTGCCGTCTCCAAGCAGGCCTTCCTCTCGCAAGCCGCTGCCGCTACCGAAACTACATCCTCCCCTACGCCAACATCTACATCATCGTCATCCCCTTCTTCAACAGATTCTCCCGAAGCATCACCCACAACTTCTAACTCTCCCTCCGAAACCAGCAGTAGCAGCAGCAACAGCGCTCTCTCCCAAGGCGCCAAAATAGGTCTAGGCGTAGGAATCGGCTTCGGTGCCGTAGCCCTGGGTCTACTGGGCTGGTTCGTATTCATGTACTCGCGCCGGCGCAAATTGAACGCCTCCGCGAATCCTAATTCACCCAACCAGCACGACGTGGAGCTTTCGCCCAACGGCGGCGCCTACAGCCAACACAACGGCAGCAGCCTGTACCATCCGTCGCCGCTGTCGCCGCCGCCCGAGTTCGCGCAGCACAACGCGCAGTTCGCGGGGGTAGCGGAGCTCAGCCCAGCGAACGCGCACACGGGATGGAAGGAATTACCGGCGGATTACTACGGAGGAGACAAGAAAGACGGGGCTGATAAGGGCGGCGTGGGCGTGGGACATAATTACAAGCGCTCGTCGGGCGTCCCGCTGCTCGCGGAGCTAGATGATGGCAGCTCGCCGGCGCCGGTCGAGTTACCGGGGAGCGAGGTGTACAACGACGCCGGAAGCGTGCGTACGCCGACACATGACGACGACAGCGCGAGGCGCCCGGAGAGCGGGTATCGGGATCAGGGGCTAGGGAATAGTCACGGGGCAGGATGAAGAGGAAAAAGAAGAAAATAATAGAAAAGAGGGGGTGGGTGTTCCAGTGGGTGGTGGTATGGAATGTTATGAAGTTTGAGAGGGAGAAGAAAGGAAGTTCGATACCGATAACGATACCGAAAATTACCGAAAATACCGAAGTTTTTTACTAATGCGAAAAAAGAAATTAATTACTACCTAACCTGAACCTAAACCTATTATCTGATTCTTTTTTTTCTTTTACCAATTCGTCGGGAATTTTCCAGAGCGCGCGCTGCCCATTACTTAATATATCTAACCATAACCTAACGTAATGATTATTGGACGAGGCCCAGAAAAAGAAGAAGAAAAGAAGGTTTATTGGTACCTAATTTACAATTCACCGAATAAGAAGAGAAGAGGAAGAAAACTGCCTTCTACCTTGGAGATATCAAAGAAATTACGCTACGCAGAACAGGGCAGAGGAAAAGAGAACAGCGAAGACTTATAATACGACTGACTTGAAGAGATTAAGATTAACTAGCTCAGAAAAGAGTATACCATATAGCATAGCATAGCATAGCATAGCATATAGCATCAAGGCGGCGTCTCGGTGTTTAAACGAATAGTATGTATTAACAGAAAACCAATATACATATAACTAACTGCAACAGAACGTGTATACCTAGGTATGTATGTATGTTACCTATTGTATTGCATTACTAGTCTGTGTCTCTTTCTTTTGTGGCGTGCATATACGAGTGGGAGCCTGCAGTTAGCTGAACCTGTCTGTCTGTCTATCTATCTATACCTAGGTACCTACCTATAGACATATGTAGTTAAGCATGCAGGTATGTATATAAAACGTTCCTCCATAAGAGAAAACAATGACCACGACTTCACGGACCTCGGTTGCTGGATGCATGTTTCATGTTCAAAGAACATTGGTCTTGTGAACAGTTAAAAGTCGAGGGGTTGGGAAACTCAATATACGTTGAATATGACACATGCCTCGTGTTACTCAACTACCTACTCTTACCACTAGGATCCCAATACAGAAGAACCCAGATGTGTTTCTCCGTGCCGTCGCTTCGCGTGGTAAGCGCTTTTTAAACTTCCCGTGTCTTAAGATCTACACACCTGAGGCCTGCGTCGATTCGTCCAAGAACCGAAGAGGCGTTGTCAGTTAACCGCCGACTGATCTCTTCAGTAAGACATCGATACTAGCGGCTATACAAATGGTACAATTCTCACGTGCGACCGAGCCTTGAGTCTAGATGTTCATCGTTACCTATAACGCACTTGATTTTTGCTCCAGGTTACCCATCCGCGTAACCAATTTCAATACATGGAACGTAAGGATATGGGATATGTTTAGTGGTTACATGAGGTCTTGTAGAGAAGCAATTCGTTTCCTACCAAGAGGATATTCCCTTAATCATCCACAATCGTGCCTGATGACGAAGAGGAGTCGTCCACAATGCGTCTTCTACGCCAGAAGGCGAGTTTTCTAAACCATCCGAGAACCGGCCATCTTCCGCGGCACGATCTCCCACGCGAACTCCCGTCCGAGCTCACGCTCGAATCGCGTCGCGATCTTAGGCGCCTATGGCAATTGCAGGTGCAGCAGCCGCAGCACCTTGATCTCTGGGCATTGACTGCCGGATATATGATGGGGTGGGGTGGTGAAGGTATTGGTCGTCTGTTCCAATGCAACCCGGATTCAGCCTCGAGTGACAGATCCAATGCTAGGGAGCAGACGTCTTCAAATTTAAACGAGGGTTTCCTGATATCAAGGTTACGCTGACCCGCGTAGTAATAGAGCCATTGCGCAGCTAGCTTCAAAAACTCCTTTTCTTCCAATTCCTCATCTTCGAGCCAAGGAATCTGGTTCTCAACCCTGATGGCCGAGATGGCACACTTCAATAAAGACAGTGAGGCCGCATTGCCCAGAGGCGGCGCCTTCTTGAGCGCCGGGGCAGGCGGTAGTAAGCGTGACAGACGGCACACACGCCACGTAAGTGAGTCCCACGTTATTTCAAGAAACGGTGGTGGTGGTGTGACTTGTGATATGGTCTCAAGCTGCCGGGTGCGTTTATCGAGTGCTTCCAAAGTCGAACTTAGCTCGCCCCTAGGACGTGACCTCCTCCCTTCCATGTAGGCAATTACACATATGCAGTAAACTTCCGCCATCTTCTTAGCACTGGTGGTGGGCCTATAAGTAACCCAATCCGAAGTAGAAGATAGGGACGATCAGTTCCTAAGATTGGGTACGGCGGGCCATTGATCTGCTTACCTTGAGCAAACCCATCTGGGAGGAGAGGAGCGCGGTCTCTCTCTAAATAATGTTAGAGGATTGTTCGCCGAGCCGGGCTTTCCTTGAACGACAATGCTGAATGACGAACAGGATTGCAGCTCTCAAAGATAATGTGTATAATCTTGGCATAACTTCATGTTGGTCTTATTGGTCTCCTGTTGCTGTCTGCGTGCAGCCTGCAGCAGAACAACGCAGTCCTGCATGAAGCTTTCTCCCAGTGCGTCCCGGCGCAGTCATCAGATTGGCTAGGGGAGGCGAGAAGCGGATGGGCAGATTGATCAACAATATCACGCGCCCCCCTGGTAGAACAGGTGCAATTCCAAACTAGCCCTCCGCAAAATGGCTCACCTCTCTCTAGTGCTGCACCCATTGAAGCATCATACGTAGGTCTCGCCGTAGCCGCAACTAGCCAGGGCTCTTATCAAGGTTGTTGCAACACATAAGCCTCACTTTCAAGTGAGATTTGACCTGTTCCCCGCAGATGACGCCCGGAAACTTGGGATAGGTTCTCCTCGGACGGGTACTGGCTCCGTGAACCCCGAGCTTTTCCCTAAGTAGTTGTGTTGCGTCTCGCTAGGTGAATAAAAGACCTTGTGGTAGGGAGACAATTCCCATGTAAAACCCCATAAGAACCTGAAGTGAATATGATATGGTTTAGACCGCAAGGACATACCGTCCCGAAGCCCTGAATTGGGCAGTAAATCTTGTGTCGACACGATGGGACTTTAGGCCCTATGGCCCCTAAACCACGCTGAGGAGCCGCTCGCGGTCCAGTTGCAATTGGCATTTTATACTGGCTCCGATTCCTCGAGAGACGTGCTCGGTCCGATGAAACCAATAGTGCATCAACAATTGAGTTTTCGGTCGTTTTGTTATACACGGGACCATATTGGGCAACATTTGTTTAAGCCTTAAAACTTTAAGGAAAGGGGAAAGTTTTGGGCTCCTAGAAGCTGCAATAGGGTCGAGTTAATAGGTCAAGATGATGACTAAGGCAATTGCAGCGTCGCATAAACGCCGCATACCTAATCAAAGAAACAACCATTTTCAAGATTAGCTAATTAGTTTATGCTGTTATTAAGTATTATAGAAATTAAAGTAACATTATCATCATGTAAGCGCATCCTTCCTCGAAAAACATCTCCTGAAAAGAAATGTGTGTGTTTTTTGCGTTTTGTCGTTCTGTGCTTATAATGCAACGCAGTTGGAAATAGTATCCATCGGCTATCGGCCTCTATGGCGCAGTGGTAACGCGTTGCACTTGTAATGCAAAGATCCCTCGTTCGATCCGGGGTGGAGGCAGTGAATTCTGTTCAGTCCATGCTTGGTCACGACCTAGTCACAGCACTAGGAAGTTACCTGTATTTTTTTGTTTTTTTTTTTTTATATGACAAACAATAGGTGGTTAGGGTTATTCAAGTGAAATTATTCCACTCTCTAAGCTATTTTTTTTTTCCTTCTCATTCTTTACTTGCAAAACTCGTGTAAATGCAACGACCATAGATAGCCCCTTTTCTTAGGAAATGGACATAGTTAACTACCTTATATTAGTTACCTAAATAACATAACTGATGTTTTACTTGTTTAAGAAACATCTTATTCATGTATGACATTCCTGTGGAAAGGCAGTACTTCGTACTCTACTTCAGAAAGGCTACATGTTACTCTTCCATGAGATGGGACTAATAATCGTGTATAACTGATAACGTCGTACGTTTATGATAAGTTCTTGATGGGATAAAGGTGACCCTAGTCAGCTTATATAAAATCTCATTGCGGTTAACACTAGATGACCTAATTCAAACATATGGCAACTCACTGGTATGAGATGCACATCACCAGTCTACGTAACATAGCTTACTCAGGGAAAATATTAAGCCTCGTGTCTGATATACGATGCAACTCTTGACCAAAGCGAACTCCTTCATGAAGACACTACATGAGTTATAAAGTTCTAAACCTGTGCTAGAATCAAATCAGTCGTCGCGTGAGACTTCGGCAAGAAGCTGTTTCCTATTGGACTCAACCAGGACGACTACCCTTTTGACTGCCTGAGGAATATTTGACCTCAACAAGTCCTATGTATTTAGGTGTGATCATTGGGGAATGTATTATAGAAACTGTATAGTCGCTAGACCATATAACCCAACTCATGTGACATGCTTAATTCGAAAGGATGACATGCACTTCTATTGTCAAGTGTACCTAATCTAACAAATCCTGGAATAATCTATCTGGCTTACATCCTCAATACTATATTTTAACTTTCGACAACGTCTAGATGAGAATATAGCAATAGCCCTTATACGTCTATATAACCATCTAAGAGTTTGTATATGCAGCGAGCATAGTTAGGTGAGTAGGTAGCACTGCCAAATTCCATGGAGTTATGAGAGTAACATACCAAGACACGTTCGACCTGTAATCATAATGACAGCCGCAAATCTTGGCCAATGCTAGTCGTGATGCTATAAGATTCGCTAATATTGGATCTTTTTTTATGAGTTATGTGCGAATGTTAGGGCAACATCCTCCTGCGTTCTGACATGCATATGGAATTTACACATTATCCTTCGAGAGCTTCGCCGATGTTAATTTGAAGCGTAGCCGTTCACTTCTAGGAATAATGTAACCGAGTTCTAGGTCTCTATCCGTCTTGATCTTCTTCACGAGCAATGGGCTGGGCTGAATAATATGAGGCAACCTCCCATCGTGATAATTAGCGAGGCATTATCAATGTAGTATTCTAGGAATCAACTTTTTCGGCACCGTTTTTTTCAGGCAAGGCAACGCTGAATATTGACTTCCCAAAGCTGACCGATCGGGTGGTGCCAAGAGAAAAGAAGGGGAAGAAAAAAAAAAAGCAAATACTTACCTTCGACTGCTACCCTGCGCTGCAGCTCTCGACTACCGCCCATCATGAACAATATTGCTGCGGACCCCGCCTCTCTGCAGCCACCATTGCAACCTCATCAATATGATCAGTAGTATATCATAATCATGTGTAAGGCTAGCCAGTGAAGACTTTGTGCGGCCCTCCCGCCGTTTCGTTTTTGGCTTTTTGTGGCGGTATCTCGTTTCTCGAAAGAGAAGAAATGGCGGCGGATCTGGGGAAATCTAGATAGCATCTCGACGCCTCTTTGAACAATTAAAATGTAGTTCCTCTTGCGGTCTTCATGGCCGAGTTTTTTTTTTTCTATACAGCCTCGCGGCTCGGACGAGGGAAAGAAAGAAAGAATCGAGTTGACATCCACCGCACTAAGACGGCGCAATGCCGTTGCTGCAGTAGGGATCCTTCCGCCCCCCTCCCCCTTCCCCCTTCCTTTCCTCCTATTACCTAGTATATACCGGATCGGTAGCCGTCCATTTGACTCGCGGTCCAGTAGAATCCCAGATCACCGCGCCCGCACCCTATCTATTTCCTTTCCTGGGATACGCAACTTCCATACGTGTCAGATCATATACAGTAGTCACTTACTATTCAAATAAGGTTGCCTCCAAAAGATCTCTTCATGAACAAGAGAAGGAAAAAAAAAGAAAAGAAATCCTCCGGGGAACTGTATCCGTTAGCTAGCCTCATGTCCCCTTCCCCTTTTTCCTCCTCGAAAAGAAGAGAAAAATTACCCTTCTCCCCCCTATTCTGTCTCTCGTCGCACGACTGTGTCTTACCCACCTTTACGCTAGTTTTTCTTTCTTTTTTTCTTGTTTTTTCCGTCCCAAGCCCTTGATGTTACGGACGCGTCGTCTCTGAACGGGAGTCGGCCTTTGGAATAAACGGGCATTATACCAACGATGATGGCGCGTCTACTATTACGGCTTATCTTACCTATGCTCGCGTGGGTCGCCTTGACGCTCGCTTCTAAAAACCTCACAGCGTACCTGCCGGAATGCGCCCAGCCGTGTATCGAATCCTCCATCAGCCAGAACTCACACTGCATCGGCCCCGACGATGCCCAGTGCCTGTGTAGTAATATCCGGTATATAGGGCCGGGCTCGGTGCCCTGTGCCCAAGGAGCGTGTTCGGGGAATTCTACGGAGCAGCTCACGAGTATGTTTATGTTTTACCGCTGACTATCTGTCATCACCACGGCTAGGTAGAATATATCTGTTTCGAGGCGCAAGTGCTAAATATGTTGTGTGTAGATAAGTTACACTCGGGGTTTCTAGATTATTGCAGTGATAATGGGGTAAAAGTTGGCAGTGATTTTACGGGGGGCGGACACCCACCGGTTTGGACCGCATCATGGGGCTGGCCCTCATCGCCTACTGCGTCGGCAACAAGCATGACCTCACCAGCCGCCGCCACCGCAGCGGCGGACGCCGAGCAGCAGACCTCGAATTCGGGGGGAGGCAGAGGAGGGTTAAGTGGCGGTGCTATAGCCGGACTAGCCGTAGGGGTGGGTGTCGCATGCATTTTAATCACGGGAGCATTACTGCTTTACGCATTCCGGCTGGGCAAAAGGCGTTCGAAGCATAGTGCCGGAGATGAGCCCACGGATCCTGGTCCGCAGGGAGAGGGCGGTAGTGATAAAGGAGATCCTAATGGTATAGGAATTGCGCTGGGAACAGAAGACAAAGTGCAACTGGAGGGCGCGCCGGTGAGCGAGCTCCCGACAGAGCATACGTTGTCCGGATTTCATCCCGTCAAAGAGCTGGCAACGCACGAGAAACCTATCGAGCTCAGTGCTGATCCCATCCTACGCCGTCCAGATGAGGGGAGCCCAATATTGCCTACGCCTTGGAGATGATGCTAAATAACCATGATTAATGTACGACGGCCGGCTAGAAGCTGGATGGGTTGGCATTGAAAAATACACGACAAAGTAAAGGGAAATGTCTGGAATATAATAGATACCCGTGCCTAGTAGCATATAAATATATTGCCGAGTTGGTCATGGTAAATAGGGATTAAACGCTTATAAATAATCAGAAGTCAGTTGTAGTCTTTCACGAAGGGAGTGGACGAAGCCTCCGATAAATTAACATTGTCATTCCTATACCTAGCATGACAAATTCGGCACTCATTTAATCCATTGTAAGCAAACATGATGTGCAAACATCGCAAGTCCGGCGTAAAATCGTAGGCGCACTCGTAAGGTCGGAAGGCAGTTTATTCCTCTTCATAAATCTAAACTACAAGCTAGTCATTCATACTGAACCCAAACCCCCCGTAACGCCGGTCCTCCAATGCCTAACCTTGCTGTTCGCGGAGATGCCGGGGCACCCACTTTCCAGGAGCACCAGAAGGCTTTAGAGTCTCGGTAGGAGCCTGCGTGGGAGCCGGCGATGGTGCACTTTCCCTATCTCTGGAACCACTCTGGGAACCAGCGGCTGCAGCAGCTTGCTTAGCAGCCTCACGCTCACGCCAAGTCTGCTTTCCTGCAAGAGGTAGTCGGGGAGGTCCAGACGCACGTTCGGTGGGACGCTCGTTAGAATCGGTGCGCTCCATGGGAGTGCCAGTACGGCTTGGCCCGTTGCTACCGGCAGCACTAGCAGCATTCTTCGAGGCTTCGCGGTCACGCCAAGATGGTTTGGCGCCGGCAAGATTGAGACGCGGCGCTCCAGACGGCCGATCTTTGGAAGCAGTACGGCTCATATCGGCGGCTGGCTCGCGTGTGGATTGTGCGCGCTCTCGTTCTTTTTCTGCTTGTCTCCTGGCAAGCGCTTCTTCGGCTCTTCTCTCTTGAAGAGCTTGTTTCTCTTGGGCTTCTTGACGCTCTCTGTCTCGCTGCTCCTTGATCCTGATTAACTCCTGGCGCTTCGCTTCGGCACGCTGCTCTTGTTCTCTCTTCTCCTTCTCGGCACGTTCCTCTGCTTCCCGCAGAGCTCTCTCTTTTTCTTCTCGCTCTCGCTTCTCCCGCAGCTTGCGCTCGCGGTATTCCTTCTTGCGAGCCGTAATTTGTTTTTCCAGCTCTCTTTCGGCGTCACGTTGACGCTTCTCGAACTCATCACGACGACGATCGTGGAGAGACTTCCTGAACGATTCGTAGTAAGGCATGAGTCGACTTAGACGATGCTTGAGTTCAACACTCTGTTTGTGTTTCTCCTCAGCCTCCTTCAATGTCTCTGCCTTCATGGCCTCGTAAGCAGCCAAATCACGCTCCCGCTGCTTAGCATAATCTTCAGGAAGCTTCTTGACCTCTTCTTTCCTAAAAGCACGTTCAAGATGGTCAATGCGCTTCCCAGTGATGCGGAGCCTCTCGTTGATATCATTCTTCTCTCTTTCGAGCTGGGCAAGCTTCATGGCACGAAGGCGGTTGCTATCGAATTCGTCCAAGTTCTCGATATCAATGTCAATAGCATTGGGACCGATCTTGAGGTCAGCAATCTGCTTCTTGAGTTCTTCTCTGCGGACACGATCTCTCTCGTCCTTGAGGCGCTTCTCCTCGCGCTCCTTCTGCTCTTGAGCCAACCGACGCTCCTCAGCTTCGGCCAACGCCTGCTCCTGAAGACGCTTCTGTCTTGCCTTCTCCTTTTCTCTCTTCGCTTGCAACTCGGATGCCTCTTCCTTTCGCTTCTGGATGATGTCCTTACGGGCTAGAGTCTCACGATGCTCCTCCTCAGCGCCGGTCTTGGCCCTGGCCAATGCGGCTTGTCGAGCTTCGACTAGACGCTGTCGGTGAGAGGGATCAACATAGAAGCAAGTGGTATATAGAGTAGTGGTAAGCCTAGTCAGCTGCGAGCGGACAATCTCCGAAGGGGTGTTCTGGAGACGCTGCACAGACCCAATAGGGCTCTCTGCAGAACCGGCGGCCGAACCAGCATGAACAGCCTTTGAAGATGCGAATACATCCTTATCGAAATTCAGTACACCGGTTGCATGATCCATACGAATTGAGAGGTCTCCCTTCTTATTTCCATTCATGATGAATTTCTCGATAGTGCCACGAGAAATCTGGAAAGGATCAGGGAATTGAGCAAGGCTCTCTACAAATGCTAGGTCAACAGACTCGTACACCTGAGACAGCTGCTGGAACAATCGAGTCAAGATTACTTGTTGAAGCGGCAAAATGTACTTTTCCATTTCAGAATCGGCGCTAATCTTGGCCAAAATAGGAGAAATCTTTTGGCAGATAGACAGAGGGTGGAAGTCGACCTCAAGAATGTTGTAGAGATCCCTGATCTCCGGGCGCGCACGCTTTAGAAGTGACTTAGAGAGAGCATCACGGAACAAGCCGGCACGGGTAGGCGCGGTGGACATGCCTAGCAGATGTGTGAGGCGAGAATTCTTGTTCTTCTTAGCCTCATCAAAGTCGACCATTGCACCTCGAGATCGAGATGTGCTGATGACAGGAATCGAGAGAGCTGACAGAAGAACGAAGGAAGCTGCCCTTTGAAGGTCTGCCTCGGAAGCAGAAGGGTTATCGGACTTCTTGCTCTGACCGGTGGCCACAAGAGCTGCGGACTGTCGGAGAAGGGAGTAGTATCGGGACCAAGCGGCAGCATGGAAGAGGTAGTTTTCACCAACGAGGAAGATTCGGGTAAGTTTCTCGTAGTAGTTGGCCATCATAATGTTCTTGGGAGGTCGCTTGCTAAGGTTGAGAAGAGTGTGGATATCTTCAACACTTCGGAAGGCCTCTTGCCAGAGCTCGAGTTCGACAGCGACATTTAGCTGCTGAAAACGGGTTTCCAGATGCCTTTGTAGTGTATCAGGGTCATTGAGATTAATGGCATGCATCTGACTCGAGTACTTGGCGGCGGTCTGGACGTGGTTGCGTAGGAGCTCGCAGAGTCGTCGGAACTCAGTCTTTCGCTGGTACTTGAGACAGAAATCGAACGCCTGCGTAGCAGTGCTCTGGTAGAGTATTTCGAGTCTGGCATTGTTTCGAAGGATATCGAGGACGGTACGATAAGCTTCCCAGAGGAACTTGAGCCATGGCGTAACGACAGCACGCTCGGTGCGGTCTCTGGATTGCTCGCCCGAGACGGTGGCTAACAAGATAGACTCGGGGGTTTCGCTGGCTTCCAAGTCATCGATGCTCGAGGTCGCAGTCGCTTCGATGCTTTCCTGTAACTCATCTGCCTTCTTCTGTGCCTCTGTAACCTTTTCCGCGGCTAATTCGATGAACTTCTTCAGTACAAGTTCAATGGTGCTGATGTTGGTGTTCTGGGCAATATTCTTGTAGGAATAGAGCGCATCTTTGGCTAGTTTTCCCTTCTTCTGCTCGACGGATAGCTCGACTAAAAGGAGCATCACAGGCTCCAAAGAGACGATGGGGACATTTCGTGAGCGTTTGGATGTGATATGGTCATGGAGAAGGTTCAAGGCGGCGGGGGCCTGGTTGACACCGATGAGCTCTTGGGCTCGCTTGAGAACATTCTCAGGCTTTTGATGAGGTGGCGGCGGCATCTTGGGCAATCTCCTTGATGAAAAGGGATTGGGGGAGATTGATGCTACCGGGGGGGGGGGAGAACGGTGAAAAAAACCGCGATGTCTAGTGTTGAAGATTTTGGATTTGTGCCACTTTCTGTGGGTTAACAAAGGCGAGGGGCACGGGCTAATTTTTGCACTCACGTGATTTTAGGTGGGCTGCCTGGTAGAACTATTGGGTGCAACCTGAGGGACCTGTAAATTCGCTCCTGCCGTACTATGCCCCTTCAGTACTTACATATATCTTGTTATCCGAATGTCGTAATATTGTTTGCGAAAATCGATAAATCAATGGTTGTGCTACCACAGAATTACGACCATTAAAAAAATCGTCGTAATAGATAATCTGATACGGAGTTGAGCACTGGTAGTGGGATTGCTTAATGACTGGCTAACCTAACTCTACTAGCATTGGATTGATACAATGACAATCTATACTCTTGGCCAATTACGTCTTTGGACTCCCTTTATGGAATCCTATTACTAGAATCTGTTGTTGATATAAGCAAGGTAGTGTGCTATTACTATATATATATTCATAGCTAAGGAATATAATTCTTCATAAAGAATATTTTCACTAACATGTCACAATGCTGCCTTATCCGAGAGGTTTCGTTTCTTAGCATTTCTCTCAACGCTTAAGATCATTGCAACATGATGGCTCAACGCTATGATCTCGCCCTCCGCATCCCTCCTCAGTATATCAAGATCAAACCTCCCGTTCTTGATCTGCCTCGACGTGATCCGCATAGCTAGCCACTCGACGCCCTCTTCCGACAGAGCTGTTTTCATCAACAGGTTCATCACCACAGTAGGGAACCATAAGGCGCCGCATTTCTTGTCTCTTTTCTTCAACTCCCCGCGCTGGGCCTCCTTCTCTACCATCTCGCCCGGGGCCTACTACCATTCTAGGAGCCGGCGCAATTCCGGTGCGGCGAGGAATAGGTACAGACTGAACGGGAATGAATCCGCCACGTATAGCATCGTAGCTTGCGTGATGCGCTCTCCGCTCGCTAGACGGATCCACATGTCCAAAATCCCAGGGGTCAGAGTGCTCGTCCGAGGGAGATAAACGTGCCAATTTCGCAGAGAGCGTACAAACCTAGAAAGCCGAGGGGCCATTGATTCCTCCCAAATGCCGTCATTGTTTTTGACTTTAGGAGCCTCAAAGTCTGGCAAGGGAGGAAGTGCCGCCGCGGGCATTCTTTCGTAGCCGGTTGGTAGTGAAGTACCTGTAAAGCTTCTCGAGAGAATCCGTGTGGGTTGTATAGCCAAGTACGGTACGGCTCGAGACGGAGGGAGTGATTCATAGTGCTTGTGAGAGCAGTCTCCTGCCAAAGAGTTAAATGGAGTGTGGAGAGCTACTGGCCAAGCTTTACCTCCTCGATTACGACGATGGCAGGTCCAACGACCGTCCGGTTAGGATACTCGAAATGTGCAGTGAGTGTGTCTGACCGGTTACGCGGTGACAGGTGCGTACCCGCGACGGTGAGCATATACGAGGTTACATAGCCACCACTGGCAACTACATCAAACTGAGATCAGAAAGGCTATCCAAATTTGATGGAATTGGAAAAGGGTGGAAATAAGATAAAGCGTTTTCTTTCGTACCCGCGCCCAGGCAGAAGTCCGCGCTAAGATAGATTTTATACGTGAGGTGAATCTAATTTCGTAACCTTTATGGCTGCGGAAAATGTGATGTGGGTCTCCTTTACCTGATCTGAAGCCATAGCGAGGCTGGCTAATAATACTTCTTGCGAACTGACGGCCAACTAGATTGAGTAGGGAGAGGATAGCGCCAAAGGACAACGGTATATAGAAAACACATTTCGAATACCATATATAAAGAGCTGCTGTGCTGTTTCTTGGTAATATTAGCAACCCACTCCATACTACCGTCCAGTTAGTCGTCTTGAATTTCTCCAGCTATGAACTATCATAGATACGAGGATATAACGGTCCCTAATCTAGACATCGGAATATATCACCATAGATCCAATATAGGTTTAGTGTATGTATACCTAATGTCGCCTTATAGCTTCATGGACAAGGGGGACTCCCAAAATTACACGCCCCCTGATCAATTGTGGATGCCCCAAATTTAACATGATCTAACACGTTAATTGGACAACGCTTCGATGGTAAAGAATCTCTCCAAAAATCAACTCAAGCTTAATTCGACGTCTTCTAATGGCATCTTCACGGGGTGTAAAGAAGATCTATGGAGGGTGGGCCGTTTGACTTTTAAGTGCTGGCACTTTGAAGGTTGTAGACACCTGTCAAGCTACCTGGAGGTGACGTGTGTGATGCCAAATACAAACGCAAGAAGTTAATGTGATATCGTCCCATCAAATAGTAAACGGACCGTTAGGCACGACATGACTCAGAGCGGTGTTCAGTGGTATTAGGTGGCAGTGCGGAATTCACTATCAGAAAGTCTAAAGCTGGTAGGGACAATTATGGAGTGGTAGGCTGTGGCCCCGTGAAGTGAGTGGAAAGGAAGAGGGCGAAGCGGCAATGCTCTTTGCATTGATATTCAACTTATTTACACTCCTCTCTTGAAGGAGTAGTAAGAAAGGGCAACGGTTTTCCATATTCATTCATATGACGACAGCTCCGAGGGAAGCGTCCAATGACCTATGGAGCATTTCCAAGACTGAACAAAATGTGTATAAAGAAAGAAACCACTGTCGTCATTGAAAGAGTTGTGAGCTATCCTTTGCGTGTTCCAAGTACCCACTCATCATTTATCTCGGGTCAAGGGGATTCTGAGACCGATTCATATCTGAATCGGTTCCCTGTTGCTCGTTCCTTGCCTCGGCAATGGAAATGCGAGTAGGTCTTTCTAGAAGTGCTTGCTTGCTAGGGTATGTGATCGATCTACGAATATAATCGGAATATAAATATTATCTAATTCTGCAAAGAGCTTAGTTAAGTTTGTCAGGGGAGTGCCATATCAATCATGTATGTCGCTATAGGGGTTAATTTTGTGGAAGACAATACTGTGACGTGAGACCCCGTCTAAACAGCGACAATAAGATAATCTATAGCCTCCCGTCGATGATTAGTTGGTACTTGGTAAAGTAGACCGATTCTGATCCCAACCCATCTTCCCATAATGAATGAAGATATGAATGAGTACTCCAACATAAGTCGTCTACTCACCTTGCCTCTCTAAATCACTGAGTCGGGCTGAGTGTTCATGATTCTTAGAAAGAAAGCACTGCCTCTGACGATGTGACTAGTGCTCTCGTCCGTCCCTAAGAAGAGTTCTCGACCCCCCTATCATTTGCTTACCTGCGTTGCCTTAAGGGGATGTCGAAGGAGGAAACAGTCTTATTCTAGGGAATCTGGTTTACCATACATGAATACGTGATGCTTCTCTTGGCGGACAGGCTATAGTTATAACCACAAATGCTGATGTTTTGGGGATACAAGATCGTTAGCTGGTTGATGATCCACTTTGGTATTCCAAGATGGGATATTGGCACGTCTTGCATACGCTGGTTTTCCTTTCGGTCTTTCTCGATATGACGTTATCTTACGAACGCTGAATCAAGTGTTGATTGTATTCCTTTCATATTCACGACTCGATACAGGAATAAATCATCTGGTTCTTGACTGGTGCTGCTCGTTGTCATTAGTCAATGAGTTCTGAAATCTTCGTCAGAGTCTGACCCTTAAATCTTTAATATCATTTCATGACAACGAAATCTGATGACTTGGCGGAATGAATTGCGCACAAAAAGGGAGTCACCATTCAAAATAAGGGATATCTTCCAATTAAGTAATCCTCGGGTTGGAGTTCAATGCGAAATTGGCATAATTAGACGCTAATAAAAATGAACGGGGAGAAAAGCTTGACAAATTTCCAAATGGCATCATGCTTGAGGGAACCTCGTTTGTGCATAAAATTTTCTAGCCTACGATGTTATTCATCATTAGGGGCATAAATCGGGCTAGGCTTGGTCAGGTAAGGCTTCAATGTTTGGCTGCGAGTCCTACTGTTTTTAGTAATTTACACCTGTATGTACCTAGGTACCTGTTTCTTGGGTACGCGCATGAGACCAGCAAGACGGGCATACATGTAGGGACATACATACCTAATGCAGGTATTCCGTAAGCACCTGGTTAGGTAGTAAAATAAAAAATCAGGAGCAAAGAGGCAAGCGTTTTCAATCCCTAGGTTCAAATCCCTAAAAGGGGGCCCGTGCCTCTAAAATTTACCTAAATTTACCTCAATTTACTCACTTTACTCAATTTACTCCCCCCTTAGCGAACTATCCCTCAAAACGGGCCCCAATTTCCCAGCCTGCAAGTAAAGCCCCATATTCAAATCCTTCTGACCAATAATAAATCAGGTAGGACTCTAGGGACTCTAGGCTAGTGCTACGCCGTACTTTCGTACCATCTTTAACTCGCCAGCCAAACTCTTCCTTACTTCCCCAGCTTCCATAGTCTCTCCTTCATGTTCCTGTTCGACGACCCGACCACCGTTCTGACGTTGCGCCTCTTCGTCGCCCCGAAGCTTCTTTGCAAACTCGTCCTTTGTCTTGGGATCGCCTAAATCTGTAAGTACTAGTTCGCCTTTTCTAATGAACAAACTTGTCTCGATTAAAAGACCCAAAATTCAACACCGACGAATTGGAAATTGGCTAGCTTTCTCCTTGCATCCCATCCCTCCCTTCCGATAGGGGTACAGAGCTGCAAAAGCGCGAATATAATATCAATTCCACTGGTTCGCGAACGAGAATTCAATAGACAATGAGACATGATTATCAGTCGTTACTGTCTTCCTTTCTTTTTTACTAACCTGGATGATGTTGTCGACAGTAATTCACGATTCTCAGACGTCGGGAGGCGCTGCAAGTGGTCCAAGCACACAGCCACCGTCTTTAGAACGCCGACCAAGCACCGATTCCATCTTCGAGTTTATTACCTCCCTCGAAATGCCTCAATATACTTCCCGAGATGTCGGCGACCCGTCGCAAATTAAGAAAAACAAGCAGTCAATGGCCGATCTTAAGTTGCGACGATTGACCGAGCTCAACAGTAGGCTGCGAGAAGACTTGGAGCGAGAACGAATTCCTGTGTCGCAGGCTGCCAGGAGGTGAGAAAGCCAACACTGAACATAACATAATTTTAGACAACAATCTTAATTAACACAACGCGAAGCATTATCGCCTATTGCAACAGCACGAGAGACTATATGGTCCCGTCGGTATGGGGATCCGTCCCTAAGGGAGAGGACCCATACGCGCCTCCCCAAAGTGGTGGCTGCTGTGTGGTCATGTAGAGCGGGATACCATGAGCAACTCCAGTTAGGAAAGACGCACGGGATGCAACGTGTTCTGTGGGATTTACGTCGCGATGAGGCTCGCAGGTCAGGGCGCCTAATTTTCTTCGACGATAGCCAGCCTCTTTTTGTCTATCGTGTCCTACGTGAAATTTAATTTTCTTACGCATCACCGGGTTAGGAGGAGTAAGAGTATAAGAGTAAGAGTAGGAGGTAGGAGTCGAAGCAAAAATAGGAGGAGCAATTACAATCAAGTAAAAGAGGGGGAAGAAAGGGGATGATAATCCAAGAAGGGAAAAAAGGCTTTTACACACAATACCCAAGAGTCGATGACTATCGACCATGTTACGATAATTCGCCAACCGATATACTACGATACTTACACTAGGTACTCTTGCGTGTCGGTCGGTTGATGGACGAGTAGTTCATCATTTGGGGGGAGGGAAAGAAAGTGTACGGGAGAAATTCCAACATGTAATATTTGTTCGTTCATGACTGTATTGTTCCTGTTTCTTTTGTTAAGTCTGTGTCGGTACCCGATGAATGACATTATTTTCTTGTTTATGACCAAACACTATACAGGTTTTACGGACGGCTAGATTTGAATTCAAGCGGGAACGTCGGCTTTTCCCCTAGCAACCCTGTATATGTGCTTCGTAGTATGTATTATAACCTATATCTAAATCTAATCGCAGGCTATAACGAAATCGTAATGCATCGACAACGGATCCTTCTCCACGATCCTTTAACTACAGATCGTAGGCAACAAGGCTGCCGCAAAAGATCCACATACTCAGTAAAGCCTACCTAATCTACCCGTTCATCCATCCCACTTGATAAGCTCTTTCTTCTCCAACTTGCCGTGCAGATAAACTAGCGGTCTGGCATATGCGCTGCTTACCTTAGGCACACTTGAGTTGTCTAGGTACGCGGCATAAGTTCACTCTCATACAAAATGTCTACCAAATCCGGGCTGCTAAGATCTGCACGCGATTGCTTACGGGCTCGCTCTAGTGTGTTACCTGCCTAGCCATCAATGTGCCGCTGGCTGCGGCAAATGGATTATTTTTGGCCCCCAAGAGGAAATAAGACGTAAACGTGACGCTCGCGCCATTCGCGGTTTATAAATCCGCGTTGTCTCGTCTTAACAAGTCTCACGTCAATGTATCAAGGAAGGATCTGCAAGGGAATCAATCGTGTGAGAGGAAATGAAAAAGAGAGAAGAAAAAAAAGAGGCTAACAAACAATAGCGACAACAACAACAATAAAAAAAAAAAAAAATAATAATAGCATTTGAAATAACGCGATTTTAGCTCGAGAACCATTAATGGAGCTTATTATACTCTAATCAGGTAAGTCGCCCTTTGCTACGGCGGACTTGCGGAGTTTACTTCGCGAACCAGTGCGTTGGGAATTATTATTGCCCAATGAGCGTTAATATGATAGTTAACTAAAAAAAAAAAAAAAAAAAAAAAAAAAAAGAAGAAGCCCCTCGTTACCGGACATGAGTTGCGAGTTTCGGGGGGGACAAATTTGATTGCCCAGGGCGTATTATTACCTAACATCCATATGAGACAATGTGGGCTGGGAGCTTTCAAATGATTAATCTTATCTTAGCTCGTTCTATCCGTGAACGCAGCACATTACCTAATTCACTTACCGGGCTGTAGGTATATGTATCACCTGCTTATAATGTAGATAAGTACATCGGTAGGTATCAATCGTCATAGTACACCCCACCTCTTGTAACGTGCTGGTAATATTGGAAATCGGAAATCTTCTACTACACGTATGTATGTGTGTGGCATGGTAACGATCTGCGAATACTACCAGCTACAAGGGGAATATCCATACATACTTCATATACTCACCACTCACTCACTCACTCACCTTGAGACATCGATATAAGACAAATCAACTTCCGTACGATTGTTTATATAAAAGTCTACGTTGACAATGGCTGAGACATCAACGTCAACCTCGAACTCGACTTCGGGCCCCGCATCGTCATCATCATCACCACAATCTCCATTCCCACTACCTCGTATCACAATTCGATTCTGTACGCAATGTAAATGGATGTTGAGAGCCGCATACGTAAGTCTTAGTGTATCTTCTCTACCTGGTGCTTCTTAACTATTATAACACCCATCCCGTCCCCTTTTCCTGCTCATCTCATATCGTGTGTGCTGGTGATATATAGTACCAGCCTTCCCGTTTCAATCCCACGAACTCCGTCATCCTAACTATACATAACCTCATACTTCAACCCCTCCACATACTAGTCTTCTTCTTACAGAGCTGCAATATCATTAACAACATGCCACCGTAGTTCGCGCAAGAGCTCCTCTCAACATTCTCAACCTCTCTCGGCGAAGTAGCTCTGCAGCCCTCCACGGGCGGGACCTTCGTCGTCGAGATATTCTTCCAGCCGCCCGTCACAAGCACCACCAATTCCTCCGACCCCTCCCCCGCTGTCCAAAACCGCGTGCTCTGGAACCGCAAGACCGACGGCGGATTCCCCGAGACCAAGGAGCTGAAGCGCCGCGTCCGCGACGTCATTGAGCCCGGGCGGAACCTGGGGCACGTCGACAAGGACTACTCGGCTAGCAAAGCGAAGAGTGGTGGCGGTGGTGGTAGTGGTAATGGTGGTAATGGTGGTGCTACAGAGGCGCCGGGAACCACCGCCCCGTCGAAAGCCGAGGACGAAAACGCCCTCGGCTTAAATACCCACCCGGGCGAAACCATCGGCGGCCCGGCGGCGGCGTGTAAGCCGGCGGCAGAGAGCGCGCGGACGAATGCCGCGACGCAGCAGGAGTGCGAGGACTGCCAATAGACACGAAGCAGAGAGAGGGAAAGAGACAACACAATTACCTCCTTGGATCTTGGGTTCCTCGGAGCCTTCACCACACGGCCACGTCTAGATCCCCCCTCCCCTCTGTGGATTAGGTTGTACTATACCAACAACGAACATCAGAGGGAGTAAGAGGGTATGGAGTGCCGTCTGAAAGCCAGTCAGCCAGCCAGGTAGGTGGGTGCTAGCTTGGGTGGCACATATCTGGGGTAACTACGCGACACCACCCATTATTGGAGGCCGGGAGAGCGGCAGAACGGCACATACCATATATATGTCGACCTAAGATAGATGCCGAGGTAATGCACGATGCGGCATCAAGGATAGCCAATGCAAGAGAAAATAAAAAAAGTAATACTGAATGCTTGCTCTTCTTGACGAAATCCTAAATCCCCCTGTGTATTAGCCCCTTTTACGCCCCTAATTACGTGAATACGCCATAGCAAAAAGAAGACGCGATTTATTTTCCAAGCCCATGTCTCGGGAACGATGGGTTAGTAGCTAGCGTGTACGAAAAACTGTAGACATCGCATGTGCCATGCAAACTAGATCATTAGCAGGAAAAGGTAAGAATTTCCGATTAACTTATCATGGCACAAGTACCCCCGGTGCTCTCTTGGACTACGTCCCACAATCATCGTAACTAGTTCAACACGAAAGTCAACAGTACACAAGACCAGGCATGACAGTAAACCGAGAAAAAAAAATTGAGAGAAAAAAAAGGAAAGGAAAGAAATCACTTGGCAATGGGGTGAACAGGGCGCAACCACAGGCGTAAATACTGTGAAGCAGATCATTGCATGAATTCGTAAGTTTCACGTCTCGGGGAAACAAAATTAACTGTCTAGACTTTCCCCCCTTTGTCACCATGGCCTCACAGACGTAGGGTGAGTGGACTGAAAACACTCATGGAGACCATTCCAAATGAAAACCTGATTTTATTTCTTTTTCTCGCGTAATAGCAACAACCACCATTCATCTCTTTCGTCAGTTCTGAGGTCAAAGTGAGGTTATGAGGACATGTGTATGTGTGTGTTTTCGTGGCGGAGGCGGGTCATATATCTGTACTCGAAGCTGCATTATCAAAACGCCCGTTGCGGTCGGAAAGGTGTGTATATGTGCTATGTGAACCGGCGGAGGGCGAGGATGACGCCAACGAGATCGTTGGTCGAGGACAAGTATCGGGACTCGAAAACGGGCTGGATGCTTGAGGAGCAACTTATCGGGAGCGGCCGAACCTAGAAGACGAGGAAGTTCGTATGAATACTCTTGCTTTAAGACTTGGATTGTTTTCTTGGAGATGCGAAACCGCTGCCTCCGAGGCTGCCATGGACGTACTTTTGTTTCTTCTCAGCAGGTTTGAGAATCTAAAGGCGAGCAATCGTTAGTTAAATATTCGGATTTGCATATGAGGTAGAGGAAGACAAACTTGGAAGGAACATAACAAGCTCTCGTCGACACTCATCATGGCACCGGCGTTGTCGAACTCTCCGCAGTAATTTGGTGCACTGAACAAAGTGACCAATTGACGCTTTGAGAAGAACTCGTAACCGTCCTCTACGACCTGGTGGGCACGGCAGATCAAGTCCATGTCGTGTTTTTGCAAAAATCGTGAGACGACATCGGGACCAAAGGTAAATGAAACGCCACGGTCGTTCTCACTCCAGCCCGTGATATCCTTGTCCGGGTCGGACCACAGTAGGTCACACAGCAGACCGCAATCGGGAATCTAGAGCAAAGTGGTGTCAGTGGTGACTCGAGCCAATGCTGGCAGAGCAAGTGATAGTATATTTTGAGAAATGGGATATCTTACGTCGGTTGGTCGCATTACTCGGCGGATCTGCTCCATCGAGTTGAGGTCAGGGCTCAGGCCACCGTGCATCGTGAAGATCTTCTCATCAATGATTGCTGCAATCGGCAAGCAGTTAAAGCAGTCGGTGAACGTTTTCCATAGCTTGATATTGTAGCGGCGCTTGCATTCGTCGTAGAAGCCATAGATACGGTTGATAGATGCACATTCGTGGTTACCCCTTAGGATGAAAAAGTTCTCGGGGTACTTGATCTTGTAAGCGAGCAAGAGGCAGATGGTCTCGAGCGACTGCTTGCCACGATCCACATAGTCACCTAGGAAAAGGTAATTTGCCTCTGGGGGGAAGCCGCCATACTCGAAAAGGCGCAATAAGTCATAGTATTGGCCGTGAATATCACCACAAATCTATAGCACAAGGATGTTAATAACTCAACTTGCTTTGAGAGACAGCAGGTGACGTTATCAGTAAGTGATGTGCGTACCTTGATAGGAGCTTCCAGTTCTAGTAAGATTGGCTGGCTGATGAAGATCTCCCTGGCCTTCGTGCAGAGATATCGAATCTCGGTCTCCAGAAGTTGAACTTGCTTGCCAGGACGGCTGCCGCGCACCTCTAGGAGACGGTCGATGATTGAATCCAAGTCAACGTCGTGTTGATCCGCCATCTTATTAATCCTGACCTGCCAGGTAGTTGGCCCGCGAAAGTCAAGGTGTGGTTGAGATCAGGGCCCTAGAGTTGTAGGGGGGGAGGACCGGGATCTAGAAGAGTATAGTGGAGCCCGGTATAATGTATGATGCACTTCTCAGGCCTGCTAGGAGGTTGCGATGTTAGTAGGGCAAGGCACCGATCTATTAGGAACAAAGAGGGAATGATTAGACAGTTGGGGTACTCGAGGGGAAGGATCTTGGCTGGAAGGTAGGCAGATTTAATCTGAGGTGACGACAAGGTGAGTGGGGAAGAGGGGCCTGGTGGATTATCCAGACCCCAAAAAAAGGGAGACGAAAAAACTCACGATGAAGTGATCCCAGCTAGTAACGGAGCTTTCCAAAGAAGCTCAAGGCTCGCTACTAATTCAGGTACGCAGAGTCTAGTGGCGATTCTTTACTCCAGCATTAAAATTTTTTTGCAATCTCGATATAGAAAAGCGAGAATGCTTCGTCTCCTAATTGTTATGCGCCTTTAGGAGGCTGCGACCAGTCCCCGTGATAGCTTCGTTGAAAATTAAAGTCGATCGACAAGGGTTGCAAAGAGTAGGATGCAGAAATGCTGCTGTATCGGCTTAGCGTCGCTGATGCGATGAGTGGAAAAAGTCGTAATCAAAAAAATAAAATACTTTTTTTTTCCGTACTGTGTATTATAATCGGCCCTGTTTTTTTCGGGACTCGATATTCGCCAGCTGTAGCAGATGTCGTAGAGATGAAGATTGGGAGAGGGGCGACGGTTTGTTGAGGAAGTTGAGTTGGGAATAGGAGCGTCGTCCGTCACGATCGGGGAATTCTCGAAGGGGAATCGTAATAATGGCTGCACGCCTACCGTCTTGTGGTTACAATTACACAAAGGCGCGCAATTCCCAGGTTCGGATGTCAGGCGGTTGTCAGAGTATGGTAATGAGGCAACTGAGCCAACAGCGTGTCTTGACTACGGAGTGCCAAAACAATGCGGGAATACCAACTCGATACGGGTGGTGATGAATGGACAAGCTAAAATGTCTTTTTTTTTTTTTTTCTTCCTCGCAGGTCACCGTGATTTCAATGCAGAGCACGGGAAAAAATAAAATGGCAAACAGAGTTCGTCGTTGCGAAAAATACGTACGGAATGTGTCGCCGTTGTCGCGGGGTCTGGGCAGAAAAAAAATGAAGAGGGAAGGAGATGAAAAAGGGTCAAAGCCGATGGAAACGTCAGAAGAATCCGGCTTAATCAAATCTGCAAGACTCGCTACAATTGTTAAGAAAAGTCCTGTTAGAGCGGTAGGGTGGGCCAGTGGTAGGAGTTCAGTCCACAGCTAACAACCAAGGCTTGTGGTTCGCTCTCAGTGCCCAAAACCTTTCAAGGAACCGGGGGTTTTCTTTTTTACTGGGGGCTACTGAGTATGCAGCTGGCAGTTTGGCACTGAACAATGCTAAAGCTGCTGGGGGGAGGGGCGGTCGTCTGGGGGTTGAATTTCGTATCTGGGCCTAAGGGGAAGAGAAATACTGGGCAGGTGAGCAGGTGGGGTTTCAGATGTGAGATTCTGATTGGCAGAATTGAGGCTGTGCAAGGAAAGCGCCAGGGACATATCCAGACATCGGGTACCCGGCTTAAGCGTATTGTACAATACGCGTAAGTACCTCGACTTGCTGCAATCTGGAAACCTTCTGGGAGGTACCTGGGTTGGTCGTGATGGGTTGTAAAGTAGGTACCGTATATGTAGCTAGTTACATGTCGATTGCCAACTTTGAATGCATCCATGATGCTTCGGCAGGCACATTCAAATAGAGGTAACTACTCGAGTAGTACCTATTATACCAGTTATACCTACGGGTAGGTACTATACTGGACCTACATTTTACATCTCAGATACCACATTACACTTATGATGTCGTAAACGTATTCAACATCAAACCCGGGAATCATCACCATTTATTAAAACAACTCCAACTTCCCTCGGATGTATATATTGTCCCCAAATTTTCTTTCTTTTTTTGTTTTGTTTATTCCGCTACTCTCGTAGCAACTCCGAGCGACCGAATGGATATTTCAGTGTCACCGAATATGGAATTACCATCTTTTCGTATTTACTCAGTCATGATACCTTTTTGTCCCCCGGCAGGTCGACTTGTGTTTCAATTCTACGTATGACAATGGACCACCTTTTCCATGTTTAACTTGTTTCTCCCTCTCCATGGTTTGACTGGTTTACTCCATATCCGTGCATCTTACCCGCTCTAAGAACTTGAGACACGAGATTGGCTGAGAATACTAAAATCTCGAGATTTATAGGTATGCTCTTAGTACACGTTGCCGTGTCTCTCCCTCGAATCAGATTATTTGATTTCTCACAAGCTATCGACTTATCAAAGTTTCGAGGCGCCTATCTAGCGGCTATTCCAAAGGAGCAAGCATGCGTATGTTAAATTTCTACCAACCCGCCGGGAGTTTATTATGGAGATCTGAAAAGCGGCTTATCACTTGTCGCAAACGAGACATAACACTACTTCGTTTCTTGCCCACGAAATCTCCCCACGATTTGCTTGAGCCACTCCACTGGTGTCTCGTTTGAATACTATCTTTCTTCTCCTTAGAACCCACGCATCAAGACATCACGGCTTCTATAACACGTACGCAACGTTACCGTCTAGCTGGCGGAGGTATGATTTTTTCCACATATTTGTCGGTTTGGCTAAACTTCAAACTGCCAAGGACAGCACCGCGTACGGCACTTTGATGATGCCAATCGATTCTTGCTCAAAGATCACTTTTGCTTCTCCTTCCTAAGCTGGCCGCGGTATCTCTGCCGCAGTCTCAAGTGCCCAATTAGTGCGGCCGGCATTCGGATGATTTGTGCATCGATTCGGAAATCGATTGCGTACCTACGATATACTAATACATACTCGTATAAATAGGTTCGTAAAAGACGTTCAGCCCTGAGGTAAAGACAAGCAATTAGTATACCTTAATACAGCTCCGGTTCATGCATCCCTTTACTAATGCTAGTGAGCCTCACTTGAACAAGAATACTCTGCTGAGACCGGCGGCTTGAACCATCAGTACATATCATACCAAACTCAATACCTTTAATAAGATACCTATACTAGCTTCTCAGCTCTACGTTTCGTCTCTGCTGGATATGAAGAACTCTAGGTTCTCGAATAAGAGACTAATACATAAACAAGCAGATGGCCTGTACGACAACTTACGGTCATAACAGCTCTGACGTTCAATGTAGATAGCACATGGAATACCATGTCTAACCACGCCCTACGGTACTCAGGTTATTGCAACAGTCCTCTGACAAGTCTTCTTACCATAAAGTCACATGATTATGATCCAGACAGAACAAAACTACAAGTCTCGAGCAGCTAACTATTGCTGGTCCGATACGGCACTGCTGATTGGTTATGTCATTACGGCCACTGGTCACTACCTTGATTTAGGACCTAATTGTCATTGGATGCAAACATCTCCAATTTTTAAAAGTGCCATATTGACGTCAATTTCTTAATGAGACAGTGAGAACGGAAGATACAACGAACATTAGTAGTCAACAAAGCAAAACAGAATGTTACTAAAATCTACTTATCAATACTGTGTCTAATGGACCAAACCTCGTTATGATTCTTGTAGATCGGCTTCCTACCGAGGTCCGGTCAACCGGCAAACCGGGTAACAAGAAATATAGCTCAACTGATCACATCTCTCCGACTCGAGGTATATTATCATTACAGCGACATAAATTTATATTAGGGGGTTGCTAGAGTTGAAATTTCATCCCACTTTCCCTTCATTGGAATTTAACGTGTTGTAGCTTTGAGAACCTCTCGCGTGTACTGTTTTGTGGCAGATGACACGTTGTAGGTCCCCTACCACCAGCAGATTTAATAAGTGCTCGCAGATGCGAAGCAATTTCGGCTATCGACAAGCCATAGTTTCCCGTCTTGTCATTGCGTGGCATGAACGTCGTGTTAAGATAGCTTTCACCAATGAGAATCGCCCCTGCGTTTAGACTTGTTAGGCGACGATCACACCCTTTGCTCATCTTCTTCCGGTGGGTAGGTGATGAGATTCACTACCTAGCTAATGATTTTCTTAAAACGCCAGAAAACCGACCTTCCCTAGTTACACCTATATACCTTTGGGGTCTCCTTTCAGAAATTCTTACCAATGAATGGGGATATTGTTACCGAAGCAGCCGGAACATATTTCATCGGCGACATACACTGCCGTCCGAGGTACGTCCTCACCTACCAACGCTTGAGATGCATAAGCGGGAGTCCAACCATGGATGGCTTCCCCGCTCCTAGAGGGATCTTCAAGGAGGTAGTTCCTCTCCAAAATCCATCAAACTTAGCAAATTTTCATCTTGGTCTTTAAGATCAAATGTCAACTTTGAGTCAACTGCCGAATTTATGCCTTGATTGCCGAATGGCATAATTAGCTCAATTCTTCAAATTTGAGCCTCAAGCTTTCTCCAACCCATATTCATGAGATGGCAAACAAGCGAGTTGTTAGACAGCTATGGCCTCGTTGAGAAAAGCACCACTACTTTCTAGCAAAGGCCGCAGAACTTTGGTACCTTCCCACGGAGAGTTTACGCCCTATTACAATATTACGAACAAATGGGCCATATCCTATTGGAAAATATAGAGAATGGTGTGCGTTAGAAAGTGGGTTTGCTGCACGACTTCGTCATATTGTCCCTTTCCTGGTGTTGCAGGATGGATATCGTACGACCGCCGATTCTAGATGCCCTAGATAGGGCGTGGTCATCTATCGGAGAGAAATTCCCAGGCCTTAGTGTCGATTCCCGGCTTCACAAGACTGTGTTGTTTCGGGATCTCGGTGATTCTGGGATGATGGAGGCCTTTAGCCTCACTCCAGCCATAAACTCATGGCTTAGAAGAAGTAATCGGATAAGAAATATTTTTATAACTGCCTCTTTCGACTGGAGAGTTTGAGATGCGGTTGTAAACTCGACATAGATGCTCTGAAATAGGGGCAGTGTCTTTATTGCTATAATGCATACACTTAACCACTTCGAACCATGCTACACAGTGATATCATGGTGCGACTATATTTACCATTCACCTTCCTGCGGTTCTAAATGGGGAATGCGAAGATAGAAGAAGGCTGAAGGGGTTTGATGTACTCCGAAGACTGCCTTGCAGACACAAAATAGGATTGCCTATTGGTAGTTCATAGTACCATTCAATATCACGAGCCCAAAGCAAACAACATTAGGCTCACAATCAAACTGCGTGTTGGCATATGCAAGGTTGCGCTTCAACTCTCAGTGGCTACCAAACAGTAGTTTAGCATCTATGTTTCACAGCTGAGCTATGGCGCTATTAACTTTTCAAGGTAGCATATACCTGGCTAGGTATTTAACACATTATGGTGTATGGAAATCAATCGATTTTAGACCTCCGTACGGGGGGCTGTTACTACCACGCAGCTAGCCATACGGGAATTAAACGCGTGTTTTCATTTTGTCGGGGAGAAGTCTATACTCCTGACCAAGGAAGATGTCATACCTAGGTACCTAGGTAGGTAGGTACATAAATCAGTAATATTTCCTAGCGTAAACTGATATGGTGAAATCAAGAGGTAAGCGCAGTATGACGCCTGATGTTATGCCTTGGAATACATCGACATGATGATATGCTCTATCCTGTTGATACCTTCACCCCTTAACACAAGAAGCCTCATTGTGCTCTAAGTAGAACGAGAGGATATGTTCTTCTCGGCCATAAAATATGAAGAATCAGTTTTACTAGATTAATATCTCCCATACAACATCTCCCGGAACAGCCTGTCTAGCTTGAAGACAACCTCCTGTGCTTGGCACGCTACGCTGCTGTCTAGTTGGACATGAGTGAATCCAATCTACTCCTTGTCGGTCTGTATTATTCGAAATATACGTCATCATCGCGTCCTTTCTTCTATCTCGCCCCTTGAACGAACAGAAGAAAGTGCCTAGTGCCACTTAGAAGCAATATTCGACCTACAGCCGATACACTCGAAAGGTGTTGCCCGGATAATGTTCTATCGTGCTCCATATATTCTCAACTAGGAATTTGATTGATAAGTTAAAGGTCACTCAAGCCTCCCCAGGTACGTACGATCTATCAGGATGTTGATAAGTCCTACAAGGGTTCTTCCTCATCATATGATGTTGTAGCTTGGTCTTTCCACCCTGTTACTTCTCCTGAGCTGTGATTCGGTAGAGCTTGGATAGAGAATCCTAGGTATGTACACTAGTTCCATCTAATTAGTAATGAGCCCGATATTAACTCTTGTAAAGCTTATTCATGGCATCTTGCACATCGCTTACCCTTTGTCCTCCCTCATGTGGATATGACTCCATAACGCGCACGAATCCGAACCGACGACCCGCACTATTTGTGGACGAGGCTTCTGGAGAGTTATATCACGGCTAGCCAGAATAAGATTTTTTTTTTTTTTTTTCATTATTAACTCTTATACAGCAGCCACTCGGGAGTGTCCTCATACGCTTACGGGGCTGTGAGTTGAGACAGAATGCTCTTGGGGTCCCACGGGGAGATTTATATAAGTTGGCATGTCTAGATGTGAGACTTATATAATAGTGAGAGGTGCATTCGCTCCCTGGGCTTGGCTTCCTCAGGTACGATTCTCAATATCTGAAGTATAGGCTCTTTTTTAGATAGCTATATGGATCTTATAGGAGACCTAGCATACCAAGGTAGAGAACCACCAATATGGCCTCCAAATCAGGTCACCACATCATTTGTCCCCCCATGACAATAAGTATCTCGATAACCTGGGATCAGAGGTAGCAGATGAAACTACACGGGCGTATTGTGTTGGAAGTGAGATGAAGTAGTAACTTCAAACCTAATTGGTTACCTCAGTCTCCGATACTCTGGGACTAACCGCGCGGCTGGGGAAGGAAGTCGATGATCTACACGATCCCTGACCCATGTTCCGGCCAGGGGTCCAAGGAAGTAGTGTACCTATGTATGTATGTTAGATGCGGGACAACACAAGAAGGACTTAATCCCTTCCAAGTCGCATCTACGTATCATCACCATCGACCGGTCGGAAAAATAGCCGAATCTGAAGGACCGGACAGGTGCGTGCCGTCTGCTATTTTACCTCGTAGTTCACGTGTGGTTATGAGGGCCAAGCTTCCATGAGCATTTACCCCCTTTTTTCTACTTTAGGTTCGTTTCGATATCGGTTTCAGTTTTTCGCCCGATGTAAGTCGCATTCGGAGATACAGATACAAATGCACCTATTCTCCCTGGAAATTGCAAGATATTTCATTAGTGAGGATTATAATAGCCTCATCTACGGATTCGGTCTTTCATGCTTCAAGTTTCTATAGCATAAATAGACCTAGTCTTAGATAGTTTACTAATATGGTTCAAGACGGATAACGGAATTATGGCATTAGTGGGCGAATTATCAAGCATTAGTTATCTATTCTGGTATATCCGGTGAAGGGAGGGTCATGGATATCTGTTGGGATAAACTCAGGTAAAGTCAAACTAAGAGAAAAAGCCCAGGGTAGTCGATGAAGCATAATCTCACGAACTTTCAAGTGAGCAAGTATCAACAGGTTGTAACTCTTACCATCTCTAACCTCATCCTGCTTTCGCTGGCTGCCTAGTGTGGGGAAAAGGGGTCTTATGTATTAATATTAATTTCATTGACGGCGTATGTCACAACAATACTTCAACAAGCCAGAAGACATTACTATTCCTCCCGCTGAGTTTTAATTTTCTCCATGTTTTGTACACCACTTCTCTTTACGGACGAATTCGAATACGCTGTCTTTGTCCTCCGCAACCACAAATACTTTTAGGTAGGTGTAATATAAGTGTCGAGCAACTTTAATACGGAGTTAACCAGGAGATCATACCGATTTTTCTCCACCATTCAGCGTTTAATATCCCATTTCCCTACATAGGGCCCCTATAAGAAGGTCGCTATGCGATACTATATAAACCCCCATACGAGTAGTTTACTCTCTCTTCAGAGATCTTGCAAAAGGGAAATATGCATAAGAAACGCTATATTGCAATCTAGTGAATTATTCCCAACCTGCCGTTGGTGACTCTTGAAGAATAAGCTCAAGCGTGTTAGCTACGTAGGACATGCAAGTCCTCGATAAACACTGGGAGCTTGCAACATTAACAGCGGCATTCGGTCGCGTCGACTCGAACTATTACAATATACACGACTGCACATTCCTGAACAGCTATTGCGCATCATTTATCTCGAGCGTTCTACGCCCAACGTATTCACTCCTGGCGATGTTTTTAAATTGAGCTAACACGTAGCTTAGCGATTATAGAGCTGATATTACTAACTTCCAAGCATACAATATCCCTTCTTGTCATCATTAAAAAAACAAAAAAAGAAAACTCCTTACGCACCCGTGGAACGTTAGGTAGGTAGTCACTTCCGTTGACATTATCTTAGGACTGGGAATAACAAAATAAACACTCAATTGCAAGAATATACGGGACGAAGCCTCCGTCTCATCTTAGCCCTAGCCTGGTATCTGCATAAATCTCAGCGACGCCATCGTAGACCCGCGGGCGATCAGCCAGTCCCCTTGCAGGCTCGAAGACCTCAAACTAACTAGAACCCGGAATAATTGAAAAAAAAAAAAAAAGAGAATCCTTCGCACGCGTAACATAAGATGGCTATTCCATGTCCATTTCTCGAACGCCTCTTAGACATTAAACAATCGGGGGAAACCTTGCAGAAAAAAAAATGAAGTACGTAGGTATGTACCAGAGGCCCTCCCTCTCCTCGAACTCCTAAGAATCATCTCATTCCCCCTTTCCCTAGATATAAGTAACTCATCGCGCGCGTTCTGAAACTGATGATGAATGATGAATGACAAATGATGCGATCCAGCCCGAGCTGGGTGCTGTAAGTCTGCAAATACAGTTTAGGAAGAAACGAAGAAAAAATAATGAAAAAGGGGGTAGTAGAACTAAAAGCACAAATATGATACAGTATTAAAAGACCCCTTTATTAACGTCTTCGGTAGGGCGTCTTACGCTTTTTCGCCTTTGCGTTGCCCTTCTTGCTAGGGCTAGGGGCACTAGCAGCAGCGGGTTCTGCCGTCTCGGTGGTGTTAGCTGGCGACGCTGTGATACTATCTTCGTTGATTTCGACTCCTAACCCCTTGAGCTCATCCTCGTCGATTTCAGAGAGCTCCTCGCTAAGGCTACGAGCAACGTCCCTGCCTTGCCACTGCTCTTGGATTGCAGATGCTCCTTCAGGCTCGAAGTCTTGTAGATACCATACGACGCCGCCGTCAGTAAGCGGGTCAGTAGGTTGGCGTCCCAAACTACCATTGGACTGTGGAGGAGTAGGAGGTGCAGGTTGTAGCGAAGGCCCCGTGCCTACGTAGCCGTTAGTTGCTGGCGGGGTATCTATCGCTTGCAGGCTATCGTTCGCTAGTGCTTCCTGCTTAGTCTCGACCATTGACACCTCGTTACTAGTTGGTTGGACACCTTCCATTTCATCGCTTGCATCGAAGCTGGATGTATTAACTTCAATATTACCGTTACCACCAACGACCTCATACTGAGCGCCAGCTTCAACCATAGGAACGTCGCCAGAAGGTCCTCCGGCGATAGAATTGTTTTCTTGACCGCCAACGGTGATCTCTGGAGCCGAGGAATCAACCATGATGACATCTTGGCTTCGCTCAGACTCCACATTGCCTTGTCCGATAGTTTGTTGCCGCAGTTCGAGGCTTGCCTCTATCATGGCCTCTAGCTCCTGTCTCATACTGTCGAATGGCCTATGAACCGCCTCTGACTCGAGACGCAAAGCTGTCTCTAGCTGTGGCTGGACCGACTTAAGGATTCTCTTACCAAGCTTCTTCCTATCCCTGTAATCAGAGAAGTCGGATTTAGACACCGCTGGGGTGACAGGTCCAGCTTTGTGTTGCGACTCAGGCTCAAACTTGGGCTCCGTGTTCACGCCGACATTAATTACCTCGCAGAGATCGTGAGTGAAAGACAGGGTCGTGGTATAGAATCTATCATCGATTCTATTGGACAACTTAATAAGCCCATCGTGAAACAAATTCTTGTCAAGCCTAAAAAGCAATAAGTTATCAGTATACTAGAGAATACTATGGCGATTGACTCAAACAGCTCAACTTACGTGATGGCTTTCTCTACAATTGGTGGGAGCATCTTGTGGATGGGAAAGTAACAGGTGTCGACAAATTCCTGTTCCATTTCGGCAGCGTCGAGTTTGCTCTGCTCCCTTTGGACGACCACTTCCGAGAGAGTCTTGAGCTGCTCCAAATCTTTAATAAGGGTATCGGAAAACTCTATTCTCCTGTTCAACCGAGTTATTCCGGAGGGGCCCATAGCTGCAAAATTCCGTCGAGTAAGCTCCATAGAAGAGAAAGTTTCCATCTGTAATTGCAAACGCTTAAGAAGCGCAGCGCCACGGCGGGCTTCGCGCTTCAGTGTCCAGTAGCGACACGCATCGCTCACAAACTCCTTACGCTTGAGAAAATTGAAGCGCTGCAGCGACGCCTCGACGATTTCAAATACGGCCTGTGGTATTACGGGAGCACCGGACGGAAGCTTCCATATCGGCTTTCCTGCCTGTCCCTTCTTATCTCCAAGGACGGCGGATAGCTTCGCCCCGGTCATTTGCGACTCATCGGGCGGGTGCTCGGTGATTGCATTTCGGTGTGACGCTGCAATAGACATGGCTTTAGCCTGGCTATTAGCCCAGATTCGGTCACTCATAGTCTTCTTGTAGTATTTCTTGGCCCTCTTAGTTGCGCGAACTACGTCATTTTCTTTGGCGTACTCGGAAGGACAGTGCTTATCGCAAAGCGCCTTCAGATTCGTACTGCCATCAAGGACATCTAAAGCTCCTGAGCTATTCTTCATCTTTAAGAATAGTCGGGCGCGACGGGCACAGGTCACATGGAAGGCCTGGTAACATGCCTTGTTCCCACATTGTATGCAGGCACCCATCTGCTGGTTGCAGATGTAACATGTTAACTTCCAGCGGCTCTTCGGGACCTTATCTACATCCATGACGGGTTCCATAAAGGTATGGTTGCCCAGAGTGACCTCTGGAATCCACATAGCGCAAAGCAGATGCGCCCACTTAGAGGAATTTGTCTGTTTGAACGCACCATCAGAGTTGGGGCAGAAGATACAGGTCTGAATGCTGTTAGTAACTTGGGCTTTGGAGTAGAGCGGGACTAAGGGAAAACTGACCGGGATCCCACGGCCAATAAGCTGGCATTTGCGGCATAACCATTGGCCCTCCGGAATAAATGGAACACCATAACACTCCTGGTGGACCGCCAGATCGCAACCGTCACAAAAAACAATTGCGTTTGTATTCTCGCAATCCCCATCGTCGCAAATCGCGCACTTGCTATCCTGCTCTTCTCCGGCCTGCGGCTCGCCATTTACGGCCGCAGCGGAGCTAGAACGGGGCCTGTGGGTTTGCGGCGGCTTAGGATTGGGCTTCGGGATTCTCTTCTCCAGGGCATGCCACTCCTTTTCAATCTTGGTGATGGTAATTTCGAAGACCTCACGGGTAACCGGGTTCCAGCCCTGCGATTTTCTATGCGCATTGTACGACTCCAACCACATATCGTCCTGTTCATCCATGTCATACTCAACGCGACCAAGCACATTAGTTGGCTGAAGAGCTGATTCTCCATCTCCCTTGACAACAGCAGCCTGTTCAGCTTCATCCTCGATGTTAGCATCGCTTGCTTTAATTAGTTTCCTATCAGGTCGAATAAAGTTATCGCTTTCTTGGTATCCGACATTCATCATTGCCTTATCAACGTATCGAGCTTGACCAAACTTCTTGCTCTCAAACAGCAGTATACGGTCAGTTTTACGATAGGAAGGTTGTTTCAGGTCAAGCTTCTCCTTAGTATTCTGACCGTGAATAGGTAGAGGCGTGGGTGTATTTGGTGCTATTTGCTGATCTCCACGAGTAGCATAAAGTGAGTCTCCGCGAGGTAATCGACCGCCACGCCTTCTGGATGGTGTTGCTAAAAGCGTACCAGCAGGTGTAGTATTATTTGTCGTGGCATTCTGCGTGTTAATGAGAGATGTAGATGCCCCATTTGGGTCTTTTGATGGGCTACCTGCATCATTATAATCCGCACCAGCGACTTTTGCTGGGGTTTCTGGTAACAGCTTCGCAGTTCCGTCGACATCTTCTGCATGGAATAGCATAAACGTGGCATCTATATCGAGATTCGGGTGAAATTCCTCCCAACCGCGTTCTTCTCGGGGTTTATAACCTTCACTCTGTACAACTGCTGCGGCAACTGCTGCAGCAGAACTGATTTGCATTTCATCGTCTACTTCGACTCGAGTTGCGGTGCGGGTGCGGGTGCTACGTTCACGTCTGGGGTATATAGCGGGGGACGCCGCACCGTTTTGCATACTGTGTCGTGCCCTCGAGCGACCGGTAGTCGCAATAGGTGTATTGACCTGTTCGGTGCCATTTTGGTCGGTAAACCTACTGACGCTACCGGAGCCACTAGCAGCATATCGTCGACGTTTTGGAGGGGGTTCAGTAGCGGCTACAATGTTACCATCCCTCACGCGTCGCACTGTGTTGATAGAGCCCTTGGGACGACCGCGCGGGCGCGAGAGAGCAGACTGTCTTGGTGTTCTCGGGCTAGGTGCCATCGTTTCTAAGGGATCTATGTCGTTTCTTGATATGAATTTGGTGATGATAACGGTGCCCTAATCAGCGCGTCGCAAAGAGGAGGCGAGGGGGGCTATGATGCGGTCGAAGTCGGCAAACAGGCATTTGAGAAGGATCACTCGGAGATATATAATGTTTCAGTGCGACGTTAAGAGGTTCGGAGGGGTATTGTTTGGACGAAAAATGTCAAGTAGAGAGGTCGAGGTTGAGGAGACGTCGTCGAGAAATGGCGAAAAGTAGTCAGGACGCGCTGTTGAAGTCGGCTGGAGGTGTTGGGTCTAGCCCCTAAGGGGAAAAGTTCAACGCGCCACAGTTACGTAAGCGATAAGCAGCCCCTCTCCACCCCGGACAATTTCTTGTCTGCAACTGCCCGAATCTATGGGTCAGCCACTTATGCCATGTAGATCTTCTCCACTGATATCACAATTCGGGACGAACACTATGTCATGTGTAGATATTTTGACCACTGCTTCAATTGTGTTTGACAAAGCGAATATAACGGGAGTCTGATTTGTAAAGCCAATGCGTCAACGAAGATGTGATTCATGCACTTAAATATTTTATTTTTTCCATTTTTATGATTTGTTCAATTCGTACAGTAAATGTTTAGCGAATAAGGAAGTTACCACTATGTTCAACAAACTACTAGTTCAAGTAATTGAAGTATTGTTCTCTTCCTAAAGAGCCATCTCTAAATCTGCGCGCCAATCAAACTTAAACACACATCCAAAAAAGGGGTGGGGTCTTACATATTTGGACCAAGAAGGTCCAAGGGTAGTGTAGCTTCCATTTCTAGATTCAGCCCTACCGGGCAGCCGGGCTCACCAACTTGCAGTTGCCAGTCACGGCCATGTGCTAAATTTCGTAGCGCCCTTGTCTCGAAACTTGTTCCTGCCGATCTAGACCCTCCGACCCTTCCCTAGGCCCCTTCTCCCACAAAACCCATCAATCCCGATCATCAAACATTACTTAGTACTTAAATGCCGTCATACCGGGTCTGCACGCCACTTCCCGCGCGACCCTTGTGTTAGCTTGGCTTTCTCTCCTCGTCTCTTTCCCCGGAATGGCATAATTAAGTTAATTCAATCTATGCCTTAGCTCTGTCTATCTCGTTATTAGATAGGCAACTGATTATCTATTCGTTATGTCGATCGGATTGTAGCCGCTCGTGGGCCACCTCCAACCGAGCAGTTAGCTGCTATAATCATCTCAGTAGTGATTATTCTCTGAAGAGCTATTATTTAGTTCCTTAACTAGCCTACGGTAATGATGCTAGATTATCTTTAGGCCCCCCCTCCCCGCCAGTTCCGATAGACACATTCATGTGTGTTTGCTGGGTCGACCCGTATGTCGGCCTCGAAGGCTTCGACCGTGTTGGGCTTACGGCCCACGCTGCATGCTACCTACTGTATAAGGTCGCGATACGCCCTGTTTTCTTTATTATATCATAATTCGCCAATTTTTCCTCCCATAGTTGCTTACAACTCATGCAGACTACCAAATACTTACGCCATGCAGTTGGAGGCTATATCTATTTCGCGCCAATAGACAGACAAGGAAAATTCAGAAGCAGACAGCGAATAACCATATCTCTCACTGGCACGCATTGAAGATATTAGAAATAAGGGGTTTCTGCATTGGCGAAAGCAAACCTTGGCTACGTCAAAGCGACCTAGGGTCCGCACTAAGTAAGCGCCCCTTTCCACAAGTAATAATTTCATCTGGTTACTCGAAGATATGATATGTTTATCCCGCTTTATAAATCTATGTCGCGATGGTCTTCGTGGTGAAATATCCTTTCTCCTATATCCCGATGGTTCTATGCCGGGCAGAGACTTGTACGGGTGAATTTATCACCATGTGTCTTCTCGACGGGATCCTGCGACAATCCCGAGTGTGGAGTCGTCAAAAAAGCTCCCCAATGATCGCTTGTCCTTGCATCAAATCAAATTCTACATGGAATAATTATCCTTCTCCCATTCGATAACAACTATGCAGTCACATCAAGTACTATGCATACTCCTACCGAGCCTTAGAGTATGACAGTGTCCATTTTCGTAAGTTCACCATATGGGACATAAACGCTAGCTAGAAAATGGTTGATAGCCATCACATTGCAGCCAGATCTGGATAACCATATAAGTTGGTTATCAAAGCGTGAGCACTAACCTGAAGTGATATCATACAAATCCTTCCACCATTCACCTGACAAGAGTTATTGCGTTTGCACGGCCAGAAGAGCTTATCCGAAGCGTCCCACAAACTTCCGCACTAACACTCTCTTTGTTGACTTCCTGCAACAGTAACAATCGAGCGAGATCTTCACCCCCTTGCCAGTCTACGCAACGACGAATACCAGTGCTAAAACTAAGGGCTTGACCATGAGGAGGTTCTTTGGTTTGTTATATTCTTAGATGCCCGATTAGCAACGTGCGAACCGCACAGACTCGGAATATCTGGTATGAGTATTACTCCCTCAATGCCCGCCCCCACACTCTAATGGCAATCTACGCCTCACACAAAAGGAAGAAACATCTAGGTGAACGTATCCTCATGGTTAACTGTTCGTATAGGTTATGTAAATCGAATCCCAGTTCATAATTCGGTGATCCTTACACGTTATTAGCAATCGTCAGCTTCTTAGTAGCATCCATGACCAGAACCCATGTTACATTTCAGCCTTTAGTATATGTACACGATGTCGCTTTCTAAAAGAAAACCATGCACTAGGTATGTGACCAGAAGTGCGGATAATGCCCAAGAATCTTTCGGTTCTGCTTTATCACAGTGTGGTACAGTATAAGTTCTATGACAGACCATCACATCTGCATTATTCCGATATTAGGTATAGGTACGTACCTAAGTGCTCCATACTGTCTAGGTACCAGAAGCATGCCTTTAATAAACTTAGTACCTATTGGGGGTCTTATTCTTCTCTCGTAATTCGCGAGTTCATGTGTAGAATAGCAAGGTCCAGAATGCACCCCAAAAGCTAGCGATAAATGTAAGACGCCTTACTTCCCAAAGCATGAGAAAGCCGCATTAGAGCTTTCTTAGCTGTCAATACGGGGGGTAAAGTGAGTACAGATTCATATACTTGGCTTTTCATCCTTGAAAGAGAGATATATTGCAGTTTCCTTACACCTTAGAAAATAGTACCCACTGAGTTGATCCTGATGGTGCAGACCCTGGATGATTAACGCTGTAGATAAAATTTCATTACTTCTTAAAAGCCTTGTTCTCCGTCGTTATGATGTATTACCATGCCATTGCTGCTATTTATCCTTTTTCGGTGGTTCCCCTTTCTATGCTACGCTTTCGACTAAACACCGTTTAATTAACCCTGTCCCTAAGGAGAGCCATTCCTCTTAGGTTATAAAATCTGACATCAGAGAAAGAATTACCTGTAGACGTAGATATGAATACATAATTCCTGTTAAAACTTTTGTCCTTGTGGGGATATACATAAGATAGCCTCTTTTGATTCTTACCATAGCCACCACCCCAAAGGATCCTCTACTTATACTCTGATTACATAATAAAATATCACGATAAAATCTGCATATAAACCTAATTAATGTTATGGACAATAAGCCATCGCTTTGGTATTGGTTGATCATACGTGCGGTGAATGGTTAGTTACAATATTAGCAGATGTCTAATTCACTTCTAGGGTTAGCATTCCCGAGTCAACAAACATGACTACCTAAATACCTACCTAGGTATCTTAGACTGTCGCATAAAAAGCTTGTTTCACCTGCTTGAAATATATGTGAGAATCAAGGATCAAAAAACATTACTCTAATTCACTTGAGTTTGCGGATTGCTGCCGAAGTGACACACATGTATTGTCCTTCAATCTGGGTACCTATGCAATGCATCTGACTATCAAAGTGCACGTCAAAGACTAAAAATACCGCAGAGATCCCTCTTGACTCTGTTTGATATCAAAAAACCCCTTGTTAATAGGGTGCTAATGAAGAGGTATCACTCTTTACTTCTACCGTTGAGAACTGACGCTCACCCCTACGTTATTCCACTTCTTTCCTCTGCCCCTTTCCTATCACTACCAGAAAGATAAAGAAACAGCTCCTGTGTATAGCGTTAAGAGGAGCATATAACTCGATATAGAGATGCAATGAACTCTTGCACTTTTGGCACAAATTGTATTCTATACAGCCAAGCTGTCTATATAAGCCATAGCCCCTTATCTGCCCAACTGACTACCTCAAATATTAACGACCTTCTCATTCTCTCTAACTATATCAACGACATCTTATTGCTTGAGCATGTAGCATATAGCTAGCATTTAGCTGGATATTTCAATATGCCATTGCTCTATATAACGAAGCCCCCCTTATCGTTAGCTAGACATATAACCTAACGCGTTTAGACGAGCGAACATGTCAACTTTCAAGGCACTAAGCCCTAGTCGTTTCTGACATAGAACGTATAAATATAGCCGTTGCATACTCCCTAGATAAAACTATCGTAAATATTTCTCGTAAGCCTCATTACTCATGCCATGAAACCCCAATACCGGGGCGCCACGTACCTCATATGATGCATGAACAAGCACACCGGGGAAGCGGTAGCTCTTAGGCGAATACACAACAGTCACTGAACAAAAAACACGCCAATACTTTCAAGATCGCAACTGGAAATGCATTTTCCATTAACCACCCCTCCACCAGGGAAGCCTTCCAACTTCTAGTAATGACCGCCGTTGCAGCCCTGATCCCCCTTATTTTCAAATGCAGAACGGACGCAATTCTCATGCTCACAAAATGCCGCGGGAAGAGAGGAGCCAAGAAGTGTAAAACCATCAACAAAAACGACCACCTATGATTTGGTCTTGCATGACCGCAAACGCCTATCGCAAACTGGGATATAAACGGGGAACCAACCAATAACACAACCCCATGCTCTCTTGCCCGTTCCAACCTGGGTTTTTGGTCTAAAAATCTCGAAACGAGAAATTTCCTCCGCAAGTGAACTTCCGTCCCTCTTCCTGTGTACCAACTAAACTCGTGAGACGTGGCTCTTCGTACCGCTCCTACCAATTCGTACCAAAAACGGACAACACCTAATCTGCAGCGGTGATGCAGACCTAAAAATGCAAAAGACTATGATCTCTTTCCATTGAACGCCGGAACGCTATGCCCCATAAAACATTAGACGTAACTAAAATAACACAATGCAATCGGGTGATGGTATATTGAAAACCACGACGACGGGATGGGGTATGTGATAATGTTATAAAGAGCGCCAATTCGAGGCGGAGAGAAGAGTGTAAAGATGAGGATGACGGGTCTGATCAGACTAGACTACCGCCAGTCGTGATTGCTTGTGCACTAGAGGTACGAGCAGAGCCAGGTCGTATTGTTGATGCAGGACTAAAGTCATCGGCTACGAATGCTGTTCGGGATGGTTCCCAGCTTTCCTCGTTAAGGACGCTCAGATACCCGTTGCCAACTTTATCTCTCAGTGCCTCAATTTTTTGCCGGTAGATTTCGCCACTGGCATTCCAATCTTGAGCATCCTTCCACAATTCTGAAGTATCTTTATTCAGGAATGATACTGGCTGTTCGAAGACAGTAGTATTAATGCGTGGCACCTCTGGTAGGTTCTTAGTGGCAGGTAGTCTCGTTTCTGTGTTGACCTTTGCTGGTAGATCTTGGGTCTCGGGAGGGTGAGAGACGCGGTAGTTATTTTCAGACTCTATTGTTCCACTGAACGAATCAGGAAGGACAGGGACGGCTTCGTCAACGCTTGTTCGCTGCTGCGTGGTATCACCAACACGATCGTTGGTAGCAAGATCGACAATCCTACGTTTGGGGGTACGCCGGCGTCTGGTAGAGCTTGTGTTGACTTCGCTAGCTACAGCCTTGGGGCTAGGACGGGAAGGTCGTTCCTTACGCAAGACATTGGGCTCCTTCGGTACTTCGTGAATAATAGCTGGCTTGCTCACGTCCACGGCAGGTATTTCCGCAACAGGGGGCTTCACCACAGGGACGGCAGCAGGTATGGCAACGCGTTCTACAAGATATCTCCTCTCCGAAAGACTCGGGCCTGAACCGTCAATAACTATATCCTCTGTAAATCCCGGAGTGTTGCGGAAAAGGTTAAAAATCGTGACCCTGTAGTCTCGATGAGTACGTACAAAGGGATTGCCCTCAACGTAGATCTCGCGAATGTCGGGAATTCCAGTTAAACGCGCCAATTCCATAGGATCAGTCAAGCGATTGTCTCTAAGATCTAGTCTTTCTAGAGGATATAACTTCTCGATACCTGCAATCGACTGAAGGCGATTTGCACGAAGGTTCAAGGCACTGATGGCTGGTAGAGGATTGCGGAGCAAAGAATGTAGAGAATCGATCATACAATGTGAGAGGTTCAGAGCACGGAGACCAGACAGGGTGGCTAAGCTATCGGGGATCTGCGTAAATAGGTTCGTCGACAAGTCTAAAGAGTTTAAAGTATTTGCTAATGGAGCAAGGCTGGTCGCTGGGATTGCTGTAAGGGAGTTGTCTGCTAAGCTTAGATGCTTCAAGAGTCGCCACTTGGAGGCAGGGAGAATACCCATGGCCAATAAGTTAGATGCGCTGCTTCTTGGATTATGCCATGAATCTGATAAGCTTGAATGTGAGCTGCCAGACCCAGATCGCCTGACTTTGTGAGAACCCCTTGGATTTGTCGTGTGGTGACGAGAGGTAGCAGGCCGGTTAGGCGAATGACTTCTGGGCCGTGCCGATTTATTAGATTTTGGTTCATCAGTTTCAATTCTGGAGACTAAGGGGCGACGAGAGTCGTGAGCTGATATGCTGTCAGTTGAGTCTGTGCTGGCTGATCCCACATGTATATCTGCTACTGAATATCGACGCTCTGGGATTTCTGGTGCGATGGTAGACTTATGAGAGTCCGAGTACGAAATTGTAGGACTACGTCTCGGGTTCGAAGCATGGGCATATGCACCGGTAGGAGATGATTGCGCTTTTGAGGACCGACGTCGCCTCTTGTCCATGTCATCCAATACGATGTCAATGAGTATATCAGCTGGATCCTCAATATTGGCACGCCTGAGGGTGAGAGATCGGATCTGGTCTGCTACACGGTCCCAGCCAAAGAACTGTCGATAATCTACGCCGTTGACCTCCAATGACTGTAGGTTCTTGAATACGTAGAGGGGAACTGCCGAGTCGAAAGGGAACTCCTCGTATCCTTTGATTAACTTCGTTTGCCAGTCGGGTGCTAGTCGAAGGCACGGTATCTTGGTAAATGCCGAGTAAAGATATTTCAGATCTGCCTGTAGGGCAGCTTTCTGTCTTTCCATCCGAGCGGCTGATATGCTTGACCCAATCCCAATACTATTCCATATGGCTGACATCCCCGTCATGACACTTCGAATACTCGATACTGAACGGATTGATACCACATCGGAGCCGCGGCTCTTGGTACGTTGAGAGGAGCTCAAGAAGGATACGTAGTTGGCTGAAGCCGAGGTGTCATGCAGATTCTCCAGACGTACTTTCATGGGTCCAACATGTATTCCTAGCTCTTCGAAGCGAGATAATAAGTAGAATAGGTGATGGGGCGTGAGGCTCAGTCTTGTTGATTTGACAGTATTAGATGTTAAGCTCAACGAGCCAAATGACAATGCCGTTGCAAGGGGGCTCGATGCTGAGGCGGAGGTCGAAGGGCGTTCAGGCAAAGCCGGCGATTTTGGAGTCTGAATAGAGGATACACTTTGGCTGGTGCCATGCCGGGCAGGTTGTCTTCGAAATTGCAGGGCGTTGGCTAAACCTTTCTCGTGCGTTCGCACATAAGCGGCCAAGCGCTTCTAGAGGTCAGTTCCAGTCTTATATATTAATACCATAAACCATCATCATACCTTGATATACAGCTCCCCGTCTTCTGAATCCATCTTTGCTTATCGTCTTGAAGGCATGGGGGATAATTAGAGAAAATGTATGTGGGTATTGTTTGACTCTTGTATATCTCCGAAGACTTCTCGAGCTCTTCGGATAATTAAAGGCGCCCCAGTTCCTCTAGTTGGAAGAGACTTTTGTCTGGTGCCTGCTTGGTCCCAAGATATTGCTGAACTGCAGAAAATGGATTGTTAGTGCTGGTAGTTCAAACTCGGGTTAAGCATTGACGTTGGAACAGCTTATCTACATTGTCTGCAAAACAAGTAACTAGCCAGCCATGAAATAGGTGGTGTAAAGGGAATGGTGGTGTCCATGACTTGAGGGAAGTCGGGGTTGTTGACTCGTTATCTTGGATCTATACACCCACGTGGAGAAGAGCAAATAGGACCAAAGCAAGTCCCATAGAGCAAAGAATCGCGCATTCGTTCACGGATCATAACACAACACAACACAGACAAATAGATATCAGAGATCAGAGATCAGGGGAAAACTAGGTGACTTCGACTAGAAAGAGAGGTGCGTCACGACCCAGGCAAGCACACAAAGAAGCAGAGTCTGGACCAGGCGATTCTGGCTGGGATTTGGGGAAAAGATCTGGACTTGAGGAATAGATGTGAGATGATGATTATAGGTGATAATATACATACCTCTTGGCCGTAAAAGAAAAAAAAAGGTCCTCCTCGAGACAAATATGAGGTTCGTCTCAGGAATGTGCCACGAGCACTATTATTATAAGAAGGGAGGAGGATCTAAGCCCAGAAGAGAGAGAGCCAGTTGGTTAGATAAAAAAGAAAAAAGAGAGTAGGATTATGCAAATGTCGAAAGCAACGACGAGATATCTCCTACCCTCAACTTTCGGCACTGCACCCCAAGACGAAAGGGTGTCGAACAAAGTGCTAAGAGGACGGAGAGGAGGTTGCGCGGCGGTTGGGGGAGGTGGAAAGAGATATACCAAATAATAAAATTGGTCAATGGACCCGGTCAACTTTCCTACAGCGCTCACTTACCAGACCAGACTACCAGACTACCAAAAAAAACCCACATAATCCACATAGCCCACATAGCCCACATGCAAAATGCCAAGCCCACATAAAATTGGTGTGGTGGGTAGCGACTGCTGGGGTGTTCTCGGTCTAGTGTGGGTATCGGTGTCCACCTGGACAAGCGAATTGGGGCAAAATTACGTGCCTCGTACCGGTACGCGACTTACACCCACCATGGGAATTTTAGTGCTTGCTTCTGAAATATGGTAGCGACCTAGTGGTTGACCTACAGCGATTTTTAAGGGCCTTGAGTGACCTTACACGGGCCTAACATCCCTAACACCCCGCCATAGGTCCCTTGGAATCCGCCTACAAGCTTTTAGAACCAAAGTTCCGCAACTTGTCGTGCAGGGCGAGGCTCAGATAAATTTGGCGCCGGAGCGTCAGATGGGCATGGGCTCATTACAAGACCCATACACATTTGACCACTCAATAGGTCACACTTGATCTGATCAGCCATGAACTACAACCAATAACGAGGTTTTCGTCTTGCCTGTTTGACAGCTGCATCATTTTACGGGCGAATTCTGCATCAGGATAATACAGGATTATATGAGAAGTTTCTATACATACC